>CM064525.1:48450196-49103909 GCA_032716605.1 Paralithodes platypus | reverse complement strand
TATCCAGAATGTCAGGTCTGGATTCTCAAGCCTTTCTGCTACTCTTACATATGGTAGCTAATTAGAATAGGGTTCCGCACACTTGACCTTTGGCCGTCATTTTGATTCTAGCTCGTGTTTTACCCTTCCGAACCAATGATCTGGTATTTCATAAATCAGTGTGTTTTTTTTTTTTTTTAAGATATGAGCCCTTGTTATAGATGAGGAGGAGTTAGGGCTGTATAACTGTACTGTATGTCTGTGGGTCTTTAATTGCTAAGGGAAAGGTATCAGAGTAAGTAGTCATGCGTTTAATGCTTGTAAATGACCTTTCTTTATAATATTTGCCTTGTATATGTTCTCTATGAATGAAATGGGAAAATATATGGACCGATTGCCTTTGAAAATGCAATCCTTTAGCCACTGAAGTCTCGAACGTTTATAGAAGAAAACAAATATATAGTTAATGATATCATAGTTATATATAGTTAATGATATCATAGTTATATATAGTTAATGATATCATAGTTATATATAGTTAATGATATCATAGTTATATATAGTTAATGATATCATAGTTATATATAGTTAATGATATCATAGTTATATATCTAGCACCTTTTCTTGGTGATCAGTTTTGAGTTTTGCATGTTTCTGTATATAAAGCTGAAACTTCCAATGAATTCATTAAGCCATTACTATAGTCTGTTCAGTATAAATAGGCCAGATATCATAACATTTAACCTATTGTAGCTCTAAAAAGGCTAGTGCCATCGAGCTATCCTTTCCACCATTAGAGAAGAGTCGTCCAGGTAATAGGTGTGGAAATTTGCAGCCCATTTTTGCTCTAGCCCTATTTCAGTTATACGAGGTTAATAGGTCATGATTATGGCCTACTTATAATTACAGTATAGTAGTTTATAGTCGAGTGTACTATCAGTGCTACTATTTCTGTCTGCACTGTGGAGAAGGAAATAGTATATACCCATAATAACAATCTGTTTTTGGGTGGCAACATTTTGTTGTGTTCTGTGTTGTCCCTATTACTCTGTCTTGAGTCCCCCCCCCCCCCCCCCCCACCCAAAAAAAAACAAAAAAACAAAACAACACACAAACAGGGAAAAAGGAAAAGTGTTGATTGGGCCTGAGTAAATAGATAGATAGATAGATAGATAGATAGATAAAACATTCGACACCTAATGACCCGATATTTTACACCAGAAAAACAAACCGTAATAATAAAAATGGCAAGAGGACAGTATCAGACAGGATAATATTTGGTTGAATGTATATTCAGATCAAAGAACGATGTCGCATGAGAGATACGGGGAATAATATTTGATCAAGAGACGAGTGAAATCATATTGTTAATCAATGATATACAGATTAATACACTATTATCGCAATTGATTCCTAGGTAGGAATTTTATGTTTTATTGAAGAATTTGGTATTGAACTGAATTGAATAATCGTGCTTTTGAAATTAACGGTTCTGCCAAATTGAACGCGAAGGACCTCGTATCTCAAATTAAAGACGTAAAGGTAGATGTTTACCCAGGAGAGCGTCTTAACTTCCTCGGGATTATTCAGTCTGGTGTGAAATTGCAGATTACGGTATTGTGTTTCATGGTCAATTCAATCCTACGCCAATTCAGCTACTATTTGTATATATTTGTGTTGTTTGTATTTATTTGTGTTGTTTGTATTTATTTGTGTTTGTATATATTTGTGTTGTTTGTATTTATTTGTGTTGTTTGTATTTATTTGTGTTGTTTGTATTTATTTGTGTTGTTTGTATTTATTTGTGTTGTTTGTATTTATTTGTGTTGTTTGTATTTATTTGTGTTGTTTGTATTTATTTGTGTTGTTTGTATTTATTTGTGTTGTTTGTATTTATTTGTGTTGTTTGTATATATTTGTGTTGTTTGTATTTATTTGTGTTGTTTGTATATATTTGTGTTGTTTGTATATATTTGTGTTGTTTGTATTTATTTGTGTTGTTTGTATTTATTTGTGTTGTTTGTATATATTTGTGTTGTTTGTATTTATTTGTGTTGTTTGTATTTATTTGTGTTGTTTGTATTTATTTGTGTTGTTTGTATTTATTTGTGTTGTTTGTATTTATTTGTGTTTGTATATATTTGTGTTGTTTGTATTTATTTGTGTTGTATTATTTGTGTTGTTTGTATTTTATTGTGTTGTTTGTATTTATTTGTGTTGTTTTTTATTTATTTGTGTTGTTTGTATTTTATTTGTGTTGTTTGTATTTATTTTGTTGTTTGTATTTTTGTGTTGTTTGTATTTATTGTGTTGTTTTTTTATTTGTGTTGTTTGTATTTATTTGTGTTGTTTGTATATTTGTGTTGTTTGTATTATATTTGGTTGTTTATTTATTTGTGTTGTTTGTATATATTTGTGTTGTTTGTATTTATTTGTGTTGTTTGTATTTATTTGTGTTGTTTGTATTTATTTGTGTTGTTTGTATTTATTTGTGTTTGTATATATTTGTTGTTGTATTATTATGTGTTGTTTGTATTTATTTGTGTTGTTTGTCTATATTTGTGTTGTTTGTATTTTTGTGTTGTTTGTATTTTTGTGTTGTTGTATTTATTTGTGTTGTTTGTATTTATTTGTGTTGTTTGTATTTATTTGTGTTGTCCTATTTTGTTGTTTTATTTTTTGTGTTGTTTGTGTATTTATCTGTGTTTGTATTAATTTGTGTTTGTTTGTATTTACCTGTGTTTGTTTGTATTTATTTGCGTTTGTTTGTATTTATTTGTGTTTGTATTAATTTGTGTTTGTATGTATTTATTTGTGTTGTTTGTATTTATTTTATATATATATTTTTTTTTCTAAGTTTGTTCCATAGACCTTCATCAAGCTTAAATAAAAAATCCCGAACCCCTTTCGAGATACAGTTGTAATTTATTTTGGAAGGAATATGTCCTGACAGTAGGCCGATTCCTTCTATGTCCTGACAGTAGGCCGATTCCTTCTATGTCCTGACAGTAGGCCGATTCCTTCTATGTCCTGACAGTAGGCCGATTCCTTCTATGTCCTGACAGTAGGCCGATTCCTTCTAAATTACAAGATTTTAATATTGGCAAATAAATGGAGTGAAATGTCATAAGATCACCAAAGTGATGAAGCGAACGTCTTACAATCTCAAACCTAATGGAGCTAAACATAAGGGAGAAGGGGATTTAGAAAGAAACACAAACCTCAAATTAACACTCGGTATATTAAGACGCGTTTTTGTCTTTATATTTTGACTATCATAAGGCAATTGTCTTCAACTTTGGAAGGGATTTTGGAGGTCCGAGGATTAATTGAGATAGTTCTTACCCCATTGTATCCAATTGGTCCTTCCCAAACTTCATAAATCGTCAAATAATAGCCAGGTTAAAAAAAGAAACACGTTATCGTATCTTGAAGGAGTTAAACAAAATAATTTCTATTGATATTTGTCGCTAACTTTACCTAATCCTCAAGGTGAGACTTTTGGCTTTTCTAGATTCCCTTCTCCTTCATGTTTACCCACAATTATTTTTTAGATTTTAAGACGTTCGCCCTACTATTAGTTTGGTGATTTTATGACCTTTCGCCCAATTGTCGATGTGTAATCCTTTCGTGACATTTAGGTGTCAATTTTTTTCCGCTTTCAGGTGGTCAACTCCATAATATATATATATATATATATATTTTCTTTAATACATACGAGGTTGAAAGAAATTGCAATTTCTGCGTTGGAAATTTTATTATTCAAAGTTTCCAGGTCTCTGATGAGTTTTCGCTGGGTGGCAGGAAGTAGATGAAGGAGATGAGCAAAATTCATGGTGGTACAGGGTTACATTAAAGTACATGAAGATACAGGATATACGACGCGTTTCACTGGACAACCAGCATTATCAAGTAAGGAAGGAATGATATAAAAGGTAAACAGGGAGGGTATATATAGAGGGTGGAGGATCAGAGGAGGCGGAAAACAGGGGGCAAAAGTCTGCTATTGGTGGAAGGGTTAACTAGGAGAGAGAAAGGGGGTAACCGCTTCACGCATGCGCACTGGATGCGGGATGGTGGTCAGTAGGTGGGGTCGAAGCTGATTGGCTGCATGTCGAGGGGCGTGGCCTAAGTTGTGTGGCGCCTGCAGAAGACGAAGCTGAAGGAGGTAGCGCGGGGGGCTGCGTCAAGGGCACCGGGGGGCGAGGAGGGGTGTTAGGTCCTGTAGGGTAGTGCCTTTTGGCAGAAGGAAGGATCTGAAGGTCAAGAGTTTGGTTGTTGATGTTGGGATGTAAGGCTTGGATATATAAAGCTTCGAGTATAGGTAATCTCCTTGGGTCACTTTCTTTATCGAGTATGGTGGTGTGTTTCTCTAACTCGTTGCGTGTGAGGTGAGGGTGGTTAGGGGTGAGATAGTGGTCTTTGATGGCTCCAGCCTGAAGGTGAAGAGTTAACCGACGTGAAAGACGAGTCTGCGTCATACCAATATAGGAATGAGGTCCACAGTCCTCATAATTACAGGTATGTTGGTAAATGACGTGATCGTCGGTCATCGGGCTCTTTATCTTGGTGGAGGCTGGTTTGTTGCGGAGAACGAGGTTGGAGGTCTTGGGGGATTTGTAATAAATTTGTAATAAATTATATATATATATATATATATATATATATATATATATATATATATATATATATACCGGTATATATATATATATATATAATATATATATATATACTGTATATATACCGATTATATTTATATATATACTGTATATATATATATATATATATATATATATATATATATTATATATATATATATATATATATATATATATTATATATATATATATACTGTATATATATATAGATAGATGGATAGATAGATAAATGGCACGAATGGTCTTAACAATAAAACAAATATGGGGTGAAAGCCAAAAGGTCTAAGCATCGCCAAACTAATGGGGATAGAAGTCTTATATTATCAAAATATATGGGGGCTAAACATGAGGGAAAAGGGGGTTCTGGAACAAAACCTTAATCTTTGGTTAACCTGACCTAAACTCGCCTTACTCCTAAGCTTAAACTAACCTATCAAATCTTACAAAATCTAACCTAATCTACTGTAGCTTAACCTAACTTGAACATGTTTTTTTTCTTAACCCCTTCAGGATTATGACGCACTTGATAGTTCATTCTAGCTATTATTTAGACGATTTTATACAGCCTGGGAAGGATCTGTGGAACTTAAAAGGGTAAAGACTGCGGCAATGAACCCTTTGACACCCATACACCCTTCCTAATCCAAACAAAATCGTCTAGTGATAACCAGAAGAAACTGTCAAAATGCGTCATAATCCTGAAGGAGTTAATTGTAACTTAAGCTAACCTAACCTAACCTAACCTAAACTTACCCTTAATTCACAACCTAACCTACCCTAACCTTACCTAGCCTACAATATATTTACCTAACCTAACCTAATGTTAACCTTTACTTAATCCTAACCTAATCTAACCTAAATTGACATGACTAAACATATACTTTCCTTACGTAACCGTATTTAACCTAAACAAACCTTAACTCTATCTTCATCTTAACCTAACCTATCTAACTTAACCTAACCATAATTTACTCCTTGTCTTGACCTATCCTAACCCTACCTAACCTAACTTATCCAAACATAACTTCACCTAATCTTAACTTTCCCTTAATTTTAACCTAACCTAGCATAACCTTACTTAATATAATCTAACATAACCTTACTTAAAATGATCAAACGTAACCTTACTTAACTCTATCTTTTCCTAATTTATCCTTAATTTTGCCTTAATACAATTAGCATAATCTAGCCTAACCGAACCGAACCTAAGTTTGCAAAACCTAATTTAAATAATATACTTAATATTGACCTAATCAATTTGAGTATGTGAGCAAAACAACTGACGAAAAATACTTCTGGCAAACCAACGGGTTCCCGATAGTATAAACAATGATATGCAAATGCATGTGACATTATCGTAGTGGAATAAATGATGAGGACGCCGATGGTGTATGATTTTATGAGCTTTAAGGGAGCCCGCCTCGCTTTTTTTTAATCTTTCTCTCCATCTCTCTTTGGATTGTATCCATTCGGCCCCATTCAGCCTACTATTTTAAGACGTTTACCCCCATCCAGGTGTCAATATTTTCCTGGCGAGCGGTAGCGATCCAGCATATATATATTTTTGTTTTGACAGCAAGTTAAATTTGTAAATTGTTCGATAGAAAAATTTCTCCGGCGAAGCCGGATTTCTCCATACAATGCTGGCTCGCTATCACTCGCCAGGAAGAAATCGACACCTGGATGGGGATAAACGTCTTAAAACAGTTGGCTGAATGGGACCGAATGAATACTAGCCAGGGAAAGAGAGAAAAGGAGAGAAATATACAAAAAAAAACGGTGACCCCCCTTAAGGAAATTATAGGTGAAGTACCTGTGAACGAAACCACTTATGGGCGGAGTGACTGTAAGCGAAATAACCTATTGGTGAAGTATATTGGTATCCTTGGAGGTCAGAGCTACCGTCTTACACTCTATTTAGCATCACAATCATAACACCCTCATCTGTACAGTCACGCTAATAAGTCATGTCTCGGCAAAAAGTATATTTTGATCAATAATTGGTGTCAGCAATATCTAAGCTTTATTTCTACATATCGAGTGAAATATACAAACATGTACCTACACTTACCCACCCTATTTAACATCTGACAGGCATGAATACAGCACAGAGCAAGCCAAACGTAATGACAGCTGAGATGACTTATTAGCGCCACTGTGCGCCAAGAACCTTTGAATATTTCATACGATAATGACAGGGTATCATAACTTTGCTGGCCTAACATTTAGTAGACCAAACTGTACAGCCATATTCAGGTAAGCGACGGTCTGGCTAGATGAGTGTTTGTTAGTGAAGAATATATACAGTAATCCAACCGTGTCTAGTAGCTACCAACTTTGACAAATACACATGGCAATCCTTTACGAATCATTTAGTGCTCAATCAAACCATTGTATGAAAATTGTCGTAAAATATATTCCACACAAACACACACACATATATATATATATATATATATATATATATATATATATATATATATATATATATATATATATATATATATACGTATATATATATATATATATTATGTCCATTACGAAGATTGGAAATCAGAACTGAACAGAGAGAGAGACAGAGAGAGAGAGAGAGAGAGAGAGAGAGAGAGAGAGAGAGTGTAAGAAAGATAAGAAAAGCGAGCAAAGCAAAAGAAGAGCGGATAATAGTATAACAGAAGTGAGCAAGAAAGTACAGGTAAATAAAATACAGGAATACAGCATGGAGGCCATTATGTGTGTGTGTGTGTGTGTGTACGTGTGGTTGTGTGTGCGTGTGTGTGTGTGTGTACGTGTGTGTGTGTGTGTGTGTGTGTGTGTGTATTAGCATGTCAAAGAGGCCGCTACTGTACCAGCACCGCCCCCCCCCCCCCCTCCCCTCCCCCGACCATTACCACTTATTATGGTAACACAGTGCCCGCCCTCACTTTAATGCTAACCAATATTTTACACTTCCTCTCTCTCTCTCTCTCTCTCTCTCTCTCTCTCTCTCTCTCTCTCTCTCTCTCTCTCATATATATGTTTTACTCTTCCCAGATGGCGGATGCTCAAATCTTACAAACTTCTAATACCTTAATGACCATTGTATTTTGTCAAAAATGCTCAAGAACCGTGTATGGTATCTGATGAATTGCCTAATTATAATTCTATACAGGTTAATTAACAGGGATTTTTACGCAACTCGGGTAAAAATTGATTGTATTTAATGCTAACCCAACCAAGCGCAAGAGTCATTAATGTTTAGTATATCTCACACATACAAGTCATTAATGTTTAGTATATCTCACACATACAAGTCATTAATGTTTAGTACATCTCACACATACCTTACCTTTTGATACCTTTTGATGTGTTCGCCACTCTTCTAGCGGCACCAAGGAGCGCGACGCCCCTCGTTATGGGTGGTGATTTGGTGCAGTAGACTGTTTGAAGCGACAGCTCGCTCCCTTGCGAGGATGGGCTCGTCTGGCACTTTTTGAAGTTCGACATCTAGGGCTCTCTTGAAGTTGTCTAACGAGATGTCCCTCATGTCTCTTACTCGCCGTGGGAGTTTGTTGAAGAGACGTGGGCCTCTGTGTGATAACCAGCCTTCTCGCAGAGAGCCCATAGCACCCCTGTTATTCATCCGGGGGATTTCGCATTCCCAGCCTCTCCTATCACTGAATTTCATGACTATCGGAGTATGTAGGTTTGGTACTAAACCCTCTGCGATTTTCCACGTGTATATTATTAGGTAACGTTCTCTTCTACGTTCCAGTGAGTACAGATTCAGTGCTCTTAAACGCTCCCAATAGTGTAGATGTTTTATCGAACTTATATGCGAAGTGAAATTTCTTTGTACACTCTCTACGTCATTTATTTCACCTTCTTTTTATGGGGATGTTAATACGCTACAGTATTCAAGCCGCGGTAGCACTAGATATTTGAAGAGCGTTATCATAGGCAATTCACCGCGTGTTTTAAAAGTACGCAGAATCCAACCCGTTAGACGTTTCGCAGCCGCCACTTTGACCTGGTTATGCACTTTGAAACCCATACTTTCAGACATTAATACCCCAAGGTCTTTCACACTGTCTTTCCGTTCTATTATGTGGTTAGATTCTGTTAAGTAATTTGTAATTTCTTTAACACCATTATTATCTCCGTACCGTATTAATTGGAATTTTTCCTCATTGAATTGCATGTTGTTTTCCCTGATCCACTGGAACACTACATTCATGTCTTCCTGCAGTCGGCCCGTGTCCTCTTGTGTGTTTACTATCTTGCTTAATTTTGTGTCATCAGCAAAAGACGACACCGTACTGTGTCTGGTGTTGGTATCTATGTCGCAAATTAGTATGAGGAACAGAAGGGGCGCTAGCACTGTTCCTTGGGGCACTCAAGTCATTAATGTTTAGTATATCTCACACATACAAGTCATTAATGTTTAGTACATCTCACACATACAAGTAAGCTATTACATTATTTTACACTCTCAGCTGGCCCCGAACCACCGACAATCAGGACTATTGTCAATGCTTTAAGGGGGGTGACCTGCTTTTTGTTATTTCTGTCCTTTTCTCTCTTTCTCTGGCTTGTATTCATTCGGCCCCATTCAGCCAACTATTTTAAGACGTTTGTCCCCATCTAGGTGTCGATTTCTTCCTGGCGAGCGATAGCGAGCCAGCATTATATGAAGAAATCCAGCTTCGTCGGAGACATTTTTGTATCGAAAAATTTACAAATTTAGCCTGCTGGCAAACACAAATATAAAAATGCTGGCTCGCTACCGCTCACCAGTAAAAAATTGACACCTGGATGGGGATAAACGTCTTAAAACAGTAGGCTGAATGGGGCCAAATGGATACAAGCCAGAGAAAGATAGAAAAGGACAGAACAAAAACAGGTCACCCCCCTTAAGCAACTTGACCCCATTCACCCCACTTAGCAGCTCACTTGTAGGCTATTTGTGAGATGCACGTAATCATAACTCTCGAGCTTGAGTGGATTATAATTGAATTAAGGGGAGGTTTTTAGTGTGTTTCCTAGACCTCCATCAAGCTTGAAATTACACCCCCTTGACCCCATTTCAAGATAAATTTGTACATTTTTCGGTAGAAAAAAATTCCGGCCGAAGGCCGGTTCCTCTTAAATTACAGGCTCGCTATCGCTCGCCATGAAAAAATCGACACCTAAATGGCACGCAAGGTCTTAAATGTGACATAAGTGGGGTGAAAGTTTTTAAAATCGCCAAACTAATGGGGCGAACGTCTTAAAATCTCAAACGCAATGGGGCTAAACATGAGGGAGAAAGGGGTAAAGAAAAAAATCCCTCAAGTGGAAATCTGCCCTTAAATGTATTATTGGTTTCGTATGGGAGGGGGGGGGGGGTATACATTCAGAGAGCTCTGAAGAACACGGTTGTAATAGCGATAAAGGACATTGCGCCGTGTAGACAAATATTGTAGGGAATTAGTAAGAGGTTTCGAATTGATAATACGGAATTCGTTGGACTCTACCCTTAAGGGGAGGTTTTTAGTGTGTTTCCTAGACTTCCATCAAGCTTGAAATTGCACCCCCTTGACCCCATTTCAAGATAAACTTGTAAATTTTTTGGTACAAAAAATTCCCGGCCGAAGGCCGGTTCCTCTTAAATTACAGGCTCGCTATCGCTCGCCAGGAAAATATCGACACCTAAATGGCACGCAAGGTCTTAAAAGTGACATAAGTGGGGTGAAAGTTTTTAAAATCGCCAAACTAATTGGGAGAAAGTCTTTAACTCTCAAACGCAATGGGACTAAACATGAGGGAAAAAGGGGTAAAGAAAAAAAATCCCTCAAATGGAAATCTGCCCTTAAAAGATGTGCTGTATAAGGGTATAATATATAATGTTTGTTCTTGTGTTTTCTCTTTATTGGGACACTGGGAGTGATATGATTTATGGGTAGGGAGTTGATTGGATGTAAAGCCGCTATATGCCGTATGTACAGCCGTATTGAATAGTCCGCAGAGAAGGTAGACGAGTAACCATATCATTATAAATAAAGTACTTTTATTTATACTCAGTCAACCTTCAACTGTTTTTTCTTCTTGACCTTGTGGGGTTTTTTTGGGGGGGATGTAAAGACTGCTCATCATGGTTGTAGTCGAATTATTTAACTCGGGTGTATAATTGGCCACATGAATATGTATCCGCTCCGTGATTTTATGAATGGTTGGAAAAAGGTGAATTATTGCATTAGATGTGTTGTTTCTCATAAAGTGTTTAGCAGTTTTATAGCAAATTATTGTCGTAAGTTAATTAGACTATTTCTACTTCCAATAAATCAAACCATGAGTTGGTAAGGATAAAATGTATGTGGGCAACTGTACATGGTAATTGACACAAGGGATACAACATGGCATCGAGTGCAAGTAATTTGGCATAAAGCTCCCCATAGACAAGAGTGGGTCAGGGCAAGATGGATGGAATGTGTTTTTTGTTTACATATTTTCGTCCCTCCTTTCGCTAAGTTTTTTTTTTATGCACCCAAGATGAACAAATCTTATACCTGGTGATAATATTTCGCTACACTTGTCCATTCCAAAATCACAAGAGTCGCTATCATCCAAAGGGGTCACATTTTCAGCATAAACCATAAATTGGAATAGATACCGTATATATATATATATATATATATATATATATATATATATATATATATATATATATATATATATATAAAAGGGTACTCATTGACGAAGGTTAACATACCGACAAACCAGACCTAACTACACTGTAAAGAAAACTCACAGTACAAAAATAGGTAAATACAATCATGCTGGTTATATGCTGTAGAGTGTGCTATAATAAGTTGTGTTTATATAATTATATTTTTGTATTTAAGGGGTTGATCTCTATAGGCCTATCATAATACCTCTAAGGGGTATATTGTCATGGACACTTCAATTATCCAGTTCATACATCTAAACCCATATATTTCACAGAGTAGGTTGCCGAAAAAACAGGGAGTGTGTATATTGAGATCTTCAGCGTCTGCGAGTCTTTTTGTACGCAAAGTGGAGTAAGTTGCAATTCAATGTGTGAATTTATTGTTTTGGGAAAATTGACGCAGCATACAGAATACTATACCGCTATGATATATTGACAGGCGGGGCTGGGTGTATGTACTAATAAACAAATAATGATGATGACGTTGGTAGAATCACATCACAGGTATGGTGTATATTTATATATATATATATATATATATATATATATATATATATATATATATATATATATATATATATATATATATATATATATATATATATATATATATACAGTATATATTTCTATATGTATGTGTGTGTGTGTGTGTGTATATGTATAGCAGAATTAATTGAATCACCAGCAGCAGACGCTACACTGAATTGAGTTCGTGCCCACCCCTTTTCTGCATACTGCATATGTGTATACATAACTTTTTTCTAACTTTTCAAGCCCTGTTGTACTGTGTAAAACCTTGGTTATATTTATATTTACTCTTAATCTTTTACTTGCCATGCCCTCTCTCCATCTTCTGAACTTGACCTCGGCATCCCGCACACTATCGGCGATAAGTACTAGATCATTTGCATATAACAGTTTCCAAGGGAGCCCAGCTCTGAAATCTCCAGAACCATAACATAGAGGAGAGGGCATAACACAGAGTACTGGTGAACTCCAACGCGAACTATAAACTCCTCACTCAATAAACCTTTCACCCTCACTGTTGTTCGCGAGAGTCCTCGTACATCTTCATTATAACACACACAAGCAATCCTCTACGCCATGTTTTTGTTCATAGCCCACTTCACAAAATCTCTGGGCACCTTATCAAAGCCCTTCTCCAGGTATATAAACACAAGATGCAGGTCCCTATCTTTAAGTAAATATCTTTCCTGCAGCTGCCTGGCTATGAAACTAGCATCGATTGTACTACGTCCTGACATGAAACCGAACTGCATATCATCGATAGGAATGCTTTCCCTTATCATGCCTTCAAAGACTCTCTCACAGATGTTCATGACTTGGCCAAGCATACTCAAGCGCCTACAATTTCCCCTATGTAACGAATCCCCCTTACCCCAGTATGTGTCTACTATTACACTTTGATGACATTCATCTTGGATTCTTTCTTCTCTAATGATAGTGTATTAGCTCATTGATAGTTTATTAGCTCATTGATAGTGTATTAGCTCATTGATAGTGTATTAGCTCATTGATAGTGTATTAGCTCATTGATAGTGTATTAGCTCATTGATAGTTTATTAGCTCATTGATAGTGTATTAGCTCATTGATAGTATATTAACTCATCTTGGATTCTTTCTTCTTAATGATAGTGTATTAGCTCATTGCCCAATCTCACTCATATGTCACCTGAGGCTTTTATCATCTCCGTGACAATGCAAGAGCACCCTGCAGCTTTCCCACCCTTCCTACTATTGATTACGCTGCTTACAACAGCTGGCATAATCAAAGGGAGGCGGTGTATGTGTGTGTGTGTGTGTGAGGGGGGGGGGGGGGGGGGTGCAAATAATGGTCTTTCGTTACTAGACTGCACTCTATTCCACTCAAAACTCGATGTTGAGTAATCGTTCATAGTGTACTGTACCTTCCAAGTTTCTCTGATTTAGTTGTCAGCATAAACAATTGTCCTATTATCTATTATTGACTCACTGTTCTCGTATAACATATCTACTGACATCCTTTACTCGCCTAGCTAAGTTGAGGATCCCATTAAGATGTTCTGCTTTACTCATTTGGTCTATAACTTTGTCCTGTACAATTGTGTATGCCCTGTATATATCTGTGTGTGTGTGTGTGTGTGTTTTTTTTTTTTTTTTTTTTTTTTTTTTTATGTGACCTAGGGAGCTGGGAACGTTGCTCCGAGGTTATGTGATTAGCAATAAATATTAGGGTCATATTTGTATGCGGCACGTAGAAATGCATTGGGTAAATCAATGAGCATAACCGTACATTAACTACCACTGCTATGTAGCGATTCGTGTTTCGTGCACCAACCAACCCACAGGGTGCCATACAAGTAAAACAGCAAACAGACCCATCCCCCCCCCCCCCCCTCCCCCCACCCTCACACGCACATATAGTACACACCCTTCTTCTGCCGCGACCCCTGCAGAAGGTGACGCCAAAAATGACAGTCGTAACTTTTTATTAGCGCTACTCTTTGTCTCGGGCGGAGGCTTTCTCGTATTGGCGGTGTTTGTGGCGGGGTGAGGGAGGGGCGGGGGTGTAGCTGGGGTAAATATAGGGCTGGGGGAGAGGTTAAGGGGAGAATATAGCTGGAAAGTAGTGTTTGTGGTGGAACTGAAAGCTTAAGTGGGAAGTTGACAATAGATGCTAAAGGAATGATAAGAATTAAGGGGGGTGACCTGCTTTTTGTTATTTCTGTCCTTTTCTCTCTTTCTCTGCCTTGTATCCATTCAGCCAACTATTTTAAGACGTTTGTCCCCATCTACGTGTCGATTTCTTCCTCACGAGCGATAGCGAGCCAGCATTATATGAAGAAATCCGGCTTCGCCGGAGAAATTTGTCTATCGAAAAATGTACAAATTTAGCTTGCTGTCAAACAAAAATAAATAATATGCTGGCTCGCTACCGCTCACCAGTAAAAAATTGACACCTGGATGGGGATAAACGTCTTAAAACAGTAGGCTGAATGGGGCCAAATGGATACAAGCCAGAGAAAGATATAAAAGGACAGAACAAAAACAGGTCACCCACCTTAAGGTTTATAAGTATTTTTAAAACTAGAAGCAACAACAGTTCGCTAGCTCTTCAACAAATGCCAACATAATTTAAGTTAGTGTGTAAGGTAAATAGGTGATTGTGGCGGGAGGAGGTGGGTCGGGGGTGTTGTAGGTTAGACTAGAATGTTGGGTGAGTTTGTAGGACGATAAAGGCTCTAGAATACTCATGGCAAATTAAACTATTCATGGTTAGGAATGAGGTTGAAGTTTGAAAGGTTGGGTGGAATTGAAAGAATGAATACAAGAGTGAGAGGTAAGGTAGCAGGAACACATTCCAAAAAATATTGTAATTGAACGGTCGGAAGAAAAGGTTAAAGGAGAATATGCAGGAAAAATAATGTAAGCATCGAAACTAGAATATTGGGTGAGTGTGTACAGTAGATGACAAGGCTTGGTATTAGAAGAGATAATCATGAGTTGAATCTGATATTAAGGGGGGGTCACCTGCTTTTTTCTATCCTTTTTCTCTCTCCATGGCTTGTATCCATTTGGCCCCATTCAGCCAACTGTTTTAAGACGTTTATCCCGGTCCAGGTGTCGATTTCTTCCTGGCGAGCGGTAGCGAGCCAGCATTGTATGGAGAAATCCAGCTTCGCCGGAATTATTTTTCTATCGAAAAATGTACAAATTTTGCTTGCTGTCAAAACAAAAATATATATATGCTGGCTCCCTACCGCTCGCCAGGAAAATATTGAAACCTGGATGGGGATAAACGTCTTAAAACAGTAGGCTGAATGGGGCTGAATGAATACAAGCCAAAGAGAGAGGGAGAGAAAGATAAACAAAAGCGAGGTGGGCCCCTGTAAGAGGTGTAAAAAGTAATGCTAGAGGAAAAACTGAAGTATTTATAAGAAGTTCCAGTGGATAATGTGAATGAGAAATACAGCCGAGATGGGTACACAAAAGTAACACTACGGGTACCTATTAATCTTTTACGCAATAAAACCTATTCTGGGACCCATTGAATACCCCAGCTAATATTCACGTGTGCTCTAAAAGAAATTGAGCTAAGCCTATGGTGTCCAATGCTTATATGTGCGTTTTAAACTAATCTATCTATCTATCTATTGCCTGACGCCGTGATCCCCGAAGGGGTGGCCACGAACGAACCGCCCCCATGCACCTCTGTCCTCAGTCAGTCGACGCCCCTCTCCACAACCAGCACCGCCTTCGTTCATGTAGTTCCTCACTCCATCCTTCCACCTCATATTCGGTCTACCTCTCCCTCTCTGTCCCTCCACCTCGCTCTCGTACACCCTCTTAGTCATTCTCTCGCTTTCCATACGTTCCATATGGCCGAACCATCTCAAGTTGTTCCTTTTCACACTTTCCAGCACAACTAAATCCAATCCTAAATTTGGTTAAGTTAACAAGGTTAGGAAGATATGATATATTTAGAACTTTTAAGAGTGGCATGGTATTGAAAGGCAGGTGCCTCCCACTTGTCGTAACGGAGGCGATATGCATTGAGAGAACTCTGAAGAACACTGATTGCTATAGTAGCGATAGAAGAGTGAAAGTGATGCAACATTGCGGCGTGTTGAAAGACACAGTAGGGCACTAGTAAGAGGAAGTGAGTTGATGTGGCGAATGCTTTTGACTCTATGCGGTATGGGTTGAACTTCCCCACACATGCTAAACATATTCGATACATGAGCGCACTGTGTCACGACACAGCACGAAGCTGAGCGGTGGTGAAGAACCTGTATAGACAGTATATATACAGTAAGTATATATATATATATATATATATATATATATATATATATATATATATATATATATATATATATATATATATATATATATATTATATATATATATATATATATATATATATATATATATATATATATATATATATATATATATATATATATATATATATATATATATATATATATACTGTATCTATATTGTGCGGTTGTGTAATTTCTCCTTCACCATTTCAGTATTGGAGGACGCTTTTATAACTATTTTAGCTATCATTAGACGATATTTTGTGGTTTACAAACATCCTTCTAAAGGCTTGTCCATAATTCTTTAACTGTCTTGATAGCATAATGCATAGTGCACGGAATTTCGATGTGAGTATCCTGAGTTCGAGTCCTTGGAGTGCCACATGTATTTGGTATAAAAAACATAATAAATCAATGGCGAAAAACCCCTCGTACTATCCCTTTCTTCTTCCTCAGATTCTGTAATAAACCGTCTAATGGTAGCCAAAAAAAGAGGTAAACGTCCTAATTTACTGAAAAGGTAAAAGACATTCTCACTACTATAAAGCCGGTATCACACGAGACCTTTTATAGTCAACATTCGATGATCAAACATTTTCTGGCAACATTTCTGTAGTATTTGCATTGGTATCGGAAACTAGACTGCTGATAGATGAATTTAGGTAACAGACAAATGTTAAATGTTGACTTCGTGAGCTGCCAGACCAGTGTTGAGGATAAATGTTGAGTGAAAAAGCGCATGTGTGATACCGGCATAACATCTCCATGTGTTGGAGATATGTACTGCGAGGTGTATTTGTATTAGAGAAGCTAGTATTATTTGTTATATATTCGTCTCTAAAATGTTCCAATGGCGAAAATATGCGCTTTAAGGGGAGATGGTTCACTTTTTGCATGTATTCATTATTTTTCTAGTTTCCTCCCTAGACCTCCATCAAATTTTAAAAAAAAACATCCAATAGATCCTCCTTCTAGATTAATTTGTACAGTTTTCGGTAGAAAAATTTCCCGGCGGTTCTTCCAACATTACAGGCTCACTATCGTTCGCCAGGGAAAAAATCAACACCTAAATAGCACGAAAGGTCTAAATATTGACGAAGAAATGGTGCGAAAGGTCTTAAAATCGGCTAACTATTGGGGGCAAACATCTTAACATCTGAAAACTAATGGGGCTAAACATGAGGGAGAAAGTTGTCCAGAAAACCGGCCCAAAGTGTGTTTATATATTAACCTTTCCAGTACCAGCGACGTGTGTTATATTATATTCTAGCTATATTTAGGCGATATTAGGCAGCTTAAGAAGGATCTGTAGTAGTTAATAGGGTTGGTTGAGATAGTCTGAAGCCTTATTATTGCTAGAAGTCCTTCCTAAGCTTAAGACAATTGTCTAATAATTGCCAGACTATAATGAAAATGACGTCACCGGTACTGTAAGGGTTAAATAGGCTACACTGTGTGTATAATTATGTATTAACTGTCTTGATAGTGTAATGCGTAAGTGCGCGGAATGTCGGTGTGAGTATCCTAGGTTAGAGTCCTTGGAGTGCCACATGTATTTGTTGATTTAATTAATTGAGTTTAGAGGTGAAGTCGGTTGGTGGAAAAAATATAATAATTACATGTTGTTTATCATTATTTTTGTTCACTGCAGAAGCTGCCAGATGCTGCTCCTGATGAACCTTCACTGTTGACTTATGTGCACTTTATGAACTAATTGAGGTGACTACCGTTAAAGAATCTAGTTTATATCAGTCGGTTAATCTAAGCAAAGTGAACTTATTAAGGGGGGGTCACCTGCTTTTTTTCTTTTCTCTCATGTTCTCTCTTTCTCTTGCTTGTATCCATTCGACCCCATTCAGCCAACTGTTTTAAGACGTTTATCCCCATCCTGGTTTCGATTTCTTCCTGGCAAGCGATAGCAAGCCAGCATTGTATGGAGAAATCCGGCTTCAGACATTTTTCTATCGAAAAATGTACAAACTTAGCTTGCTGTCAAAACAAAAATATAAATAACCTGGACACCTGGATGGAGGTTAACGTCTTAAAACAGTAGGCTGAATGGGGCCGAATGGATACAAGCCAAAGAGAGAGGGAGAGAAAGACAACAAAAGTGAGGTGGGCCCCCTTATACTAATTATCATCCACCATTGACTGCATTACATTACTCTGTTCAGTGTATAGTTATTGGTTTTTAATTGTTGTATTTAGGGTTCATTTTGTACTGCCTATAATTTACCACTTGCGAGTTTCGGGCTATAAGGAAGTTGGAGCCGTAAACATCAATGTCAAAAAGAAATGCAATATTAATGCAGGTTTTGATGTCTAGAACGTATGCTAAATTGGGTTGTATGTATTCATAAATGTACTACGGCCGTATTTTAGCTGATAAGTATGCTAAATATCAATGGCTACAGCTCCAACTTCCTTATAGCCTGAAACTCACAAGTGTTCCAATTATGGAGGAAACATCTTTGTTAATAGATGTATGCGCAACTTCTATAGTCTATTCACAATAATTAGACCAAAATTCTTAACCCTTATCTCTGTAACTCAAATATGGCTAGAACAAATGGGCTGTATATTACCACACTTTCTTCCCAGCAGACTCATCCCAAATGGTAGAAATAGTAGCTCGATTATTCCAGCTGTTAGTGGGTAAAATAGGTTGGTTATTAAGGGGGCCCACCTCGCTTTTGTTCTCTTTCTCTCCCTCTCTCTTTGGCTTGTATCCATTCGGCCCCATTCAGCCTACTGTTTTAAGACGTTTACCCCCATCCAGGTGTCAATATTTTCCTGGCGAGCGGTAGTGAGCCAGCATATCTATATATATATATATACATTTTGTTTTGGACGGCGAGCTAAATGTGTAAATTTGTTGACAATAAAATGTCTCCGGCGAAGCTGGATTTCTCCATACAATGCTGGCTCGCTATCGCTCGCCAGGAAGAAATCGACACCTGGATGGGGGTAAACGTCTTAAAACAGTTGGCTGAATGGGGCCGAATGGATGCAAGCAAGAAAAAGAGAGAAAAAGAGAAAAAGATAAAACAGCAGGTGACCCCCCTTAAGATGTCTGGTCTAATTAAACTTAATAGACTGTAGTAATTCCTCCATAACGATTTGACCTTGGTTTCTTTCAGCCTGGCTAATACTATAACATTTGGTCGTGCCCATTAAGGGGAGGGTTTTATTTGTGGACTCTCTTCTCCCTCATGTTTATCCCCATTAGTTTTGAGATTACAAGACATTCCCCTCATTAGTTTAGTCATTTGAAAACCATCCGTATATATAATACAGTATATATATATATATATATATATATATATAGCATTGATAGCATACAAGCCCATATTTATTCAGCAAGCGCAACTCTCTGGAATATGCCGCAAGGTCTTTGACATACTATAACTCCTCTCTCTCTCTCTCTCTCTCTCTCTCTCTCTCTCTCTCTCGCTCACACCTCTTGCACACCCTGAGTGGCGCAAGATTTCATTATAGATGGCGCCTCGAGTTACCGCTTATATTAAGATACGCCACTTCTACCTGCGGCTCCTGCCCGGGTGTGAAACGGTTTAGAGTGCCTGCTGGTGGTCTGATTGGCTGGGGTGTTCTGATTGGCTGAGCTGGTCTGATTGGCTGGGGTGTTCTGAATGGCTGGGGTGGTCTGATTGGCTGAGGTGGTCTGATTGGCTATGGTGTTTCGATTGGCTGAGGTGGTCTGTTTGGCTGGGGTGGTCTGATTGGCTGGGGTGGTCTGATTGGCTGGGGTGGTCTGATTGGCTGGGGTGTTTTGATTGGTTAAGGTGGTCTGATTGGCTGCGGCGGTCTGATTGGCTTGGGTGGTCTGATTGGCTGTGGTGGTCTGATTGACTGGGGTGGTCTGATTGGCTGGGGTGTTCTGATTAGCTAGGGTGAAATGATTTACGGGGGGGGGGGGGGGATCTGTTTGACTGGAGGTTTGATTGGTTGGGATTGTCTAATTTGATGGATTGGTGTGATTGCCTGGTGGCCTGATTAGCTGGAGTTACCTGATTTGCTAGTGGTTTGATTAGCTGTTGGTCTAATTGGCTGGGGAGGTTTGATTGGCTGGGGCGATCTGATTGGTTGAGTTTGTCTGATTGGCTCGGGGGTTTGATTGGCTGGGATGGTCTGATTGGCTGGGTTGGTATGATTGGCTATGATGTTATTAATGGCTTGGGTGGTTTGATTAGTTAGTCATAGTCTAATTGAACGGTGATTTTTTTTTTTTTTTTTTTTTTTTTTTCTATATTCCAACTACTCCCTCTCGGGCATAGGCTGAGAGCCTGTACATTCCACCGCCCAACACGGTGAAGCCCGTGAGGTCTTGTTCCAGTCTGGGGAGTGAGACATGCGAAGCATCCATCATGGCTCGAAGCAGCTCCATCTCTGAAGCGGCCGGTTGCTTCGCTCAAGTGCTTCACCGTCTCACCCTCCAGACTCAGACCCTCACTCTCAGAACGCCACCTATTGAGCAGTGAACTCACTAGGCATTGTCCCCCTGTAACATATTTTGAATATGGGAATATTCATACAGTGTTATTTAATCAGGGAACAACGAGGATATTTTTTTGGCATTTCGGTGGGCTTTGTGGTAATGCACTGATACTAGGTACAGCACAAATTCAATCCCAATAATATCTTCCCATTGACATATCGGGATTTGAACCCGGGTCCATTGGATTACCAATCCAGTGGCATGACCACTCCACCACACCTCCCCTTAGGTTTGGTTAGGATGGTCTGATTGTCTGGTGTGGTTTGATTGGCTGGTGTGGTCTGATGGGATGGTATTCTGATTGGCATTCTGGATGGTATTCTGATTGGTTCGTCTGTTTGGCACGGTGGTCTTATTGGCTGGGGTGTCCGATTGGCTGCTAAAGTGAAATAGGCTATAGCTAGTGGTCTGATTGGGACAGTGCACTGGTCTGATTAGCTGGTTGTATGATTGACTGATTCTGATTTACTGGTGATCTGATTGGCTGGTGGTTTGATAGCTTGGTTGTCTTATTGACTGGTGGTCTGACTGACAGGGTAATCTGATTGACACAATAGCATGGGCACCTGATGGTCTGATTGCCTGTTGGTTTGATTTACTAATGTCCTGATTCGCTGGGTGGTCCAATTAGCTGGTGGTCTGATTGGTTGGTGGTCTGATTTGAAAGTATTCTAAGTGGGATATGTGAGATACTAATGGCAAATATGGATTAATGTGAGCTTAATGGGGCAGTAACTGTTTGATATGTCTATTAATTAATGGATTCATATATTTGTTTTAGTTTCCTCCCTAAACCTCCATCAAGCTTAGAAAAACACCACCTAGACCTTCAAGATAGATTTGTACATTTTTCGATAAAAAAAAAATCCAGCCAAAGGCCAATTCCTCCTAAAAATTACAGGCTCGCTTTTTTTTTTTTTTTTTTTTTTCTATATTTCAACTTACTTCCTCTCGGGCATAGGCTGAGAGCCTTAACATTCACCGCTTTACAATGAACAGTGAAGCCCGTGAGGTCTTGTTCCAGTCTAGGGAGTGAGACATGTGAAGCACGTAAAGCACAACGAGCACCTGCCATCTTGCCTTCACATGAGGCACGGTGCTCACTCATGGCCCGAAACGACCCCATCTCTGAAGCCACCTCGTTCCCGTGCTTCACTGTCTCACTCCCTACACTCGGACTCTCACACTTACACACACACAACGCCACCTGTTGAGCATATAACTCACCAGGCATTGAACCCCTATAGCATATTTTGAATATGGGAATGTTCATACAGTGCTATTTAATCAGGGAACAATGAGGGTATTTTATTGACGTTTCGGTGGGCTTTGTGGTAATGCACTGATACTAGGTACAGCACAAATTCCATCCCAATAATATCTTCCCATTGATACATCGGGATTTGAACCCGGGACCTTTGGATTACCAGGCCAGTGGCAAGACCACTCCACCACACCTCCCCACGCTGTCGCTCGCTAGGTAAAAATCGACACCTAAATGGCACGAATGGTCCTAATATTGACAGAGAAATGTGGTGAAAGGTCAACAAATTCCCAAACCAATGGAACCAACGTCTTAAAATCTCAAAACTAGTGGGGCTAAACATTAGGGAGAAGGGAGTCCAGAAAAACGGTCTGTCTCCCCTTAATGACCGGTGATCAGAAGGGCTATTGAAAGTATTGGTAGACCTGAGTGGCTATGGGCAAGGGTGAGAACTGCTGCTGATCTGAATGGTTGCTATTAGTATTGCTCCGTTTTCTGAATGATGGATTAGATATTATATGGGTATCAAGCCGGTATCACACGAGAGCTTTTATAGTCAACATTCTATGATCAACATTTTTCTGGCAACATTTCTGGAATATTTTGCACTGGTACTGGTAGCTAGACTGATTATATATGAATTTAGGAAAAAGACATATTTTAAATGTTGACCTCATAAGCTGCCATATCAGTGTTGAGGATATGTGCTGAGGGAAAAAGCGCTCGTGTGATACCGGCTTTAGTATAACCGGAATGTATGCAATATGATCAGGTACGGTAAGTCTACGGAAAGTGTGGTGGAGTGATCTTGCCACTTGACTGCTAATCCAATGGTCACGGGTTTGAATCCCGATGTATCAATGGGAAGATATTATTGGGATGGAATTTGTGCTGTATCTAGTACCAGTGCATTACCACAAAGCCCACCGAAATGCCAAACAAATACACTCATTGTTTCCTGATTAAATAGCACTGCTGATTAAATAGCACTGCTGATTAAATAGCACTGCTGATTAAATAGCACTGCTGATTAAATAGCACTGCTGATTAAATAGCACTGCTGATTAAATAGCACTGCGTGAATAGTACCCTATCAGCTGATAATAGTATGTAATGATAGTACTCTATCAGCTGATAATAGTATGTAATGATAGTACCCTATCAGCTGATAATAGTATGTAATGATAGTACCCTATCAGCTGATAATAGTATGTAATGATAGTACCCTATCAGCTGATAATAGTATGTAATGATAGTACCCTATCAGCTGATAATAGTATGTAATGATAGTACCCTATCAGTGATAGTATGTAATGATAGTACCCTATCAGCTGATAATAGTATGTAATGATAGTACCCTATCAGCTGATAATAGTATAATGATAGTACTCTATCAGCTGATAATAGTATGTAATGATAGTACCCTATCAGCTGATAAGTAAATCAGCTGATAATAGTATGTAATGATAGTACCCTATCAGTGATAATAGTATGTAATGATAGTACCCTATCAGCTGATAATAGTATGTAATGCTATCAGCTGATAATAGTATGTAATGATAGTACTCTATCAGCTGAAATAGTGTAATGACCCTATCAGCTGATAATAGTATGTAATGATAGTACCCTATCAGCTGATAATAGTATGTAGAGTAATGATAGTACCTATCAGCTGATAATAGTATGTAATGATAGTACTCTATCAGCTGATAATAGTAGGTAATAGCTGATAATAGTATGTAATGATAGTACCCTATCAGCTGATAATAGTATGTAATGATAGTACCCTATCAGCTGATAATAGTATGTAATGATAGTACCCTATCAGCTGATAATAGTATGTAATGATAGTACCCTATCAGCTGATAATAGTATGTAATGATAGTACCCTATCAGCTGATAATAGTATGTAATGATAGTACTCTATCAGCTGATAATAGTATGTAATGATAGTACCCTATCAGCTGATAATAGTATGTAATGATAGTACCCTATCAGCTGATAATAGTATGTAATGATAGTACCCTATCAGCTGATAATAGTATGTAATGATAGTACCCTATCAGCTGATAATAGTATGTAATGATAGTACCCTATCAGCTGATAATAGTATGTAATGATAGTACCCTATCAGCTGATAATAGTATGTAATGATAGTACCCTATCAGCTGATAATAGTATGTAATGATAGTACCCTATCAGCTGATAATAGTATGTAATGATAGTACCCTATCAGCTGATAATAGTATGTAATGATAGTACCCTATCAGCTGATAATAGTATGTAATGATAGTACCCTATCAGCTGATAATAGTATGTAATGATAGTACCCTATCAGCTGATAATCGATAATGAATGCAGGACAATTATGAAAGTGCTATGCCTCTTCTTTCAAGTTTACAGATCCAACTTCCTGATAGACCGAAACTCGCAAGTGGTCAATTTGTCTCGTCACATTTGGTACAGCTGTCATATCTTTCCACCACTCACCTCTTATCATCTGACCTCTCACCTCCATCATCCGTGTTATCAGCCATTCCCATTATATCAGTTATCACCTATCACAGCCTCTTACACATATCACTTTAAGGGGGTAGTGCTTGGTTTTTAGTCTATATATTTATATATTTAATGTATGTTTCAGTTTCCTCGCTAGACCTTCATCAAGCTTAGAAGAAAAAAAACCTAGACCTGCTTTCAAGATAAATTTGTACATTTTTCGGTAGAAAAATTTCCCGGCCCTTCTAAAATTACAGGCTCTCTGTAGCTCGCCAGGAAAAATTTCGACACCTAAAGGGCACGAAAGGTCTTAATATTGACAACAAAAATGAGGCGAAAGGTCTCAAAATCGCTAAACTAGCGGAACGAACCTCAAAACTAATATGTTAAACAGCGAGAAGGGGGGCCAGAAAAATGCGAGAACTACCCCCTTAACAGCTATTGCATGCCCTGTGTCTCCTGTTATATTTATCATCACCTCTAGTCGGTTTGTTTTCGGTTGACGGTAAATTGAATTCCTTAGCAACTGTTTTAAGACGTTTTTTCCCCATCCAGGTGTCGATATCTTCCTGGCGAGCGATAGCGAGCCAGCATTGGATGGAGAAATCCGGCTTCGCCGGAGAAACTTTTCTATCGAAAAATGTACAAATTTAGCTTGCTGTCAAAACAAATATATATATGTGCCTCGGAACTTAGTGGACAAATGGGAAGCTGTTCTGCCTCTCCGACATAATCTATTTTTGTATTCATTTTACCACAACACCAAACCCCTCCAATGAAAATAATGAAAGTAAATCATGCCAAGTTCGCATAATTAACAGCTGATTACGTAAACAAATATTCGTAATCACCGAGTAATCCAGATGTCGACAGTGCTCCTCCGACCACTCATTAGTATTTCTGTTAACCCTTTAAAGATTATAACGCATTTTTGACAGTTTATTCTGGCTATCATTAGAGAATATTCTACAATTCGGGAAGGATTTGTCGGAATTATTAGGGTAAAAACTATGAAGCAATAATTGAGATTAATGGTAAAAACATATCCTTCATACGATGCAGATACACAATAGCTTCACGGTTTTGCATTAAGTATCGATCGATTAATTGTTAATGGATTTATATGCAGTCAACTGAGATAACATCGACTACAGTTGTCGATTCTGAAGACTCCAAAACTGTCAAGAATGGCCGAAAAAATGCATTTAACCTTTCCAGTTGTCCAGGTTTTTTATTCTATTATTCTGGATGTCAAAAAGATTTAATCAATTGTTTTAGGAAGGATTTGTGTGAGATGCAAAGGGTTAATTCAAATTGACAGTCCTCCCCGCCCTCCCCCCCTCCTCCCCCCTTGATATAATATAGGTACTTCCTAAGTTGAATAACATCACATACTGTTAGAGAGAATAAAGTGAAAAATGAGTATAGCGAAAAGTTCTGACATTCCGACACGAAGGTCAACTCGGTGAAAATTGATTCTTAATCTGAGTCGAATGTAACAGGACTACTGGACTGTGTGTGTGTGTGTGTGAAAATAAACAAATAAAGATACAATAAAAATCGGTCTATTTCGAGCCGGCAGGCAATGAGGCTGAAAATACGCCTTTCCTTAACCTAACTTATCCTAAGTAATCAACAGTTTGGCTTTTGTTTTCACAATGGCGCCTACATAACCCCAGAAGGCGAAGAATGTGTGGGCCGGAAACCAGGTGAAACTCAGAGGTGGCGCATCCACACCTAACCTCCATAGCCAGGACATTTTTTTACAGAAACCTCCCTGGCAGGTAGCTGGGATCGAAACCGCGCTATCTGAGCCAAGCGACTAGAATACAATGACTCAGTGTTCTTGCCAACCGTGGCCGTGTGTGTGTGTGTGTGTGTGCGTGCGTGTGTGTGTGTGTGTGTGTGTGTGTGTGTGTGTGCAATAACACTAATTACTGTATGTGTATGGGTGGGCGTATCACTATTACAGTATGTTCTGTGTGTGTGTGTGTGTATTTATATTAAGCACATTGTGTTTGTTAGTGTGTGTGCATTTGTTATCTGCTGTGTTTATGCATGTGGGTGTGTTTGTTTACATAGGTATTAGTATTATATTGACATACACACTATATATTATATCGTCTGTATGTCTGTCTCTGCGTAAATATATGTGCGCATATGTGAAAAAGGATGTCATGTGTGTATGTGTGTATTGTGTGTGTGCTTGTTTGTGTGAGTGTGTGCATCAGTTACACCTATTAATATTGTGTTCATTTGTGTATTTGAGTGTGGTTGTTCAAATAGGCATTAATGTTATTTATTTCGCCTGATAGAAAAAAAATAATAATAATAAAAATAGAATTAAATAGAAAATAATAATAAAAAATAGGAAAAGTGGGATTGGGCCTGATCATATAGATATAATAGATAGATAGATAGATAGATAGATAGATATATAGTGTGTATGTGTGTGCGTGTGTGTGATCCATTTTATGAAAACACTACCTGGAATAAACTTCCTTCAGAATCTATAAATAGTTCTTGAGTAGAGCGGTTCAAGAAGAGAAACGATAGCATATTGCACACTCTGCAATATGTGTAGTGCACTATGCAAGCTTTATATTGCACACTCTGCAATATGTGTAGTGCACTATGCAAGTTTGATATTGCACACTCTGCAATATGTGTAGTGCACTATGCAAGTTTTATCTTTCAACTTAGTATTTCCCCGGAAGGGACCGCAAGGTCTTTAAGGGGAGGTCACCTGCTTTTGTTTTCATATTTCTCTCCTTTTCTCTCTTTCCCTGGCCTTTATCCATTCGGCCCCATGCAGCCAACTGTTTTAAGACGTTTATCCCCATCCAGGTGTCGATTTCTTCCTGGCGAGCGATAGCGAGCCAGCATTTTATGGAGAAATCCGGCTTCGCCGGAGAAATTTGTCTATCGAAAAATGTACAAATTTAGCTTGCTGTCAAAACAAAAATATATATATGCTGGCTCGCTACCGCTCGCCAGGAAAATATTGACACCTGGATGGGGGTAAACGTCTTAAAACAGTAGGCTGAATGGGGCCGAATGTTTACAAGCCAAAGAGAGAGGGAGAGAAAGATAAAACAAAGCGAGGTGGGCTCCCTTAAGATACTAGCTGTTCCTTATAACTCCCGGTAACTCGATCTCTCCTCCACCCACCCACCCTGTACTTACGTGTCATAACTGTCTCATGCCGCCGCCACGATGTCTTTATAATTGCCACCACATTATAAATTCCTTTTAGTTTGTTCACTAGCGACCTAAGTAGCCCCAACATCTCACAGCAGTATTAAGGGAGCCCACCTCGCTTTTTTTTCTCTTTCTCTCCCTCTCTCTTTGGCTTGTATCCATTCGGCCCCATTCAGCCTACTGTTTTAAGACGCTTACCCCTATCCAGGTGTCAATATTTTCCTGGCAATCGGTAGTGCTAGCATACTGTATATATATTTTCTTTTTTGACAGCAAGTTAAATTTGTACATTTTTCGATAGAAAAATGTCTCTAGCGAAGCCTGATTTCTCCATACAATGCTTTGCGAGTGATATATCGACACCTGAATGGGGATAAACGTCTTAAAACAGTTTGCTGAATGGGGCCGAATGGATATAAGCCAGGGAAAGAGATAAAAGGAGAGCAAGATAAACAAAACGCAGGTGACCCACCGTAAGCTCATTGGTATTTATGGAAGCTGCATGTGAAGGCTGCATGATTTGTTTTCATCATGCTTTAAATGGAATACTTACCTATGAACTAAAGTGGTGTCCCACATTCATAACTTCATTAATTATCCTCTATTGGCTTAATACATAAATACTTCTGAACCACATTGAGCAAATTTAAATATAAAGGCTTTGTTTACTGTATGTCTGTAAATTATATTTGTTTTGATTTATAAATGAACAGATTAACATACTTGCAATTATGAAGGTGTGACACGACGTCTTGACCGTGACTATACCTTTATTAATCCGTTGAGTACCATCGACGTGTGTTTTATCATATTCTAGCTATATTTAGACGATATTATGCAGCTTAAGAAGGATCTGTTGTAGTCGAAAGGGTTGGTTGAGATAGTTTGAAGCCTTATCATTGCTAGAGGTCCTTCCATGGCTGAATAAAATCGTCTAATAGTTGCCAGAATATGATGAAAAGGACGTCGCCGGTGCAGTAGGTTTAACAGTCACGGTCAAACATAAAGGACGTCGCCGGTGCAGTAGGTTTAACAGTCACAGTCAAACATAAAGGACGTCGCCGGTGCAGTAGGTTTAACAGTCACGGTCAAACATAAAGGACGTCGCCGGTGCAGTAGGTTTAACAGTCACGGTCAAACATAAATATCTATTGTTCGTCAGGTGTGTGAATCAGTGTTCGTTGTAATATATTAATGAAGCTGTGAGCATTTCATTATCAACCTTAAGTCTTATACACAAGTATTCATACACATATATTTCTATAGCAACTTTAAACATTTAAACATACGAGTGGCTTTTTTATGTGTGTGAAGGACACAACAGGCAACACTGTCTGTAACAAGTGTCTCCCCCAAAGTGGAGAGAGCGATGAGATTCAAATTATTATTATTAGTATGGCCCGGGGAGACGATTAATATGAAGGGTGTGCCTGGAAGTGTGGTGGGAGGGCTTGTGGCTTTGGCTCCGCTGCATGTCTGCCTGCCGAGATCGGAACCTCTCCGGGTGGTCAGGGGCCGGGGGAGTGCTGGAGCGACCTTGGTAACCCTGGTCTCTGGGTCTTCTCCTGGGTGACCTGGATGTGTGAGAGTTTGTGTTTTTTATCTGTGTTTATTTTTGTTTTATGTTGTTTTTGTGTTTTCCCTGTTCTTGCTCTGTCTTGAGTCGGCTACCCCCAAAATGGGGATTGGGCCTGAGCATATAGATAGATAGATAGATTATTATTATTATTATTATTATTATTTCGGTGTACAATATTGAACAGAAGTTTGGTGTGCTTGTTTACTGTAGTGGAATGATTAGAATGAGGAGGTGTTTGTGAGAGCTAGCTGGATAACGCTGCGAAGGTGAGACACAAACAGAGGGAAGCCATACAGATCAAATAAACAGGAGTTCCAGCAACTCCTTATCACGTGTCCTGGGTATTGCACTGCTCGATTGGTGCCCTACAATCTCTCCAATCTACTACCTACTGTGCGTTTAATGAAGTATTATAAGACAATGTATATAATGGCTGTGAAGAAATATTATTGGTTGAAACAAAATATCGATAGGACGGCCCACGCAACCTACCACACTTGTATACAAAGGCACCATTGCCAATACTGTATCTGCCTGGTAAGTAACCGAGTCATGCGCCACCCTGTGTATTATACCGTATATATAATCACACTAGATCTTCTCAACTAGCTCACCCTCATTATGTGATCCCCATACAGTTTATGCACACATACTGCTGCCTCAGGATAAGGATGTGATCAAAACCAGAATGATCAGGACCAGGACTACTTTTTTTTTGTAGCACACTGAGTGCGGATACCTCGGTACATGCTGTGGATAAAGTAAAACACAATTCAATTCAATTCAAAATTCAATTCAAAGAGGCTTATTGTTACAAATAGTTACATGTTGTTTACAAAGAGATGTCAACAAAACACAGTTGAAAAGACGGGAGGGTTTTAATATGTCCAGTTGATGTAGCTGGACCAGAGGAATGCGGCCTCGTGGCGATCTCCTCGTTAGATATCAGCCGTTTTGCGTGGACTAAACCCCCTTATATTATGAACTGCAATCCACAAAGCTATCCAATAGGGCACGTTTCCATCAAATATATACATTATACCTTGACAAATCTGTTTTAGAGTATAAGCAGGCACATTTAAAGTTCGATTTAGTACGAACCTCGTGTATAAATAGAAATAATAAATTTTATTATTTAATGACGTTACTATACACATTACTGTGTAACGTGAGTAGCCAACATTAGTATCTCTTATCATCAGAGTAGTCTACACAAACAAATTATCTTAGTTAAGTGGTACTATTATTATACTGTATAATTAGGCCAGAATAATTGACCCATAACTGTAAGAGGGCGAGATCAAATGGTCTGTGAATCCCCCCACCTATTCCCTTGCTAACTCTTCCTAATTGGCAGAAATCATTGTTTTAAGTTATTCTATTTTTTGTTTCTTTTTCTTAATAGTTATAGACGTTAGTGTTCAAGATTACTGGTCTAATTATGAGTCGACTATAGGTGATAACGATCAGAGGTTGTTTATAATAGCACGCAAAATCCTTAGGGTTGTCTATTATCTGTACACTAAAGGTTCAGTACACAGGGTCATTATAAAGGTTCTGATCCTCTGTGTGTGGTCTACATCTGGTGCCTGTACTGCTGCACTCGTCCGAACTCTCTCAAAGCGGCGTCCAACGGGATCATTTTCCAGCGATTTTACTGGCCCCAATATCCGATTTTGGCTTATGATTCTTGGATAAAAACACTAAAGTCAGTCACACAAGTCGATTAATTCACATTAGTATTAGAGAATGAGGGGGAAGGACAGAGAGGGAGAGGTAGACCGAATGAGAGGTGGAAGGATGGAGTTAAGAAGTATATGAGTGAAGGTGGTGCTGGATGGGAGGAGGGGCGTCGACTGACTGGGGACAGAGGTGGATGGGGCCATTTCGTTCGTGACCACCCCTTCGGGGATCGCGGCGTCCGGCAATAAATAGATAGATAGATAGATAGACATTTAGCTATAAGCCGGTGTCACACGAGCGCATTTTCCGGCAATTTTCGACGAGCAAATTTTGTCTCGTACCATTTTGAGGCTCTTTTGCACTGGCATCGTAAACTAGAGTGAAGGTTGATTATGCTAGGTGATTTAATTTTTATGGAAATTATATTTTGAAGCTGCCAGACTACAATTGCCTGTAACAATTGACGGAAAAATCGCTCGTGTGACACCGCCATTAGAAATACCTATAGGAGCTTTGCCAGCTCTTTCTTTCCCAATGGTTATTCATAAGTTGAGCGAAATCCTCTAATATTAGCCAAGATTCAGTAGAGTAAATAAGTAGCGTCATACTACTGAAAGTGAGTTGAAAATACTTTTCAATGAATGTGGTTCAAAATACTTATTTGAATAATAATCATGTATTGTAATTTGTAGCACCGCAAAATATTTGTGTTTATATTTGTAAGATCCTATGTTGAATTTTGATTTGTGTATATATAAATGTAATAAAACCGCATTATAGCTGGTTATTATCGATGTCTACAGCTCCAACTTACTTATAGAATGAAACTCGCAAGTAGCCAATTGACTACATGCGAGTTTCATTCTATAAGGAAGTTGGAGATGTAGATATCGATAATAACCAGCTATAATGCGATTTTATTACATTTATATTTACACAAATCAAAATTCAACATACTATTTATCCATCAGAAACCTACATAATTACTGTATTTGTGTTTAATATCAATGTTTACAGGCCGAACTTCCTTATAGCCTGAAACTCGCAAGTGGTCAATAGTGATCGTAAAGTCAGCAGAGAAGGAAACCGGACAAGTTGAGAGTCACACGGGTGCTGCTAAATTGTCTGAATTGTTCCCAGTTTAGGCGCGGTGGGTTAATTACACACGCACACGCACAGGTACATATACACTCACCTGTACACTGGGAGGAGTGCATGCGGCGTGCCACATCTTTAGTCAAGGTGCAGTCGTCGGCCATTATAAGTAGACACACATATGAATATTATGTGAACCTATAAATGATCGATATTTTCTTAATTTCACCACAACACCAAACACCTCCAATGAAAATAATGATTAAAGCATATATGTGATCCACCGGGATTCGAACCTGGGTTATCACACACAGATGTGTAAACACTCTAACCATTACACCACCAGGACGGTTAAAGGTTTATGCACACGCCTACGACTTATTATCCATTCTCGAATACTGGATATTAATCTAATCATGTTCACATTGCCAACCGCGCTATGGCAGATCATATAGACCGGCCTCGCTACGAAATATCCCTGAACCTACTGATAATCTATATAATATTATAAGCCAAGTCCTGATGCATCTGGGATATAATAAAGCATTGTATTGTCTCGTTTGGGTTCTATATGGATTTCAATGACTGTATAACAAGTTTGACTCGTGACTGTACCTAAACGTACATGTGCACCGGCAAGACTAAAAACACCGACCACATTCTCAGACAAGGTATTCCACATGTGCAATACACAAGGTCACAAGTATATATGTGTACCATCCTACATCACACATAGGCGTTCACAAACACACACACACACACACACAGACGTTCACACACACACCCACACACACACACACACACAGACGTTCACACACACACACACACACACACACATACGTTCACACACACACACACACACACACACACACACACAGACGTTCACACACACACCCACACACACACACACACACAGACGTTCACACACACACACACACAACCACACACAATACCGTACTCAATTACACGCACATTTGTAGGTAGTAAGGGTCGACGGTTTGCCCAGGGAAGTACTAGAGCCTTGGGTGTCGAGGGACTCGAGCAGTTGCATCCGATAATCTGTATCGGAGTCTGGTATCCACAATAACCTAATAGGCTGGTGATGGGCTGGTCTATCAGAGTGAGAACTGAGCGATCTCTGCCATACCCATAGCTTACTCTGACTGATCCTTTAACCCGTACAGCCCCAGCGACGCGCCTGACGCGTCGGCGATGTATGTAACGCACAGCCCCAGAGACGCGCCTGGCGCGTCACCCTAATTGCGCCGACCGTAACCTCAGGTGTAGCCACTCAAGAGGGCTCAGATTTGTATGGGAACTGTGTACGTATCCCACGCAACCGTGCCGATGGTTGAAAACTCTCAAAGTCCACGTGCGTGCGCGCGAGCGCGCAAAAACCTGTTTTTTTGGGATAATTGCCTTCAATTTTTTACTCTTATAAAATCCGTTTTCGGGGGCTCTGTAGGACCATTTTTTAAGCTTTTTGAGCGGTTTTTCGTGGTTTTTCATTCATTCCTAACCCATTCGCTATTGTTTCTGGAATAAAACCATTTTTTTAAAACCGGCCGGGTTCTGGTGCGCAAACATTACAAAACTAGCCGGGGCTCCACGGGTTAACTTATATATTTTCTAGATCTCAAGTGACGGCGTCTTTTCCGTGGATTGACCTCCCAATCTACCAAGATTGGAAGCCAAAGCATCACATTTTTCCCTTGCCCCTCAACTTTCTCTTCATAATTGCTGAGGGGCACAGGGCCCTGGGTGGGGCTTTGGTTTCCCGGGCGTTTCCGCACCCTCCTCAGCTCCCCGCCATGGAGTGGCTTCGGTCACCCAGGCTTTATTGTGGTCGGCGGGGAGGGTTCTGTGGGGGCGCTCGGTTATGGCCTTGGAATTGCTCGGGGCCTTGGGGCTGTTCGGCCAGGTAGCTTGGGGAACAACAACAACAACAACAACCTAATAGGCTGTTGTTTTGTTGTTTTAATGTTTTGGCAATTTATTCGTGTCTCAAAATTCATGTTTCACATATTAAGCTCCAAACTTTAAAGCAATGTAAATATGAAAGTGATAGAGTAAGCAAGCTTTTAGTGTATGTTTAATCTAATGCATTAAGGGGAGATTTCCACCTGGAGGATTTTTTTCTGGACTCTTTTCTCCCTCATGTTTAGCCCCGTTGCTTTTGAGATTTTAAGACGTTCGTCCCATTAGTTTGACGATTTTAAGAACCCTCGCCCCATTTTAAGGCCATTCGTGCCATTTAGATGTCGATTTTTTCCTGGCAAGCGATAGCGAGCCTGTAGTTTAAGGGGAACCGGCCTACGGCCGGGAAATTTTTCTACCGAAAAATGTACAAATTTATCTTGAAAGGGGGTCTAGGGGGAGTCATATTAAGCTTGATGGAAGTCTAGGGAATCAACTAAAAACCTCCCCTTAACTGAGCCTACTATCGAAAGTATATCCTCTTGCCACCACCTTCACGAAATACATTTGATTCCTCCTCCTCTTGTAGGTTCCAAGCCCATGCTCAAATGTCCTTGTGCACATTGTGTATCAGATTATCTCTTTTTAAATAACTGACTTATCCGATACACCAATCCTTCGTATCACTGTATTACTTGGGGAATCTGTCGTGGTATAACTGACTTATCCGATACACCAATCCTTCGTATCACTGTATTACTTGCGGAATCTGTCGTGGTATAACTGACTTATCCGATACACCAATCCTTCGTATCACTGTATTACTTGCGGAATCTGTCGTGGTATTGCTGCTGACCGTCATCGACTGGAGTTATGGGGGTGCACCTGTATTTATATTTAGTGAACATGGCTGCTATGGTAATGTTTATATTATTTTATTTTATTATTTATTTATCAATGTATCTACTGTATATTTTCTTATTTTAAGGCGACCTAAATAATATGAACATTTGAGAATATCTCTGGGGAGACGATGATTGAACAAAGAGTTCCTTGACGTGCATGGAGTTTGTTATATATATATATATATATATGTGCTTTACTTCCTGCATTCGGGTGTATATAACTAAGGAATGTAACACATACCTTATCACTAATATAGGTCACTAATAATAGTTCCATCACTCTTTAAAATAAAAACAAAACATAATCAAAATGAATCCAACTATTAAAACAGGTATTCATTTTATTTCTGAGTTTTTCGTTTAATTAACATAGTTTTTGTATCACAGACTTGATTACACATACCTTTACTTGACCTTTTGGGAGTAATGTAAAGATTCCGACGGACTACAAGCACAGTAAAGCCCACTAAAGCCGCTGTCACACGAGTGATTTTTCCGTCAATTTTCCATGAGCAAGTTCTTTCTCCTTATATTTCGGGACTTTTTTGCACTGATATCGGTAACTAGACTGAAGGTAGAGTATGTTAGGCGATTGAATTCTGAAAAAGTTTAATTTTTGAATCTGCCAGACCATAATTGCCCGTAAAAATTGCTCGAAAAACGGCTCGTGTGACTCCGGCTTAAGGCAGTGAAGAAATCCAAACGTGGTGTGAGACCCAGAGCGTCTTGGCATTAAGGGAGCCCACCTCGCTTTTTTTTTCTCTTTCTCTCCCTCTCTCTTTGGCTTGTATCCATTCGGCCCCATTCAGCCTACTGTTTTAAAACGTTTACTCCCATCCAGGTGAGTGGTAGCGAGCCAGCATATATATATATTTGTTTTGACAGCAAGCTAAATTTGTACATTTTTAGATAGACAAATTTCTCCGGCGAAGCCGGATTTCTCCATACAATGCGGACTCGCTGTAGCTCGCCAGGAAAAAATCGACACCTGGACAGGGATAAACGTCTTAAAATAGTTGGCTGAATAGGGCCGAATGAAAACAAGCCAGGGAAAGAGAGAAAATGAGAGAAAGATAAAACAAAAAACGGTGACCCCCATTAAGGTGGCGGCCAAATGTCAAGTGTGCTGTATCATTCAGGTGTGCTATATATAACATTTATAACAAATGTCAAGTGTGCTGTATCAGTCAGGTGTGCTATATATAACATTTATAACAAATGTCAAGTGTGCTGTATCATTCAGGTGTGCTATATATAACATTTATAACAAATGTCAAGTGTGCTGTATCATTCAGGTGTGCTATATATAACATTTATAACAAATGCCCAGTGTGCTGTATCATTCAGGTGTGCTAGATATAACATTTATAACAAATGTCAAGTGTGCTGTATCATTCAGGTGTGCTATATATAACATTTATAACAAATGTCAAGTGTGCTCTATCATTCAGGTGTGCTATATATATCATTTATAACAAATGTGAAGTGTGTTGTATCATTCAGGTGTGCTATATATAAAATTTATAACAAATGTCAAGTGTGCTGTATCATTCAGGTGTGCTATATATAACATTTATAACAAATGTCAAGTGTGCTGTATCATTCAGGTGTGCTATATATAACATTTATAACAATTGTCAAGTGTGCTGTATCATTCAGGTGTGCTATATATAACATTTATAACAAATTTCAAGTGTGCTGTATCACTCAGGTGTGCTATATATAACATTTATAACAAATGTCAAGTGTGCTGTATCATTCAGGTGTGCTATATATAACATTTATAACAAATGTCAAGTGTGCTGTATCATTCAGGTGTGCTATATATAACATTTATAACAAATGTCAAGTGTGCTGTATCATTCGGGTGTGCTATATATAACATTTAAAACAAATGTCAAGTGTGCTGTATCATTCAGGTGTGCTATATATAACATTTATAACAAATGTCAAGTGTGCTGTATCATTCAGGTGTGCTATATATAACATTTATAACAAATGTCAAGTGTGCTGTATCATTCAGGTGTGCTATATATAACATTTATAACAAATGTCAAATGTGCTGTATCATTCAGGTGTGCTATATATAACATTTATAACAAATGTCAAGTGTGCTGTATCATTCAGGTGTGCTATATATAACATTTATAACAAATGTCAAGTGTGCTGTATCATTCAGGTGTGCTATATATAACATTTATAACAAATGTCAAGTGTGCTGTATCATTCAGGTGTGCTATATATAACATTTATAATAAATGTCAAGTGTGCTGTATCATTCAAGTGTGCTATATATAACATTTATAACAAATGTCAAGTGTGCTGTATCATTCAGGTGTGCTATATATAACATTTATAACAAATGTCAAATGTGCTGTATCATTCAGGTGTGCTATATATAACATTTATAACAAATGTCAAGTGTGCTGTATCATTCAGGTGTGCTATATATAACATTTATAACAAATGTCAAGTGTGCTGTATCATTCAGGTGTGCTATATATAACATTTATAACAAATGTCAAGTGTGCTGTATCATTCAGGTGTGCTATATATAACATTTAAAACAAATGTCAAGTGTGCTGTATCATTCAGGTGTGCTATATATAACATTTATAACAAATGTCATGTGTGCTGTATCATTCAGGTGTGCTATATATAACATTTATAACAAATGTCAAGTGTGCTGTATCATTCAGGTGTGCTATATATAACATTTATCACAAATGTCAAATGTGCTGTATCATTCAGGTGTGCTATATATAACATTTATAACAAATGTCAAGTGTGCTGTATCATTCAGGTGTGCTATATATAACATCTATAACAAATGTCAAGTGTGCTGTATCATTCGGGTGTGCTATATATAACATTTTTAACAAATGTCAAGTGTGCTGTATCATTCAGGTGTGCTATATATAACATTTATAACAAACGTGAAGTGTGCTGTATCATTCGGGTGTGCTATATATAACATTCATAACAAATGTCAAGTCTGGCATCAATCCTTATTGTCGAAGATGTCACACTACGGCCTTGCATCATTAGTTCCACTAATTTCTTCTTATCTTCATAACAGAAAAATACGTGTAATGGTAGATGGCCTTTATTCTCAATTTCACTCAATAAATGCTGGTGTTCCCCAGGGATCAGTTTTGGCCCCAACTCTGTTCCTCATTCATATCAATGATTTCATATCTACCACTCATAATCCAATACATTCCTACGCAGATGACTCAACACTCCACAGTTCCTTCACATTTACCAATTCTTTCACCCAACCCGATCTTATAAATTCAAAAAACACTGCAATTTCTCTGAACCAGGACCTTTCTAGAATTAATGAATGGGGACAAGAGAATCTAGTTTCCTTTAATGCACAGAAAACCAAGTACATTCAATTTTCTAACAGACAGAATCTCACTGACTCCCATATATTTTTTAATGATGTAAATATTCCCACTTCCCCTAGTATTGACATTCTCGGTGTAACATTAACTACTAACTTGAGCTGGACACATTATGTTAGAAGCATTGCTAAGAATGCCTCTAAAAAACTGGGACTCCTGTACAGAGTTCGAGAATTCTTCACTGACGAGCAGTTGGCCGTAATATATAAAAGTCATGTGCGCTCTCAGATGGATTACTGTTCACCTCTGTGGGGTGGAAGTGGAGTGGTTGCATTGAGGCAGTTGGACAAAATTCAAAATAAAGCTATTAGATTAATCAATAACCCTGCAATCACACAGGACCTTCCTACATTAGCCATACGAAGAAACGTTGCATCCCTTGCATTATTCTACAGATATTTTCACAGCAATTGTTCCGAGGAACTTGCTTCAATTGTGCCGCCTCTCCACATCTTTCACCGTAGAACTAGGGCAGCTGAGAGCGCCCATGAATTTACACTTTCTCCTCCACAATGCAGAACTTCTGCTTATCAGAATTCATTTATCCCCAGAGCTACTACTCTTTGGAATTCACTTCCCTCGAATTGCTTTCCACAAACTTACAATCAACAAATGTTTAAATCCAGTTGTTACAAACATTTTATGAATGGAGGATGCCTTTAGGCACATGGACCTTTTTGTTTTATCTGTGTTTTTCCTTCCTCCATTCATTGTCTCTTAAAAAAAACAAAAAACAAAAGTGTGCTGTATCATTCGGGTGTGCTATATATAACATTTATAACAAATGTCAAATGTGCTGTATCATTCAGGTGTGCTATATATAACATTTATCACAAATGTCAAGTGTGTGCTATATATAAAATTTATAACAAATGTCAAGTGTGCTGTATCATTCGGGTGAACTATATATAACATTTATAACAAATGTCAAGTGTGCTGTATCATTCGGGTGTGCTATATATAACATTTATAACAAATGTCAAGTGTGCTGTATCATTCGGGTGTGCTATATATAACATTTATAACAAATGTCAAATGTGCTGTATCATTCAGGTGTGCTATATATAACATTTATCACAAATGTCAAGTGTGTGCTATATATAAAATTTATAACAAATGTCAAGTGTGCTGTATCATTCGGGTGAACTATATATAACATTTATAACAAATGTCAAGTGTGCTGTATCATTCGGGTGTGCTATATATAACATTTATAACAAATGTCAAGTGTGCTGTATCATTCGGGTGAACTATATATAACATTTATAACAAATGTCAAGTGTGCTGTATCATTCGGGTGTGCTATATATAACATTTATAACAAATGTCAAGTGTGCTGTATCATTCGGGTGTGCTATATATAACATTTATAACAAATGTCAAATGTGCTGTATCATTCAGGTGTGCTATATATAACATTTATCACAAATGTCAAGTGTGCTGTATCATTCGGGTGTGCTATATATAACATTTATAACAAATGTCAAGTGTGCTGTATCATTCAGGTGTGCTATATATAACATTTATAACAAATGTCAAGAGTGCTGTATCATTCAGGTGTGCTATATATAACATTTATAACAAATGTCAAGTGTGCTGTATCATTCGGGTGTGCTATATATAACATTTATAACAAATGTCAAGTGTGCTGTATCAGTCAGGTGTGCTATATATAACATTTATAACAAACGTCAAGTGTGCTGTATCATGCGGGTGTGCTATATATAACATTTATAACAAATGTCAAGTGTGCTGTATCATTCAGGTGTGCTATATATAACATCTATTAACAAATGTCAAGTGTGCTGTATCATTCAGGTGTGCATATAACATTTATAACAAATGTCAAGTGTGCTGTATCATTCGGGTGTGCTATATATCACATTTATAACAAATGTCAAGTGTGCTGTATCATTCAGGTGTGCTATATATAACATTTATAACAAATATCAAGAGTGTTGTATCATTCAGGTGTGCTATATATAACATTTATAACAAATGTCAAGTGTGCTGTATCATTCGGGTGTGCTATATATAACATTTATACAAATGTCAAGTGTGCTGTATCATTCAGGTGTGCTATATATAACATTTATAACAAATGTCAAGTGTGCTGTATCATTCGGGTGTGCTATATATAACATTTATAAAAAATGTCAAGTGTGCTGTATCATTCGGGTGTGCTATATATAACATTTATAACAAATGTTAAGTGTGCTGTATCATTCGGGTGTGCTATATATAACATTTATAACAAATGTCAAGTGTGCTGTATCATTCGGGTGTACAATATATAACATTTATAACAAATGTCAAGTGTGCTGTATCAGTCAGGTGTGCTATATATAACATTTATAACAAATGTCAAGTGTGCTGTATCATGCGGGTGTGCTATATATAACATTTATAACAAATGTCAAGTGTGCTGTATCATTCAGGTGTGCTATATATAACATCTATTAACAAATGTCAAGTGTGCTGTATCATTCAGGTGTGCTATATATAACATTTATAACAAATGTCAAGTGTGCTGTATCATTCGGGTGTGCTATATATCACATTTATAACAAATGTCAAGTGTGCTGTATCATTCAGGTGTGCTATATATAACATTTATAACAAATATCAAGAGTGCTGTATCATTCGGGTGTGCTATACATAACATTTATAACAAATGTCAAGTGTGCTGTATCATTCGGGTGTGCTATATATAACATTTATAACAAATGTTTAGTGTGCTGTATCATTCAGGTGTGCTATATATAACATTTATAACAAATGTCAAGTGTGCTGTATCATTCAGGTGTGCTATATATAACATTTATAACAAATGTTAAGTGTGCTGTATCATTCAGGTGTGCTATATTTATTAGTGGCCCCTCCATCATTGACGAACATGCCTATTACATAAGGCACCCTCTTCAAACACTCATCCGCCGCAGTTTTGAATCTACCGCGCAGAGCATCTAAAATATGAGGAGCCTTCATCATGAGCGCACGCGACCTCACTCATGGCTTCAGTCATTATGAATTGGGTCCTCACTACGAAAATACTTCGTAAAATATAAAAAGAAAAAGAAAATAAGAATAACTATTCAATAAGCTTTCCATAATATCGTGGATGTACTTGTGTGGATCTTTGACCAGACGCTGACTCAGGCGTCATTCTTCCTTCTCTGCTCTGCGCTCAGCCTGCCCGGACGTGTCTCCCCACGCTCCGCTGGTTCCGCATTTGTTGCGTCCCTAGTGAGTTTTTTCTCATTTGTTTACTCCGGGATGTATCGAGTAAGGTTAGGATATGCGTAGCAGGAGTGTCCTGGGCTGGTTGCCCGCAGTGCAGTGTATTTTGGGTCGTGTGTTTGGGGCATCTATTTCGGATGTACCCTCGTGGTCCTGTTGTGGACTTGTGAACTTTTTCACTGTTAGCTAGCTTAGTGATGCAGGCGGCTTTCATTACGCGTTATTATTGCTTCCTTTTATCTTTCTGATGAGGTAGCTTATTTTTGCTGACGTTCCCAGCGTATTTTTCTTCACTTAGTGAAGTTTTTTCTGGGTCCCGAGTCAGTTCTTCCCTTTGCCGGAAGTGTTTGCTACAGTGGTGTGTTGACGGTGGTTCCTGTTGTGATATAATTCAGTGCTTTTTGTTTAAATTACGACATGCTTAATTTTATGTCCGTCTGCCTAGGCCTAGCCAGCCTCTCGTAGCTTTGCCACATGTACAAGTGTTATTGATTTATGTTATAAATATGTACTACTGTGTCATGTGTGTCCTGGTTTAGTTGTGTATTGGCTAATTCCATGGACTATTTATGTGTCCTGGTTTAGTTGTGTATTGGCTAATTCCTCGGACTTTGTTGGGCCCGGCGTTAGTTGTGTTTTGGCTACGCCTCGGTCCTGTGTTGCGTTCAGATGGTATCTGGACGGGGTGGGTTATTTCCGGCGGGTTTTTCTCGGTTACACCATGAAAAACCCGGCTGGTTGCCGAGTTTTAGCCACGCGTGGTTTAAAAACAGGCTTGTTTCCCCGGCGAGTGGGTGTCTGTGGCTCCCCAGGACTGCGTCTCTGTGGTGCCTGTTTCAGGCGCCTTATGAATCCCGGCGGGATGGCTGTACCCATCGAACTGTGTTCATACGGACACATGTTTGTAGTTTTTTCGGTTTTGCAAAGCCAATAAAAAACCTAAGCTGTTGTTGTTTTTCCTCCCCGGCGATCTATTACAAAGAAGTGGGGATAGGATTGGTTGGGGTTAACTTTAAATCACCCGGCGGGTGCAACCTGGAAGGGTGGGATGAACGAATTTACAATAGAAATTCAGTTTAGTTGACCAGACTTTGAGGGATGCATTGTGTATCACCTTCAACATACGGCGAATTAAGGCACAATTGGGGTTAACGTTTTTAAACTATTATTCACACCCGGCGGGTGCTCCCTGGAAGGGTGGGAATAACGAATTTTCAATTCAGTCAGTTAACCAGACAATTGAGGGATTCGTTTTGTATCGCCGCCTTCAGCTTAAGGCGTAATTGGGGTTAACAGTTTTTAAAAACTAATATTCACGCCCGGCGGGTGCTCCCTGGAAGGGTAGGAATAACGAATTTACAATTCATTTAGTTAACCAGACAATTGAGTGATACGTTTTGTATCGCCGCCTTCAGCATACGGCGATCTAAAAAGTTACTTCGGGAGAAGTTAGGTCTCGTATATGTGTCAGGCTTCCCAGTTTTTGATCCACGAGATAATTCGGGGGCCGGCGTCTTTTTTAGTTTTTTTTTCTCCAAAATTGAATATGGAAACAAACACCACCGGAAAGACTAAAATCAGTTATAAACGCCATGCGGGTCTTTATATTATGTCAGAGGGTATTCATAAATCTTTTTGGACAAGTTAAGATAATTTGAAATCTTTTACTTAGTAACCCCACCGCGTAGCGAGCCGTAGTCGTTGTGGATTGCGTCTCGTTACCCGGCGGGTTATTTAACACTTGTGTGCAGACATGTTGGATTAACCTTATGAGCATTAATTCCTGGAAATTTTCTTTTTTTCCAGAGCTGGGTCCCGGCGGGTCTATACAGAGCCTGGAGTAAGTTTCCCACCAGTCTCTGTCATGGCTACCTTTGCCCCGGTTTTTGCTTTATGCATTACGCCCTCCTGTTCAGGTATCCCTATTTTTGCGCACACCTTTTGTATAAAATGTGTTAAATGTCTCGACCGCTCAAGGGGTCTGTGGGTGATGCGAAACTGTACCTTTTGCTCCCAACTCAGTTTAAAAGTCTTACAAGACAATGACAAGACCGCAGCGGTCGCCTTACGGGAGGTCAGGCAGCAGATGACCGCTTATACTACTATTGTGGCTCATAAGTCACTTCAATGCGATAACGTCCAGTTATGGGATAAGTTACTAATTGAGCACCCTCCCCTTAAACGTCCCTCTAGAGTAACTGTTGGTAAACCAACAGAGACTGGAGAGGGTTCTATACTTGCTCCAGCCCCAGGCACAGCTAAGCGACAGCGAGAACCGACGCCCCCGGTGGCAGCCTCCTCGTCACGGGCGAGATCTAAGTCCAGGTCCCCGCTTAGGCAGCAGCCGCCGAGTCTCTCTTCTTCACCAACGAGCAAGAAGATTAAGACAGAGGGGTCAACGAGTGAATATAGCGAGAAATCCTCTAAACCCAAGAGCAGTTCGCGGTCGCACCGTAGCCACAAATCTTCCCGGAAGGACTCACATGATCGAAGGGCCTCCCGGCGTTCACCGGAGTCTAGTGCCTCTTGTCATACCTCTACCCCCGACAGAGCTAGTGTGCAATCTCATAGGGAGAATTTAGTACCAGTACCAAAAGATAGTTTACCTCTTAGTATTTTAACTCTAGATTTGGAGAGTTCAGTGGACAGTGATCGTCCACTGGCAGAGTCAAGTGGGAACTCCATAATTGAGGATATGTCAGACTCCCAAGGGAGTGGAGGCCAAGGCATGGGTGTTTGGCAGTTTTCTCAACCTATGGCTAGAACTACACAAACAGTGGCTGATGTCCACAGGGACACGGCGATCCCATCATCTATTCCTGACTTGTCTTTACAACAAGATGAGACCCCGGCTTCGGCGGAATCCTCTCGTGGTGAGCCGGATGACAAAGACGATGTATCTATCATCTCATACATGGAAGTGCAGGAGTCAGGGTCAGTTTTAGACGCCGCACAGGATCGTAATGATTCACCTTTGAGTTCATCATCGAATAAATTTGTCACAGCAGAGGAAATAGATGGGCTGCTAGTTAATGCTCTCACTAAATTTTTTGCCCAACAGCCGGAGACTCCTACAGTGGACCTGGGAGCTCCTATGACATGTTCTAACGTCCGGCCTCTGATGACTTCTATTGCTTTGACTCAGGTCCCTCACCCTCTCTCTATATGACCATCGGTGGTCACTAGGCCTGCTACGGCGGCACTGACTACTTCGAATGTAAGGGTTATAACGGATGTCAATCCACCCTCTTTAGATAAAGCACCTATGAGAAAGGTAGCTATGCCCTTACTGTACGGCCCAGATGAGTCATGGGTTCACTTGATCCCCACTAATCCAGAGGTCGCTCAACCTACCTTGTCAGGGGAACTTCCGGTACCACGTGAGTGGGTAATACAAGGCAATAAATCTAAAAAATTAAGGGCCTTGGATACTTTGGGGAATGTACTAGATGTTAATGTTAAGGCCATTCCTAATTATTATCACCAGGACTATTTTGTTTATACTGCTAAACCTGCCCTGCGCCCTGCCTCAGCTTCGAAACTGTTTTCTGACTGGTCCAAGCACGATGGTTTTAATGACATAAAGACATTGTCAACCCTCACACCAGAACTTGATATGCAAACTGTCACAGACTCAGCCGCTAATCCAGTGTTGAAGGTGGGGCAGTTGGGTCCGGGACCTTGGGTGGATTGGGAGACGGAGGCTCAGAACTTTGCGACCACCTTCACCTCAAAAACTTCCCACCAGATCCCTCAGGATAGTCATTCTTGGTTTTCAATGCCAGTGTGTTCTGCCTGCGGAGTCCCTTCGGCTTTGTTTGATTTCTTAGCTGCCCCCAAAATCAATTTATGTGAACTCAAGGATCCTTTCACTACCCCTACCCCTACTCACCTAGACCGAGAATTTAGGCTACGGGGGAAAGCATTTAGACTGTTCTCACAGTACATTGTGACGCAACAGGTGGCTAAATCGATGCTCCGGTCCACTCAGGCAATCGCAGACGCGGATGCTAGAAGATCGGTTGAACTGTCTCGGCGACTGCTCCTTCAGTCGTCAATTCAGTCATTGGGTGACATACGCACAGCCTTGCTTGAGGCGGTGCGAGTACGACAAGATCTCAGGATGTCCTTAGTACGGAGGCTTCCTGATCGTATTGCGAATCAGGTGGTCATGTCACCAGTGCTCACTCCCTCTTTAATGTCCCCTGAGGTGTGGAGAACCGTTTTTAATATGGCTCAGGCCTTTAAACATAGTCCCGCTCCTTCTAAGAAACCTGCCTTTAACTTCCCCAAACCCAAGCCAGTCGCAAAAGCACAGCCGGGGGGATCTAAGCCCTTTCATCTACCTAAGTCCTCCTCCACTCAAGGTCAGTACAGGTACAAACAGGGTAAGTTTACAGGTCAGAAAGGAAGAGGCTATAATAAACCAGGTCAGGGCACGTCTTCTGCCAATGCCAGCCAGCCGGCGAAGCGTCCACCACCACCACCTCCACCACCATCAAAAAACTAATGTCTCTCTCATTCCCGGGGCCGGTCTTAAGGCGGGTGGATCCGAGGGTAGTACAGCCGGCGAACCCTTGTCTGCTAACTGGGTCGTTTCGAACGTGTCACCAAGCATGGCCGTTAAACACTTGGGCAAGGATGGTGGCACGCAAAGGCATCACTTGGCAGTGGCTCCGGCGACCTCGTTTACGTCAGCCGACAACGGCGAATCTAGTTTCTTTAGAGGTGGAGTCACTGGTCACGGAAATGATGGCCAAGAATGTCATCATCCCGGTCCCTCAAAATTACCCAGTCTTCACATTCCAAGCTATTTTTGGTTCCCAAAATGGACAGTGTTCAGATGAGACCTGTCGTAGACCTGTCGTATCTGAACCTTCACATTCACAACGAGTCATTCATGATGTTAACAGTGCACCAAATCAGGCTAACACTTCCGCCGGGAGGTTGGATGTGTTCCTTAGACCTGACAGACGCTTATTGGCATGTCTCGGTAAACAAAAGATTTCAAAGATTTCTGGCCTTACGGATCAGGAATCAAACTTATGTTTTTCAGAGGATGCCATTCGGTTTGAACCTGGCACCTCGCTTATTCACGAAATTAGTCTGGCAAGCACTGATGCCATTGTTACAACAAGGGATCAGAATTTTATGGTACCTAGACGACTGGTTGGTGGTGGCAGAGACAGAGCAAGTATGCATAAATCATGTCAACATAACATTAAAACATGTCAAAACTCTAGGGTTCAAGGTAAATCTGGTAAAGTCAAACCTTGTTCCCTCACGAGTAGTTCAGTGGATAGGACTGGTTTGGGACACAGCTGCTCTCACTCTGAGTCAGAGTGTGGACAATCGAAACAGATTTCGCAGGAAACTGTTCAGGTTCCTTCACAGTCTGACTACGACACGCAGAATCTGGGAGTCTCTGGTCGGCTCTCTCAACTGGATTCAACTAACTGTAATGTTGGGCCGGTTGAAAGTAAAGCGTTTAATATTGGAGGGCAACAGATATTTTCCGCTATTGCCGGCGAAAAAATTATGGCCCATACCAAAATTAATCCACAACTTACTAGCGGTCTGGGCGAAGAGGGAAATGTTGCACTCGGTAATGTCATGGACCTCTCCTTCGCCGACAGTATGGGTAGACACGGATGCGTCAGGAACGATAGGTTGTGGTTTTCAGTCAAACCATGGGCACCAGGGTCAAGGGCTTTGGTACCATTTAGAAATCTCCCACATCAATGTCAAGGAATTACTAGTCCCCTTATATTTCCTTCAGGCTCACGGCTCTACTTTACGGGGCAAGACGGTGGCCTTCAGAATGGACAATCTGAATGCGGTTCACTGTATTCAGAAACAAGGGTCAACGAGATCTCGAAAGTGGCTAAACGTGTCAGAAGAGATTTTTACTCTAGCCAACAGGCTGGACATTCATCTTCATGCATCTTATCTCCCAGGCGTAGAAAACGTCTGGGCAGACGCTCTGTCTCGGAGACAGAGCACAACAGTAGAATGGGCGCTCAAGCAACCCATTTTCAACCAAATGATTGCAGAGCTTTACCATCCACAAGTGGATCTGTTCGCGTCCAAGGAGACTCACAAACTCCCACTATACCTCACCCGCGGACGATAACGCCGGCAGGGGGGCCAGACGCCCTGGTGACAGACTGGAACAGGTGGAGTTCCATCTATCTGTTTCCGCCGCCAGACGCGTCTCTAATGTGCCATGTAGTAAACAAACTACGAGGTTATCGGGGCTTAGTCTCGATAATCGCGCCCCTGTGGCCGGCGCAGTTGTGGTACCAGCAATTGAAAACGTGGTGCCCAGACCCGGTGTCGCTCCCGGTCGGGTTTTTCCACTTAGACACGATTGGCAACCTAGCGACCTTGCTGACTTTTGCATTATAGACATTCAGGAGGCCAAGTGGCTAGCACCGTATGGTAGAGAGGTGACCAATAAATTATTGAATCAATATACTCAGTCTACAAAACGACAGTACCAATCGCATTGGCAAGCCTTTACTTCTTGGATCCTTAGAACAGAACAAACGGTGCCCTCGGTGGCGTTAGTTTTTAATTATTTAAATTATCTGTTTGAGCAGAAACGTTTATCTGTGATAACGTTAAAAAATCACTTAACAGCGATTAGGATACCATTTTGGGACCTTACCGGTCTCTCAATACCAGTTGCGGAGGAAACAGGTTTTATGAGGGCATGTTTTAACACCTTACGAGCGGCCTATGCGGTTTATGTACCGCACAGCGGGGTGTTTTTAGCCAAAATAGGGCTGTTTACGTGATCATTTTCATGCCTAAATAAGACCCAGAACGTAAAACAAGTACCTATCCCTGAAAGGGCATAAACAGAGCTTTCGAATGACACCATAACGATCCTTGTATGATGGATAGTTTCTTGCAATAACCGTGCAACGCGAGTGCAGAAGCAGGTAATTCGGTACTTTCAGTACATAATTGAGTATGTAGCGAGTGAGAGAGGGAGGAGGGAGCTGAGATTTGTCAGTAGGTTCGCGGTGGTCTGGAGCAGTCATACGCTCGTAGTCCTGCACCACTTGTCTCTCTCTCTCAGCCACATTACGTGCTGAAATTGCCACTCGAGTTATGTCGAGCGCCGCCACATAGTCCAGCTTTTTTTAACTCGACTTATGTTGCTCGCCGCTAATTAAGGGTTAAACTCCGTCCACCTCCCCGTCAGCTCATGCCTACTTGGTCTCTGGACAAAGCATTGTCATTACTTCACTCCCGTCTGTACCAAAATACTGCAGATTTTACATTACTCTTAAAAAAGGCGGTATTCCTTTTGGCTTTGGCCACCGGGAACAGAGTGTCAGAGCTGGCGGCGATGAGCAACACACCTAAATGCCCAAGGTTTGGTAGGCTTAATGAATGTATTCACATTGCACCTACCCCAGGGTTTGTAGCCAAGAATGAGCACAGTGCACACGTGTTTTCTGAGTTCACTGTGCCGGCGTTGAAAAAGGGAAAGGTGCACCATAATTTATGTCCAGTGCAAGCTCTAACCAAATATTTGAGGGTAGCTCCTCTAAACCCCCAGGGTGCTTTATGGGTGGCAAATACGGGTAAGCGCTTACTGAAACGTAGATTGGCTTCTCTTTTGGTCGAGGTCATTAAAGAGAGTAATCCCGGCGTTGTGGGTAGGGCCCACGATTTACGCAAATGGGCAGCCTCTTTGCGTTTCCTTAAGAATTTTTCTGTGGAAGATATTACGTCCACGCATTTGTGGGCCTCTAATCATACGTTTTTGACTCGGTACCTGTCAGTAGCTCTAGACAAACCTTCCTTGCCATGTATAGCTTTAAGGCAGAGGGTCTAGGTGGCCCTTAAGTCACTTTTTGTTTTAATTTCAAGGATAGGGGGGGGGGGGGGGGGGTGCAGTCAGTGTAACATAGGACACCCTAGACCCCGCCGGAGTATAAAGAGCTGTGATACGAGTATGAGTAATGTGATATGAAAATTTCTCTGTTCTATTCAGGGCGGGAAATTGTGCTAGTACAATGTTAGTACAAACAATAGTGTTGTTATATTAGTTTTGGCTGTAAAAGCAATTTAGTTTTAAGCATTGGATATATTTTGCAAAATATTTCCACGAATATTATGGGGTTATATGTGCACATGTAAACTTATAAGTTTTTATTTTTCACCACTTATGTTGAGTGGGGTGCCTTTTTAACTTACAGATCTGTTCGCAGAGTCTCAAGAGTTAACCTTTTGTATCAAGCAGGCTTCTTTGAAGCAAGCCCCTACTTGACCCCCTTTTTGTATATATGTGCTGCGCCCTTAAATACATATTTTTCAAAGTAAGAATACTATGTGGTTGTTTGATTATCTGCTTTTCTAGAGTTATGATATGATTACGAATGTCCCCCTCCAGTCTTAGAAATCAGGCATGTTCGTCAATGATGGAGGGGCCACTAATAAATTATAGGTTTGACTCCTGTAAGGAGATAAAGAAAACCTAATATTTAGTAGTGGCCCCGTAATCATTGACGACTGGGGCCCTCCCGACCATCCCCTTCCCATTCGTTTGATGTATTAAGGATTTTGGTTACTTGATATGTCAGTGAAGGATTAATGACGCCTGAGTCAGCGTCTGGTCAAAGATCCACACAAGTACATCCACGATATTATGGAAAGCTTATTGAATAGTTATTCTTATTTTCTTTTTCTTTTTATATTTTACGAAGTTTTTCGTAGTGAGAACCCAATTCATAATGACTGAAGCCATGAGTGAGGTCGCGTGCGCTCATGATGAAGGCTGCTCATATTTTAGATGCTCTGCGCGGTAGATTCAAAACTACGGCGGATGAGTGTTTGAAGAGGGTGCCTTATGTAATAGGCATGTTCGTCAATGATTACGGGGCCACTACTAAATATTAGGTTTTCTTTATCTCCTTACAGGAGTCAAACCTATAATATAACATTTATAACAAATGTCAAGTGTGCTGTATCATTCAGGTGTGCTATATATAACATTTATAACAAATGTCAAGTGTGCTGTAACATTCGGGTGTGCTATATATAACATTTATAACAAATGTTAAGTGTGCTGTATCATTCGGGTGTGCTATATATAAAATTTATAACAAATGTCAAGTGTGCTGTATCATTCAGGTGTGCTATATATAACATTTATAACAAATGTCAAGTGTGCTGTATCATTCGGGTGTGCTATATATAACATTTATAACAAATGTCAAGTGTGCTGTATCATTCGGGTGTGCTATATATAACATTTATAACAAATGTCAAGTGTGCTGTATCATTCGGGTGTGCTATATATAACATTTATAACAAATGTCAAGTGTGCTGTATCATTCAGGTGTGCTATATATAACATTTATAACAAATGTCAAGTGTGCTGTATCATCGGTGTGCTATATATAACATTTAACAAATGTCAAGTGTGCTGTATCATCGGGTGTGCTATATATAACATTTATAACAAATGTCAAGTGTGCTGTATCATTCGGTGTGCTATATATAACATTTATAACAAATGTCAAGTGTGCTGTATCATCGGGTGTGCTATATATAACATTTATAAAAATGTAATGTCAAGTGTGCTGTATCATTCAGGTGTGCTATATATAACATTATAACAAATGTCAAGTGTGCTGTATCATTCGGGTGTGCTATATATAACATTTATAACAAATGTCAACTGTGCTGTATCATTCGGGTGTGCTATATATAACATTTATAACAATGTCAAGTGTGCTGTATCATTCAGGTGTGCTATATATTTATAACAATGTCAAGTGTGCTGTATCATTCAGGTGTGCTATAACATTTATAACAAATGGCAAGTGTGCTGTATCATTCGGGTGTGCTCTATATAACATTTATAACGAATATCAAGTGTGCTGTATCATTCGGGTGTGTGCTATATAACATTTATAACAAATGTCAAGTGTGCTGTATCATTCAGGTGTGCTATATAACATTTATAACAAATGTAAGTGTGCTGTATCATTCAGTGTGCTATATATAACATTTATAACAAATGTCAAGTGTGCTGTATCATTCAGGTGTGCTATATAAACATTTATAACAAATGTCAAGTGTGCTGGTGCTATATATAACATTTATAACAAATAATGTTTACTTACGGTGTTTACAAGGATAATAATATAACAAATGTCAAGTGTGCTGTATCATTCGGGTGTGCTATATATAACATTTATAACAAATGTCAAGTGTGCTGTATCATTCGGGTGTGCTATATATAACATTTATAACAAATGTCAAGTGTGCTGTATCATTCGGGTGTGCTATATATAACATTTATAACAAATGTCAAGTGTGCTGTATCATTCGGGTGTGCTATATATAACATTTATAAAAAATGTAATGTCAAGTGTGCTGTATCATTCAGGTGTGCTATATATAACATTTATAACAAATGTCAAGTGTGCTGTATCATTCGGGTGTGCTATATATAACATTTATAACAAATGTCAACTGTGCTGTATCATTCGGGTGTGCTATATATAACATTTATAACAAATGTCAAGTGTGCTGTATCATTCAGGTGTGCTATATATAACATTTATAACAAATGTCAAGTGTGCTGTATCATTCAGGTGTGCTATATATAACATTTATAACAAATGTCAAGTGTGCTGTATCATTCGGGTGTGCTCTATATAACATTTATAACGAATATCAAGTGTGCTGTATCATTCGGGTGTGCTATATATAACATTTATAACAAATGTCAAGTGTGCTGTATCATTCAGGTGTGCTATATATAACATTTATAACAAATGTAAAGTGTGCTGTATCATTCAGGTGTGCTATATATAACATTTATAACAAATGTCAAGTGTGCTGTATCATTCAGGTGTGCTATATATAACATTTATAACAAATGTCAAGTGTGCTGCATTATTTGGGTGTGCTATATATAACATTTATAACAAATAATGTTTACTTACGGTGTTTACAAAGGATAATAATTGACAGTATGCCATTTTCTAAGTGTATGAAGGAGTCAAAAGGCAAAGCTATCTGCAACAAGTGCCTTTTCCAAAGTTAAAAGATTGATAGTCGCTATATACTGTATATATATATATATATATATATATATATATATATATATATATATATAATATATATATATATATATATATATTATATATAATATATATACTGTATATAAAGCAAGCAATAATAGAAGTAAGTTTGGTATGCTTGCTTAGTATAGTGAAATTAATATGAGGTGTTTGTGAGAGCTAGCTGCTTTACTCTCTGTGCAGGTGAGACACAAACAGAAACAGTGAAAGAAGCCAGACAAGTGAAACAGGAGTTCCAGCATCTCCCTATCACATACCTGTGAGACACCCCTGGGTGTTGCCCTGCTCGATTGGTGTCACAATTTCTAATTTACATCAACGACATAGATGAGGGTCTCACCTGTACAATCTCAAAATTTGCTGACGATACAAAAATTGCAAATAGCGTACTCTCAAAAGATCAAGATGACGATATGCAACACAATCTAGATAAATTGTCACATTGGGCCCAAATTTGGCAAATGAGTTTCAATGCGGATAAATGTAAAGTACTACATATCGGATACCTAAATGAGAAAGCAAACTATTCGATGAATGGCACTCAGCTTAAGAATGTAAACAGAGAAACCGATCTGGGAGTAACAATATCGAGTAACCTAAAACCGAGTCAACAATGTTCAGAAGTTGTTAAGAAGGCAAACAAAATAATTGGCTTTATAGGCAGATCATTTGATCATAAATCCAAAGACGTAATCCTAACCCTTTACAATTCCTTAGTCCGCCCTCTTCTGGAATACTGCGTTCAATGCTGGTGCCCTTATTACCAAAAAGACATAAACAAGCTAGAACGAGTTCAACGTAGAGTTACCAAAATGATACCTAGCCTAAAGAACAAACCATACGAAGAGCGTCCTAGAGAATTAAATCTATTTCCTTTAACCCAGCGCAGATTAAGAGGTGACTTAATTCAAGTGTTCAAAATCATCAAAGGCATCAACAATATGAACTGTAGTAAGTACTTCACTATCGACCAATCTAATTACACGTGGGGAAACGGTTGCAAAATTATTGGTAAATCTTTTAACTCACACGAATCTAAGAATTTCTTCTTCAATCGAGTTGTCAACTTGTGGAATGGGCTTCCCCGAGACGTTATAGACTGCAGCACCGTTTATTAATTTAAATTCCGCCTAGACAAATATCTCGCATCAAACCCGCGACTGACTGCGTTTGTAAATGAATAACTTTATTTTATCCTTCCCTCAGTTACTAACCCATATTTTTTTTATTTTTTTTTTTTCTATATTCCAACTTACTTCCTCTCGGGCATAGGCCGAGAGCCTTAACATTCACCGCTTTACAATGAACAGTGAAGCCCGTGAGGTCTTGTTCCAGTCTAGGGAGTGAGACATGTGAAGCACGTAGAGTACAACGAACACCTGCCATCTTGCCTTCACATGAGGCACGGTGCTCACTCATGGCCCGAAACGACCCCATCTCTGAAGCCACCTCGTTCCCGTGCTTCACTGTCTCATCCCCTACACTCGGACTCTCACACTTACACACACACAACGCCACCTGTTGAGCATATAACTCACCAGGCATTGCACCCCTATAGCATATTTTGAATATGGGAATATTCATACAGTGCTATTTAATCAGGGAACAATGAGGGTATTTTATTGACGTTTCGGTGGGCTTGTGGTAATGCACTGATACCAGATACAGCACAAATTCCATCCCAATAATATCTTCCCATTGATACATCGGGATTTGAACCCGGGACCTTTGGATTACCAGGCCAGTGGCAAGACCACTCCACCACACCTCCCCACCACATATGTCCCCTACTAACTTCCTAGTCCTGCCACGTTAGTGGCAGGGCAGTAGTTCCCTTTCCAATGTTCCCTTACCCACTCTAAACCACTGTTTGGACACTTGATCCTCAGTGTTTTGGAGGACAAGCAGCCTAGAAGGGTCATAAGATCTGTTGTTGCTTGATTTCCTTTGTACTCCTTTGTACTCCTTTGTACAACCAAATGTTGATATATATTCAGTTATAATGTATGTTTGTTTACCTGTTTGTGATCGCCTAGCCCAGAAACCTTCATCTCCATAGCCCCTATGGAAATGAGACTTGACCGGGGTACTCGTGGAGTCACCCATTTAGTTTGTAGCGAAAATAAAACAGATTGACAACAAAATCGCTACTGGTTGTGTTCCCATATATTTTATTATCACAATGCAACCATCTCGGGATCTCAGCACTATTTGTATGTGAGGGAGAGAGAGAGTGTATGAAATCACCTGTTTGTGTGTGAGAATGTGGTATATAGATGAGTGAGAGAACAAAATGGTGTGTACATATATTTTTTACGTATATATATCTTGTGCTATTACTTTTTCCAGATAATAAGATTGGACAACTTTATCATGACAGGCGTGACCAAATAGCCAGCGTTAATGTACAGTGGTGCACACAAGTTCTCTCTCTCTTTTTTTTTTTTTTTGTATACTAGGTTTGAAAATAAATGGTCACTTCATTAACATTGTGACATGTTACAAAAAGATTTTACAGGCTAAAGTAACATATGTTGCCATAGGTCTTATCTAAAAGCCTAACCAGAATTACACATTACTGTGGTTTACGTTATTTCACTGCAGCATTTTCTTTAAGCCATTTGTTTGCCTTGCATTTGAAACTAATCACAGTGTCATTAGTAATAATAATTGTCTGCATTTACAAAAATATTCCACATCTTACACTATTTTGGGATAAAATGTCGTTGGTATGCTGTGGTGTGGCAGCGGGGCTCCTCTAGTGCGTCAGGGGCTCTCTCCACTGTTCTTGTGGTACGCTCCTGTCGTCGCTGTAGTTGCCTCAGTGACTGAAGGTGAGGGGCATGGTGGTTTCAGATCTTAAATAGTGTTGTTATACCAGGCACATCCCTTCTATGTTGTAAGTCATCCATTCTTGTAACATGTATTGATGTAAAGCCATCTTCAATAATCCTGAGGGCTCTTCTTTGAACCTTATCCAGTAAACTAAGGTGTGTGTTGGCTGCACCTCCCCAAGCTAGATATGAAAATTCCATAGCTGATCTTATTTGGGCTTTGTACAAAACTTCTCTTCCTTTTTTGTCAACAAGATATGATATTTTTCTCAAGGATGTTAATTTTGAAGATGCTTTCCTTGCGATGGTTTCGATGTGACTCTTAAAAGATAATTTTTTGTCATAAATGACACCCAATATTTCAATTTCATTCTTTGATTTGATTGTGTTATTATTAAAATTGAGTTGGAGTTGAGACTCAGTTCTTGTAATGGCTAGTAACTGAGTTTTATGAGGAGCGAACCTAACCTGCCATCTCTCCCCATTTCATGATGTCTTCCAGCCTCCTGGTGACTAAGGCTTCTGCAGCTTGTTCATCATTTGGGCTGTATTTCAATGCCAATGTGCCATCATCAGCAAAGGCTCGGGCTTCTGGAATGAGATGTAGCAGGTCATTTAAGAAGATGTTCCACAATAGTGGGCCCAGGACACTTCCTTGGGGCACTCCTGCTTCGGTGTTGTGGAGGGCTGACTCCTTACCATCCATCACTACCTTAACTTTTCTTTTGTTCAGGTAGCTGTATAATACATTGTGTAGGGCACCGTCCACTCCATTTGACTTCAATTTCTCCAGTAGGGCATTGTGCCAAACTCTGTCGAATGCACCTTCAATGTCAAGTGCCAATACACAGGTTCGTTTGCCTATGTCGAGTGCAGCAGTCCATTCTGATGTAAGAAGGAGGTGTAGGTCGGCAGCGGAGTAGCCCTTACGAAAACCATACTGTCTGTCACTTAGTAGGTGGTTCTTGGTTAAATGATCAGCAAGGCGTGAGGAAATAATTTGTTCAAGTACTTTGCTGATTATACAGAGCAATGAAACTGGCCTGTAGTTTGCTATATCATTCTTGTTAACTTTTTTGTATATAGGAACCACATTGCAAACTTTCCACATATCAGGCCACTGCTGCTGGATCGGACAGTTATTAAAGATGTTGGTGAGTGGAGCAGATAATTCTTTTGCACATTTTTTCAAAATGCGTGCACTAATTCCATCAGGGCCTACTGCTTTCTTGTGGTCCAAATCTTTAAGAAATGTATGTATTTCAGCTTCTGTTGTGGTTACTTATATTATTTTTTCTTGTGATAAAGTTGGTATGCTAGGTGACTGTAGATGAGGGTTTGGTACTTTCATCTTCATGGAGAAATGGTGAGCAAAGGCATTGATTTTATCTGTTGTATTTAAGGCTACTACACCATTGGGAAGAGAAATTGGTGGTATGAAGTCTTCTCTCAATGTCCCCTGTTTCTCCTTTATTATATTTCACCATTGTTTGCTTCCAATTTTTCCTTCATTTATTTTTGTCTTAATACTTTGTTCCCACTGTTTGATTGCCCATTACTTGATGCATGTATTTTTCTGCTTTTTTGTGTATTTCTTTATTACGTGATGTTTTCCGCTCCTTATATCTGAGCCAAGCTTTGTATTTGGCGTCAGATGCAGCTTTGCACCGGGGGCCAAACCAGGGTTGATCAGAGTTCTTAGTGACATGAAGTTGATGAGGGACATGACTATCTTGAATTGATTTTAACTTTGAAACAAAGGAATTTACTGGTTGGTTCACATCTCCTTGAATTATACTGGACCAGTCCATTTGAGTTAGGCATTGTTTAATACCTATCCAGTTAGCTGACTCCCACTTCCAAAGGATACGTTCACTTTCTTCCTCTCTTGGCATCTTCAAATTAATTTTGGTAAGCACTGCTTCATGGTCAGAAGTGCCTACAGATCCAAGTGGAGAACAGTGAATTGTGTGAGATGGTAAGTCGGTTAAAAAGGGATCAAGTGATGAGCCAGATATGTGAGTGGGGAAATCAACAAAATTATTGAGATTGTGTACTGCGAGCAAGTGATCAAAAGCAGTATGTACTCTGTGTTGATTTAGGTCACCAAATATTATGACATTCTGGCAGTTGTTATTTTTCATCAGGTGGTCGAGATTGTCCATCAAAAATTGTAGCATGTGTGCACCTTGTGAAGGTGGACGGTAACACCCACAGCAGAGGATACCTCTTCCACTATGATCAATCATCTTAAAAAAGATTATCTCTAATTCATTTGGCGTTGGTGTGTCAATCATCTGTATTTGTAAGCCTTTCCTATGACACACAGCTACTCCGCCTCCTTGAGTGTTACGATCCTTGCGATGCCAGGAAGTGTAGCCAGGAATTTTTGCATAGGTGGAGGATACAGCGTTGTCAAGGAAGGTCTCCTGCAGAAACACAATATCAGCATTATGCTTATTAACAAATTGGTGTGTTAATTCGCCAATATTTGTGTGTAAACCTCGTATGTTGGCTGAGATTATTCTCATCTCACTGGTGTAACCCCTGTGTTTGGGGACCAAACTGTTGGTTGGCATTTTGGTTAGTGAATGAGGAAAAGAATGGCTGTCCGAAAGTTGGGTAATGTTGCATTTGATTGTTGTTGATTCCTGATAACTGCAGTGGTGAAGCTTGCTGTTGGACCTGAATCACACGAACTGCTGCCAAGGTTTCATGTGTTGTAAACTTTATTGTGTTGATCAAGTCTTGTTGCCTCTGGTCAGCAATTCTTTCACGGCAGTTATGAGATGTGTGAAATTTTCGACTGCAATAATCACAGCACATAAGACTTGGACAATCCTGAGAAGAGTGACCATAGCGACGACATTCTGAGCACCTTTCTTCAATGTTCTGTTGATATTGGTTTGAGTAACTACGCTGATATTTGTTATTGTAGTACATTAGTTGTTGTTCCACATCTTTATTGTTACTGTTGTTATTGGCATTAGAACGAATCTGTTCTTTGCTATGCTGTGGCTTTGTGAATTTATGAAGTTGGTTCTCTCTCGGATAAAAATTATTACTGTGCCTGTTATTTTGACCTTGTTTCTCTCTCTCTCTCTCTCTCTCTCTCTCTCTCTCTCTTTCTCTCTCTCTCTCACACTCACTCACTCTCACTCTCTCTCTCTCTCTCTCTCTCTCTCTCTCTCCGTTCATTTTTTCACCAACAGCATATATTACCCATTATTAGAGCCTGTCATAATATTGGCCATTAAGGACACTAATAAATAACCCGGAGTGAGACTAGCCCTCTGCTACTACATCAGACCACATTAGCTATGGTATGTTGAGCCTAATAGAGGAATGTGGGTTGCGGTCAGTGAATTATTATGTTTTTTCCACCAACCAACTTCACCTTTAAATTCAATTAATGAAATCAACAAATACATGTGGCACTCCAAGGACTCGAACCTAGGATACTCACATCGAAATTCCGCGCACTTATGCATTACGCTATCAATGTCATGACATTTGATGAAGAATATCTGAAGGCAAAAAAGGATATCTATAGTCAAAATGATGATGATGATGATGATTATGACGATGAAAGTGACTATGAATGTGATTATGACGATGAAAGTGACTATGAATGTGATTAGGCTAATAACATTATCAATATTAAAGGTGTAACATGCCACTAACATGGCATTAATACATTTAATCTAATTACTCTTACATGATTGTATTCAAATAACTAGTGGAAGAACCCTCACCTAGGGTCTCACCCTTAAGAGGGGTGACCTGTTTTTGTTCTGTCCTTTTCTATCTGTCTATGGCTTGTATCCATTTGGCCCCATTCAGCCTACTGTTTTAAGACGTTTATCCGCATCCAGGTGTCAATTTTTTACTGGTGAGCGGTAGCGAGCCAGCATATTTTTTATCTTTGTTTGACAGCAGGCTAAATTTGTACATTTTTCGATAGAAAAATTTCTCCGGCGAAGCCGGATTTCTTCATATAATGCTGGCTCGCTATCGCTCGCCAGGAAGAAATCGACACCTAGATGGGGATAAACTTCTTTAAATAGTTGGCTGAAGGGGGCCGAATGGATACAAGCCAGAGAAAGAGAGAAAAGGACAGAAATAACAAAAAGCAGGTCACCCCCCTTCAGGGGGCCAACCTCGTGTTTGTTCTCTCTCTCTCTCCCTCTTTCTCTGGGTTGTATCCATTCACCTGATCCTCATCACTATTAACCCTTTTGACCTATCCTTTGATCTAGTCTACTAAGCAATTTGCACCAGAGTACTACATCCCATACATCATCACTTTTACAAGCGGAGTCAACACAAATGTTATGGAAGTCAAGTTTAATTTCATCTGACGATATTTTGAGTCATCGTTTTCAGATATAGAAAGTTAAAGGTAAGCTCTATAGTTGCCATTATGCCCCTGAAAGTGATTACATAACCCAAACCAAGCTACTTCATTCATAACCCAAACCAAGCTACTTCATTCATAACCCAAACCAAGCTACTTCATTCATAACCCAAACCAAGCTACTTCATTCATAACCCAAACCAAGCTACTTCATTCATAACCCAAACCAAGCTACTTCATTCATAACCCAAACCAAGCTACTTCATTCATAACCCAAACCAAGCTACTTCATTCATAACCCAAATCAAGCTACTTCATTCATAACCCAAACCAAGCTACTTCATTCATAACCCAAACCAAGCTACTTCATTCATAACCCAAACCAAGCTACTTCATTCATAACCCAAACCAAGCTACTTCATTCATAACCCAAACCAAGCTACTTCATTCATAACCCAAACCAAGCTACTTCATTCATAACCCAAACCAAGCTACTTCATTCATAACCCAAACCAAGCTACTTCATTCATAACCCAAACCAAGCTACTTCATTCACATTTTGCTTTATTCCTTCACCCTCAACTCAATCTTGAAATAAACGTTGCCCCAGTTTGCCATTCTGCTAACGTTGAGGGATCTGCCTTGTGTAGGAGCGATCTGCCTTGTGTGGGAGGGATCTGCCTTGTGTGGACCAATCGGCTTTCTGCAGACTCCCTCTTTCTTACGTTCTTATTTTCTAACTGGGGCTTTGACTTTGACTTGAGCTTAGAACTCTGACCACTGACTGGACAGCTTGTAGACGCCCTGGGCAGGAAGGTAATGGGGCCCCGTATTAAATGTCTGAAGATGGACGATGCCCTGCGCTACAATTAGCCCGACATTAACATCTGTTGGCTGTGGGTTTCGCTTTTGGCTACCTGTCCTTTTTGGGGACATGGAAAATTGTGTTTCTGTGTGCGTGTATGTGTGTGTGTGAGCGCCTCCTTAACTAGCTGTGTGTTATTGCCTGCATGAGCTAGGTGTGTGCGTAAGTGTGTTTGAGTTTCTGAATCTACCTATTGATTTATGAGTTCGGTTGTTTATCTGGTAATCTAATTATATGCGTACTTAGAGTTGTGTTTGATTGTTTACTCTGTTCGTTTGTTGTGTTTTGTTTTTTCCGGCGGGTAGGGGAGAGGAGTTCCTTTAATAGAAAGAAAATATTTATCTGAAATGTAGCCTAAGTAGACATGATGAGGTACAGTCGTGGACAAGAATATCGGGAAAAATTCAAGAAATCATTATGAAGCACTGGCGAACTATTTTGATAAACTGCTTCAGCCACAAACATCAAATTACTGTGATTCACTATAGTCCGTTCATTGTAAGTAGGGCAGAAATCGTAACCTCTAACCTTTGTAACTCAAAATGGGACTGTCAATTTATACACATATTTCCTAGCCAAGTCTTCCTATTTGGTAGAAATATTATCTCAATAACTCTAGTTCTTTTTGAGTTATGAGAGGTTAGGTGTTACGATGTCTGCCCAACCTAGAATGAACGGACTATAACTAATGTTCACAGTCTTGTTAATATTGTTAGGTGTTCGTGTGTTCCTAACCACGATTGTACATACCTTAGATATAACTGAAGCCAATGAATGCGTTACCTAAATTAATATAATTGTTGTTATTGATACTGTTTATTATACAGTGCAATCATTCATTAAGGGGGATCACCGGCTTTTTTGTATCTTTCTCTCCTTTTCTCTCTTTCACTGGCTTGTATCCATTCGGCCCCATTCAGCCAACTGTTTTAAGACGTTTATCCCCATCCAGGTCGATTTCTTCCTGGCGAGCGATAGCGAGCCAGCATTGTATGGAGAAATCCGGCTTCGACGGAGACATTTGTCTATCATTTTTTTTTACAAATTTAGCTTGCTGTCAAAACAAAAATATATATACAGTATGCTGACTCGCTACCGCTCGCCAGGAAAATATTGACACCTGGATGGGGGTAAACGTCTTAAAACAGTAGGATGAATGGGGCCGAATAGATACAAGCCAAAGAGAGAGGGAGAGAAAGAGAAAAAAAAGCGAGGTGGGCTCCTTTAATGCACTCGCTTCTACGTTACCAAATCCCTCCTCCCCCCAAATGATAACACAACAGAAATACAATCAATTAAAATACGCACTGGCAACAACTCCAACATAACCATCATAAACACATACATCCCTCCCCAAACATCCCCTACAGTACCAAATGAATACAGACCACATTTACAACACATCACAAACACCCCACACATCATCCTGGGTGGTGACTTCAACGCCAAGACGTCGGCCTGGTTTGTCGACAACCCCGACACAGACAGAGGGCTGGTACTACAAAACCAAACTGATAACCTCATCATCCTTAACGACATCCATCAACATACCCATATTCCTCACCAAGCCCTCTATAACACATCATCTCCAGACATCACCTTTTGCTCCCCAGAACTCGCCCCACAACATCCTGGAGGGTGGTCAGAACCTTAGGCTCTGACCACCTCCCGATCATTATCACCACCAAAACCAGACTCACCCCAGCTAGCCACAAACACACATACACCAATTATAAAAGAGCTAACTGGGAAGCATTCACAAATGAGACAGAACAACACTTCACAACTCTAAACAGTACACCCATCACTAACATCAACAATGCTGTACACATACTCAATAAAACTATCCAAAACGCTGACAAGAAACACATTCCAAGAGGTAACAGAAAAAGACACAACTCCAACTTCACACCAGAAATTCAAAACCTCATCAGACAATGCGACATACTGAAACACTCCCCAGCACCCCACACACAAGACATCACACAACAAATTCAAGCACTCAACACCCAAACTAACAACAAAATACAAGAACAACAAAAACTAAATTGGAATAACTTCCTACAAACACTTGATCACAAAACAAACCCACAAAAACTCTACAAAACACTAAACAGCATCACACTTTCCAACAGCAACACAACACAATCACATGCTGCAATCACAACAACAGACTCTACTCCTTCATGTAAACAACAAGCAAACACTCTCATCAATCACTTCTCACATGTCAGCCACCTAAAACCTCACAAAGACGACCGACGTGTCATCCGACGTAAGAGACAATTCCCCACAGACCCTGACTATACACCCTTCACCAATCACCAGACAAAGCATATCATCAACAATCTCAAGCACTCACCCGCCTGTGGCCTAGACAACATAAGCAACATACACCTCAGACACCTGGGACCACATGGCATACAAGCACTCACTAACATATCAAACTACAGCTATTCACACAACACAATACCAGACATTTGGAAGCATGGTATCATCATCACATTCCCCAAACCCAACAAAGACCCCACGCTACCCTCCTCGCACCGCCCCATCACACTCCTTTGCTCCCCCTCCAATGTCATGGAACACCTAGTATTACAACTAATTACACCTGACCTACCCCTAGCTCCAACACAACATGGCTTTAGGCCACTGCACTCCACAAACACTCTTCTCACAGACCTTACACAAAGATCTTTTGACGGCATCAACTCAGCTAGACCACCACACAGATCACTATTAGCCACACTCGACATTAGTAAAGCCTTCGATGCCATCCCCCGCCACAACCTAACAAACAAAATCTACAACACAAACATGCACAACAACACAAAAAGGTGGCTGGCCAACTTCCTAGCAGGCAGATGTGCACACGTATCTTTTGCCGGTCAGTCATCTAAAATCAGAAACTTTCCAAACGGAGTCCCACAAGGATCCGTCCTATCGCCCGCACTCTTCAATCTGTACATGCACGATATAACTACACCCAATACGCCCCAAATAAACTTAGCCTCCTATGCAGATGACATAACACTCACATGCACACACCATGACCCAAAAAGAGCAACAGATCTCCTTCAACCCTATCTCATCACACTACATGGCTGGTGCACTACAAACATACTTAATCTAGCTCCAGCCAAATCCACCGCAACCCTGCTCACAAGCTGGACAGGAGAACACGAATACATCCCTCAACTCACCATAAACAACACACCCCTAACACATACACACACACACAAAATCCTAGGAGTAACATATGATACCCATATGACATCAAACAGCACACCACAAACATTAAAAAGAAACTGACACCCAGACTTAACGCCCTCAGGTCACTTGCTCACACAAAATTTGGACACAACAAAGAAACTACCACCACAGTATATAAACAATACATAAGATCAGTGATGGAATACGCAATCCCAGCCTGGGCTTCTAACCTAGCTGAAACACATCATAAGACCTTACAGACTATTCAAAACAAAGCCCTGAAGATCATTACAGGCTGCACAGCTACTGCACCCACAGATCACCTACATCAAGAAACCAAAATCCTCAAAGTCAAAGACCATCTGGACATGAGAGGCACTCAATTCCTGGCAGCAGCCTCCACGAACCAAGACCACCCACTAAACTACATGGCAACACACCCACAGACACCAAGAAATATCAAAACAACACCCAGCACACGGTATCACACACAATTATTGTCCTCTCTCCCTCCCTGCCCACCCCGAACCAACTTCCAGAAGCACATCCATACTCATATCTCTCGCCGATCCATCCACTCACTCACAGACAACACGCAGCTGCATGCACGACCTCCCGAAATCCACCCTTCCGAATCCCCCCTTCCTCGCGAGGACAGAGTCCACCTGGCCAGGCTGAGATGCGGACACCATCCAGCTCTCCTGAGCTATCAGAAGAGACTGGATGACTCCGTTGTCGACGCCTGCCCGGGATGTAACACAGCACCCCATACCATTAAACACATCATAGAAGACTGAATTTCACACAACCACTTACGCCAGCAACACAATCTACACTCAATGAGAGCTCTGTGGGAAAGCCCGGTCGTGGCCATGGCCTTCCTCAGGGACTCGGGGCTGTTCGGCCAGCCAGCTTAGGGAACAACAACAACAACAACGTTACTCGAGCCCCTACGAGTTATACTTATCGTGCAACAGTTATTAGCCTACACACGGTATTACAATAATCCAGAGAAAACGAATGAATGGCTTTATATTGTGTTCTCTCTCCCCCCCCCCCTCAGTTACTAACCCATCTGTCCTCTACTAACTTCCTAATCCTGCCACGGGCATTAGTTCCAGGGCAGTAATTCCCTTTCCAATGTTCCCTTACCCACTCTAAACCACTGTTTGGACACTTGATCCTCAGTGTTTTGGAGGACAAGCAACCTAGAAGGGTCACTAGATATGTTGTTGCTTGATTTCCTTTGTACTCCTTTGTACTCTCTCTCTCTCTATATATATATATATATATATATCTCTTTCTCTCTCTCTATCTCTATCTCTCTCTATCTCTCTCGCTTTATCTCTCTCTCTCTATCTCTCTCTCTCTCTCTCTCTCTCTCTCTCTCTCTCTCTCTCTCTCTCTCTCTCTCTCTCTCTCTCTCTCTCTCTCTGTATCACCGATCCAGCCAATCCATTAACTGAAATATACCGTAAACAGTATAAATGTGTTTGTATTTAGAATGAGTGTCCAATTTACCATTTCAATCAGATATCATATATTATCTTGATCGTTTCCCTATTAGATTATTAAGCCAGCACACTGTAAGTCAAGAAGAACGTCAGGACTGGAGCCTCTCTGCGAGAACTCCAGTCCCTTGTTATCATAAGAAATTGTTCAAGTAATTATGACCACGACTAAACACCCGGCAAAATGTTCAACTTTTAATTATGCTATTCAAGCTGTATTAAGTCTATAAATGACAAACAAAATATACAGACTTAGTCTATCCAAGGGTTTGTTAATTTCCATGTTTGCGTTTCTAATTTCTATATCTAAAAGAACATTCGCTCCATTAGTTTGGCAATTTAAAACTTTCGTGCCATTTATGTGTCGATTTTTTTACTGGCGAGCGATAGCAAACCTGCATTCCGTCCCTTGGTCGAGTCATTTGTCTCGAAGGGTGTTGCTGGAGATATTTGTTAAGCTTGATAGAGGTATAGGGAGGAAAAATAAATATTGTATGTATGTATGTATGTATTTATATACACTGGCACTTACCCCAGTTTTCCTGTTTTTCTTGGGGGGTTGGAGGGTGGCCGACTCGAAACAGAGCTCAAACATGGACATCACACACATCAGAAAGACAAAACAAAATAAAACAAAACAAAACACAAAATCACATACATCTAGGTCGTCCAGGAGAAACACCCAGAGACCCAGGCCCATTTGGGATCCCCAGCAAAAGATTCCCAGGTCCCAGATCCCTTGGAGAGGCTCCGATTTCCACAGGCAGACCTGCAGCGAAGCCCCAACACTACCAGCCCACCCACCATACTTCCAGGCATACCCTTCATTACCTACGGCACCCCAGACCAGGCGCCTGAAGGACTACTATCTAGTCCAACTGGCGCATGACCCTCTCCCCCAAACGACCGCGTTTACACATTTATTTACTAGCATTCTCCATGCATTCTTATTTATTACCACTTATCTTGCCTGATCTATAGTAATTCCTCTATCTTTCAATGCTTGCCCTACACAGTCTCTCCATCTCAATGGAGATCTTCCTGCCCCTCTATCTCCCCTTGTATCTGACTCACATATTCTCTTTGTAAGCCTTTCAACTTCCATTCGTTCAACATGACCATAACAGCATAGCACCCTTCTGTCCACTCTGGCCGACAAGTGTTCCTGCTGCCCCACTCTCCTACGTATCTCTTCATTCCTCAGTCTGTTTCTATGGGTCACTCCACACATACTCCTCAAGCAGCTCATCTCCATCACATCCAGCTTTCTTTTCTCCTTTGCCTTCAGAGCCCATGCCTCAGCCCCATACATCACTGTTGGCACAACAATTCCTTGTACATTGCACGTTTAACTTTCATTCCGAGATTTCTCACCTTACACATACTTCCCATTGCTCCGAAAACTTTCTTTCCTTCACACACTCTCTGTTTTACCTCCATGTCCATACCTCCACTCCTGCTTATAGTTCCTCCTAGATATTTAAAAATATATTAATATATAAACAAAGCACTATAAACCTCCCCTTAAATAAAAGTACCCCTAAGCCAACTGGACATCTTGCCAATTGTACAGTACATACCAGTGCATGTGCTCCTTTATATTTTGTCTATATAAACGATCAGCCTTGTTAGGGATAGTTTGTCTAATGATGATGTTTGCTTTCATTTGTATTCCTTTGTATATTCCAAAAGCCTGAAACTGGTTTTGGAATCGCCGACTTGCGATTTTCGTTCTATAAGGAAGTTGGAGCTGTAGACAACGATATTTAACATATGTTACAGCTAAAATACAGTTGTACTACATATATAAATACATAAAACCCAATTCAACATACCATTTATCCATCAGAAACCTACAATATTATTACATTTCTGTTTAATATTGATGTTCACGGCTCCAACTTCCTTATAGAACGAAACTTGCAGGTGGTCAATTATTACACAAATGTGTTATTACATACCGGTACTTATTATGCGTACCAATTTTGCTAGAGTTTATGTGTCCTACATTATCCACCAGACTCTTTGAGCATCCTTCCTCCCCCAATACCATACCCTGCAATCTCCCTAATAGAATGAGACTTTCCTTACGTCTTGAAAAACTCCTACCCAGTCAAACGTGCGATTATTGTAAATAGTATAATTCTCCTCGACGTGCGCCCCTCCAATTGCCACGAATTACACGGCTGGAAATATTTAATGGATTTTCTATTTTTTAACTCGCAAATATATAATATTTGTGAGTTTGCGAGTTCAGATGAGCAGAACAAAACATAAAAATATAACAAAGAGAGAGAGAGAGAGAGAGAGAGAGAGAGAGAGAGAGAGAGAGAGAGAGAGAGAGAGAGAGAGAGAGAGAGAGAGAGGGAGAGAGAGAGAGAGCAAAACCCCATTCTTCTGGTTCGGTTAACCTCTTCAACCACATGAGGATTGCGTTATGTTACTTTATTAACCCCTTCTGTACCGGCAACGTCCTTTTAATTTTATTATAGCTACTTTTAGACGATTGTATTCAGTTTAAAAAGGGTCTCCAGCAATTAAAAGGCTTCGAACTATCTCTGTAATTTAAGAGGAAGCGGCCTTCTGCCGGGAAATTTATCTTGATGGAGGGACTTGGGTGGGTGTTTATATAAGCTTGATGGAGGTCTAGGGAGGAACCTAAACAAAATAGTAAAAATATACCTAAATTACCAAATAAATACGCCCATCCCCGCTTAATGGTACCAGTGGCACCGATATGGCTGAGGTTGTCCGATCTGTATTACTATTGGGTCTCTAGTGTGCATAGTTCCTGTGCCCCGGTAAGTATAGGAGTTTGGCTAATGACCTAAATCAATAGTGAACATGTATGACTGAGGGGATTTATATAATTAGGTGAATTATGTTTATTGAGCGAGCCTCCCCAAGAACGCCATGGTCACTGTTTAATAGGGGGCATCACACGGGCACTTTTATCGTCAACTCCCGATGGTCGGCGTTTTTCAGGCAACGTTTCTGGAATTTGTTTACATTGATATCAGAAACTAGACTGAAGATAGGTTAATGTGTATGGCAGATTTTCGTTTGTTTCAGGCTTACTTCATAAGCTGTTCAGAAATGTGTTGCGGGGACAAAATTAAATAAGCGCCCATACGATACCGACTTGAGGTGGATTCACAGGAGTCCTTGTTCACGGCAACTTTCGATCGCCAACTTTTGTTCCGGCAATATTTGAGGTCTATTTTGCACTGACATTTTCAATTTTGCATCAAAGTAAATTCTAGATGATGAGATTGTAAAAAAGTAGAGTTAAGAAGCTCCTAGAGCAGAGTTATCGCTAAAGTTGGAGGGTAATGCAGTTGTTCGAATCCACCTTAATTCTCTCGTACCCTTCCTAATGCCTGTGTAGTTTATGTGATGTTGAAAGCTTTAAGGGGGTTGACCTGTTTTTGTTCTGTCCTTTTCTATCTTTCTCTGGCTTGTATCCATTTGGCCCCATTCAGCCTACTGTTTTAAGACGTTTATTTCCATTCAGGTGTCAATTTCTTACTGGTGAGCGGTAGCGAGCCAGCATTTTAATTTTTGTTAGACAGCAGGCTAAATTTGTAAATTTTTCGATAAAAAAATTCTCCGGCGAAGCCGGATATCTTCATATAATGCTGGCTCGCTATCGCTCGCCAGGAAGAAATCGCCACCTAGATGGGGATAAACGTCTTAAAATAGTTGGCTGAATGGGGCCAAATGGATACAAGCCATATAAAGAGAGAAAAGGACAAAAAAAACAAAAAGCAGGTCACCCCCCTTAAGTATAGGTGCTGTACTTATTACCTTGCATTATTTCAGAAGCTCCTTGAGGGTAGGATATTTCTGTGTGGTCTATCCTAGGCCACCGCTCCGTTCCCCGTTCCTTACGTCGCTATGTTTGGTTCTGCCTACCATCAAATATAGTATAATTAATGTATTCAGCTGTTATAACTTAAGCGGGTATCACAATATCTCTTTTACCTCAACGTTTATCTTCGACACTGATCTGGCATATTATGAAGTTTTGTTTTTCATTAATGTCATCAAATTTCATGTACCATACGAGAGATTTTTATCCCTTTCAAAAACATAATAAAATTTTAAAAGCATATTTGTAGCTGTGTATATTTAGATAGTCTCACTCTTGCCAGCCTACTGTTTAGAGTAGACAGTCATTGAAATATTACATCATATTAACATTATGGGTAACATTAATACGAGTAATGACATGAACACAACTGCATGTTTATAAGTAATAACATGCATATAATTTTATGAATATATATAGAAGATATAAAAAAGGCCAGAGAGAGAGAGTTAAAAAGTTTAAACAAAAAAACAAAATTATTATCTTAAATACATTGTAGTCCAGTTCAGGAAAATACTCTAGGTAAGAAAAACAGTAGTGCAACACACCATTGCAAAATATGCAAAATACTATCTATTCTGCCTTTAAGCTGTAATACTGAGGAAATAATATATACTGCTAAACGAAGTTTGTGTCAAGTATATCAGATCTTGTAGATGAACAAAATATCCACATATACAAGAGCCGAATATCTTCAGCTATAACTTGCAGCCATGGTTGAGTGTTGTATTCATTATTAGGGTAAATATCTTGTTATAATCTACGTTGTCAAACCATTATGTAGTTTAAAAACTTCAATAGATTGATCTCTTAGTCTATGAGTTTCCAACGAAAAGGAGATAGAGCTCTCCCAACAGATTTTCATAGCTCATTCTCCTAATCGATGGAATAAGTTTTGTAGTCCATGCTTGGACTTTTTCAAAGGGTTGTATATCTTTAATGAGTGCACGAGAACAAAACTTAGCAGCATATTCTAGAGTAGACCGTATTAGAACAATATATATTCTAGAGTAGACCGTATTAGAACAATATATATTCTAGAGTAGACCGTATTAGAACAATATATATTCTAGAGTAGACCGTATTAGAACAATATATAGTGTAAAGACTAGCTGATCTCGATTGCACACATATATTCTATCTCTATAATCCAATAGTTTCTACTTTCTCTACTCCATTGTATTGCACGTTTTAGATAAATTGATATCACTGCTAATCAGCTTACCCAAATCCTGTTCCAAGTTAGTCAATTTCAGATCAATCTGCCTTGTAGTTTGCTTTGCCGAAATGCATCACCGTGCATTTCCCAAAATGTAGTGGCATCAACCAGGTGTCAGAATGTTAATCCAGTTTAGAGAGAGAGAGCTCACCCTGCAAATCTTCGCCCTCCGTTAGGGTCTTCCGATCATACCCTTATCTCTGTATTTTTTTCATATGTGGGTGCGGGAGACAAAAGGCAAAGCTGCCTGTGACGAGTGCCTACCCCAATTTGAAAGAGTGATAGGGCCAAAATAAAGGAAAGTTCGAGCCAAAACGGCTGGACACACAGAGTTTGGAGCAATTTAAGTAACAGGCTGAGGGAAAGATGGACTCAGGGAGAGAGTTCCAGAGCTCAGCTGTTGAATAGAAGAAACATTGGGAATATCGTTTCACTCTTGGGTTGGATAGTTGCACCGAGTAGGGGTGGGATTGTGTTGCAAGACGATTGCTACGTACTCTATATAGAGGAGGTGGTATACACTGAGAGAGCTCTGACGAACACTGATTATTGTAATAGTTGTAGAACAGCGAGAGAGATGCAACATTGCAGCAAAGAGAGAGAGACTGCAGAGAGTCAGTGAGTGGATGTGAGTTTATGAGACGAAAAGCTTTCTTCTCTACTTTGTCAAGAAGTGCTGTGTGAGAGGATCCTTCCCACACTTTTTCTATTGTGCTAGACATAGCGAAGGCCTTCGATAGAGTCTGGCACAAATCCCTTATTTCCAAACTACCCTCCTTCGGTTTCTATCCCTCTATCTGTGCCTTTGTCTCTAATTTCCTTTCTGTCCGTTCTATAGCTGCGATTGTGGACTTCCTCAACCTATCGACTTCGGTGTTCCTCAGGGTTCTGTCCCATCTCCAATGATCTTCCTATTATGCATTAACGACCTTCTTAATTGCACCTCCAGACCCATTCACTCATATGCTGACGACTCTACATTACACTACTCAACTAGCCTTCCACAAAAGTATTCAAAGCAGGAACTCCAAAACTCACGTAAGGAGGCCATAAAACGCCTATCTTCTGATCTCTCTACTATCTCTAATTGGGGCAGAGAAAACCTTGTTACTTTCAATGCTTCCAAAACTCAATTTCTCCATCTGTCTACACGTCACCCCCTTCCAGAAAACTATGACCTACCCTTCAACAACTTACAAATTAACCTGTCATCTTCTATAAATATTTTTGGTATATCTTCTGATCTCTTTTGAAAAAATCATATTACCACTCTTGCAAAAGCAGCTTCCCAGAAGCTGGGTGTGCTCAACCGCCTCCGGGGGTTCTTTATCCCTGTGCAACTTCTTGCTCTGTACAGGGGCAGAGTGCGTCCATGTATTGAGTATTATTCACACGTGTGGGGAGGATCCTCTCACACAGCACTTCTAGACAAAGTAGAAAAGAAACCCTTCCGTCTCATTAACTGACGTCCACTAACCAATTATCTGCAGTCTCTCTCTCTCTCTTCACCGCAATGTTGCATCTCTCTCACTATTCTACCGCTATTATGTTAATAATTGTTCCTCGGAGCTCTCTCCATGTATACCACCCCCTCTTCGTAGAGGACGTAGCACCTGTCTTGCAACACAATCCCACCCCTACTCTGTGCAACTCACCAACCCAAGAGTGAAACATTATTTTCAATCTTTCTTCTATTATACTGTATAGCTGAGCTCTGGAACTCTCTCCCAGAATCAATCTTTCCCTCTTCCTATTATTCAAATTGCTTCAAACTCCGTGTGCCCAGGCATTTTGGCTTGAACGTCCCTTGATTTTGGCCCGTTCACTCTTTCAACTCTGGTGGAGGCACTCGTCACAGGCAATTCTGCCTTTTGTCTCCGTCACTCACATAGAAAAAAAAAATCATGCGAACAATACTCATTACATGGAAGCACTGTGCCCCTGTACAGAGCAAGAAGCTGTGCAGGGGTCAGAACCTCTAGAGGCAATTGAGCACACCCAGCTTCTGGGAAGCTGGTTTAGCGAGAATGGTAATATGGTCTTTCCAAAAGAGATCCAAAGAAAAAGAGACACCAAGAATACTGAGAGAAGATGAAGGGTTGATAAGTGTTCTATGGCTTCATCACGTGAGTTTTTTAGTGATTTCTTGTTGCGGCGTTCTGAAAAAACTAGCTGAATAGTGTAAGGTAGAGTCATCCTATATGAATGGATAGGACTGAAGGTACAGTTGAGAAAATCATTAATGAATATTAGAAAGAGAACTGGGGATGGGACAGAACCCTGAGGAACACTGAAGGTGATACGTTGAGGAAGTGAGCAATGGCCGTCCACAACCGCAGCTATGGAACGGCCAGAAAGGAAATTCAAGAGAAAGGCACAGATGGAGAGATGGAAACCGAAGGAGGGTAGTTTAGAAATTAGAGATTTGTGTCACACACTATCGAAGTCCTTCGATAAGTCTAGCGCAATAGAAAAGGAAGTCCCGAAAGGAGGACAACCAAGAGTTAGTAAGATAAAAAATAGACCACCGCTAGAGCGACCCCTAAGGAAACCATACTGGCGATCGGAAAGTATATTATGAGAAGAGAGATGCTTAAGAAATTTTAAAGTAAACAGAATTTCAAAAACTTTGGAGATGCAAGAATTAAGAACAATTAGACGGTAGTTGGAGGGTTGTGAGCAGTCACCTTTTGGGGGGACAGGTTCAATGAGAGCAAACTTCCAGCAAGAAGGGAAGACGTTGCATGCCTCACAAGCATACATTGGGGAGATTGTACTGTAAATACCAATCAAGCAGGACAATACCAAGGGGAGGCCTCATAGAAATGTGATAAGGAGTTGCTTGGGCTCCTGTTTCATTTGTCTGGCTTACCTCACTATTTCTGTGTGTGTCTCACCCACACAGAGTAATCTAGCTAGCTATCACAAACACCTCCTCCTCCTATCCATTTCACTACACTAAAGAAGCACATCACTCTTCTTTCCAATATTGTACAAAAAAGAAAAAGAAACAAAAGATTAAGTTGGCTCTTCCACTCTTTCAATTTTGGAGGAGACGCTTGTTGCAGTCAGCTATATTTTGTGTCTCCTTCATACACTTGGAACAAATATAAACCTGTGGCATGGACCTGATAAGTTCTGAAAGAATTAACAATCTCTTTGCCAAACAACAACGCTGTGTACTATGCCAACTCTTCTGCAGAACTTCCGGAACCTCTGCCACAGACATAACTATCTGCATGTCAGAACCTACATGTCGCACCAACACGCATTCAATTTCTCTTGACGATGACGCCCGCTTAAGGGGGGTGACCTGCTTTTTGTTATTTCTGTCCTTTTCTCTCTTTCTCTGGCTTGTATCCATTCGGCCCCATTCAGCCAACTAATTTAAGACGTTTATCCCCATCTAGGTGTCGATTTCTTCCTGGCGAGCGATAGCGAGCCAGCATTATATGAAGACATCCGGCTTCGCCGGAGAAATTTTTCTATCGAAAAATTTACAAATTTAGCCTGCTGTCAAACAAAAATAAAGAATGTGCTGGCTCGCTACCGCTCACCAGTAAAACATTGACACCTGGATGGGGATAAACGTCTTAAAACAGGAGGCTGAATGGGGCCAAATGGATACAAGCCAGAGAAAGATAGAAAAGGACAGAACAAAAACCGGTGACCCCCCTTAACTGACTACGATACTGACCAGTTACTTGAGGGATCTCCCAGCTCAGCACCTTAGAGGGATCTCCCAGCTCAGCACCTTAGATATTACTTGAGGGATCTCCCAGCTCAGCACCTTAGATATTACTTGAGGGATCTCCCAGCTCAGCACCTTAGATATTACTTGAGGGATCTCCCAGCTCAGCACCTTAGATATTACTTGAGGGATCTCCCAGCTCAGCACCTTAGATATTACTTGAGGGATCTCCCAGCTCAGCACCTTAGATATTACTTGAGGGATCTCCCAGCTCAGCACCTTAGATATTACTTGAGGGATCTCCCAGCTCAGCACCTTAGATATTACTTGAGGGATCTCCCAGCTCAGCACCTTAGATATTACTTGAGGGATCTCCCAGCTCAGCACCTTAGATATTACTTGAGGGATCTCCCAGCTCAGCACCTTAGATATTACTTGAGGGATCTCCCAGCTCAGCACCTTAGATATTACTTGAGGGATCTCCCAGCTCAGCACCTTAGATATTATCGCCACCTTATGCGGCTTATGGTTGGACATTGCTCCAGAAACAAAGCAGCCCATTCTTTGTCCAGTGATTACCTCTAATAAATAAATAACCCAAACCAGTCTAATTCTAATAACATGCATGCACCTATTTGAAGACACTGTTTCTAAGTCCATAATTATTTATAGTGCTGGTAACAGGAAGCTGAATAATGCCATTAGTTGAACATTAATTCCAATTTTCCTCACAAGGGCGGCCTAAATCATCCAAGAAACACCTTGTGAGCTTCGCCGACGACCACATCCATCAATATTTGTCATCTCCCGGGCGGTTGGGAAGAGAAAGCGTTTGGTGTCAGTGTACGGTGGAGTCCACACTTCCACAACATTAGTAAAGGGTTAGTCATGGTGGTTGGCTACGGAGGATATTTATCAAGGCTTGTCACATTCATAGCCATGTTTTGTTATGGCCACTCATTTATTTGTTTATCGATTATCATTTGTACTATTATTATTATTATTATTATTACTACTACTACTACTACTCTTTCAGGTTATAGAACTATTGCATATAACGTATGTTTAAATATTATATATGAGTAAAATACATACTGGTAGATATGTGTTTTGTGTTTATGTAAAAATGTAACTGTTTTTACTTAATGTAATGTAGTGTAGCATCAGTTGTATGGTATCATCCTGAAGTTTGTTTTTTATGAACTATTATGTCTGTACCAAACTTATGGTATTTTTTTAAATTTACAATTGAGGATTTTACAATTTTAAAAATATTTTAGAGTTGTCATATATTTTGTATAACTGCCGATATGTAATATGTATACCACTTGTATATGTATTATGAAATCAAGCTGATTGATTGATTGATTGACTACTACCACTACTACTACTACTACTACTAATACTACTACTACTACTACTACTACTACTACTACTAATACTACTACTATTCTACTTCTACTTCCTTCTAAATTTCTATATATGTCTTATCTCTATCCTCTGAGAACACCTTGTCTCACTTTGCTATCAATTCCCTTACCCATGTTTAATGTACTAATGAGAAGTCCATCCATGCTTTCGCAAGGAGGTACTATTAAAAGTACTATACTTACATTTGGGCCATCGTAATTTGCATGACGAGAAGCATATGATTCTAATTTACATGTCAGTTATTGTATATAATGCCTTTTTCATAACAGAGATAGTGAATTGTGGAAGAAAGGAGAATGCTAAATATAATCACATGATCACAGATATATCACAGAGAAGGGGTTTTGAGATTTTAAGACGTTAGTTCAGTTAGTTTGGCGATTTTGAGACCTTTCGCCCCATTGCTGTGTTAATATTAAGACCTGTCGTGGCATTTAGGTGTCGATTTGTTCTTGGCGACCTATAGCGAGCTCTTAATTCTAGCGTGACTGTACCTAGCTAGTGAGTTTCTCAGCCCACCACCACCACCACCATAGAGCCGAGAGAGGGATCACAGGGCGGTGATAAATAATGTGGAGTATAACCATTATGGCCAGGAAGGGAGGTATTGACGCTCGTTCTCGCTGATAGAAACAAATCGTCGTCTCAGGTCCTGGTGACAAATGGCCGAAATCCGATGTGAAATTGCTACCTTTAGGTTGTTTTTAAGGGGGTCGTGCTTGTTTGTTTGGTTTATGTAATCATTAATTGCTACCTTTAGGTTGTTTTTAAGGGGGTCGTGCTTGTTTGTTTGGTTTATGTATTAATTAATTGCTACCTTTAGGTTGTTTTTAAGGGGGTCGTGCTGGTTTGTTTGGTTTATGTCATCATTAATTGCTACCTTTAGGTTGTTTTTAAGGGGGTCGTGCATGTTTGTTTGGTTTATGTCATCATTAATTGCTACCTTTAGGTTGTTTTTAAGGGGGTCGTGCTTGTTTGTTTGGTTTATGTCATCATTAATTGCTACCTTTAGGTTGTTTTTAAGGGGGTCGTGCTTGTTTGTTTGGTTTATGTCATCATTAATTGCTACCTTTAGGTTGTTTTTAAGGGGGTCGTGCTTGTTTGTTTGGTTTATGTCATCATTAATTGCTACCTTTAGGTTGTTTTTAAGGGGGTCGTGCTTGTTTGTTTGGTTTATGTCATCATTAATTGCTACCTTTAGGTTGTTTTTAAGGGGGTCGTGCTTGTTAGTTTGGTTTATGTCATCATTAATTGCTACCTTTAGGTTGTTTTTAAGGGGGTCATGCTTGTTTGTTTGGTTTATGTCATCATTAATTGCTACCTTTAGGTTGTTTTTAAGGGGGTCGTGCTTGTTTGTTTGGTTTATGTCATCATTAATTGCTACCTTTAGGTTGTTTTTAAGGGGGTCGTGCTTGTTTGTTTGGTTTATGTATTCATTAATTTATATGTTATGGAGTTTCCCCACTAGACCTCCATCAACATTAAAAAAAAAACACCCTCATGACCCCCTGTCAAGATAAATGTGTACATTTTTCGGTAGAAAATTGTCCTGGCCGAAGGCCAGTTCCCTCTAAAATTACAGGCTCGCTATCGTTCGCCAGGGGAAATAGACACCTACATGGCACGATAGGCCTTAATATAGACAAAGAAATGGGGCAAAAGATCTCAAATCACCAAACTAATGGGCCGAACGTCTTAAAATCTCAAAATTAATATGTTATACAAAAGGGAGAAGGATGTCCAGATTTAGCGATTACCTCCCCCTTAAGGCGCTTTGTTACCAATGATGTGGCAAGTTTTGCTGATAAATACGTATATTATATTGTTGATAATGTGGATAAATCTGTGATGGTGGGGAAAATAATATTACTAATACGATTATATTTAATTATCATTACCGTCATTGCTATTATTATTTCAATACAACAACATGAACAACAACGAAAACACCACCACCACCTAATTGTTGTACTAGAGATAGAGAAGTGAGACAGATGCAACATTGTGGAGTGTAGAAAGCGATTGTAGGGAAGTAGAAAAAGGTAGTGAGTTGATGAGACATAATTGTTTTGGAGTCTACCCTTTCGAAAAATGCGGTATGGGGGGAACCTCCCCACACATGTGAACAGTACTCAATACATGGGCGCACATAACAAGAAGCTGTGCAGGGGTAAAGAATCAACAAAGACGATTGAGCACACCCAACTTCTGGGAAGCCGTTTTAGCAAGAGTAGTAACATGGTCTTTCCAGAAAAGGCCTTATCACATGAGGTAGAGTCACCAGAAGAAGAGTGAATAGGACTAGAGGTACAGTTGAGATGATCATTAATGAAAATTAGAAATATGACTAGGAATAGGACAGAACCCTGAGGAACACCAGAGTTGATAGGTTGAGGAAGCGAACAATGGTCATCCACAACCGTTGCTATGGAATGACCAGAAAGGAAACTAGCAATAAAGGTACAGATAGAGGGATAGAAGCCGAAAAAGGCAATTTGGAAATATTTTATTTGTGCCAGACTCTATCAAAGTTTTTTGTAATGTCTTGCACAATAGAAAATGTCTCACTGAAGTCCCAAAGGGAGGAAGACCAAGAGTTAGTAAGATAGGAAAGAAGATCACCAGTAGAGCAGCGTTTAAGGGGGAGGCCATAGCATAGTGGATAGCGTCGTTAACTGCAGACCTAAAGGACCTCAGGTCAAGTCCACGCCAAACGTCAGGGTTTTTCCCGAGGTGATCTGATCGTTCCTGCTGTTCTACAATTATCCTGGATTCACCAACACGTTAAGAAAGCACCCCCTATATCGTTACCAATTCATAGCATAGAAGATGCCTGACCATATTCGAAGATGCTGTTAACGACCGTATAGCTGCTCTCTCCAAATCAAGTGACGTGTATAAATAAAATGTTGTCATCTAGTGTGACAGAAAGGAAGCAAATAACACCTTGAAGTTCCACTGAGACCATCTAATCACTCTAGTGAGACACATGTAAAACACCCAACATTTCGAAGCTTCAATTGATAATCTCGGGGCCTCGTAAGAGTTACAGGCTACTGAACAGCCTACAGTCCCGAGGCTGAAACATAGAAAACAAATATAATAATATTAATAATAATAAAAAAAATAAAATATATAAATATAAAAGAAGGTTCTGTGAGAAATCAGATGCTTACGAAATGTGTAATTAGGGATAGATTCGATTTTTTTTTTTTTTTTTTTTTAAATACGATGGACGATGGTAGGGGGGTTGAGGGTGAATGAGAGAAAACGTCCAGCAAGAAGGGAAGGTGTTAAGGAGGGTGACCTCTTTTTGTTCTGTCCTTTTCTATCTTTCTCTGGCTTGTATCCATTTGGCCCCATTCAGCCTACTGTTTTTAAGACGTTTATCCCCATCCAGTTGTCAATGTTTTACTGGTGAGCGGTAGCGAGCCAGCATATTTTTTATTTTTGTTTGACAGCAGGCTAAATTTGTAAATTTTTCGATAGACAAATTTCTCCGGCGAAGCCGGATTTCTTAATTTAATGCTGGCTCGCTATCGCTCGCCAGGAAGAAATCAACACCTAGATGGGGATAAACGTCTTAAAATAGATGGCTAAATGGGGCCGAATGGATACAAGCCAGAGAAAGAGAGAAAAGGACAGAAATAACAGCCAGCAGGTGACCCCCCTTAAGCCTGTTATCTGGCGTTTTACACCTTTCTTCTAACGGTATATTGAATCTTGTTGATGATAATCTCGAATAATCGTAATTATTCCATGACTAGACAACATGTATCACGGAAAACGAGGAGAATTTGTTGCGGATTCCAACCTCCAATCAAATTCGCCGATAAACTTGTTCGTGTGACGCTGGATTAACTCCCACATCAAGACCGGTTACCAGTTTACTATATCCAACCCAGTTCTGAGCAGTCACGGAGAAGGCAACACCGCGTCGTGTATGGTTGACTCTTTATGTACGGTGGCGCTAATAAGTCATGTATCAGATGTCTTGACGTTTGGCTCGCTCTGTACTGTGTTAATGTCTGTCATATGTTGAATAGGGTAGGTAAGTGTAGGAACATGGTTGTATATCTCACTCAAAAAGAAGAAATCATGTGTAAATATTGCTGACATCAATTATTAATCAAAACATAATTGGTGCCGATATATCACTTATTAGGCCGATTGTACACTCGGATACCATAGTCTCTAGCCCACTCATAAACATTCGTGGACTTCACCTATTTATAATTATGGAAATATACTGTATCTCTGGAAATTAGTTTATAAATATATTTTTATTTACATCGACTACAAAACTATATATGCTATTTATTTAAAAGGAAGTTCTATCCATAACTCAATCCAGATAGCTATAATTGCATAAAGAAAAACCATTGGGGTCCTACGAAATCTTACAAGTGGGCTAGAGACTATGGTATCAGAGTGTACAGTTGGCCAAATAAGACGTGTCGCCGCTGTCATTACGTTTTGCTCGCTGTGTACTGTGTTAATGTCCGTCATATGTTGAATAGGGTGTTTAAAGATAGGATATTGTGTTTATATCTTACTCGAAACTATGAATTAGACCTTAGATAGTGCTGATACCAATTGTTGATCGAATTATACTTGGTGCCGCGATATCACTTATTTGGGCAACTGTACACTGTTAAAAATTATGCCAGGAAAAATATCGACACCACCTGAATGGCACAAATCCTAAAATTGCCAAACTAAATGGGCCTACGTCTTAAAATCTAAAAAATAATGGGGATAAGCTGGAGGGACAAACTTCACCGTAATATGTTCTATCATTTGAGTTCAAGTATTCATGACCCCAACTGTATATGAACGAATGGGTAGAACTATAATCTATTCCCTGTAAGTAGGCGAGAACTCATTATCTCTATCCTCTGTAACTCAAAAACGGCTAGAGCAATTTGGCTGCACATTTTCAACTTCTACTCCTTGACTGATTCTTCCCAAATGGTAGAAATATTAGCTCGATTACTCTAGTCGTGTTTGAGTTACAGAGGTTAGAGGTCATGATTTTTCGCCTACTGCCAGCGAATAGACTATAGGTTGCACAAAATGATCCCGCAGACGGAGGTGGGCCGCAGATCAAAGGCGCCGCGGTGGTAGTGACTCCGCCCACTAATTTTGTTATTCGCGCCCTCGGCCACTCGCTACTTTGTAATTATCCTAAAAACCACTTGGGGGATGAAAACCTAGAGTCCGCCGTTCGAACCCTATAGACACAGAGCTCGGCCAACCTATTCCCTGTGTTAAGGGAGCTCACCTCGCTTTTTTCTCTTTCTCTCCCTCTCTCTTTGGTTTGTATTCATTCGGCCCCATTCAGCCTACTATTTTGAGACGTTCATCCACATTCAGGTATAAATATTTTCCTGGCGAGCGGTAGCGAGCCAGCATATATATATATATTTGTTTTAACAGCAAGCTAAATTTGTACATTTTTCGATAGAAAAATTTCTCCGGCAAAGCCGGATTTCTCCATACAATGCTGGCGAGCGATAAACTGACACCTGGATGGGGATAAACGTCTTAAAATAGTTGGCTGAATGGGGCCGAATGGATACAAGCTAGGGAAAGAGAGAAAAGGAGAGAAAGATAACAAAACAAAAACGGTGACCTCCCCTTAAGCCGGTATCACACGAGAGCTTTTATAGTCAATATTGGATGATCAACATTTTGCTGGCATCATTTCTGGAATATTTTGCACTGGTTTCGTAAACTAGACTGATGATAGATGAATTCAGGTAGCACAAATATTATAAATGTTAACCTCATAAGCTGCCAGACCAGTGTTAAAGAAAAATGTTGAGGGAAAAAGGGCTCGTGTGATACCGGCTTTACTGCCACTGGTGTCATTAGCCTCTCTTGTTGTTGAAATAAGACTTTATATAGAGACTATCAACCCTTCTGGATTAATAAGCCAGCACACTGTAAGTCAAAAACAACGTGTCAGGACTGAAGCCTCTTTTCGATAACTGCGGTCCCTTGATTAGCCTCGCACCAACACTCAACTATGTACAGTCACTCATAAAAATTCGTGGACCTCACCTATTTCTATGTGTGGAAGTATATCTTTGGAAACGAATTTTTGAACACGATTTTCTACACATAAACTACCAAACGATTAATACTATTTATTGAAAAGCTAGTTCCATCCAAAAATGAATACAGATCGTTATAATTGCATACAGATAAAATCACAAGGGGTCCACAAATGTTTATGAGTGACTTTACGGTCGCGCTAATAAGTCATGTCCCAGCTGTCATTACGTCTGGCTTGCTCTGTGCTTTATTAATGTCTGTCAGATGATGAATGGGATGGGTAAGTGTAGGAACATGTTTGTATATTTCACTCGATGTTAAGAAATCAAGTTTAGATATTGCTGATACCAATTATTGATCAAAACATACCTGGTGCCGACACATCACTTATTAGCGCGACTGTACATACCCATAGTAAACATTAGGCAACATGATAGTCCAATCATTGTAGGTAGGCCAAAAATCGTGACCTCTAACCTCTAGTAACTCAAAAAAGGTGAGAGCAAATGAGCTGTATGTAAATGTCCACACCTAATCCCTGGCTGACTCTTCCCAAATGGTAGAAATATTGGCTTGATTGCTCTAGTCGTATTTAATCTCTAACAATTAGTGGTCAAGAGAAAATGAGCTGTAAATTTCGACACCTAATCCCTGGTTGACTCTTCCCAAATGGTAGAAATATTAGCCTGATTACACTATTCGTATTTAATCGCTAAAGGTTAGTGGTCAAGATTTTTGGCGTATTTGTAATGAATAAAGTATAGTACAGAGTTTGATGTATTGGATCTAATTCACCACAATCCAACCCCTACTCTGTGCAACTCTCCAACCCAAGACTGAAACGTTATTCTAAGTCTTTCTTCTATTCAACTGCCGAGTTCTGGAACTCTATCCCAGAATCAGTCTTTCCCTCTTCCTATGACTTAAATTGCTTCAAACTCCGTGTGTCCGGGCATTTTGGCCCGAACGTCTTTTGATTTTGGCCCTGTCACTCTTTCAACTCTGGAGGAGGCACTTGATACAGGCAGTTCTGCCTTTTGTCTCCCCCACTCTCAAGAAAAGAAAAAAATAAAAAAATAAGGGGGGATGGTTCACTTTAAGGGGGGATGGTTCACTTTAAGGGGGGATGGTTCACTTTAAGGGGGATGGTTCACTTTAAGGGGAGATGGTTCACTTTAAGGGGAGATGGTTCACTTTAAGGGGAGATGGTTAACTTTAAGGGGGGATGGTTCACTTTAAGGGGGGATGGTTCACTTTAAGGGGAGATGGTTCACTTTAAGGGGGGATGGTTCACTTTAAGGGGGGATGGTTCACTTTAAGGGGGGATGGTTCACTTTAAGGGGGGATGGTTCACTTTAAGGGGGGATGGTTCACTTTTTGGACGATTTTTGCATGTATTAATTATTTGTCTAGTTTCCTCCCTAGATCTCCATCACATTTAAAACAAACATCCATTAGATCCCCCTTCTAGATTAATTTGTACATTTTTCGGTAGTTTTCGGCCGGTTCTTCCAACATTACAGGCTCACTATCGTTCGCCAGGGAAAAAATCGACACCTAGATAGCACGAACGGTCTAAATATTGACGAAGAAATGGGTCGAAAGATCTTAAAATCGAATAACTAATGGGGCAAACATCTTAACATCTAAAAATTAATGGGGCTAAACATCAGGGAGAAAGTGGTCCAGAAAACCGGCCCATGTCCCCTTAAAAAAATAAAAAATAATAAAAAACGGTTGTTGGGTATCTAGGGCCCCATAATGGCATCCGAAGAAAAGGCCGTCCACTCTCTCTAAGGTCAGGATCTCTAGTCGGCCGCTGATGCCCTGGAGGACGGAGGAGGGAACAGCAATAAATTGACAGGTCCAGCTCCCGTGCCCTTTGTCCAACTAATATCCGAGTAACGAAGACGAGACGCACTGGCCGAATGTGGAGGGGAGGGGCCGAATGTGGAAGGGGAAGGGGCCGAATGTGGAGGGGGAAGGGAGGGGAGGGGCCGAATGTGGAAGGGGAAGGGGCCGAATGTGGAGGGGGAAGGGAGGGGAGGGGCCGAATGTGAAAGGGGAAGGGAGGTAGGGGGAGATTACACTGGCCGAATATGGAGGGGGAAGGGGCCGAATGTGGAGGGGGAAGGGAGGGAGGGAGGGAGATCACACTGGCTGAATGTGGAAGGGGAAGGGAAAGGGGGAAACAAGGGGAGGGGGAGGAGATGACAAGTGCGCTGGGGGATAGAAAGAAGAAGATAGGGGTAAAAATAAGATAGAAGGGATGAAGGTTAGTTGGGCCTGCCTCGGGGTTTTGTAGGGAGACAAGGGGCAGGAGGTGAAACAGTGGTAGAAATAGTTAACCCTTTGAGTACCAGCGACGAGTGTTATCTTTTATTCTAGCCATGTTTAGACGATAATATGCAGCTCAGGAAGGATCTATGGTAGTTAAACGGGCTGGTTGAGATAGTTTGAAGACTTATTTTTGGTAGAGATCTTTCCTACGCTGAATAAAATCGTCTAATAGTTGCCAGAATATGATGAAAAGGAATTCACCGGTACAGTACGGGTTAAGGACAAAGGTATATGTTTAGGCTTTTGTATTTGTGTTTTTGTTTTATGAGGGGTATGAATTAAGGGTCGGCCGATCAAGCCAGCACTGTTAAAATGTTATTGGTAGATGTCAAGCCCCGGCAACTTGACCTAGCAATTCGTGACAAACTCCTAACATTCATGGTCACCCCTTTCTCTCTCTCACACACACACACACACACACACTCTCTCTCTCTCTCTCTCTCGTCCCCTCTCAGTCCGTGAGAGAGTGAGACTGAACCGATTATTTCATGATTTCTGTGGCATTGTTGTTGTTGAGTTAGGTGATCCTCGGTCTGGCAGTCGGAGTACAGTTGCCCAAATAAGTGATGTCGCGGCCCCAAGTAAATTTCGATCAATAATTGGTATCAGCACTATCTAAGCATTAATTTATCGTTTCGAGTGAGATATACAAGCATGTTCCTATCTTTATAACACCCTATTCAACATCTGACAGACATTAATACACCACACAGAGAGCAAAACGTAATGACAGCGGTGACACGACTTATTTGGCCAACTGTACAAGGGAGCGGAGAGGAGCAAGGAAATGAGGAGGGAAGAAGTGGAGGAGGAGGAGGAAGAGGAATGAAGAAGGAGAAGTGGAAGAATGGGGGTAAAGATGGGGGAGGGAGAGAAAGAGAGTTTTGAGGAAGGAGGGAGACTGGATGAAGAAGAAGGTTTGGGGTGGATGGGAGGAGTAGGAGAGGAAGAAAGAAGAAGGAGAAGAAGAGAAGGCGAAACAGGAAGAGGAAAGGAAGATGACTGAGAAGTGTGAAGGCAGAAAAAGAAGAGGAGGAGGATTTCGTTACTTCTGAGGCATTGTTAATCGATCCCCTTGTCTGGGAGCCGAACAATAAGAGGAAGTAAAGGAAGAAAGAGTGAGAGAATAGAAGTAAGAGCATTAAGAGGAGACGTAGACAGAGAGGAGAGGGGGAGAAGAAGGAGAAAGGGGAGGGGGAGGGGGCGGAGTAAAAAGGTGAGGGGGAGAAGGGGGAGAAAGGGGATGGGGGAAGGAGGCGAAATGGAAGGGGGAGAAGAGGCAGAAAGGGGAAGGGGAAGAGGGGGGAGGTGAAAGGGGAGGGGGAGAAGAAAGATAAAAGAGAAGGGTAGCAGATGGAGAAAAAGAAGAGAAGAGAGGAGGGGAAGGAGAAAGGAAAGGGAGGAGACATAGAAAGGAGAAAAGGAAGAAAAAGTAGAAAGGTGAGGGGGAGATCGAAGAAGTAGAGAGAGGAGGGGGAAGGAAAGTAGCAAGGGGAGGGAGTGAAAGAAGAGGATGTAAATGAAGGGAAAGAGGAGTGGATGAAGGATGAGGATGGAAAGAATTGAGAGAGGAGATAGAGTTCAATGATAGGAAGCAGAAGAAGAAGAAGAAGAAGAAGAAGAAGACGAAGAAGAAGAAGAAGAAGAGCGGGAGGAGGAGGAGGAGGAGGAAAAATATGCCAAAACAAAAACAAGACCTAATTATGAATTAACCACACCTACTCTTGTATACGTTTCACCGTCTTCCTTTTCTTTTCTTCATACCCAAACATGCACTCTTTATTATATCAGACAAAATTATCCATAATGCAAAGATCAGAATTGTTGTTAATCCTTTCAGTGTAGGATGACGCTGAAAACATTGTATTCTGGTTTACATTAGAGGGTTTTTGTCAGTTGTGTAATGAAACAAAGATAATAATAACAAAATAAACTATTCTAAGACTATAATTGTGCCTTCGTCGGCAGAAATGTCGTTGGCAAGATAATTAATGTGTATAATGTGTATAATTATATGCTATGCATAAATAACACATTCAACCAATACCCAAATTAATTCCCTGGATATTACGCCTTTACTAAAAAGAAAAAAATAATGATAAAACAAAAATATAGTGGAAATATCAAGGTAATAAGAGCCACTTTAGCCGTGCATGGCTAATCGCGTAAAGTCACTCATGAAAGTTCGTGGACTTCTTTAGGTTTATATTTATGCTAATACGACCATCTGGATTAAGGGGGTTCACCGTTTTTTTTGTTTATCTTTCTCTCCTTTTCTCTCTCTCACTGGCTTGCATCCATTAGGCCCCATTCAGCCGACTGTTTTAAGACGTTTATCCCCATCCAGGTGTCGATACTGGCCTGGCGAGCGATAGCGAACCAGCATTGTATGGAGAAATCCGGCTTCGCCGGAGACATTTTGTTATCGAAAAATGTACAAATTTAGCTTGCTGTCAAAACAAAAATTTGTATATGCTGGCTCGCTACCGCTCGCTGCGGGAGAGGGTACAACAGGGGAAGAGGGTTGTAGGAACGCTAAAAGCAGTAACAAGAAATAGGGTGGTCAGTATGGAAGTGAAGAAGTCCTTGCATGACAGTGTGGTAATCCCGACACTGACTTACGGAAGCGAAGCATGGACGTTGGTTGAGAGACTCAGACCAAGAGTGAGAGCAGTGGAAATGAATTACTTAAGGAGTGCGTGCGGAGTTACATGGAGGGATAGACAGACTAATGAGGAAGTAAGAAGGAGGTGTGGTGTGGAGGTAGATGTGCTGGAAAGTGTGAAAAGGAACAAATTGAGATGGTTCGGCCATATGGAACGTATGGAAAGCGAGAGAATGACTAAGAGGGTGTACGAGAGCGAGGTGGAGGGACAGAGAGGGAGAGGTAGACCGAATATGAGGTGGAAGGATGGAGTGAGGAAGTACATGAACGAAGGCGGTGCTGGTTGGGGGGAGGGGCGTCGACTGACTGGGGACAGAGGTGCATGGGGGCGGTTCGTTCGTGGCCACCCCTTCGGGGATCACGGCGTCAGGCAATAGATAGATAGATAGATAGCTACCGCTCGCCATGAAAATATTTACACCTGGATGTGGGTAAACGTCTTAAAACAGTAGGCTGAATGGGGCCGAATGGATACAAGCCCAAGAGAGAGGGAGAGAAAGAGAAAAAAGCGAGGTGGGCTCCCTTAAGGGGATATTCCGCGGTAACTTTTATAGTCATCATTCGAATGTAAACAAAAATTCTGATAGCATTTCTAGGATTTTTTGGCCCTGGTATCGGAAACTAGAGTTAATGATGGATTAGCTTAGGTGACATAAATATTTAAAAAAATTACCTCAACAACTGCCAGACCAGTGATGAGGATCAATTTTGAAGAAATAAATAGCTCGTGTAAATCCATTCGTAGTCTATGCATGAAATTTGTGTTGTATTAATAGACCTACATGGTTTTATTATTGTTGAAAATGGAATTACATTCATAATAGTAGAGTCATTTTCAGAGCTTCCGTGACTGTGTTTAGGATACCAAAGTTTCTCAGTTAATTTAACAAGGGTAACTGATACTAAAAAAAATAAGCCCCCATACACCTCACCAAAATGACGGGAAAGTTGTTATTTTAGACGTTTTTCAAAATGCCCGCCGCCGTCATCTTAAAAAATTGATAAAGTTCTATTTCTTGAAGTGAATGGCCAAAAATGACAATGTTGGTGTCTATTCCCACTAATTTTGGTGTCAGAAGATCAATGGCAGGGCACAATTAAAAAATAATTAATAAATAATTACCAAATAATTAAGTATATAAGAAAATAATTAAGAAAATCAATGGGATGCATAATTCATGATTTAGAGTCCCATTAACCTCAACATCTAAGACAAATATGATTTTGTTAAATCCACTGAGAAACTTTGGTATCCTAAATTAATAAAACATGAGACCTACTGCATTAAGATGCACTATCACTGCAGGACAAATATGATGCACAACTGTCAGAATCACTTCCGCTGTCATCATCGCTGCTCTCCATTTGTGGATGACTTGGAGTTTTTAGAAGATCCAGGAATGATGGAAGTGCAGGTTGGGTATAGCGTACTGGGAGGCATAAGCCATTTACAAGGTGCCATCCATGGCCAATTGGTGATGGATGATTCTGAAGCTGGAAATTCTTCTGCAGATATGTGAGGTAATTGGTGCGCTCTAAGTGTGGCAAACATGCCACTCTCCATGAATTGTGCTTGGATATGGGGAAGACTTTCTAGGACTGCTATGAAATCTGGAAGATGGCGCCCATATCTATCGTTGTCATAAATATGCATCCAAGGAAGCATCAACTTCAGTGAAGACTTGAACTCGATCCAGTTTCTTGTCCTTATAGCATGTATATTTTGAGTCAGTATCTCTACCATCTCCAAGAATGAAATCCAGAATTCTGCTAGTGGAGCACCATCTAAGTTCTGGAATAGGGAGTCAACGAGCTCCTTGAGATCGGCATTGCTCTCTAACTCAGCATGTGCATCATTAAGTTCTTGTTGGTCTACTGAACTGCGTAACTTATTGAGAGATGCCTGGATCTCTTCACACAGAGTGGCACCTTCCAAATGTTTGTCTAGTGCATGTTGGAGTAAAGCCTCGTAGAAGAGTCAAAGGCAACGCACACCGCGGTTGAAGTGTTTTCCACGCAGAGCTTGATCCACGGATCCATCTGCAACGACGCCTGCAGCCACCAGTACATCTGAAATGCCTGAGCCTTTGAACCTTTTGTAGATTGCATTGATGAAAGACATCTGGATATGAAAGGGCCCCATGAATGTCAATATGTCAGCAAATATCTCTGGATTCTCACTTTTCAATTCTAGCAATAATGCGTAGACAGGATGATCACCGACGATAATGGCAAATGGCATCTTCTTGTCATCAATTGCCTTTGCAAGCTTGCGCAGGGCATCATACAGAATGGTCTTGCTTGGTGGATCAGGATAAGTCATATGATAAATCACTTGACTTTTCTGGGTTTCTGGTGATAGCGTGGCCTGGAAGCCAGAAAAGGCTGGTACAGTCTGGTCTTCTGGCTTTGGTCTTGTTCCGTCTGCCTTAGCTCGGGCCATTGCATGGATGACACCTCTCATTCTTTGAGGAACTGAATCCAGATGTTGTTCATCCGTTATCCTTGGTCTGATGGGTGGTTCACCACGCTTGACTGTTTTGTATGGTTCAATTCTTTGCATCTGGCTCCCAAGTTCTTTGAGGCTATCAGAGAGGTACGAAGGCAAGGTGCTATTTGCAACTGGTCTATCATCATCTACTGTAGGGTAGGTAGATTTAGCTTAGGTAGGTCTGGCTAAACAAACATGACATTTGTACGATGTGATTGGCCACTTCCAGTCAAAGTGTCACTTTTGAAGTCATCGTTGTCGACTATACATATTGCTGGTGTTCCTTCAGAAAGTTCAAAAGGACACTCAGTTGAATGCTTCAGGTCAGTAACTGCCCAGAAATCTCTAAGCAAAAGCACATCATTGTAACTGATTTCCAGGCCATCCTTATGTAATATGTCTACCATTTCTCTGCTCTTTGTCATACCATGTAGCAGTACACCGAGGTTTGTCTCAAATGCAGTACGTCTTCCAGTGATTTAGCTGGTCAAAATAGATGCAATTGATCTGACTTGGGGCTTGTCATCGACTTCAGACTTTGTGAGGTGCTTTAACCAAGTGATGAGCTTCAAGAGGAGATCATTCAGGTCTTCATATTCTTCTAGCTCATGTATGTATGGAGGCCAAGGAACAGTTTTTGTTTTGATGATCTGATCTCTGAGTCGCCCAGCTACATTCTTCACCAGCTGATCGTCACTTACACCTAGAGAGGATATTGCAGCCTCAAGATATGAACCTGCAGCTCTTGCATCATATACCAGTTCACTCACATTCTTCTGACCTCGTTCATGAAATGCGATGTCATCTCCAAGTTCCTTGATCAGAATTTCCTTCACGAAACTGGACTTTGCTGTGGAATAGTAACCATAATTTGAAGTAATGCCTTTGTAATCCTTTACAAGACCTTGCAGTGTACGGATTTCATGATCTTCAAAGATAACTTGACGGACATGATGAAAGAAGATATTTTGGGCCTCTCGAAGATTAACATGTTGCAGATGCTCTGTTTTTCATCAGGAAAAGACTCCTTCAGAGGGTTGCTGACATAATTGCGCCAACATTCACGATGATAACGAATTTCCAATCCAAACGCCGTTCGACTGTCTGGGATAGATGCAAGTAGGGTATTCAATCTTTCTCTTATAGGCTCATCTGACAGACAAACTGTATGCAACTTGAACCGGTAACATGCGTCTACTGTTGACAGCAGCAAAAGTTTGGACTTGCCAGGATTACTGTTTTTTTGTGGTCCTTTCATACACCACACACAGAGATTCTTATCATGAATCACTCCAGTACTAGAACGAAGCTTTTTAGGCACATTTCCTGGGAGTTGTTGACTTGAAGTTGATGCTTGAACTTCTTCCTGTTCAGATTTCCGTTTACGATTCTGTGCTTGCTGAATATAGCGATTACTACTGATCTGGGTGTAACATTTACTATGCATGTACAGGCATTTAGGCCCCTTGTCCCACTCCACTGCTGCATAGGCATGCTGAAATGTATCAAGTTCCTTCCACCGAAAACACTTCCTCCTTAGATTCTCCCACTTTGTATCAGATGTCTTGTCCGTACTATCATCAGCTATACAGGGATGTTGACATAATATCCATTTTAATCCAGGTCCTGGGTCAGGCACATCACTAACTCCTCTACGTTCCATGCTTATGATTCTTCACGCCAAATTCGATGCAACAAACCTGAAAAAGAAGGAATTGATCAGTCAACATTCTTGGTTTACATATTAAATTATATATTATATTATTTGAGTAAGTTTCAGAGGATCCGTGACCGTGATTAGGATACCAAAGTTTCTCAGTGGATTTAACAACATCATATTTGTCTTAGATGTTGAGGTTAATGGGACTCTAAATCATGAATTATGCCATCCCATTGATTTTCTTAATTATTTTCTTATTTTCTTAATTATTTGGTAATTAGTTATTAATTATTTTTTAATTATGCCATCCCATTGGTTTTCTGACACCAAAATTAGTGGGAATAGACACCAAAATTGTCATTTTTGGCCATTCACTTCAAGAAATAGAACTTTATCAATTGTTTAAGATGATGGCGGCGGCCATTTTGAAAAACGTCTAAAATAACAACTTTCCCGTCATTTTGGTGAGGTGTATGGGGGCTTATTTTTTTTAGCATCAGTTGCCCTTGTTAAATTCACTGAGAAACTTTGGTATCCTAAACACGGTCACGGAAGCTCTGAAAATGACTCTACTTATAAGTCAAATTGCATAAACAGACTTTCAAAATGACAAAACCTTGAATACTTGATATACTTTTCTATATTCATATTAACCCATGCAGTACGGTCGCGCTAATAAGTCATGTCCCAGCAGGCATTACGTTTGGCTCGCTCTGTGCTGAATTAATGTCTGTCAGATGTTGAATAGGGTGGGTAAGTGTAGGAACAGGTTTGTATATTTCACTCGATATGAAGAAATGAAGCTTAGATATTGCTGATACCAATTATTGATCAAAACATACTTGGTGCCGAGACATCACTTATTAGCGCGACTGTACCAAGGACGTCCTTTTCATCATATTCTGGCAACTACAAGACGATTTTATTCAGCTTAGGAATGACCTCTAGCAATAATGAGGCATCAAAACTATCTCAACCAACCCTTCTAATAATTATATACCACAGATCCTTCCTAAGCTGCATACTAACGTATTTAGCTAGAATAGAAAATAATACACGTCGCTGGTAATCAAAGGGTTAAGGGGGGTCACCGACTTTTTTGTTATCGTTCTCTCCTTTTCTCTCTTTCCCTGGCTTGTATCCATTCGACTCCATTCAGCCAACTGTTTTAAGACGTTTATCCCCATCCAGGTGTCGATTTCTTCCTGGCGAGTGATAGTGATAGCATTGCATGGAGAAATCCGGCTTCGCCGGAGATATTTTTCTATCAAAAAGCGTACAAATTTAGCTAGCTGTCAAAACAAAAATATATATATGCTGGCTCGCTACCGCTCGCCAGGAAAATATTGACACCTGAATGGGAGTAAACGTCTTAAAACAGTAGGCTGAATGGGGCCGAATAGATACAAGCCAAAGAGAGAGGGAGAGAAAGAAAAAAAAAAGCGAGGTGCGCTCCCGTAAATGGGTTTATAGTAACAATACACCTTCAATGGACTAATTTATTATGGCCACTTTAATAACCGTTATCATACCTTCTTGTCTTCTTTTTTTCAACCCATAATTTTTTCCCTTGCATAGCTAATCCCGTACAGTTGGCCAAATAAGTGATGTCGATCAATTATTGGTACCAGCACTATCTAAGCATTAATTCGTCGTTGCGAGTGAGATATACCAACATGTCCCTATCTATACACATCCTAGTTAACATCCGACAGACATTAATACAGTACACAGAGAGCAAAACGTAATGACAGCGGCGACACGACTTATTTGGCCAACTGTACAATAATATTACACAAACTAATTACTGTATATTCTGCGAGGCTGGCATTGGTTACGCTTGGGATTATTACCACGGTGCTGTCCAGTCGCTCGGCAAGATTGTGTGGGTCTTTCTGCCAAGTAATCAGTTCAGCTATTGAGTAACACCCCGTTCTTAACATCAATCATCAATTACAAACCCCAATGCACTTGAATAAACTAATGAAAGCATATGGTCCTCCCGGGACTCGAACTCGGGACACCACACTCAGAACATAAGCATCTAAACCATTAATCTACCAACACATCTGACCTTAACTAATCTGACCTTGCCATATCTAATCTTAATCTAGTCTTCATCTAACTTAAATCGAGCCTTATTTCAACCTTACTCATACCTTAATCTAGCCTTAATCCTACCTTTATCTATTGTCAGGCTTTTTTTACTTTAACCTTACTCTATCTCATAAACGGATCTATTTACTGGCCTACTCTTACAAAATAATAGAAACACCAGTTCGATTGTCTTCATTATTCTATAGCTATACAATGTTAAGGGAACCCCCCTCTCTCTTTGGCTTGTATCCAATCGGCCCCATTCAGCCTACTGTTTTAAGACGCGTATACCCCCATCAGGTGTCAATATTTTCCTGGCGAGCGGTAGCGAGCCAGCATATAGATATTTGTTTGTTTTGACAGCAAGCAAAATTTGTAAATGTTTCGATAGAAAAATGTCTCCGGCGAAGCCGGATTTCTCCATACAATTCTGGCTTGCTATCGTTCGCCAGGAAATAATCGACACCTGGATGGGGATAAATGTCTTAAAAGAGTTGGCTGAAAGGGGCCGAATGGGGCCAGGGAAAGAGAGAAAAAGAGAGAAAGATAAACAAAACCGGTGACCCCCCTAAGTGGTCAGGATTTGTGCCAGGTTAGCTGACACGGAGTTTAGCATAGCCCAACACAGGCTACTGTTAGACGATTTTATTCAACTTACAGTAAATGTAGTGTCAGAAATCAAAGGGGTAAACGCTATATAAATGAATGCGAACAGCAACAGCTTATTAAGGGGAGCCAGACCGTTTTTCTGGTCCCCCTTCTTCCTCGTGTTTAGTCCCGTTTGTTTTCAGATTTTATGACGTTCGGCCCATTAGTTAGGCGATTTTAATACCTTTCACCCCATTTTAAGGCCTTTCGTGCCATTTAGGTGTCGATTCTTTCCTGGCGAGCGAAAGCGAGCCTGAAATTTTAAGAGGAAGCGGCCTTCGGCCGGGAAATGTTTCTACCGAGAAAATGTACAAATTTATCTTGAAGGGGGGTCTAGGGGGTGTTTCTAAGTTTGATGGAGGTCTAGCAAGGACACCAAGAAATATAGGAATAGATGAATATTATTAATAGACCAACACAAAAGGCCAGTCTCCCCTTAACTCTAATACTCGTTTTAAGTGCCTGGAAAATACCACATATGCAATATATGTATGAATCTCTTTACTGGCTAATACAGAGCTGAATTGTATTAGACTAGTATTTAATAGCAACAAATAATCTAATTGAATTTTGGAGTAAATATAATGTAGTATCATATAGTTATTAAAATTACCACCCTCTGATTCTCTTAAGACTTTCCTAAACAACTTATGATCGGGTAATGATAGTCAAAATTATCCATGCATTATACAGTATATTCACTCACAAGCAATTTTGGCCACAATTTGTAAAGTTTGGCTTAAATAAGGTTCATGCAAAGCTAGGCTACAGTCTACAGTCTACTGTAAGTAGGCGAGAAATCATGACCTCTAACCTCTGTAGCTCAATAACAACTAGGGTAATAGAGCTAATATTTCTACCATTTTTAGAGGTTAGAGGTCATGATTTCTCGCCTACTTACAGCGAATAGACTATAAATCAGGTAACGGTGAGTCATGTAGTAGTTTATTTCAGGTTGCTAGGTTAGGTTAGGTCAGGATTACCCATCCAGTGGGATGATAACAATTTTAGTGGTAATCTGACTAACATTAGGCTATTTTATCATCCTTAGAAATTATATTTAGATCCCATAGGTGTAAAAGATTATGATTAACTTGGTGAAGTTAGAATGGGTTAGTAATGTATATGTTAGATTAGGTTAGCTTTGGGTAAATTATTGTAGCATAGGTTGTGTTAGGTAAAGAATAGCTTAAGTTGAGTTAGATAAATATAAGATGGGCAAAACGACTTTTCCACGAAATGACTATTATTTCCTGACACAGTTTTCCTTCTCACTTTCCTGTCCTTGATTAGGTTTTTGTCCATCAACACCTTTGTGGGGCAAATAGTAGACGTCCTACAGGTTACTTCGTCACAAAGTCAGTTCGTACACAGTTCAGTTTGCAATAAAATCAGATCGTCCACAAGTCAATTAGCCCATGAACCAGTTTGGCAATCTGAGGGTACGGGGACTTTGCCTCTGTTTTGGGGTAAAGTGCAAATACATTATGTTCCGCCCCGCAACTGCTAACACCCATATCGTAATGTGTGTTGTAAAAGGCAAATATAATAGAGTGAGTGTGAAATCATAAATTAGAAACATTCCCCATGGCTTCCAACGACAAGAGGAGGTTGTTACGACCGGGGCTACGAATAAAACAAGGGCACTTAATGATTGGACTAGTAATATGGCACTATGCAACAACGGTACACTAGATCCAAACCCTCGAACTTATATGCCGGCGAACAAAACACCTATACCCTCCAGGGTTAATCTGCGATAGCGGGGTATCCTTAACTGGGCATAAATGTACTCTACTTCAGGCTAACCGGCACTGGTATAGCCTGATAACAAACAAGGTGCAAGTTACGTTAAAATGCATCAAAAGGAATCTATGGAAAGATCAATTAAATCACTGCAAGATTTAATACAATAAAAAGATGCTTCAATACAGTTACTCTAAACAACAATAAACTCTTCATTCCTATCTGAAAGAAAGTGAAATATAGTCCTACAGCATAGACCTGGAAACTTCTGAAGAAAGTCTGATGCTCATAAGATGCTCGTACTAATCTTGAACAATATAAAGGCAGGAGGCAGGACACCACACGTGTAAATCGAATACACTAAAAGATAGGACATATAATGTTAACTGACACGGGAATACTATAAATGCGCAACGGTAGCAATGCTCGACACTAAAAGAAGTACTTCCTCATCAACGAAACAGTCTGCTATGGTTGTGCGACTCAACAACAACATAGACTAATAAATGCTGTGAATAATAATGCGCACATATCAAAGAGCTTATATTAAATACTAACAAGTGTCTACTCGATTAATAATGTCTAGCTGGGATACTCTAGGTAAGGAACTGGGGTTGAGCAAGACAGGCTCGTAGCCTAGCGATGTCCTTAAGACTGCATCCTTTAAGTTACGTTAATTGACAAGGGGGCTCTCTTGATAGATCCAGATCACAAGTATCTGGTTCTATATTGGCGACCCTCTAAAGACAAGCAAAGAGGCAGCAAAGTGTGGAACTGGTACAGGCCAAAACCCTCAGTCAACACAATGCTGCACTCGCAAAGGACGCAACCGAAAAGACAACCCAGGCTACCACAGGACCGGTCGAAGTCGTGTAGGTATAGGCAAACCGTACACACATCAGAGACAACGACTACAGTTACCTTATCCCAGTCTAGCATTAAATAAAAGAGCAGAAACACTAAATCAATAATGGAGACACACAAAGTTCTTAACCTATACTAACTAAGAACCCTCAAACCTATTCTAAGTACATGTAAATATCTCTGAGGACGGCGCATGCAATACAATGGGCCGGCTATGAAAACCGTATGCAGAACCCAAGGGGAGTGTTGTGCAGTTAATAAAGGTTAGAATATGGAAAGAGAGAATCGAGTGAGAGAAACAGTGGTAAAGGGGGTGATTGGGAGAGAGTATGCAAAGGGATGTTAGAAGCACGCGCGCCAAGCCTGTCCTGACGAGGACAGCTCCTGGGAAGCCTCATAGAGGAGGTAGGTTACACAGGAGCCCGCAAAGGCGCGATGGTCGGTCAATCACGGGCCGAGACGTCACAAGACAGCAGGTGTCACGTGACACAGCAGGACACGCCGTCCAATAGCGAGCGAGAGGCAGGAATGCACCCGCACTACAGACACTCGCTACCTTCTCGCTCTGAAAGTCTTTCTCATTCCCACGCTGGTACTATCATTACTACTGTTGATATAAAATACAACCCGTTGTCACAGACGAAAACAAAGACCACCACTGGACTGTCTGTGACAATGCGATTACTAGGAAAGAAAGAATAACATTCTTGGATAACTGTAGCCCATTTTGATGTCCCCGGCGAGCGCTAGTGGCTAACGAGAGGCGATTCTGCCAACGCTGGTAGACGCCACACCCCGCCCAAGATATGGGACGCTCAACATTAGGCGAGCACCATATCTGACAAGGCAGAATGCCGACAAGCCCCTCCACACCTAGCCACTCCACCAGAAATGAAATGCAAAGCTCAATCTTAAATAAAACAACATATTAGCATAAAGAAAATCTTACAACCCCTCCCAAACACAATAGTATAATTTAGCCTACTATTCTCCCTGAGCGAGCTTCACAGAGCCCAGCCTACTAAGTGAAAGACAGGTTCAACTTAGGACTTTAGCTATAACATTGTCAACTTACAATTAACTATCAAAAAGAAAGAGTTTTTATGTGATTTTTGATTTAATTTTAATGTTGTTTTTGACGGCTGCTCCACAGGGGCAAGCCTGGTTTTTCTCCACTCACAAACACACACTGACTGAACGGCGAGGGTTTTCCTGCAAACATACCCTCCCGTGACAAACAATCAGCCAAAACATTATCAGTGCCCTTAACATGCTACACATCCAACTTGTATTCCGGCAGCAAAACAACACCTGGCATTGATAAACTGCCCAGTTCATCACAAGACTGGCACTTCTCTTCGCTCTCTCCGGCAATGGGACCTGCCAATAACCTTTCACTAGTTCTACCTTCGTGATAAATGAGGCAGCACCGATGAGGTCTATGGTGTCGTCAACTCTGGGTAATGGGGCGTCTGTCAGGGATAATGCACCCACACTCTTGCAATCAACATACACACGGATCTTGCCACTCAACTCAGGTTACAAACTCACTGGCAACGACCACTCACGATATCCCTTATCCCTCAGACCCTTTTTCCATAATTATGTAGTCTAGCTCTGCTTTCACAACAGGCTGTCGAGCAGGATTTATACGGTAGGGAGCCAACTTGAGCCTTGCACTGTCTCCAGCCTCCATGACGGATTCTACCCCGTACATCAGGCCTGGAGAATCAACAAACATACGGACGTACTGCCACAACCTAGTAAACAACTTCTCTTGACGCTTAGGAACAAGAGGTTGCAACTAATCTCGAAAAACTACATGCTCATTGCCCTCCCACAAGCCAGCCGAGACCGCAGTTTCTACACTATAGTCTCCCTCCTTCTCCACCTTTGTCCCTAGAACAGCCAGGTCATGAGAGGGACAGTCTGTACCACCTGTGCAGTCACTCCCATAGTTCATAATTGCTAAGGCTTCCCCGCCAATACCGTACATGCGCACCCCCGCATTCCTTACGACTACATCTGCCTGCGCAGCATCAGCACCTTCAGCGACATGGCCAGATACAGTCGGTCTATGGTAGGGCTGTTGCATCTTACTAGAGCAGCATTGGGAGGCTATGTGATGACCGGGCGCATCTACTCCACAGCCAACCTCGCCAATCTGCTCAATGTCCTTAGTCTGACCACCACCCTTGGAAGCCATGGCTCGACCCTGACCTGACAACCATGCCAAAGCCTTGTCGCCCACCTTGAACCACTGAAACAACGAGGCCAACGGTCTACTCACACTCAAGTGACCTGCCAGCGGAACCTCGTGCACCGCATGAGTTGTGAGGCCTGGGTGCTCGGCACAAACAGTGGGATATGAACCGAGCAGGGGCTGGAGCGCTGCACACTGCTGCTCAGGCAGGTGCTCTAGCACTTCCACAGCCACCTGGCTCGTGTCCCCTGCCCACTGCTCCACCGAGACATGACAATCCCAACCTTCCTCCACCTGAGCCACACTGCCCCCCTCTCCTTCTCCACCTTGGCCGCTGCAGACCAACATAGGGACAGTAGGCTGCTCAGGTGGTTGCCTCACAAACTCCTTTAACAGGTTCACATGACATGCCTCCCCGTCCTCGAGATCAATAGCCCCGTTCCCACAACTCTCCTCCACCTGGGAACTACTCTGTCGCGGAGTGCCATCACGCCCTACCATGTAACTAGGGGGGACAGGTTCTTTGGCCACTCCAGAGCTCATCTTTGGTGCTAATACTGAGTCGCCAAGAAGAGCAACTGGATCAAAACTCACAAAACTTCTCCCAACTTTAGCTTTCTCCTTCCGACCGTTCCTCCGCTGGTCTAGAGACTGAGGAATAGGCTGTGACACCTTAGATGCACGAGATCGGGTGACAACACACGCCAACTGCTGTAATTGACACCTCTCGACCAACTCCTGCCCCTCCCTACTCACGTCCGCCGCCCTCTCGGCAACGACTAAGGGTGGAACCTCAGAAGTAGGCACCGCAAAGTCGTTGCCGAGAAGAAGGTCGACGCCCTCTACTGGCAGTTTTTCTACGATTCCAACATCTATCTCTCGTGTCACACCATCAACCTCCAGCTCCACTCGAACCAACGGGTATGACCGAGTAGCATTAATACCCTGCACCACAACTACCCGTGCCGCGTTTATAGGTTGGCATGTAAACTTTTTCATCAGAGTCTGGGATGCACCCGTATCATGCAACAACTCCAACCCATGCTTGCAACCAGCCCAACTCACGCAGCCACGCCCTCTATGGTCGCAAAAAGCATCGCGGACTGGTTTCGAGCCTTCCGGACACTCCTTCACTGGCTGTGCCCCCGCATCTGACATATCACCCCGGATAAATGCAGAAGACCTCAGAGACACCCCAATGTTGCTAGCCAAAGACACGACTGCTGTAGGTTGGTTACTAGGGCAGGAACGTGCAAAATGCCCCTTATTATGACACTTAAAACACTCAACTTCACCCTTGGACTTCCCCTGAGGTGGGGAAGGGCCCTGACCTTTCTTAAACGGGACGGTTTTTGGTTTGTGATCAAAATTAGTATCATTGCTCTCACTTTTGTTATTAAATGTTGCATCACTGACTCGGGGGGGTGGAGTGTTGCGCCCCTTGTTAACTGCATCAGTCCGTTGTGAAGACCCGCACCCACGAATCCGCAATAATCTCAGGTCAGCCAACTCAGCAGCCTTTGTAGAGTTTTAGGTTGTTTCTATTTGAGGTTCAAAGTCAGGTCGCCGCCTGTGCAATTAAAAAATTGCTCTAGAAGGAATAACTGCTCAAGCTCTTCGAACGTCGTCACCTTCTCTGACCTCAGCCAGTTTCTCAAAGCATCAGACAGTTCCCAGGCATGTTCTAGAAAAGTGCACTCACGACCCTTCGCAACACCCCGAAATTTCAACCTATATGTCTCTGGTTGTAACTCGTACGCCCGCAGAACAGCTTCCTTCAATACCTCATAATCGATGGAAGACTCCAAGGGCAATGCATCATATACCTTGAGTCCTTTGCCAACCAACCTAGAGGAAACAAGGGCTGCCCACTTAACCTCGGGCCATTGGTGCTCCCGGCACTTCTTCTCAAAACGCAGGAAAAACTCGGTGACACCCGACTCATCAAATGCAGGGACTAACTTAAGAAGGTGCGATAAAGACTGATCAAGACCTTGATTACCAGAACCGAGACGCTGCCCTGTCGACTCCACCCGAGACTTCTGAAGCTCTATGTCTGCACAGTACATGGCCTTTCTCTCCTCAGCCTGAATCCTGAGCTCAGCCTCTCGCTGCCGCTGCTCGAGCTCAGCCTCATGCTTTCGTTGCTCGAGCTCAGCCTCATGCTTTCGTTGCTCGAGCTCAGCCTCATGCTTTCGTTGCTCGAGCTCAGCCTCATGCTTTCGTTGCTCGAGCTCAGCCTTATGCTTTCGCTGCTCGAGCTTCTGCTGCTCAATCTGAGACTGCTGCTTAAGTTTGGCGAGCTTGAGCTGAAACAACATCTCGAGAGGACAAACCCTGAGGAGGGGGTGCTACTATTGGGGACCCACCTTTGAATCACCTAGAGGCATACCCAACCGCCAGCGGGCATCGGCCTGCGGGAACGTACCCGGCTCCGGAGCCCGAGGGGGCGCCATTGTAGGAGTCGAGTGGAATGGGGGCTGGGCCGAAGGTGCCCCAGCTCCCGCTCCACCCGAAGCCCCATGCACCCCACCGAGCACACAGGTAACCAGCTCACCTCTCGACAAACCGCTAGTACCGGGAAACCCTAAGACCGTGGCAACACACTGCAGTCCGTACCGGTCTAGCCCCGACACACGATCCGCTGACACAGGCTCCTCCAAAAATATACGAGCATCCTCCTCATTGTTCACCACCCGAACGCCGCTTAACAACTCTACCTTCTCCACCTCCTCGCCTGCTTCCCGTACTGTGTCCTCACTGTACACTGATCCGTCGTTCGACATGGTGTCCACCGGAAATCCTCAACGTTTATAAAAAAAAAAAAAGTACCTAAACTCTCAAAAAATGCTTGAAGACAACTCAAGTGCTATACTACGTTGCCAAAAAAAATTCCAACGTGTCCAAAATATTCCTCAAAAACATAATTATGTCCAAAAATCCTGCAATTATTTCTTAGTTCACTAAATCCTAGACTAAGGTCGCCATTTGTTATGACGACTAAGATAAGATACTAGGCAAGGTCGCCATTTGTTACGACCGGGGCTACGAATAAAACAAGGGCACTTAATGATTGGACTAGTAATAGTGCACTATGCAACAACGGTACGCTAGATCCAAGCCCTCGAACTTATATGCCGGCGAACAAAACACCTATACCGTCCAGAGTTAATCTGCGATAGCAGGGTATCCTTAACTGGGCATAAATGTACTCTACTTCAGGCTAACCGGCACTGGTATAGCCTGATAACAAACAAGATGCAAGTTACGTTAAAATGCATAAAAAGGAATCTATGGAAATATCAATTAAATCACTGCAAGATTTAATACAATAAAAAGATGCTTCAATACAGTTACTCTAAACAACAATAAACTCTTCACTCCTATCTGAAAGAAAGTTAAATATAGTCCTACAGCATAGACCTGGAAACTTCTGAAGAAAGTCTGATGCTCATAAGATGCTCGTACTAATCTGGAACTATATAAAGGCAGGAGGCAGGACACCACACGTGTTAATCGAATACACTAAAAGATAGGACATATAATGTTAACTGACACGGGAATACTATAAATGCGCAACGGTAGCAATGCTCGACACTAAAAGAAGTACTTCCTCATCAACGAAACAGTCTGCTATGGTTGTGCGACTCAACAACAACCTAGACTAATAAATGCTGTGAATAATAATGCGCACATATCAAAGAGCTTATATTAAATACTAACAAGTGTCTACTCGATTAATAATGTCTAGCTGGGATACTCTAGGTAAGGAACTGGGATTGAGCAAGACAGGCTCGTAGCCTAGCGATGTCCTTAAGACTGCATCCTTTAAGTTACGTTAATTGACAAGGGGGCTCTCTTGATAGATCCAGATCACAAGTATCTGGTTCTATTCTGGTGACCCTCTAAAGACAAGCAAAGAGGCAGCAAAGTGTGGAACTGGTACAGGCCAAAACCCTCAGTCAACACAATGCTGCATTCGCAACGGACGCAACCGAAAAGACAACCCAGGCTACCACAGGACCGGTCGAAGTCGTGTAGGTATAGGCAAACCGTACACACATCGGAGACAACGACTACAGTTACCTTATCCCAGTCTAGCATTAAATAAAAGAGCAGAAACACTAAATCAATAATGGAGACACACAAAGTTCTTAACCTATACTAACTAAGAACCCTCAAACCTATTCTAAGTACATCTAAATATCTCTGAGGACGGCGCATGCAATACAATGGGCCGGCTATGAAAACCGTATGCAGAACCCAAGGGGAGTGTTGTGCAGTTAATAAAGGTTAGAATATGGAAAGAGAGAATCGAGTGAGAGAAACAGTGGTAAAGGGGGTGATCGGGAGAGAGTATGCAAAGGGATGTTAGAAGCATGCGCGCCAAGCCTGTCCTGACGAGGACAGCTCCTGGCAAGCCTCATGGAGGAGGCAAGTTACACAGGAGCCCGCAAAGGCGCGATGGTTGGCCAATCACGGGCCGAGATGTCACAAGACAGCAGGTGTCACGTGACACAGCAGGACACGCCGTCCAATAGCGAGCGAGAGGCAGGAATGCACCCGCACCTACAGACACTCACTACCTTCTCGCTCTGAAAGTCTTTCTCATTCCCACGCTGGTACTATCATCACTACTGTTGATATAAAATACAACCCGTTGTCACAGTCGAAAACAAAGACCACCACTGGACTGTCTGTGACAATGCGATTACTAGGAAAGAAAGAACAACATTCTCGGATAACTGTAGCCCATTTCGATGTCCCCGGCGAGCGCTAGTGGGTAACGAGAGGCGATTCTGCCAATGCTGGTAGACGTCACAAGGTAACCAGCTAGTTTATGTTCCAGAATCGTGAAAAACAACCTCGCCGGCGCTAGGCAAGAAGATACAGAGAGAATCTTGAGATAAATCCTGGATCTGTCTTTCAAATATCATGGCAAGGTGAGTCAGGCCCATCAAATGGATTTGTTTTTTTCAGGCCCATTAAGCCAGGTCACTGCTTATCATGAAAAATGTAGAGCTTACCCCGTGGACTCAGTAGTGTGACGGGCCCCAAAGCCCAACGTATAATATTTGTGATGATGCTGGTGGAGTAAATCCAGAGTGACCTGGATTCAGTCCCCAGATGGGTTTTTGGGCTCCCATCTGGGGACTGAATCCAGGTCACTCTGGATTTACTCCACCAGCATCATCACAAATATTATAATTGAAATATCTTAATTCTCCCAGAAGTTATACACTACTGGTCTGGTTGAAGTAATGTGTACAGGTATGAAGGGGTCGGCTATGACAATGTTGTCGTCCCTGACTGCTTAGATCATGGTTCTTAAGAGTATACTATTTGACATTCTTGGCATCAGAGGTATGAGGACTGACACAAAAGAGTTTCGACAGAGACTGCTTGCATTTCATGTACATTTTCTTAAATGCTGCATATGCAATATATTGTGAAATATTCTGTGAAAATGTCTCCATCTTCGTGGAACATATGGGACGGTTATTGATTGGATATCTAGACTCTATTCAGAAATATACACTGCTATCAAATCAAGTGGGCAGACATCCTCTTTCTTCTCTTTCAAAATAGAAATTGAACAGGGGTGCGTTCTGGTGCCTTCACTTGTCAAAATTTTGCATGGACTGGTTACTGTGTCGTTCTGTCAGACGGAGTTGCTGGTGGTTCGCGTTCGTGTGCTGACGTCCTGGTGCCCGGCGCAATCTGCGGCTTTATTTGGGGGAATTTCAGTCGGTCCCTGTGATTTTCTGCTGCGTCGGTGGTTCAGCGGCCTCTCCCCCCGGCTTCATCCCCTTCCTCCATGCTGCCCTACTCTGCCTTTGTCATCCTCTGATCATTCGACTGTGCCGCCTTCTCCACTCTGCGCCATCTTTATTCCTTTCCAGTTGGTGGGGGCTGGCGCTTCCCTGGATCTGTGTCACGTGGCTTGCCAGCTGAAAGGATGTGGCACCCACGGTGGTCGGCTCTGGTACCGGCAAAATCCTCGGCTTCCTTCGGGGTTCCTTTGTGGGCCCCATCTTCTCCGTCGGTGACAGGGCCGCCTTCAGCCTCTGGGGTTTGTGTTGGCTCCTTCGTCCTCGCCTCTTCACTTCACCGCACGTCTTCTTCCTGCCGGGTGCCATTGTTCATCGCTTCATCTTCCCCTTCCATCCTCGTGTCCTGGGAGTGTTGTTGCCATTTGCAACCCATCCTGGGTCCCTGACGTTTGAGCCTCCTTCCTGGGAGGCCGCTGCGGCTTTGACCGACACCTTGTCAGGGTTAATAGGGCCTGTCCTCACAACCCTTAAATCAAGAATCAAGAACACTGTCAGGCAACAAGATTGTGAAACATCTGTTGGCAATATCAGGATCAGTTACCTTGATTTTGAAGATAATGTTGTCATTCTAACCAAATTACTACAGATTCTTATACTGGATCTCTACTGAAATAGAAAGGGGAAACACTAGGTTTAAAGGTAGCTTCGCCTAAGACTAAAATTCAAGCAATTGGTGACTGCTTTAATGCTGCAGTGAGATCTGTTCATGCATAGGGTGAGAACATAAAGGACTTGAATAGATTATCTCATCTTGGAAGTGAGGTCCATGATATTGGTGAATCACAGGGAAATATAAATCATTGCATCGGCCGTGCACTTGATGCTATGAACTCTCTCAATAACATTATTTTAAGTTTAGGATATTTATGAAGCAGAATGAAATATCGAATCTTCAACACACTGTGTTCCATAGTTTGATGTAATGTTGGGAGACATAGAATATAAGAAACGTATCCAGTCATTTTGTATTGTGTGCCTCTGCAGAATCATGAGCTACCTGGGTATGACCACATATCAAACCAGTATCAACTCTCTGAAACTAATTTGAGACATAATGGCTATATAGTCTGTGACCACCAACTTCGGCTATATGTGCATGTGGCTCGTCATTTTAAAGTTGATACTGGTCAAGGTGATAATTATTCCGGTTGGTGACAACCTCGATTAAAGAACACCTTAGGGAGGACGTGTGACTATTGATTGAGACAAGTTGATCGATGTTGTTGAGAGCTATATGGCAGATATATATTTTGTGGTATGGAGCCTCACTTTACGAAACTATGGTGTCGGCAGGTGAATTACGATTCATTGACTAAGATTATTAGGTTAGGTTAGACTAGACAAGATGTAGGTAAATAGAATGCTGCAAAATAACGATGAGCGGAATGACCTGTGGGAAAGAAGGACGTATGTTGTCCTAATGAGAGAGCCAGAGAGAGAGAGAGAGAGAGAGATCAGGGACCACGTTGTACCTTTTTTGCCTGTGGTATGTTCTCTATTATTTGTGGCGTGGTTTATGCTTCCTAAGGGAGGTCACCGGCTTGTTTTATCTTTATCTCCTTTTCTCTCTTTCCCTGGCTTGTATCCATTCGGCCCCATTCAGCCAACTGTTTTAAGACGTTTATCTCCATCTAGGTGTCGATTTCTTCCTGGCGAGCGATAGTGAGCCATCATTGTATGGAGAAATCCGGCTTTGCCGGAGAAATTTTTCTATCGAAAAATGTACAAATTTACCTTGCTGTCAAAACAAATATATATATATATATATATATATATATATATATATGCTGGCTCGCTGCCGCTCGCCAGGAAAATATTGACACCTGGATGGGGGTAAACGTCTTAAAACAGTAGGCTGAATGGGACCAAATGGATACAAGCCAAAGAGAGAGGGAAAGAAAGAGAAAAAAAAAGCAAGGTGGGGTCCCCTAAGGCATGTAATTATCCCCCGTTGTTATTACCAACCCAAGTACATTTGTCCTTTCAGAAAGTAGCGTTTATTATTAGTTCATTTTCGACATCATGATCACAGGCAGTTTCGTCCTCGGGTATTTTCCACTTTATGTTACGGTCAAATTGGGGATGCTAGGGTCGCGGGAACTACAGACAAAATCATTAGTTCCCTCAATATCTTGATCATAAACTTGTGTCACTTTAAGGGGGAATGGTTCACTTTTTGCTATTTTTTTTTTTTTTTTTTTTTCCTAGTCTCCTCCCTAGACCTCCATCAAACTTTAAAAAAAAACATCCATCAGATCCCCCTTCTAGATTAACTTGTACATTTTTCGATAGAAACATTTTCCGCCCGAAGGCCGGTTACTCTTAAGATTACAGGCTCGCTATCGCTCGCCAGGAATAAATCGACACCTAAATGGCACGAAAGGTCTTAAAATTGACAACGAAATGGGGAAAAAGGTATTAAAATCGCCAAACTAATGCGCCGAACGTCATAAAATCTGAAAACTATTGGGGGTAAGCATGAGGAAGAAGGGTGACCAGAAAAACAGCCCATGTCCCCTTAAGCTATTATTGTTTTTTGTTGAGGCCTGTGACTACTACTTTTGCTTCACGCCGTGGAAAGGTCTTATTAGTGTCCCCCTCTATAGATATTCAGGAAATTATCATCCAATTTTTCGGTGTACTATTGATTCTGTCTGTACATGCGATTAGACATGGCTTGAAACATGATTTAAGAAGTTCTGGAATTCTGGGTTCGAGTCCACGGACTGCCACATGTGTTTGTAAATTTCATTAATCGATTTTAGGAGTATTGTTGGTTGTTGGAAGGAACATAATAATTATATAACAAGTGAATGTGTTCTACTGATTGTCTAGTAAATTAGTACGAAGCCGGTCAGAGCAGCCACACTCCGAAGCGGCCACAACCTTAAACAACCGACAGTAGGTTAGATTAGGCTAAACTTGCTTAGACTAGGTTATAATTGGCTATGTTAGATCACGCTACGTGTGGTCTGGTTAGCTTTCACTGGCTATATCAAGGTTAAATTGAGTAAGATGAGGTTATGAGGCTCATGAGGCCGTTCTGGTTGTGGCCGTTTTAGAGTGTGGACATTCTGACTGGAGATCAATATAGCGTGATTTGGGCAAATACTGTATATCCACTCTCAAAAGATGCATACCTCTTTCGCAACTTAAGCTGTATTTCCTCTTGATAAAAGTAATACATATTCCCTTGCAAAAAATGAAAAAAAGACATTATCCCATTGAGTACCAGCGACGTGTTTTATATTTTATTTTAATCATGTTTAGACGATTTTAGGCAGCTTAGGAAGGATATGTGGTAGTTTAAAGGGTTGGTTGAGATAGTTTGTAGCCTTAAAATGTCTAGAGGTCCTTCCTAAATTGATTAAAATCGTCTAATAGCTGCCAAAATATAATGAAAAGGACGTCACCGGTACTGTACAGGTTAAGAATAATGGTTTAATTCATGTGCATGAGTATTGATTATTTGTTCATGTTACTAGAACAATAACCGACGTAGAAATGACTGAAGCAGGGCACGAAATTATAGTAGAATTATATACTGTACTATGAAGCTTGGCTGTTGATAATTATAGTAGAATTATATACTGTACTATGAAGCTTGGCTGTTGATAATTATAGTAGAATTATATACTGTACTATGAAGCTAGGCTGTTGATAATTATAGTAGAATTATATACTGTACTATGAAGCTTGGCTGTTGATAATTATAGTAGAATTATATACTGTACTATGAAGCTTGGCTGTTGATAATTATAGTAGAATTATATACTGTACTATGAAGCTTGGCTGTTGATAATTATAGTAGAATTATATACTGTACTATGAAGCTTGGCTGTTGATAATTATAGTAGAATTATATACTGTACTATGAAGCTTGGCTGTTGATAATTATAGTAGAATTATATACTGTACTATGAAGCTTGGCTGTTGATAATTATAGTAGAATTATATACTGTACTATGAAGCTTGGCTGTTGATAATTATAGTAGAATTATATACTGTACTATGAAGCTTGGCTGTTGATAATTATAGTAGAATTATATACTGTACTATGAAGCTTGGCTGTTGATAATTATAGTAGAATTATATACTGTACTATGAAGCTTGGCTGTTGATAATTATAGTAGAATTATATACTGTACTATGAAGCTTGGCTGTTGATAATTATAGTAGAATTATATACTGTACTATGAAGCTTGGCTGTTGATAATTATAGTAGAATTATATACTGTACTATGAAGCTTGGCTGTTGATAATTATAGTAGAATTATATACTGTACTATGAAGCTTGGCTGTTGATAATTATAGTAGAATTATATACTGTACTATGAAGCTTGGCTGTTGATAATTATAGTAGAATTATATACTGTACTATGAAGCTTGGCTGTTGATAATTATAGTAGAATTATATACTGTACTATGAAGCTTGGCTGTTGATAATTATAGTAGAATTATATACTGTACTATGAAGCTTGGCTGTTGATAATTATAGTAGAATTATATACTGTACTATGAAGCTTGGCTGTTGATAATTATAGTAGAATTATATACTGTACTATGAAGCTTGGCTGTTGATAATTATAGTAGAATTATATACTGTACTATGAAGCTTGGCTGTTGATAATTATAGTAGAATTATATACTGTACTATGAAGCTTGGCTGTTGATAATTATAGTAGAATTATATACTGTACTATGAAGCTTGGCTGTTGATAATTATAGTAGAATTATATACTGTACTATGAAGCTTGGCTGTTGATAATTATAGTAGAATTATATACTGTACTATGAAGCTTGGCTGTTGATAATTATAGTAGAATTATATACTGTACTATGAAGCTTGGCTGTTGATAATTATAGTAGAATTATATACTGTACTATGAAGCTTGGCTGTTGATAATTATAGTAGAATTATATACTGTACTATGAAGCTTGGCTGTTGATAATTATAGTAGAATTATATACTGTACTATGAAGCTTGGCTGTTGATAATTATAGTAGAATTATATACTGTACTATGAAGCTTGGCTGTTGATAATTATAGTAGAATTATATACTGTACTATGAAGCTTGGCTGTTGATAATTATAGTAGAATTATATACTGTACTATGAAGCTTGGCTGTTGATAATTATAGTAGAATTATATACTGTACTATGAAGCTTGGCTGTTGATAATTATAGTAGAATTATATACTGTACTATGAAGCTTGGCTGTTGATAATTATAGTAGAATTATACTGTACTATGAAGCTTGGCTGTTGATAATTATAGTAGAATTATATACTGTACTATGAAGCTTGGCTGTTGATAATTATAGTAGAATTATATACTGTACTATGAAGCTTGGCTGTTGATAATTATAGTAGAATTATATACTGTACTATGAAGCTTGGCTGTTGATAATTATAGTAGAATTATATACTGTACTATGAAGCTGGCTGTTGATAATTATAGTAGAATTATACTGTACTATGAAGCTTGGCTGTTGATAATTATAGTAGAATTATATACTGTACTATGAAGCTTGGCTGTTGATAATTATAGTAGAATTATATACTGTACTATGAAGCTTGGCTGTTGATAATTATAGTAGAATTATATACTGTACTATGAAGCTTGGCTGTTGATAATTATAGTAGAATTATATACTGTACTATGAAGCTTGGCTGTTTATAATTATAGTAGAATTATATACTGTACTATGAAGCTTGGCTGTTGATAATTATAGTAGAATTATATACTGTACTATGAAGCTTGGCTGTTGATAATTATAGTAGAATTATATACTGTACTATGAAGCTTGGCTGTTGATAATTATAGTAGAATTATATACTGTACTATGAAGCTTGGCTGTTGATAATTATAGTAGAATTATATACTGTACTATGAAGCTTGGCTGTTGATAATTATAGTAGAATTATATACTGTACTATGAAGCTTGGCTGTTGATAATTATAGTAGAATTATATACTGTACTATGAAGCTTGGCTGTTGATAATTATAGTAGAATTATATACTGTACTATGAAGCTTGGCTGTTGATAATTATAGTAGAATTATATACTGTACTATGAAGCTTGGCTGTTGATAATTATAGTAGAATTATATACTGTACTATGAAGCTTGGCTGTTGATAATTATAGTAGAATTATATACTGTACTATGAAGCTTGGCTGTTGATAATTATAGTAGAATTATATACTGTACTATGAAGCTTGGCTGTTGATAATTATAGTAGAATTATATACTGTACTATGAAGCTTGGCTGTTGATAATTATAGTAGAATTATATACTGTACTATGAAGCTTGGCTGTTGATAATTATAGTAGAATTATATACTGTACTATGAAGCTTGGCTGTTGATAATTATAGTAGAATTATATACTGTACTATGAAGCTTGGCTGTTGATAATTATAGTAGAATTATATACTGTACTATGAAGCTTGGCTGTTGATAATTATAGTAGAATTATATACTGTACTATGAAGCTTGGCTGTTGATAATTATAGTAGAATTATATACTGTACTATGAAGCTTGGCTGTTGATAATTATAGTAGAATTATATACTGTACTATGAAGCTTGGCTGTTGATAATTATAGTAGAATTATATACTGTACTATGAAGCTTGGCTGTTGATAATTATAGTAGAATTATATACTGTACTATGAAGCTTGGCTGTTGATAATTATAGTAGAATTATATACTGTACTATGAAGCTTGGCTGTTGATAATTATAGTAGAATTATATACTGTACTATGAAGCTTGGCTGTTGATAATTATAGTAGAATTATATACTGTACTATGAAGCTTGGCTGTTGATAATTATAGTAGAATTATATACTGTACTATGAAGCTTGGCTGTTGATAATTATAGTAGAATTATATACTGTACTATGAAGCTTGGCTGTGATAATTATAGTAGAATTATATACTGTACTATGAAGCTTGGCTGTTGATAATTATAGTAGAATTATATACTGTACTATGAAGCTTGGCTGTTGATAATTTGAGACATCCTGGAAAGGTATAGCGAGCGTTATATTATGTCCTCCTTATTTATTAACCCCTTCTGTACCGGCTACGTCTTTCTAACTTTATGCTGGCTACTATTAGACGATTTTTGTGAAGTTTAAAAAGAGCCTCCATCAATTAACAGGTTCGAAGTATATATCTTAACCCAACTTGCCACCACAGATCCTTCTTAAACTGCACAAAATCGTCTAAACATAGCTACAATAATATCGAAGAAACATCGCCGGTAGAGAAAGGGTTAAGGGAGCCCACCTCGCTTGTTTGCTCTTTCTCTCCCTCTCTCTTTGGCTTGTATATATTCGGCCCCATTCAGCCTACTGTTTTAAGACGTTTACCCCCATCCAGGTGTCAATATTTTCCTGGCGAGCGGTAGCGAGCCAGGATATACAGTATACATTTTTGATTTGACAGCAGGCTAAATTCGTAAATTTTTCGATAGAAAAATGTCTCCAGCGAAGCCGGATTTCTCCATACAATGCTGGCACGCTATTGCCTGCCAGGTAGAAACCGACACCTGGATGGGGATAAATGTCTTAAAACAGTTGGCTGAATGGGGCCGAATGGATACATGCCAAAGAGAGAGGGAGAAAAATTTAAAAAAAAACAGTGACCCCCCTTAAATTGCCCTGTTGCTAGATTACTCGGGGACATTTGGCCATAAGTCATGGATATACTCGACAGCTGGCAAGTTAGCGAAGGGAACAGTCAAAAGTAACCCCTTCTGTACCGGCGACGATTATTTAATTATATTACAGCTATATCTAGACGACTTCGTGCGGTCTATGAAGGATCTGTGGTAGTAAAACAGGTTAGGAAGCAGAAGATGAAATGTGATGCCATTTCTGTAAGGAACCAAGATGTCACACCCTGCATCACTATATTCTATAGTGTCCTAAACTGACAAATTGTAGAAATCCTCTTATAAACAATGTTACCGAACAAGTAATATGGATGATTAACAACAATAAAGTTGAATGTTTAACTAAAATGTGTAAAAATATAGGGACATTGTTAAGATAAGCTGTTAAGATATATATTCCCTTGATGCCTTCATTATAAATATTGTTATTATTATTTTACTTATTATTATTTTTATTATTATTATTATTATTATTATTATAATTATTATTATTATTACTACTTTTTATTTAATTTATTTATTAGGTATTATTTTTATTTTTATTTATATTATAATTATTATTATTATACTTATTGTGTTAACTTTTTAATTTTATTACTATAGCGATGTACTAATATTAACTAGCTACTATCTACAATTTACAAGTCACCAAAATATAGATACTGTAGCTAAATTAGTTTGCCATAAATGTGTGAATCTTTGCTAATGACCCCAGGTGGGCTGGGGGGCGGTCCGGTTTCCGGTTTTCTCGTTAAAGCAGGCGTCACACCATGCCGACTTGAGCCAAGACTGACCACGACCTTTAGTCGTGGTCAGGAGTGCCGACCTTCGGCGGAGAGCTTAAGGATTTGGGGGGGGTGAGTTTTGGACGGGACCCAGTATGGATGGCCACGCCGCCTGACGGCGACCTGATGGGGTAGAGCGGCGCCCATGCAGGACTGAAGGTGAGACCTAGGTCGCGGCTGGAGTGCCGATCAGCGGCGTAGCGCGTTGACAACGACCCGACGAACGGCGTCGACAGGAGGTAGGGCGGCGTCAATATGCATTACTGTGCCGATGGACAGCGACCCCTTCAGTATGGACGCTGATTATTAACTGATTATTTCAGTTAATTCTGTTATTTAATTATTATTATTAATTTAATTATGTATTGAATGTTGTTATTTTTCATTTTTTCTGTAATTAATATACATAATCTTATATTTTGATGGTTATTGATAATATATTTATTATTTAATTATGTCGTTTATTTATATATTGACCGTTAGGGCATCGTTGGGTCGCCGCAAGCCGCCGCTGATCCCCGCAGGTTGTTATGGTGACGCCGCCTGACGCAGACCTCATTTATGGTGCCGTGTGCTGCCGTGTGCCGCCGCACTGACGCCTACCTTTTCCCGTCAAGCGCCGTCAAGCGCCGTCACACGCCATCAGCCTCCCGTCCCCTTCACGTCCCATTTTTTTACCTCACTCCACGCCGGCTTGATTTTCAAAGTTGTGCATGTAGAACTTTTGAGAGGGTATGTGAAGACCCATCCCGACCTGTTTGTTATGTTGGCGACGGCCCATGATGCGCGGCGACGTAGACCAAGACTGTCCACGACCCTTAGGTCGCGGACAGTCTTGGCCTAAAATCGGCTAGGTGTGACGGGTGCTTAAGAGATAATCTGACCGATTTCCAACCCACTGGGGATTGGCAGGGATTAACTGACTGCCCCTGTCTCAAAGTCTAGACAGGAGGTCGTATACATTCCATGTACTTTAGTTGATTTACTGTATTGTATGTAAGTAAAATATTGATATATACTGTATATATATATATATATATATATACATATTACAATATAGACTGGAGGGAAGGAAGCCCAAGCATCTTCAGCCTTTTGAGTCTCCGTGTGATTACATACATGTATGCAACAATTGTATATCCTGTATTTATACCAACTTTATAAAACAATCAAATACAAAAATAAAAAATCTCCCTCTCTTTCTGAGTTGTATCCATTCGGTTCCATTCAGCCTACTATTTTAAGACGTTTATCCCCATCCAGGTGTCGATTTTTTCCTGGCGAGCGGCAGCGAGCCAGCATATTATTTAAAATGTTTCTGACAGCAGGCTAAATTTATAATTTTTCGATAGAAAAATTTCTCCGGCGAAGCCGGATTTCTCCATATAATGGTGGCTCGCTATCGCTCGCCAGGAAGATACCAACACCTGGACGGGGATAAACGTCTTAAAACAGTACGCTGAATGGAGCCGAATGGATACAAGCCAGAGAAAGAGAGAAATTTTAAAGGAGAGAAAAAAGGCAGGTGGCCCCCATTAAGGTTTTCGGCGTGAGAGATGGTCCTTTCCAGAGTGAAGTTTGGCATACTGTACCCAACCTTAGCCATTTCTGTCTGTCTCTTCTACTGTCCTATTCTTCCTTCTTAAGGCAGGGGGCTAGGAATCCTCTCCTTGTAAAATTCACCAACTAAACGAGACAGAGTAAGGTGCGATGGAACGCAAAAGTGGTCCCGAACCCTAATAATTGGAACTTTAAATGTTGTTTCTGTTCGGGCTCTATCTCGAGTGAGTATATACGTACACTCGCTCCAAGAAGTATCTGCAGCCCTATGCTGATAATCTGGTGTGTACAGCTCGGTAGGGTTGGCACCTTTGCCTGCAACTATATCCATGTGTCAGAGACGATCGTCTCTGACACATGGATATAGTTTCAGGCAGAGGTGCCAACCCTATCAAGCTGTACACACCAGATGATCAGCGTAAGGGTGCAGATACTTCTTGGAGCGAGTGTACATACATACATATATTAATTATGACTGCCAGGAAAAAATTAAATACCTAAAGGGCACGAAAAGTTTTGATATTGACAACAAAATGAGGCGAAAGCTCTCAAATTCGCCAAGCTAACGGAACGAACCTTTTAAGACCTCAAAACTAGTATGCTAAACATGAGGGAGAATGGGATCCATAAAATGCGAGTAGTACCCCTTTAGATATTTATTTGTGTTTAAGGTGGACACAATAAAAAAAGCTAAGGCGAACTGGTGATGTTCTGATTTTTTGCCCGTTTCTTGTTTCACCGCCGCCGCCCCATCCTTCCCTCCCACCGCACTTAAGGGGGGTCACCGTTTTTTTTCTTTCTCTCCTTTTCTCTCTTTTCCTGGCTTGTATCCATTCGGCCCCATCCAGCCAACTGTTTTAAGACGTTTATCCCCATCCAGGTGTCGATATCTTCCTGGCGTGCGATGGCAAGCCAGCATTGTATGGAGAAATCCGGCTTCGCCGGAGACATTTTTCTATCGAAAAATGTACAATTTCAGCTTGCTGTAAAAACAAAAATATATAAAAATATATATATTGACACCTGGATGGGGGTAAACGTCTTAAAACAGTAGACTGAATGGGGCCGAAAGAATACAAGCCAAAGAGAGAGGGAGAGAAAGAGAAAAAAAGCTAGGTGGGCTCCCTTAAGGTAGAGCCCCCGAGCCAGGTAGCTCGGAGGTAATGATGCTCCAACCCCTTTGTAATACCAAGACCGCCACCTGAATTTGGGTAATCCACAATGGAACAAGTTACTACCTTACGACCCGCCCACAGATGGGTATTTTTTAAGCAAGCAGGTTAGGGAAATAGTTGTACAGTCGCGCTAATAAGTCATGTCTCAGCTGGCATAACGTTTGGCTCGCTCTGTGCTGTATTAATGTCAGATGTTGAATAGGGTGGGCAAGTGTAGGAACATGTTTGTATAACTAACTCAAAAAGAAGGAATCATGTGTAAATATTGTTGATACCAATTATTGATCAATACTTGATTGGTGTCGAGACATGACTTATTAGCGCGATTGTACATGTGGCATTTAGATGCTTATGTTCTGGGTGTGGTGTCCCGATGTTGAATCCCGGGAGGACCATATGCTTGTATTAGTGTATTCAAGTACATTGGGGTTTGTAATTGATGATTAAAGTTAAGAACGGGGTGTTACTTAATCACCGGTTATGTGATTGACTTCTTACATACAGTACACCCCTAACCGTACTTATGTTAGTCTTATATGTTCCTTATACTAGTCCTTATACTGTTATCGAATAAATTAGAGTATATTAAAGTAGGTGAGGCTAGGCTTGGTTGACCATTATCAGTGCTGACATTTGAACACACACAAGCCATAACACATTAACATCCAATTAAGTCTTTGATTCCTTAAAGTCATTATTTATAATCATGTATATTTTACATTACTGTATTATCATGGCTTGATTCGATTAAAATTAAATTTAGTGCATTGAGTTGAGGTGAGTGCTTAAACTCTAAGGCACACATTTTGGCCCAATATGAACCGATACTTGATTTTAATGTTGTTCATGTCAGGTGAAGGTGAAGGTATTGAGGGATAAGCCTTTACAACGGCACCTCGTATCTATATTCTACTTTTCCTATTTTTCTGAAGAGTGTAGAGAGGAGAGAAGGGATGTTGGAGAGAGAGAGGAAGCTGTTGGAGTGGCTTTGTTATGTGTGTTATTAGTCTGTATAAGTCGTCGAGGTGTCCCCCGACTGTGATATTCCTGTACTGATATTTTAATTTTTATATGTAGCGCTGAATGATCTATTCAGGTCCCAGTGTTTGATCGTTGCCTAAATGTTATCAAATAAAAAACAAACGAAACTTCGAATTGTAAATACTACATTAACACTTAATGAGAAGATTCGATTCAGTTCGGAATAGCTTCAGAAATGTAAGGCCATGATTTATTTCCAAAAGTGTACAGTAAAGCCCCAACTAGATAGGAACAGTATTTCTGTCCCCCCGCCAGTGACCGTCATTACCCTGGACAGAAGCTGCTACTTTACGGGAGGGTCGCTTTTTTGTCGTCGTTTTCAAAAAGGGTCTCAATTTAGGCGACCATCAAAAAGACATTAATCTGGGTAGCTCCTTGGGCGGGTGTTTAGGTCAGGGCAGCCGCGGTGTGCTCTACCTGCTGACGGGACAACTCAACCAATATTCCATTTTAACCAGGACCTCTCAACCAGTGCAAGTTCAACCAATATGCAGTAGTTAGATTGAGTTAAGTTACCAGGCAAAATAACCAGTACACCATTGTAACCATTACAGTTAGATTAGATTAAGTTAGCTTATTGACTGGACAATTCTACCGGCACACCATGCGACCAGTACCGGTACCTCTCAATCAGTACAAGTGCTATCAACAAGAGATTCCGATTTATCTAGACACGCTATCAAACTGCGTTCAATCATGGCAGATGAATTTCAATATAGATTAATGCAAAATACTTCACATCGGTAATAACAATGAAAGAGCAAACTATTCGATTAATGGAATTCAACTAATGAACATAAATAAAGAAACTGATCTTCGAGTTACTATAAGAAGCGATTTAAAACCTGCCCAACAATGCACCAAAGTTGTTAAAAAAGCAAAGGACATTGAAAAACTAGAGAGAGCAAGGCGGACCGGAGTTCTGGAAAAGGGACCCCAGTCCTGATGCTATTCTTGGCTTACAGTGTGCTGACTTAGTACTCCAAAAGGGTTGATAGCCTCTGACGTCCTATTTGAACTAACTAACTAACTAGAGAGAGTACAACAAGGATTACCCGACTAAGGAATATACCAGACTGTTTGAGGAACGACTAAAAGAGTTAAACCTATTTAACTTGATAAATTGCAGAATAAGAGGAGAGTTAATCCAAATTTTTAAGATTATTGAAGGCCATGACCACTTGGAGGCCAATAAGTATTTCATACTAGATAACTCAAATTACACAAGAAGTAATGGTTACAAAACTGTCGGAAAGGCGTTTCATTCACATAAAGCAAAGGACTTCCTTTTCAACAGAGTGGTCAACTTGTGGACTAAATTGCCTGGAAATGTTGTAGAGTGCCATACAGTCCAGACATATAAATGTTGTAGAGTGCCATACAGTCCAGACATATAAATGTTGTAGAGTGCCATACAGTCCAGACATATAAATGTTGTAGAGTGCCATACAGTCCAGACATATAATGTTGTAGAGTGCCATACAGTCCAGACATATAAATGTTGTAGAGTGCCATACAGTCCAGACATATAAATGTTGTAGAGTGCCATACAGTCCAGACATATACATGTTGTAGAGTGCCATACAGTCCAGGCATAGACATGTTGTAGAGTGCCATACAGTCCAGACATATACATGTTGTAGAGTGCCATACAGTCCAGACATATAAATGTTGTAGAGTGCCATACAGTCCAGACATATAAATGTCGCGATGATAAATATCTTGCCATGAATCCCCGACTGACTGCGTCTGTGCCCGAGTAATGTGACCATATCAGTATCATTTATAGAACTATAATTTTGCTTTCTGGACTAAAGGCTTTCTGGAGCTGAAACCCTTCAGTTGATTGTTGGGGCATTTGTCGATTTCTGATTGATGGGAAGTATAATTAGTTTGGCTTTGTGTGTCTATGATTGTACTACGACCGTATTTTACTTGTTAATTCTACACAAATATCGATACATTTAGCTCCAACTTCCTCATAGCCTTAAACTCGCAAGTGATCAATTGTTTCTTTTTTGCATAATTCAGAATCCTTTATTTTCCAGTGTATTCTTTAAAGGTTCACACACACACACACACAGACAGACACAGAGAGACACACACACACACACACACACACACACACTTAATAACCTCTATATTATACAATATGTCGAGCCAATTTTCCAAAAAGAGGAAAAAAATATATTAGACAAAATATGCATTAACATATTTCCCTTCCCCTAATCTCCTTTACCTCAATTTAATTTTTTGCTTCCAATCCTGTTGCCCAAATTGCACACTACATAAATTATCGCCTACTTCCCTTTGGGCCAAACCATTTTCATTATCAGGGACCGAATTTCTTAAGGGCGGTTCCTCCTAAATTACACGCTCGCTATTGCTCGTCAGGATTATTTTTACATCTAAATGGTGCCAAAAAAATAGGACAAATGTCATAAAATTCCAAAGGTAATGGGGCTAAACATGAGGGTGAAGGGGATCTGGAACACCCCGCCCCCCATCCCATTAATCATTTCAGAATACCATGGCGTATTATATTTGGCTATTATTAACGTAGGCGGCTTCCAAAGTTATTAATCGATGTTCACGAAATTTGGCGGGTAGATAGGATATGAGCCAAGAAAGAAGGTATTGCATTTAGGAAGCAACATTATTTCTATTTTGTTTTTCTTTTTTTCTTGTTTACTATTTATTCGTATAATCCATGATACCATTCAATACAATGAGTACAAAAGAGTCCAAAGGAAACCAAGCAACAACAGGTATAGTGACCCTTCTAGGCTGCTTGTCCTCCAAAACACTGAGGATCAAGTGTCCAAACAGTGGTTTAGAGTAGGTAAGGGAACATTGGAAAGGGAACTACTGCCCTGGAACTAATGTCCGTGGCAGGATTAGGAAGTTAGTAGGGGACAGATGGGTTAGTAACTGAGGGGGGGATAAAGTAAAGTTATTAATTTACAAACGCAGTCAGTCACGGGTTTGATGCGAGATATTTGTCTAGGCGAAGTTTAAATGAATCAACGGTGCTGCAGTCTATAACATCTCGGGGAAGCCCATTCCATAAGTTGACAACTCGATTGAAGAAGAAATTTTTAGCTTCGTGTGAGTTAAAAGATTTACCAATAATTTTGCACCCGTTTCCCCGCGTTTTATTAGATTGGTCGATAGTGAAGTACTTACTACAGTTCATATTGTCGATGCCTTTGATGATTGTGAACACTTGAATTAAGTCGCCTATAATCTGCGCTGGGTTAAAGGAAATAGATTTAATTCTCTAAGACGCTCCTCGTATGGTTTGTTCTTTAGGCTAAGTATCATTTTGGTATCTCTAAGTTGAACTCGTTCTAGCTTGTCTATATCTTTTTGGTAATAAGGGCACCAAGATTGAACGCAGTATTCCAGAAGAGGGCGGACTAAGGAATTGTAAAGGGTTAGGATAACGTCTTTGGATTTATGCTCAAATGACCTGCCTATAAAGCCAATTATTTGTTTTGCCTTCTTAACAACTTCTGAACATTGTTGACTCGGTTTTAGGTTACTCGATATTGTTACTCCCATATCGGTTTCTCTTTTTACATTCTTAAGCTGAGTGCCATTCATCAAATAGTTTGCTTTCTCATTTTGGTATCCGATATGTAGTACTTTACATTTATCCGCTTTGAAACTCATTTCCCAAATTTGGGCCCAACATGACAACTTGTCTAGATTGTGTTGCATATCGTCAACTTGTTCTTTTGAGAGTACGCTATTTGCAATTTTTGTATCGTCAGCAAATTTTGAGATTGTACAGGTGAGACCCTCATCTATGTCGTTGATGTAAATTAGAAAGAGAATTGGTCCTAGTACCAATCCCTTGGGTACCCCGCTACTTACATGGGTCCATTTAGATGCCTTACCGTTTATGACTACTCTTTGCTTTCTGTCGCTGAGCCATTTTTCTATCTATTTCAACACACAGTCTTGTATTCCATGCGCTTTTAGTTTTAGCAGTAAACGTTTGTGGGGAACTTTGTCAAAGGCCTTTTGAAAATCAAGGTATATAATATCTACATCTTCACTCTCATCGTAGAGGTTGAGGATATCCTGGAAGAAGTCTAAGAGGTTTGTTAAACAGGAACGTTTTTTACGAAAGCCGTGTTGAGTATCTTTAAGTATGTTATTATCCTCCAAGTGATTTACGAGTCTGTCTCTTATGAGTGTTTCTAGCATTTTACATACAACTGAGGTTAAGATAATTGGACGTTAGTTACTGGGTAGGGATTTGCTGCCTTTTTTTAATATCGGTGTTACGTTGGCTACCTTCCACTGATCAGGCATAGTTCCAGACTGCAAGGATTTATTGAATAGCAATGTCAGTGATTTAGAGAGCTAATCCTTAGCTTCCATTAGGACTCTAGGTGAGATTGTATCAGGTCCAGGCGTTTTATTTACCTTGAGTTTATCTAAACAATTCAATATTTCTCTCTCTGTAACGGTGATATTGCTTAGAACATCTGAATTATCAATCTGAATCGGCGATGGTGTAGGGATATCACCGAGGTCTTCCGTTGTAAAAACTGATGCAAAGAAGGTATTGAGGGCATTACTCATTTGTACTTCGTCTTTGGTGTACTCTCCATTTTCATCGACTAACGGTCCAACAGTTGAAGTAACTACTTTTTTCTTTCTGATATAACTATAGAATTCTTTCGCGGTTGTTTTACTTTGATTCGCAACATGTAACTCCAGGGTCTTTTTACTTTGCTTAATTAACTTTTTGGCTTTGCGTCGTAGCTCAACAAATTTCACCCGTTCTTCGTCATTTTGTAAGGATTTTAATCTATCATTAGCAAACTTTTTAGCAAGCAGACAGTTTGAAATATCTATGTTCCACCATTTGGGCTTATTATTATGGCCTGTACGCCGTATTTTCGATGGTATGCAGTCCTGCTCTTCTTTTAGGTAAGTGGTTTTGAATAATTCCCAAGATGTATTTATGTCGTTATTGTTAATTAAAAAGCTCCAGTCAGTTTCATTAACATAGCTATAAGTTTATGAAAGTTTGCTTTCTTGAAATTAAGGACTTTTTCGATGCTGCTATTTGGTTCGTTAATAGTAAACTTTAAAGTGAAAGTTATTGTACGATGGTCGCTGTTACTGAATCCATCATCAACATTCAAATTCTCTATCAATTCTTCTTTTGTTGCAAGTACAAGGTCAAGAACGTTATTACCACGGGTCGGCGATCGAATAAATTAATAGAGTGAACTCTCTTGCAAGTTCGCATACAAGTCATGTCCGGAGTGTGAAGTAAGAGTATCGCCCCACTTGGTCACAAGTAAATTAAAGTCGCCAAAAAATACGGTATCTTGTGAGTTACTTACATCTGCAATTTGTTCATAAATTTCTCAGCCAGTTTGCACTGATTGAGCTGGAGGTCTGTATATTAATGCAAATATTATTTGTGTACCTTTATTATTCATTATTAGCACAAAAGATGTGTCGACGTTCACAATTTGAGGTTTTGACAAGAGGGTCGGGTTAAGACTTTCTTTGATATAAAATAAAACGCCACCTCCATTTTTATTTATTCGGCTGTTCTCAAACATTACATAACCGGAAAGTGAATTCTCTTCTAAAAAGTCTCTATCTTCTGTATTGAGCCAAGATTCTGTTATGCCAATCACATCATAATTTTCTGTAAACACTAGTTCCTCTAAATCTGAAAATGTATTGCGTATGCTACGAGCGTTTGCATATGAGACGAAAGCCTGGCAATATTGTCAAATTAGTGATCATTTGCGCTAGACACATCGTAAGCCATCAATAGAGTCTGGCACAAATCTCTAATTTCCAAATCACCCTCCTTCGATTTCTATCCCTCTATCTGTGCCTTTGTCTCTAATGTCTTTTCTGACCGTGCCATAGCTGCATCTTAGATGGCCATCGTTCACTTCCTCAACCTATTAACTTCGGTGTTCCTCAGGGTTCTGGTCTGTCTTTAGTTATCTTTCTAATATTCAATAATAATCTCCTCAAATGTATCTCTAGTCCCATCCACTCATATGCTGATGACTCTATCTTACACTATTCAACTAGTTTTTCACAACAATCCAGCATTTTATCACTCCATTATTCACGTGCCGTCGAGGCCATAGCATGCCTATCTTCTGATCTATCAATTATTTCTGATTGTGGCAGAGAAAATCTTGTTACTTTCAATTCCTCCAAGACCCAATTTCTCCATTTATTTACCCGTCACAATCTTCCACAAGACTATCAATTACTCTTCAACAATACACAAATCAACCCTTCATCTTCTCTTAATATTCTTGGTGTATCTTTTTCATCCAAACTTTCCTTGAAATATCATATTGTCACTCTTGCTAAAATAGCATTCCATAAGTTAGGTGTGCTCATCAGTCTCCATAGGTTCTTCATCCCCGCACAGCTTCTTGCTCTGTAGCATATAGGGGCACATTGCGCCCATGTATTGAGTATTGTTCACATGTGTGGGGAGGTTCCACCTATACCGCACTTCTCGAAAGAGGAGATTCAAAAGCATATCGCCTCATTAACTCACTTCCTCTTACTAGAGATCATATATTAACTAACTATATATAGATCTCTACCTCTTACTAGTTCCTATAATATTTCTCTGCATGCCTCAATGTTGCATCTCTTTCATTCTTTTATCGTTTTCACAACAATCAGTGTTCTTCTGAGTGCTCTCAGTGCATACCCCCTACCTTGCGGCAACTGCGAGGCACCCACCTTTCAACACAATTTCACTCCTATTCTGTCCTGCTCTCCAACCCAAGATTTAGCACATTTTTTGTCTTTCTTCTACTCAACTAGTGAACTCTGGAGCTCTCTCCCTCAATCACTCTTTCCTTCATTCTATGACTGAGATCGTTATATACACTTTGAGTATCCAGGCATTTTGACTCCAACGTTACTTTGATTTGGGTCTCTGTCACTCTGTTGACTTTGGGGGAGACAATCGTTACAGGTACCCTGCCTTATGTCACCTTCATACACATAGAAAAAACAAAAATACAAAAACTAACTGTATGTAGAATCATTGTGTGTCAGACACTGCGACTCCGAGAATATCCGCCACTAAAACTAGTGTGAATCACATTATGTACACCCTATGTGGTGGATTGTGTTCTTTTATTTCATATTTTTTTTTTTTTTAGTAAGCATTATTTCCACTTAGCGATTTTGATCAGTTATTTTACCTTTATCTTGTATCGTTCCAGTTTTGGTTTGTTTAGTTTGCAAGTTTTACATTTTAATTTAGCAGAGGATTTGTATCGGAGTGTGGAATCCACTTATAATTATCACTACGTTTCGAGGAATTGTGTTAGTCTTTATTTTATTAGACGATTCAGTAAAATGTGCTGCACAAATCGAAATACAGTCTTAAGATATCTAAAATTCATCAGTTACGTACTATTTTCATTCAAATACTATCATAAATACTATATATTATATCGAGGTACAAAGCTCAATTCCTTAAACTAATATTCTATGATGAGCTCCATTCTGATAACATACCATATACGGCCAGGTAGACAGTACTGTGCATAGACTACATATAACCTAGACACGAAAGCGTGACGTCACACGGTTAGTTTGCCGCGCGTCCTAGGGATTTGGTGGAGGAACTATTGTATTGTACTGTAGCAAAGCACCTCAGTGGTTTGTCCTTATTATATAGATAGTCTGTGCGCCGCGCGCGCCTGCCAGCTGGCTTGCTGCAGTGTTTCCAAAGTTAAGGGAATATCCGCAAAACGAGGGAGCAATAGATTAAAGAGGGAACGTATTTAAGAGTTAATTAATGTTGCTAAAAACACTTGTAAATTATTTAGTATAAATTAGATATATATATAAGCAAGATGAAAACATTAAGTATACATATACACTATAAAACATAGGCTACTCATATATGATGCAAGCTGTATACCTTCAAGCAACACAACAAGAATTAAATTGTCATTTTGAATATATATTAGTATGTTACATGTTATGTAGATGTTAATTTGTCAAGTAGCACAAAAACTGGATATTTATACTTATGACATCTAGGGATATTTTGTCCCACCATTGACGTTGTCAACTCACGAATCTCACATCAACAATGGCGGGTGTTGGAGGAGTTTTGCTTGTGTACCTCCTCATAATGACGACAATTACACGATGACTGGCGCCTTTACAGTAGCCTCTACTTATGTCTATTTAACTATGTCATGTCTGCAGAGTCTCTGGATAATGTTCAATTGCTTATTAATAGCGTTATTAGTACAAGGTAGGGATTGTTTCGAATTAATGAGGACCAAGGACAAGGATAGTCAATATAATGTCTGTCTGGGGACCCTCCCCTCCCATTGTCCTTTGCGATCGTGCTGCCATCTCTCGAACACGCGGCTCACTATTTACAGATTTGTGGCGTCTTCTTTCATGTCTAGGTTATATGTAGTCTATGGTACTGTGCTTGTGTAAGTACAGTCGTAGGCTATGTGTCATGACTTGACATTATTTTGTTTAGTCTAGGTTGCACCTTACGTTTTCTCTGACTTATATTGATCCAATATGTTGATAATTTCTGTTCCTAATAATTATAGTTCATAGATTATATTCATACATAATATTATCAATAATAACTTACTAGTATTGATCAATGTATATGCAAATGTATGAATGTGCCTTGGGTATAAATACACTTTATTAATTGCGCATTCAGTTGTTCATCGAATCTATCCAATGTTTGAAGCATAGAGTACAGAAAGATAGAGAGGAAAGAAAAACCCTACAAATCTGAAAATAGTGAGCTGCGCGTTCGAGAGATGGCAGCACGATCGCAAAGGAAATTGGGAGGGTCCCCATTAATTGGTAATAATCCCTACCTTGTACTAATAACGCTATTAATAATTAATACTACTCTATCCAGAGACTCTATAGACATGGCAGAGTTAAATATACATAAGTAGAGGCTACTGTAAAGGCCAATCATCGTGAAATTGTCGTCATTATGAGGAGGTTCACAGCCACGTCTCTTCTACCCCGACCATTGTTGTTGTGAGAGTGGGGAGTTGCCAACGTCAAACATGCTGGGCCAAAATATCCCTAGATGTCATAAGTATAACCTATGAACGTATTTTGTGAAATGTCCTGTTTTAGTGCAACTTTATAAATTAACATCTACATAACATGTAACTAATAATATATATTCAAAATTACATTTTAACCTTAATTATTGTTGTGTTGCTTATAGTTATACAACTTACATCATTATGTAAGTATGTTTTATATTGTATATGTATTCCTAATATTTTCCTCTTGCTTTTATATATCTATTTTATTTTAAATAATATACAAGTGTTTTTACCAACATTAAATCACTCTTAAAGACGTTCCCTCTTTAACCTATTGCCCCCTCAATTTGCGGAATTTCCGTTAACTTTGGTAACCCTGCAGACAAGCTAGGCGCACAGATATCAAGGTGTATCTAATAAGGAAAAACGACTGAGGTGTTTGGGTTTTATGCCCTACAACAGTGCTGCCACCAAATCCCTAGGACACGCGGCAAAATAACCGTGTGACGTCACGCTTTCACCTCTGTCCTTCTGTATTCCATGGTTTGAAGTGTAAACACTCGTGGCACACACTCGCTACCTAACTTCCAAGCAGTCCACAATGTATTTATAGTGATCGCTATCTATCCACTACTTCACTGACTATACACAACTCAGCTTTACTCTACAAACCAGATCAGTTTTAATTATAATCACTGGGGCCCATATTATACATTGAGTGGGAAAATATAACCGAGGTAACGTTCAACAAGACTACATCGGCCTTATTTACCATTGTTTTTGTTTTTTTCTTCCTTCAGGGAATATACTGTTTCATAGTTGTTTTGCATGGTTTGAGTGGAGGATTTGCATAAAGTTACCCATTATCTATCAATCTGAAGATACAACGTCAAATTGCGCCATTTATTGGGTGAATCACGCTTTTACAGTAGGTAAGGAAAATTGTGGGGTACATTGGATACACGAGGGGTTGAGGGGGGGGGGGGGCGTTGCCCCCCGTCACCCCCCCTTGATTTATTGTCATCCTCATATATGTAGATCTGTAAGGGGGCATAAACAGGTTGCCGGTATTTCGTTTTGTGAGTAACGCTCACGCCATATATTGGGTGAATCGCACTCCCCGCATCTTTCAAAACAAGAAGAAGGAGGTCAAGTCGAAGGATTCATTGTGCGCAATGCTTTGTCGGGACTTATTATTTTCGTGTTGTTTTTCGGTATAATCGACTTTTTTCAAGTGTCGATAACGAAATTCCTCCATGCGGACTATAATGAGAAAAATATGGCGAGTCTATTGGTCCCTATTATTCCTAATAAATTGTTTCTAATAGTGCGGATGTAGTGTCCTTGAAGATTATCGTTGAAATTAGTTACAATACCTGGAAAACTTTATTTCTCCGATTATCCAACGATCTTAAAATACTCAGATGTAAGTCATATTCAGAGTAAATATACATTTGTTTTTGCCTTTGGATACAGGATGGGTTGAGGGGGTGCTATTCCCCCCCTCACCCCCCCCCCCCCCCCATGACTTATTGAAATTAGCATCCATTTTAACAGTAAGGGGCTTAAAAAGAGTGTCACTGCCGTCAATAGGGAGATTTTTTTGTTTTTACAGTACTTTATATAGTGCACATAAAATGTATCTCCGGAGGTTGAAACACATTTTAATATGATATTTGCAACATCCTTATTTTATAATAGCCTTCAAATATTGAGAAATAATTAGTGGTAGTTTCGGTAATAAGTACCCATTGAGTGTTTCGGTAATAAGTACCCATTGAGTGTTTGTTCTGTGTATTTCTTCTATTATATTAAGGTCATTTATGTCTTCATTCTTCTTTCTATACACTTTATCGCAAGCAGTCCCGCTACTGTAAGTGTACACCAATTCGAATCTTTGAATCTGTAAAGCCAAATTCCTAACCATCTGGGCTACAATAAAGCTTGGGATAGTCTCGTTTACGTTCGATACTGCTTCAAATGGGTGTGTCGCCCATTATGCTCTTGACTGCGCAAGCTATCAGATGTTTTTTTGCTTGATTTATTTTGTTTAATATAGCATTAGGGTCAGTAGGTCAGCAAGGGAAGAAGAGATACAAGGTTCAAAATACAGTCATTATGGAAGGTAAAATCACATGAAAAAAAATGGTATTGTATTATGATTCTTTTACACCGATACTGGGACTCCAATTGCCTGTCAAACTACTCGTGCGACGTCTGCTTCAAGTTCTTAACCCTTTCAGTATAAGATGGCGCCGTTTCTTCATTATTTTCTAGCAAATAGTAGACGATTTTATTTAGTGTAAGAAGGAATTGGGGGAGTCCGAGGATTAATTCAGGTCAAATTTACCACTTTTAATGCCTAGAGGGTCATCAGAGAACTAAATCAAATCATATAAAGGTAACCAGCATCATGCGAGAGTGCGTCCAAAAATACTAAAATCCTTAAGGGGGGTCACAGGCTTTTTTTCTCTTTCTCTCCCTTTCTCTTTGGCTTGTATTCATTCGGCCCCATTCAGCCTATTGTTCTAAGACGTTTACCCCCATCCAGGTGTCAATATTTTCTTGGCGAGCGGTAGCGAGCCAGCATATATATTTTTTTTTGTTTTTTACAGCAAGCTAATTTTTGTACATTTTTCGATAATAAAATGTCCCCGGTGAAGCCAGATTTCTCCATATGGATCTTCTGATCACTGTCTGATACAGGCCACCTGTCTATCACCTACAACACCTTCCCACTCTGAACCTGTTTTGGTGACTAAATGGCATTACGATAGGCCAGACTGGGAGGGTCTTCAAGGTTTCTTTATTGATATTCCCTGGACCTCTTTCTTTTCTAATGATGCACACTCCACCTTGAGCCACATACAAGATTTTGTAAAAATTGGAATGGACACTTTTATTCCTCATCAAAAGTACAGTAACAGATCTAATTCACCTAAATGGTTAGACCATAATTGTGCTAGAGTAACTGAACAAAAATTAATAGCCTACAATGCATACACAAGATCAAAAACACATGAAGCCTTTAATTACTTTAGAAACATCAGAAATCATGCCAAAACTGTATTAAACCTAACTAAATCAAACTTTCTCCACAAGCTGGCAAATAAACTTCTAAATAATCCAAATGATAACAAAATAATTTGGTCTACTCTTAACTCATTCAAATCCAACTTCACTACTGCTTCATCCATTCCACCATTAAAATCTCTGACTGGCAATCTTGTAAGTAACCCACGACGTAAAGCTAACCTTCTTGCGGATATTTTCTCCACCAACTCCACCTTAGATGAAATAAATCAAGATGTCCCTGTACTTAATTTTAATTCGCCTGAAATTCCCTCACTTAAGATCCACACCAGACATGTCAAAACTAGTTTGCAGAATCTCTCAGTAGATAAGGCTCCTGGTCCAGATGAAATTCCTCCAATAGTACTTAAGAATTGCTCCTTGGTGCTCGCTCCTGTATTGGCAAAATTTCTCCGTCTGTGTACTCATACCTCATGCTTCCCAGTACCCTCGAAAGAAGCAAAATCCATCCAGTTCCTAAAAAAGGTGCCTCTTCAGATCCATCAAACTACAGACCAATAGCTATAACTTCCACTCTTGGTAAAGTCTTTGAAATTATATTAAATAATCACATAATTAAGCATCTTGAGAATAATACATTAATCAGTGATAGGCAATATGGTTTTAGACGATGTCGATCAACTGCAGACATTCTTTGCCTTCTTCCGCATCAAATCAACCAAGCTACAGACCAACATGGTGAAACACATACAATAGCACTGGATATATCAAAGGCATTTGATAGAGTCTGGCATCAATCCTTATTGTCGAAGATGTCACACTACGGCCTTGCATCATTAGTTCCACTAATTTCTTATCTTCATAACAGAAAAATACTTGTAATGGTAGATGGCCTTTATTCTCAATTTCACTCAATACATGCTGGTGTTCCCCAGGGATCAGTTTTGGCCCCAACTCTGTTCCTCATTCAAATCAATGATCTCATATCTACCACTATCCAATACATTCCTATGCAGATAGGAACACTCCACAGTTCCTTCACATTTACCAATTCTTTCACCCAACCCGATCTTATAAATTCAAAAATAAACACTGCAATTTCTCTGAACCAGGACCTTTCTAGAATTAATGAATGGGGACAAGATAATCTAGTTTCCTTTAATGCACAGAAAACCAAGTACATTCAATTTTCTAACCAACAGAATCTCACTGACTCCCATATATTTTTTAATGATGTAAATATTCCCACTTCCCCTAGTATTGACATTCTCGGTGTAACGTTAACTACTTACTTGAGCTGGACACATTATGTTAGAAGCATTGCTAAGAATGCCTCTAAAAAACTGGGACTCCTGTACAGAGTTCGAGAATTCTTCACTGACGAGCAGTTGGTCGTAATATATAAAAGTCATGTGCGTTCTCAGATGGATTACTGTTCACCTCTGTGGGGTGGAAGTGGAGTGGTTGCATTGAGGCAGTTAGACAAAATTCAAAATAAAGCTATTAGATTAATCAATAACCCTGCAATCACACAGGACCTTCTTACATTATCCATACGAAGAAACGTTGCATCCCTTGCATTATTCTACAGATATTTTCACAGCAATTGTTCCGAGGAACTTGCTTCAATTGTGCCGCCTCTCCACATCTTTCCCCGTAGAACTAGGGCAGCTGAGAGCGTCCATGAATTTACACTTTCTCCTCCACAATGCAGAACTTCTGCTTATCAGTATTCATTTATCCCCAGAGCTACTACTCTTTGGAATTCACTTCCCTCGAATTGCTTTCCACAAACTTACAATCTACAAATGTTTAAATCCAGTTGTTACAAACATTTTATGAATGGAGGATGCCTTTAGGCACATGGACCGTTTTGTTTTATCTGTGTTTTTCCTTCCTCCGTTCATTGTCTCTTAAAAAAATATATATATACAGTATATATATAATGCTGGCTCGCTATCACTCGCCAGAATGAAATCGACACTTGGATGGGGATAAACGTCCTAAAACAGTTGGCTGAATGGGGCTGAATGGATACAAGCCAGAGAAAGAGACAAGAGGAGAAAAAGATAAAAAAAGCAAGTCACCCCACTTAAAGCGAGCGCCGTATATATAGCCGAGCGTGACATGATGTATTTCAGGGACCGTGCTTCCCTGTAAATCCGTCCGGCTGTGGAAGGACTCGAGGATTTATTACAGTAGGACGCAGGGCCCTCCGACTATATTGTTATAGAGTTTTTCCCATCGTAACTTTGTTTTTGCGGTGCGCTTAAGGGTGTGCTGTTATCAGTATTATTGTTTTTATTTATATATTAATTTACTGTAAACTTGTATGTTTATTATTGTTATATAAATAATGTATATACAGTATATATATATATATATATATATACGTATATATATATATATATATATATATATATATATATATATATAAGTTTGTTTCCTAGACCTCTAGGTAGACTAAGAAAAGTATCCCCAAAAAACCCTTATGCACCCGTCACACTATGCCGATTCAAGTGCCGACGCTCCACGACTTAAGGGTCGTAACGAAGTCTTTGCCTAAATCGCTGCGCATCGTGGGTGGGCGCCAAGTCAAGGGAGAGGGCAGGAGAGGTCGTCACAGGCTTCAGGAAAAGTCCGACATGCACAAGTCTCATAAGCTGAGTTGGCAGTAAGTGAGGTCAAGAAAATGGACTGGACGAGGATGGTAGGCGGGCGGCGTCGGGTGGCGTCCAGTCGGCATCAGACGGTACAAGGGCGCCGGCCTGTCTGCATCAGACGCCACTACAAGGTAGGTCGCCATCAGACAGCGACCCGGTAACGACCTGCGGGGACCTGCGGTGAGCCTACGCCGTCCCAAGGGCTCGGTAATGTTTTTTGAGGCTACCCAACTGGAGTGGGATGCCGTTAAACGGCGTCCAGCAAAATGTAGTCGGTGTCCATGGTCGCCATCTGATGGCGACCAATAGCAAAGACGAATGTCAAAAGTGTCTTAAGTCGGCGCCCAGGCGGCGTCATAGCGGGAGGGCATATCGTGAGTCCGCGACCTGGCAATGTTGCACGGGACAACGACGTCGCGCGTGTGACGTCACGCGCTTCCCTTCCCAACCACTATAAATAACGCTCCCGCCAAGCGGCGTCCCAGTTGGTGCCCGCCCGCCTCTCGCCATTTTGTTCCGCCACATTTTCTACCTCGCCACATCCATATTTTGCTGCCACCATGCCTCGTCATCCTACAAAGAAGTTCAACAAGCCTAGGAAGGCCATGCGGAGTTTCTCCAAGCCATATCCTCCTCTAGTGACGACGAGGGCCTTGTGACAGGGCCAACAGACGAGGATGTAGTGGAGGCACGTGACACTGCCCAAGAGAAAGCCGCCCGGGAATCCTCAGATGATGCCCCTGGCACCCGGTCCATCGTCACTTAAGAGATAAATTTGTAAATTTTTCGGTTGAAAAATGTTCTGGCCTAAGGCCGGATCCTACTAATTTACATTCTCGCTTTCGCTCGCCAGGAAGAAATCGACACCTAAAGGTCTTAATATTGACAACAAATTGTAGCGAAAGGTCTTATAATCGCCAGACTATTGGGGCAAACCTCTTAAAATCGCATAACTAATAAGGCTAAACATGAGGGAGAAGGGGTCTAGAATAAAACAACTATACCTCCCCTTAATGCTTTCACGACCGAGCGTCGGTAGATGCTTTACGGCGCTGAGGATATAAACTCCAATCATTCCCCGAACACAAAATATAAAAGGGGGTTTATTTTCCACTTACTGTTCTTCTGCAGTGAGTCGTAAGTTGACTGGCGGTATTTTTTGGGGATAGTGTTGTTTATGTGGACCAATTACGTCGAGGTTTGTGAAGAACGAGCGGGGACTTGACTCACTTAATTGGTAGTTTATGTGTCCTCTGACGGGTGCAGAGAGTGAGAGAGAGAGAGAGAGAGTGTGTGTGTGTGTGTGTGTTAAATTCCAGGTCCGGCTCCACCCTTATTGGTAAATGACGTAATAACTAATGCACCGGGAACCTGTTTCTAAATTATAGTCATCTGTGATAGACCCAATTTATAAAGGCCATTAGCGGGGTGGGGGTGGGGCGGGGGGAGGGGAAGGGGGGTGATGGAGATAAAGGGAGGGGTAAGGGAGTATGAGAGGGTGATGGAGGTAAAGGGAGGGGTAGGGGATTAAGGGAGAGTGGTGGGAGTGCGGGAGGGGATAGGAGGATCACACTCCTACCCAATTTTTTAAACATGTGGGAAGGGTTTTGTCATTCCCATCTATCTGAAGTAGCCACAAGGGACCGAGTGCTAGCCAATGACATAATTATTTTATGTTCTAGCTCGCGTCATTATTTTACATTATGTATGTTCTAGTTCACCTTGTTATTTGATTGTATGTATGTATTAGATACCCCTCCGCATTTTCATCACTACGGCACCAAAATGTAGCTCGAAGAAAATGGTGACCATTCTCTCTCACCCAGGATCTGTAAACATGACTTGTATCCATTCGGCCCCATTCAGCCTACTGTTTTAAGACTTTTACCCCCATCCAGGTGTCAATATTTTCCTGGCGAGCGGTAGCGAGCCACCATATATATATTTTTGTTTTGACAGCAAGCTAAATTTGTAAATTTTTCGATAGAAACATATCTCCGGTGAAGCCAGATTTCTCCATACAATGATGGCTTGCTATCGCGCGCCAGGAAGAAATCGACGCCTGGATGGGGATAAACTTCTTAAATCAGTTGGCTGAATGGGGTCGAATGGATACAAAGCAGGGAAAGAGAGAAAGACTGATAGCCCTTGGTGACAGTCGACTACCCCGGCAGTGGTGGTGCTGCTGACAGTCACGCCTCTATCAGCGGGACTACACACAAAGACAAAAAAGATTGATATCATAATAAAGAAAAGAAGCCTCTTCAGAATATGTACAGTCATGAGCAGAAATGGCAACGCACCCATCTCAATCAATATAGAAAGGAAACGAAACTATACAATGTTTTATATTAGTGCAATTGCTATAGAAATTGGCTTCAGAGGTTCAAAGGTCAGAAATGGTGCAAAGACTGTTTGCGACTGTACCTCTGCGGAACAGTGTTGCATGCAAATATAACTACAGGTAATAATCACCGAATTTTGCTCATGTAGTCTTTCGGAAGCCAGTATTTATCGCAGTATCATGAAACTCAAACGCTTCAAATGGTAATTTTTCACGGGGGTCGGGATGAAGGGGGTCATCGCATGTTCACTATAAATTATGTATTTCTATTCGGGGATCAAACAAAGATACTGACCAAGTTTCGTCTAAATTGCTCGTTTCAATCCAACTAACAAACGCGCAACGACTGTTCCATAATTTTTCGGTAGAAAAATGTCACTGCCGAAGGCCGGTTCCTTCTGAAATTACAGGCTCGTTATCGCTCGCCAGGAAAAAATCGACACCTAAATGGTACGAAAGGTCTAAATATTAACAAAGAAATGGGGCGAAGGGTCTCAAAATTGCCAAACTAATGGAAAGAACGTCTTAAAACCTCAAAACTAATATGCTAAACATGAGGGTGAAGGGGGTCCAGAAAAAACGAGTACTAACCCCTTAACGACCTGTAATAATGGCACTTTTGTCACCTTGTTCGATCGTGCCAGGTCGGTGGTTAAGGGGGTAGTACTCGCTTTTTCTGAACCCCCTTCTCCCTCATGTTTAGCATATTCGTTTTGAGGTTTTAATTAAGACGTTCGTTCCGTTAGGTTGACAATTTTGAGACCTTTCGCCTCATTTTGTTGTCAATATTAAAACCTTTCGTGCCCTATAGGTGTCGATTTTTTCCTGGCGAGCGATAGCGAGCCTCTAATTTTAGAAGGAATCGGCCTTAGGCCGGGACATTTGCTACCGAAAAATGTACAAATTTATCTAGAAAGGGGGTCTAAGGGGTGTTTTTCTAAGTTTGATGGAGGTCTAGCGAGAAAATTCAAAAATATATAATAATAACTAAATATATAGACCAAAAAGCAAGCAGTACCTCCTTAACTCGACTGGACCAGGACGCGTTTTTTGGTACATGATGACACGGCCACTTTGATCTCGCCGAAAATAGTGAGAACGATGATCTCTTTATCGTGTAGAAAGTCGGAGCGATTGGTACCGCCAGCTGATATATTATATACTGGTAAGGAAAGCGGGGTAAATTGAAATATCAACAGCTGCGAGCCCAAGAAATTTCAGTACAGAGGCTGTTTAAGGGGAGATTTCCACCTGGAGGTATTTTTTTTTCTTGACTCCTTTCTCCCTCATGTTTAGCCCCATTGTTTTTCTAATTTTAAGACGTTTGCCTCATTATTTTGACGATTTTAAGAACTTTCAACCCATTTCTGTCAATTTTAAGACCTTTCGTGCCATTTAGGTGTCGATTTTATCCTGGCGAGCGATAGTGAGCCTGTAATTTATCTTGAAAGGGGCTCAAGGGGGTGTAATCTTAAGCTTGAAGGATATCAAGGGACCAAACTAAAAACCTCCCTTTAAGAATACTTCTAAGAATAATTGAAATATATATTTTGATGTATTTGTCTTTGTGTTTTCGTCCAAATTCCAAAGTTAGTGAACTAGATCCAGGACCGATTCGATTTTGTTACACTAACACATTATTGGCAATTGTTATTATTCAAACTACCTCTAAAGTATGTTTTTTTTTAAACTTAAGAAGGACCTGTTAGAGTCATTGGGTTACTTGAGAATCTTTAACCCTTAGATATTGCCTAAACCGAGTAAAATCATCTAGTAATAACATTAGTACACTTAACTCGTTGAAGCTCTGACGCGTTTTAGCAGTTTATTTTGGCTGTCATTAGACGATTTTATGCAGCTTAGGAAGTAGCTGTGGGTATGAAAAGGGTAAATACTATCTCAGTCAACCCTTTGACTTCCATATACCGTTACTAATCTGAATAAAATCGTCTAATAGTAGCCAGAAACAGAACAGAAGCGCGTATTGGAGCTTGAAAGGGTTAAGAAACTGTCGTCTTATTAAAGGGGTTAAGGATATCCTACATTGACTGTCTTCGCGTGACACAGGCCTTGTGGCGAATTTATCAGCGTCATTGAGATCAAATAGTGATAAAGGCTAAGTCATGACCTCTATCCTCTGTAACTCAAAAAACGACTAGAGTAATTGAGCTAATATTTCTACCATTTGGGAAGAGTCAATCAAAGAATAGACGTGGAAATTTGCAGCCAATTTGCTATACCCCTATTTGAGTTACAGAGGATAGAGGGCTTGATATTTCGCCTACTTACAGCGAATAGACTATAGTTGTGTCTCCCTCAGGGTTAGGACCGAGACAGGGGTACAGGAGGCGATAAAGCAGATACTGATAGTAATGACGGAAATAAGCGTTAAGGGGGGGGGGGGGGGGTCACCGGCTTCTTTCATCTTTCTATTCTTTTCTCTCTTTCCCTGGCTTGTATCCATTCTGCTCCTTTCAGCCAACTGTTTTTAGACGTTTATCCCCATCCAGGTGTCGATTTCTTCCTGGCGAGCGGTAGCGAGCCAGCATTGTATGGAGAAATCCGGTTTCATCGGAGACATGATATATACAGTATATATACAGTATATATATATTATATATATATAATATATATATATGTATATATACAGTATATATATATATATTTATATATATAGTAGTTTGGTTGGTTGGGAATGGCGCCGTTTAGAAGTGTGGTCGTTTGTGTTGTGGCCATTTAGGATTGTGGCCGTTTAGGAATGTGGCCGTTTAGGAGTGTGGCCGTTTAGGAGTGTGGTCGTTTGTGTTGTGGCCATTTAGGATTGTGGCCGTTTAGAAGTGTGGCCGTATAGGAGTGTAGTCGTTTTGGAGTGTGGCCATTTAGGAGTGTGGTCGTTTGTGTTGCGGCCTTTTAGAAGTGTGGCCGTTTAGGAGTGTGGCCGTTTGTGTTGCTGCCGTTTAGAAGTGTGGCCGTTTAGGAGTGTGGCCGTTTATGTTGTGGCCGTTTAGAAGTGTTGCCGTTTAGGAGTGTGGCTGTTAGGAGTGTGGCTGTTAATGAGTGTGGTCGTTTAGGAGTGTGGCCGTATAGGTATGTGACCGTTTAGGAGTGTGGCCGTTTGGGTTGCGACCGTTAAGGAGTGTGGCCGTTTGGGTGGTGGTCGTTTGGGAGTGTGGCCATTTATGAATGTGGTGGTTTGTGTTGTGACCGTTTAGGAGTGTGGCTTGTTTGACCTGCTTCCCTGCCTGTGCATGCAATGTAAGCAATATAAAGGTTTAATAAAGGTATATAAAATAATTGGGTATATTGATAGTGATATACTGTACTTTTATGCTCTTATATTAAACGTGTATATCACTGCCAATACACCTAATTCATATGGATATGTTATTGTGGACACTTTGTATACCTTTCTCCATACCCATATTATTCATACTCGGGTTAATTTCATCTGACGGTAAATTGAATCCCTTAGCACCTAATTTTTCGAAAACTAATAGAAAAATATTAAACCACCATATCTCTGCATCATGTTAAGACCAAGTTTATATAATTGGCACCCTGTTTCACTACAAAACTTCAAAATAACTGAGAAATCTTGATGCGAACTTTGCAACTTACCGTCAGATGAAAAGAAACAGGGTATAGTGTATCAGTGAGATGAGAAGCGACGATGCCAGATGTTCAACCTGCCCAAAACGCAGTTGCAAAAAAAAACCTGTGGTCATCCCGAGTATCCCTCATTAGCGAGACAATCACTCGCCTAATTTTCTTTAAGGGAGCTCACCTCGCTTTTGTTTTCTCTTTCTCTCCCTCTCTCTTTGGTTTGTATCCATTCGGCCCCATTCAGCCTACTGTTTTAAGACGTTTACCTCCATCCAGGTGTCATTATTTTCCTGGCGAGCGGTAGCGAGCCAGCATATACTGTATATATTTATGTTTTGACAGCAAACTAAATTTTTAAATCTTTCGATATACAAAAATTTCTGGCGAAGCCGGATTTCTCCATACAATGCTGGCTCGCTATTGCTTGCCAGGAAGAAATCGACACCTGGATGGGGATAAACATCTTAAAACAGTTGGCTGAATGGGGCCGAATGGATACAAGCCAGGGAAAGAGAGAAAAGGAGAGAAAAAAAAAACGGTAACCCCCCCTTAATGTAGACTTTATTTTACGATCCAGGGTCCTCTTCCCCACTGATACATTCGCCCAGACTCACCGCCGAAATAACCCTTACGATCAAATCACGCCAAGTTTACTTTATTCTTGCTGTATCCGGAGCAGTAACTTAAGGGGGTAGTACTCGCATGTTATGGCCCCCCTTCTCCCTCTGTTACGAACTGGCACTCGGGTACACAAGGGCTCTCAATCAGGACTCGAATACGGCTCGCTGCCGCAACGGAAACACACGATCCCAACCCCTGAGTACTGCCAGCCGAAAACAAAACACCAATACCCTCCAGAGTTCAATCTGCTATAACGGGGTATACAAGAACTGGTACTAGTGTTCAACAACAGTCTAATAAAGAGACAGGAATTATCTAGTCTGGTCAACAATCAAACAATGAAGTAAAAAACAACAACACCAAAGAATAGTGTTGGCCGAAGCCGAAGTAATCCACCCTTGACTATGAACTTAAGAAGTCCTCCACCCTCTACTTCGGATCGGCACTATTACGTTACGTTAATTAATAGTCCTTAAGCATCGAGCAAGGAATCTTCTGAAAAAAGTTAGATGCTTCTCGGATGCTCGTAAGAAGTACGTATCGGATTTTGAACAGTAATTCAATAAGCAAAAACACTGGCAACTAAATACTATTAAAGGCTTAAATTGGCATAAGAATAATTAAAAGAATATGCAATAGTAAACGGCAAACATTAAAAAGAAGTACTCCGCAAATGCAACGGCAATAGCCTACTCGGATTGTGCTCGTGGGCCACTAATCACTAAAATAGCCAAGCTTGCAACATATGAAATCAATAGTGCATAAACAATATCATACATAAGGAAAGCTTGAATACTATTCTGTATCTACTAAACGAGTAAAGTCTAGCTGGGGTACTGTGGGCAAAAGGTAGCAGTGACTGAGCAAAAACGGCTCGTAGCCTAGCGAAGTCCTCACAACTGTTTAAAGTATTACGTTAAAACTAACAAGTGCACTTTGAGAAATCCAGATCCCTTGTATCTGGTTTTCTCCCGGCTCCTTGACAAAGTAAAAACAAACTGATAATAAAATACAGGGTGGTTAGGCTCTTGCCCTCACGCACTGTAAATTATTAACTCAACACAGTCAGCCGCGAAGACAACCTAGGCTTCACTGAACCGAAACGAGTATGCAGGTTTATCGCTTAACCACTGCATCAAACAACAACTCGTAACACAGAAAAGCCTTACCCCAGTCTAGCATTACCTAGACCAGCAGAAAACAGGAATAATAATAATAACACACAGGGAAATGCATATACAAGTGCAACAAACATAAATCAATCCTATTCTAAGTTAACCCTTCCAAAATAGGCTATCTAATAGGCAAGTATCTCGTGAGAACTCAAGCGATAATACGTTGGCTGACTAGCTCTGCACCAATGGGACCATGGAAGTTAAACAGGCAGGGAAAAGAGGAGATAAGAATGTAAGGTAGTAGAGAAAGTTCCCATCAGTCAGAAGAATATATATAGTTAGCAAGGGAAATGAGAAGTCACTCTGCCTAATGAGTTCTGATGAAAAAATGGCTAGACTTCCCTCTTTATACCCGGCCCTCTAGTGAGCCCAACGTGAACTACTAAGGACCGCCCACTGACAACCATTACGTAATTTCTCTCTCTCCTCTGGGATAGACAAAGGCTCCCCTAGCACTGAGGGAGGGAGGAATGGGAGTGAGTTAGGCCCACCTCCCGCCTGGCGCACCCACTGACCCCCAACTGTGGCTGTTTCTCTTCCCATCATTACAAATAAGTTTTACACACAATACTTATAACTAATGATATAAAATTGAACTCGTTGACTCAGATGAAAACAAAATACATATTCATAATACTTATAGTACAACGGCTCACATGAACTAAGTTAGGAAACTCTACATAGACTACAGCCAAAGTTCCTGCCCTGACGATCCTAGCGAGAGTGGGGCATGACTAGGCGTTCTGTACAGGATGCTCACACGTGGACATGCGTCACACCTCCCCAAGATTTTACTCGCTCAACCCTGAGCTAAAATCTGACAAACACAGAACCCCATCAAGCCCCTCACACCCAGCGACCGCATGGCACTAAAACAAAGCTGAGTTTATCACCAAAACACATCTTATTATTAAAAAAAAAATCACATTTTATAACTCCTCCCAACAATAGCAAAAAGACACAATATCATGCTTAGTCCAGTAAATCTAGCAATCATTTAACTGGACCTAGAACAAATTGCAATAGAAGGTTTTTTGGCTTTAACTTGTTTATTAGGTCCCTCTGATGAACATATAAAAAGTCTCCAACTTTTGGACACTGGGAAAGTGGTTAATTTGCATAAATTCAAGATGGCGGCCGTCCAAAGCTTCAATTTACAGATAACTTTTTTCTGGTTGCTCCTAGATCCTATAAATGTATTACAAACAACGTTTTTTGGCTTTAACTTGTTTATTAGGTCCCTCTGATGAACATATAAAAAGTCTCCAACTTTTGGACACCTGGAAAGTGGTTAATTTACAGCCGAAAAACCTTACAGACAGGCTGAACTGTCTCTTTCACAAGGGGTGACACAGGCACTTTGTGCTTGTATGGGTTTTTTGACCTGTTGTCCCTCTTTTTTATAAAAAAAAAAACAAAAAAAACATGACGTAGTATGACGTCATTCAGAGCCAATTATGTAATTCATGATAGGAGTTCGTATTCACTTGGATCATCGGTGCTTGCATCAAAGTTGCTAATTTGACAGAGTCCTTTACATTGACCACATGCACTGGAACATTCAAGCTCATTCCGTTTGCAACTACAGCGTTGAGTGTCACAGTTGCCCTTACACTGACATCTGACCAATTTCAGTAGTGAATCAGGAGCCACTGGCGAATCCATCGTCTTCGGTTCAAGCTGTCCCTTCCGCAGACACCAGCCCCATTTCTCGGGGTCCACACAGTTCCCCATCCATTCCTGGACCTGACAATAAACTCGGAACGAGTGGTATTTGGCTGCATCGGTTGTTGGGGGAAGGCTGTGAACTTCAACGGAACTCCTGGAAGTCCATGCATGCGTCACTTTCCTCATCTACCATTGAGAGGTTGACACCGAATGCCCTGCCTAACACAATCGAACTCAAGGCTGTGTCAACCAAGAAGTGGCCTCTGATTGCTCGTGCATAGGCTTTCCCACTCAGCATTTGGGTCACAGCATTTTCAGCGTATATAAGTTCCAAAACCTCCTTAAGCCCAGATGCTTCCATAACATGGCCCATGCATCCCAAAAAGCTCATCACAGAGTGAAAGCCACCAAGGTTCAAAACAATGGGTTTCAGTTCGCTTCCTTCCTTCTCATGAACAATGATCGTCTTCGCTTTCCAATAAAGCGGTTGGTCGAATGTCAGCATTGGCGTCGTTCCTGGCGATGGCTTTCCGCAGCAACGAAGTGAAGTGTTGAGTAAATACAACTCATGTCCGTAGGGTCCATGTCAATCATGGGCAAGAAATGGACGGATGATTTCCCTGGGTGTGGTCCATGGCACACACTCTGCATTAAGCCGGACCAGCCTGGTCGTTTTGGTCGAAGCAACCATGACGTTTTCCACAGTATGTCCAGATTTTCAAGCTTGTCAGATGCTGAAATGGGGTCAAGCTTTCTAAATTCGAGAGGCCCACCCTTCTTGCGAACACTGCGGTAGTATTTGATTTCAATTTGAGCTGCCGTGAAGTTGTTTTCAGGTGACTGCAATCTTGGTATTGATGTTGTGTCTCTTACTTCAGGGGTGACAGCAACAATTATACCCATACCATGGTATGTTCCTCGCCCATCAAGCGTACGCAAGTTGTGATCAACATTGTCTGCAACGAACTGTCCAAACCTGCCTGCAGTGGATATGTTGGTGCCCCTGAAATTGGCAGCACACTTCGAAAACCTCAAAACTTCTGCGTAAGGCAGACAGAAGCCGTGGCTGTGTAAACTGTCCACAAGAAAGCGGGAACCAAAGTGCTGGTGCATTTGAACCGCCAATCCATACTGAATGGGTGCTACAATGGCCCTTGGTCTGGTAAGTTGCACGATACTTTGTCCAATTGATGCAACTTCAAGATCACATGACTTGCCACTGAACGTCTCTTGCAGCAATATACGAAGGGACTGCGGAACGTACGCCACATTCTTTTCCAGCGACCGGAGTTCAGAAGGATCTGGATAGAAATCTCTACAAGTATCAATGTTCTTTATATCTGCTTTGATCAACCGTGCCGCAGCCCTGACTATCTTTCTTTGTTCTGCTTCCTCATCATCAGTCTGTGGTGAGTCTTTGAATTGTTGCAAAATCTTTGCCGCACTTTCTTTGACAGTTACAACATCGCTGCGTCCATGCACGTTACTAATAACCAGTTCATCCCCAAAATATGAAATAAGTTTCTGTTTCATGTATTTTACACTATACGCTTCAACATCAGGGCACAACTGGGACATTCTATCAACGAGATCAACCACTGTAGTCTGTTCATCATCATTGCCACTGACTAGGTCCTCGATTGCGAGTAGAAATGCTTCCTCTCGTGAGGCATCTACTTTGCGACCCTTGCGAGGAGGTTCACTGTCTGCGGAATCACGATATTTGGAGGGGATCTGCCTATTTGTCTGGAAATTTGAGCTGCACTGCTTGTGATATATTGCGTCAGCTGCTGGAAGATCGCGTGCAAAGTTAATTCGGCCTCTAACAGTGTCAGCCCACTCATCAGCCCTGGCATCACATGCAGAAAGTATTGTCCTTTGAAAGTTGAAGGTGCGTACTGGATACACTTCTTCTGAATCATGCTTTGTGTCCAAATAGATTTTTGTACCACAAAAAAAGCAGTTCTCTGTAAAACAAAAGTCTGGTGTCTGAGAACGAAGAGCAGGTTTTTCAGGACGTTTCTTCTGCTTCCCAGGAATTCTATTTGGCTTCGTATTGACATGCTTCTTTCGGCAATCAATGTGCACCGTTTGGCCCTCGGACACGGTAATTGATGGCGTTCCACGTTCAGTACTGGCCTTGTTGATAGTATCTGCTCCCTTCGCCCTCAGCTTGACTGTTTCTCCTTCGTCTAACGTGTTTGAGCAAATGCCGCAGGGATTATGCACCACCTCTTCTTCCATGGCTTCGGTAGATGTCGCACCAATCTGTTGAAACAAGAAACAAGATGATGGGATTAGTATAGGCCTAGGCAAAATGTAATAGACAATAATGTGCAGTAAAGGTAGGGCTTGACCTAGAACAAATTGCAATAGAAGGTTTTTTGGCTGTAAGGTTTTTTGGCTGTAAATTAACCACTTTCCAGGTGTCCAAAAGTTGGAGACTTTTTATATGTTCATCAGAGGGACCTAATAAACAAGTTAAAGCCAAAAAACGTTGTTTGTAATACATTTATAGGGTCTAGGAGCAACCAGAAAAAAGTTATCTGTAAATTGAAGCTTTGGACGGTGGCCATCTTGAATTTATGCAAATTAACCACTTTCCCGGTGTCCAAAAGTTGGAGACTTTTTATATGTTCATCAGAGGGACCTAATAAACAAGTTAAAGCCAAAAAACCTTCTATTGCAATTTGTTCTAAGTCCAGCCCTACTTTGACTGGTCTAGCTCCCAGAGCGAGCTTACAGCAGCTCAGCCGTTTGATAGTTCGTGGACTACTCAAACTCTATAGGCTATGACAAACTTATACGATTACCTATATCAAAGGAAAGAGTTTTTATATGATTTTTATATTTTAATATGTTTTTCCCGGCTGCACTATAAGGGCAGCCTATTTTCCTCCACTCAAACCCACACACCTGTGATAGCCTACGACTGATCATCCACCCTTGATAAACAATCCGCGATCACATTGTCACATCCAGCAATATGACGGATGTCCAGGTTATACTCCTGCAACATCAAAGACCACCTGGTCAGTCTCATATTGCGATTGTGAAATTGATTCAGGAATCTCAAAGGGTGATGATCAGTGTAGATAACCACGACTGGGCCATAGGCTGGAACATACACCTCGAAGTGCCTGAGCGACAGCACAATCGCCAGTAATTCCTTTTCTATTGTAGAATAGTTCTTTTGTGCAGCATTGAACTTCTTAGAAAAGAAACTTACTGGGTGTTCCACACCTTCATTGTCTGTCTGTAGCAAGACGGCACCAGCCCCTACACCACTAGCATCTGTTGCCAGCTGAAAAGGCCTGTTAAAGTCTGGGGCCCTGAGTATCGGGTGAGTACATAGCAAATGTTTCACCAAAGTGAAAGCCTTTTCACACTCAGGTGCCCACAAAAACTTTTTGTCTTTAGATAACAAATCTGTGAGAGGTGCCAACACCGTTGAGTAACCTTTTATGAAGCGTCTGTAGTAGCCTATCATACCCAAGAATCTCATAATCTGCTTCTTGGTTGTTGGGTGCGGAAATTTATTGATAGCCTGTACCTTGTTCTGAGGAGGGCACACCTGTCCCCTTCCCACTACAAACCCAAGGTACTGCACAGTGGCTTTTACGAAGTCACACTTTGCCAAATTTACTACCAGACCTGCTTCACTAAGTTTCCGGAACAAGGTCTCAAGGTGCTCACAATGGCTCTCAAAGTCGTCATCATAAATGATTACATCGTCCAAATATACGGTGCAATTTGGAATGTCCTTTACAATTTCATTCATCAGGTTCTGAAACGTTGCTGGTGCATTCTTAACCCTTAATTAGCGGCGAGCAACATAAGTCGAGTTAAAAAAAGCTGGACTATGTGGCGGCGCTCGACATAGGTCGAGTGGCAATTTCAGCACGTAATGTGGCTGAGAGAGAGAGACAAGTGGTGGCAGGAGACTAGCGAGCGTATGACTGCTCCAGACCACCGCGGCGAACCTACTGACACAAATCTCAGCTCCCTCCTCCCTCTCTCACTCGCTACATACTCAATTATGTACCGAAAGTACCGAATTACCTGCTTTTTGCACTCGGGTTGCACGGTTATTGCAAGAAAACTATCCATCATACAAGGATCGTTATGGTGTCATTCGAAAGCTCTGTTTATGCCCTTTCAGGGATAGGTACTTGTTTTACGTTCTGGGTCTTATTTAGGCATGAAAATGATCACGTAAACAGCCCTATTTTGGCTAAAAACACCCCGCTGTGCGGTACATATAATAAACCGCATAGGCCGCTCGTAAGGTGTTAAGTCCGTAAGGCATAACATTGCACCGGTAGGTACTCCCGTCCACAACAAAACCACATACCTCTTTAGCACGCTCGGACAAAGGTACTTGCCAGTAACCTTTTACTAAATCTACTTTAGACAAAAAACGAGCATTACCAATTTTGTCAACACTATCATCAACCCGCGGAAGAGGATATGGGTTAGTTGGAGTCAAACCGTTTAACCTACGGAAATCAATACAAAAGCGTACCTTGCCATCTGGCTTAGGCTGCAGTGTTACGGGGGAAGTCCACTTAACTGTGCCTTTCTCTATCAACCCTCTACCGAGCATATACTCCAACTCATCCCTCAGAGCTGGTAGTTTTATGGGGGGCACACGGTACGGGATTGCCTTAAAGGGTAGATGGTCCCCCACGTCAACATCATGCATAGCCTGAGTAGTGAGGCCTGGGTGTTCAGCAAATACAGTGGGGTATGAACCGAACAACTGACGGATAGCATCAAACTGCGGCTCAGGCAAATGAGCTATAGCCTCGTCAGCCCTTAGGCTCGAGTTCCCCGCCCACTGATCCGCTGAAACATGTTGATCCCACCTATCCTCCTCTGAAGCTTGACTGTCCCCCTCTCCTTCTCCACCACGGCCGCAACAAGCCAACACAGGGACAGTGAGAGGCTCAGAGGGGCACCTCACATACTCTTTAATAAGGTTCACGTGACATAACTGGTTGTTTTTCCTCCTGTCTGGAGTGGCAACAAGGTAATCTAAGTCTGACATTTTTTCTACAATTTTATAAGGTCCAGTGTACTTCGCAGAGAGGGGGTTACCAACCAAAGGCAACAAAATTAATACCTCTTGTCCTACAGTGAACTTCCGGAGCCTCACTTTGCGATCATACCTGTCCTTCATCAAAGCTTGTGATTCTGTCAAATTTCTACCTGCCATCTCCAGACTCTTAAGCATGCGCTCACGGCTTTCAAGCACATACTTTAATAATGGACAAGGCTGCACAGTCCCCTCCCAAATTTCTTTCAGCATGTTAAGGGGGCCCCTGACACGGTGTCCAAAAATCAGCTCGTTTGGACTAAATCCCAGGCTCTCACCAGGTACCTCCCGAGCAGCAAACAGCACATAAGGTAATCCAAGATCCCAATCCATACCGTTGTCAGTACAATAACACCTGAGCATGCTTTTAAGTGTAGCATGCCACCGCTCAAGCACCCCTTGACTATCAGGGTGATACGCTGACGATACTACTGCTCGCATCCCATGCTGTTGCATTGTTTGCTTGAACATGTTGGAGGTGAAATTAGATCCCTGATCAGACTGAATCTCCTCCGGGTACCCGTACCTTGAGAAGTACCACAACAAGTTACTGACTACCGTCTTAGCCATTCCATTTTTCATAGGGTATGCATCGGGGTATCTAGTGGCAACATCCATTATGGTTAACAAAAATTTATTTCCAGCCTTAGTGGGAGGGAGTGGACCAACCATGTCAACAATAATTTTACTAAAGGGTGGCCCAATCACAGGAATAGGGTGTAACGGAGCCTTAGGAATAACTTGGTTCGGTTTTCCGACACGTTGACATATATCACATGAGTTTATCCATGACTGCACATGAGACTTCATCCCCGGCCACCAAAACAATTTCCCCAAAGCCGCCACCGTTTTCTTGGCACCCAAATGTCCTGATAATGGAGAATCATGAGCCAACCTAAGCAAACTTTCCCTGCAGCCCTCTGGCACGACCAGCTGGTCAACTGTACCTGATCCGCCCTCCCAGTTCCTTTTAGGATCTTGATATCGGTGGTATAAAATTCCATTAACGAAAAAAAAAATCCCCTGCCTTTGCATCCCTATCTTCTTCTAACTCCACAGCCCCATCGGTACACTGCAAAACCTCTGGATCCTCTAATTGCAACTTTCGAATGTCTGTGGGAGCCAACATGTCTAACTGCTTGGTCAACAACTCATGCCCTCCCCCAACATCCAACTTAGACATCCGGTTTTCTCGCTGCAGGTAACGGTGCTGTCTCTGAGTCTCTGCCTCCTCCACTACCTTATCAACTGTCTTAGGCACTGGAGTTACAACAGACTCGGTCAAAGGTCCTGCTATTGGGTCTTTTGGAAGAGCCACTGGTTCTAAACTCTTCAAACTTTTCCCAGCCTTCCGCTTCTCCTTAATTCCCTTCCTCTGCTGTTCTGTGGCCTGGGAAATAGGTTGTGATACCTTAAATGCTTGGGAACGAGTTACCACACATGCCATCTGTTGGTGTTGACAACTCACTACCCACTCTTGTTCCTCCCTACTCACGTCGGCCGGCCTCTCGGCAACGACTAAGGGTGGAACTTCTAAAGTAGGCACCGGAAAGTCGTTGCCGAGAAGGTCGACTCCCTCCACTGGCAATTTCTCAACGATCCCAACATCTAAGTCCTTAATCACACCATCAACTTCCAGCTCCACACGAACCAACGGGTATGACCTGGTCGCATTAATACCCTGAACAACAACCACCCGTGCCGCATTAATTGGTCGCCCCGTGAAATTCTTCAAAAGTGTCTGTGAAGCTCCAGTATCACGCAAAACTTCCACCTTATGCTGGCAACCCGCCCAACTTACCCTACCGGTCACTCTATGGGCGCAAAAGACATCACGGACAGGGGACGAGCCTTCCTGAGTCTTATACATAGCCTGTGACCCTGTCGCTGGCAAACTACCCTGGGTAAATCCAGACGACATTTCAGCCACACCTATGCTGCGCACCAAAGACACGGCTGCAGTTGGCGGCTTACTAGGACAAGATTTTGCATAATGCCCCTTCTTTCTACAATGAAAACATTCCACTTCCCCTATCGGTTTCTTCCGATAAGGGGTGGAGTTCTGACCCTTCTGTAATGGGACGGCTGTAGTCTTTGGTTCAGTCCTGGTATCTTGGCTTTTAAACTGAGGTTTATATCTATAGTGATTGTCCTGAGCTCGAGGGTTTGGAGTATCGCGCCCCTTGGGAACTGCATCAACACGCTTTACAGATTCACATCCCCTGATTAGTGACAACCTGAGGTCAGCCATCTCAGCTGCCTCTTGAAGAGTTCTTGGGTTCTTTTCTTTAATAGTTAAAGTCATTTCTGCACCAGTACACTTATAAAACTGCTCGAGCAGAAACAGCTCAGTCAACTGTTCTGCCGTCTCAGCTTTCTCAGAACGTGTCCAGTTTTTAAGTGCATCTTTTAAGTCCCGGGCATGTTCAAGAAAGGTCGCCTCCCTAGTCTTTGTAACACCCCGAAACTTCAATCGATATGTTTCCGGTTGCAACTCGTATGCCCGTAGGACAGCTCTCTTCAATTCTGGGTAGTCAATGCAAGACTCTAAAGGCAGTGCATCATAAGCCTTCAGACCCTTACCCGTAAGTCTTGAGGAGACTAGAGCAGCCCACTTCTCTTCAGGCCAATTATGCTCCCTACACTTCTTCTCAAAATGATTACAAAATTCTGTGACTTCAGTTTCACTAAATACCGGCACCAATTTGACTAAGTGGGCCAAGGACTGTTCTCTTACTTGGCCCTCACGGCCCATCCTAGTCCCTGTCGACTCTGCACGAGTCTTATCTAAATCTAATTTAGCACAATATTTCTCAGAGTCGTACCTAAGCTCAGACTCATGCCTCCTAACCTCAATCTCATGCCTCCTCGTCTCATCCTCCTGCCTCCTAGTCTCATTCTCCTGCTTCCTAGCCTCAATCTTAGCAAGCTCAAGTCTAAATACCATATCTGGAGACAGGCAGGAAGAGGGAGCTGCCACTACTGAAGGAGGGGGGGCAAAAACTGGGGAACCACCACGTGCACCACCCGAGGGCACTCCAATCTGCCAATTCTCATCCCTCTGTGGGAGAGTGCTAACCTCCGGTAACTGAGTGGACGGCACTGTGGGAGTCGAGTGAGAGGGGATCTGGGGAGGAACCCCCCCAAACGCCCTCTCCTCCGAAACCCCATGTCGCCCACGCAACACCCAGGAAATCAGCTCCCCCTTGGACATCCCTGCTACATTGGAAATGCCCAAAACCTTGGCTATCAGGTGCAAGCCACAAACATCCACCCCAGTCAGCCTCTCCTCCGTCACGTGGTACCGCTTACTCACAAAAACTCTAGCATCCTCCTCTCTGGTTACTAACGGCACACCTTCAAATGACATCTCTCGCTCATCGTCAGTGCTAATGCACGACATACTGAAGTCCACAAAAAAATTCTCGAGACAAAAGTGTTAAACTTCCTATGCAAGCACTAATTACTAAATTAACTGGAGTCTCTTAAATTCTTTACTAATTGCCATACAAACAAAATATTCTTCAATATGCACGCTAAAATACAAACAAACAAATGTTGTACAACTCTGCAAAAATTTATACTGTTCACAAAATCCTAAGCAAGGTCGCCATTTGTTACGAACTGGCACTCGGGTACACAAGGGCTCTCAATCAGGACTCGAATACGGCTCGCTGCCACAACGGAAACACACGATCCCAACCCCTGAGTACTGCCAGCCGAACAAAAAACACCAATACCCTCCAGAGTTCAATCTGCTATAACGGGGTATACAAGAACTCGGTACTAGTGTTCAACAACAGACTAATAAAGAGACAGGAATTATCTAGTCTGGTCAACAATCAAACAATGAAGTAAAAAACAACAACACCAAAGAATAGTGTTGGCCGAAGCCGAAGTAATCCACCCTTGACTATGAACTTAAGAAGTCCTCCACCCTCTACTTCGGATCGGCACTATTACGTTACGTTAATTAATAGTCCTTAACCCGGCAAGCGCGATAGGCCTCACGGAAGGCTTCCTATAGGGAACGCGATAGGCCTCACGGAAGCAGGACCATAAAAAAAGACTTCCATAAAAAAAAAGGGCCTATCAAAACAAAGGAATTTGTCTCTAGGTGAGATAATTCCCCTCCAGTACTCATCCATGTAAATCTCACCCACCCCCCTCCCCTCCTTCCCCACCTTATTCCCCCCTCCCTCCCCACCTCAATTATCACCTATTTTTCCTCTTATTATCATCATTTATCGGTTATTTTTCTCTCCCGCGATAATGTAGCACAAGTGGGTTGCATAAAAGATCGTTATGCAACACCCAGACACCGGCACACACCGCCGCGCTCTTCTCAGTTGACTCCCAGACAGCGAGAGGGGAGGGCTGCCTGTCTCTCTCTCTCGCCTGAGATTATGACCGGGTGGCCAATATCTTCGTTTTTCACCACCCAAATGCTTTTCCCACTTATTTTAGCACTCTTGAAGGTTCATATATACATCATATATGTAAAATAAAAGCATACCGAAAACAAATAATGGTTTATATTGTAAATATAACGAATTCTGTCAGAATCCAGGGCTAGAAATGCACAAATAACTACCCTAGCACCTACTGTCATATCGCGCTTGTCAGGTTAAGCATCGAGCAAGGAATCTTCTGAAAAAAGTTAGATGCTTCTCGGATGCTCGTAAGAAGTACGTATCGGATTTTGAACAGTAATTCAATAAGCAAAAACACTGGCAACTAAATACTATTAAAGGCTTAAATTGGCATAAGAATAATTAAAAGAATATGCAATAGTAAATGGCAAACATTAAAAAGAAGTACTCCGCAAATGCAACGGCAATAGCCTACTCGGATTGTGCTCGTGGGCCACTAATCACTAAAGTAGCCAAGCTTGCAACACATGAAATCAATAGTGCATAAACAATATCATACATAAGGAAAGCTTCAATACTATTCTGTATCTACTAAACGAGTAAAGTCTAGCTGGGGTACTGTGGGCAAAAGGTAGCAGTGACTGAGCAAAAACGGCTCGTAGCCTAGCGAAGTCCTCACAACTGTTTAAAGTATTACGTTAAAACTAACAAGTACACTTTGAGAAATCCAGATCCCTTGTATCTGGTTTTCTCCCGGCTCCTTGACAAAGTAAAAACAAACTGTTAATAAAATACAGGGTGGTAGGCTCTTGCCCTCACGCACTGTAAATTATTAACTCAACACAGTCAGCCGCGAAGACTACCTAGGCTTCACTGAACCGAAACGAGTATGCAGGTTTATCGCTTAACCACTGCATCAAACAACAACTCGTAACACAGAAAAGCCTTACCCCAGTCTAGCATTACCTAGACCAGCAGAAAACAGGAATAATAATAATAACACACATGGAAATGCATATACAAGTGCAACAAACATAAATCAATCCTATTCTAAGTTAACCCTTCCAAAATAGGCTATCTAATAGGCAAGTATCTTGTGAGAACTCAAGCGATAATACGTTGGCTGACTAGCTCTGCACCAACGGGACCATGGAAGTTAAACAGGCAGGGAAAAGAGGAGATAAGAATGTAAGGTAGTAGAGAAAGTTCCCATCAGTCAGAAGAATATATATAGTTAGCAAGGGAAATGAGAAGTCGCTCTGCCTAATGAGTTCTGATGAAAAAATGGCTAGACTACCCTTTTATACCCGGCCCTCTAGTGAGCCCAACGTGAACTACTAAGGACCGCCCACTGACAACCATTACGTAATTTCTCTCTCTCCTCTGGGATAGACAAAGGCTCCCCTAGCACTGAGGGAGGGAGGAATGGGAGTGAGTTAGGCCCACCTCCCGCCTGGCGCACCCACTGACCCCCAACTGTGGCTGTTTCTCTTCCCATCATTACAAATAAGTTTTACACACAATACTTATAACTAATGATATAAAATAGAACTCGTTGACTCAGATGAAAACAAAATACATATTCATAATACTTATAGTACAACGGCTCACATGAACTAAGTTAGGAAACTCTACATAGAGTACAGCCTAAGTTCCTGCCCTGACGATCCTAGCGAGAGTGGGGCATGACTAGGCGTTCTGTACAGCATGCTCACACGTGGACATGCGTCACACCTCATGTTCAGCATATTAGTTTTGAGGTTTTAAGATTTTCGTGCCGTTAGTTTGTCGATATTAAGACCTTTCGCACAATTTCTTCGTCAATGTTAAGACCTTTCGTACCATTTAGGTGTCGATTTTTTTCCTGGCGAGCGATTAGCGAGCCTGTAATTTTAGAAGGAACCGGCCGAAAAATTTACAAATTTATCTTGAAAGGGGGTCTAGGAGGTGCTATTTTAAGCTTGATGGAGGTCTAGCATCAAAAATAAATAAATAGATATATACATAGGCCAAAACCAAGCACTACTCCCTTAAGCCGGTATCACAGTTTTTTTTAGTCAACATTCGATAATCAACATTTGTCTGGCTATATTTCTGGAATATTTTGCACTGGTATCGGAAACTAGACTGATGATAGATGTATTTACGTAACCAAAATATTTAAAATGTTGACCTCATAAGCTGCCAGATCAGTGTTGAGGATAAATGTTGAGGGAAAAAGCGCTAATGTGATACCGGCTATATTACCTTTTCAGACTAAGATGACATGGGTCCGAGGGTAGCTGCCCCCCCCCCCCCCCCCTCCCCCCTCCTATAACAACTGGACTCCTCTTCCCCCACCCCCCACCACACACACACACACACACACACACACACACACACACACACACACACACATAAAATAACGACCCACTATTTGGAACAATGTCATAATACAAGATACTCAATATAATTATGGAAGTCTGAATAAATAGAGATGATGTAGGGTGGATGGGACTCGTTAGCCTTGGTCGGCAACTCATCTAGGGGAGACAACCTTATACAAATCCGGGTGGATGAGACTCGTCAGCCTTGGTTGGCAACCTGTCTAAGGGAGTAAACCTGATACAAATCCGTACTGCTTACCTAACGGTAAGGCAGGTTAGTGGATGGATTAGCCGAACACCACTGTAGAAAAATAGTTCTAACAAGATACACAGAGGGCCTCGGAGTTGGACGGATCCTAAATTGAGTGGTCAATCCTGTAAGTCCTTCACTAAACTGGCTCGGGTTGTCCCTCTCACAGGGAATAGGTCCGCTTGGGGGCATTCTGTGTATGGCCACCCTCGTAAGGGGAGTAAGGCGTCCGGCAATAGATAGATAGATATATGAGTATTCCCTTACGTAGCAAACCGAGCCATATCTAAGTTATCCTAGCTTGACCTACCTTAACCTAGCCTATTCCATCCTGCCCTTGTCTTGCCTAATCTATCATATTAAAGGGGTATCCTTGGCTGAGTGTTCATGGACTATTCCAGGGAACTGTACGTTCGTTAACTTAATATTCCACACAAAAGGAGCATGCTTCTTGGTTACTGTATGGCCATCCTCTTTCGCGCACCCTACTTATCATTGTCATAAAGTAACCGCGAACCATGCCCTTTTTATGTGGAATATTAAAGGGGTATCCTTGGCTGAGTGTTCAGGGACTTTCACAGGGAACTGTACCTACCCTAACGTAGTCTATCCTAGCTTGCCTATTCTATGTTATCCTATCCTAACCAATCTAACCTTAGACTAGCCTATCCTAATCATAGCTAACCTAATCAAACTTTAGAATAACCTAACCTATTTATAGCTAAACTCAATCTAAAATTATAATAATCTATCATAATTATAGCTAACATTAGACTAACCTATCCTAATGATATAGCTAACATCCATATAAACTTACATTAACCTATAGCTAACCTCACTCTAACCTTAGAATAATCTAACCTAAGCGTGTTCTAACCTAGCCTATTCATAGACTAGCTCAGCTTTACCCTTTTAGTATTGTATGCAATGACATTGCTTTCCTCTATGTATGGTTATTAGTAGATGATTTTTGTTCAGCTTAGGAAGGAATTGTGGAAGTCAAAGGGTTAATTGACCGCTTGCGAGTTTCGGGTTGCAAGGAAGTTGGAGGCGTAAACAGCAATACTAATCATAATTGCAGACGATATATGAGTTTGTGATGGATATATAAATGTTGATGTTTAATTTTATGCATTTATATATCCACTACAGCCTAATTTTAGCCAGAAATTACGCTATAGCCTATATCGATGTGTTATCATCAATGTCCTTGTAGCCAGAAACCTCGCTTGTTTGCTCTTTCTCTCCCTCTCTCTTTGGTTTGTATCCATTCAGCCCCATTCAGCCTACTATTTTAAGATGTTTACCCCCATCCAGGTGTCGATATTTTCCTGGCGAACGGTAGCGAGCCAGCATATATATATATATTTTTGTTTTGACATCAAGCTAAATTTGTAAATTTTTCGATAGAAAAATGTCACCGCCGAAGCCGGATTTCTCCATACAATGCTGGCTAGCTATCACTCGCCAACGTCTTAAAACAGTTGGCTGAATGGGGCCGAATGGATACAAGCTAGAGAAAGAGAGAAAAGGAGAAAAAGAGAAAAAAAGCAGGTGACCTCCCTTAAAATAACAACACATTTTACAGTGCATCTTATACTAGTTTACCTAACCTAATTCAATCATCCTTAACATGGGGCAATGCAATGCAATTGACGGCGAAAAGGCTTGTGAGCGAATTGACTGTTAATCAATTCGCCACGGTCCCTGGCAAGTCATAATGAATATAAACTCTACGCAAGGGAGATATAAGGGCCAAAATCCACTGGCCCCAAATTCGCCACGGTCCCCTGAAAGTTCAAAGGAATATATACTCTACGAACGGGAGATATATGGGTGAAAATTGGCTGGTTAAAACTTGGCTACTCTGTCTCCATCGCCACCACCAGTTGGCATTTTAAGGAAGCTCCTTATTGGGATGGTGGGTTATTTATGTATTGTTTTATATTTCCAATCCTCGTGCTGGTTTATGTATTGTTTTATATTTACAATCCTCGTGCTGGTTTATGTATTGTTTTATATTTCCAATCCACGTGCTGGTTTATGTATTGTTTTATATTTCCAATCCTCGTGCTGGTTTATGTATTGTTTTATATTTACAATCCTCATGCTGGTTTATGTATTGTTTTATATTTCCAATCCTCGTGCTGGTTTATGTATTGTTTTATATTTCCAATCCTCATGCTGGTTTATTGTTTTATATTTCCAATCCTCGTGCTGGTTTATGTATTGTTTTATATTTCCAATCCTCGTGCTGGTTTATGTATTGTTTTATATTTCCAATCCTCGTGCTGGTTTATGTATTGTTTTATATTTCCAATCCTCATGCTGGTTTATGTATTGTTTTATATTTCCAATCCTCATGCTGGTTTAAGTATTGTTTTATATTTCCAATCCTCATGCTGGTTTAAGTATTGTTTTATATTTCCAATCCTCGTGCTGGTTTATGTATTGTTTTATATTTACAATCCTCGTGCTGGTTTATGTATTGTTTTATATTTCCAATCCTCGTGCTGGTTTATGTATTGTTTTATATTTACAATCCTCGTGCTGGTTTATGTATTGTTTTATATTTCCAATCCTCATGCTGGTTTACGTATTGTTTTATATTTCCAATCCTCGTGCTGGTTTTGTATTGTTTTATATTTCCAATCCTCGTGCTGGTATATGTATTGTTTTATATTTCCAATCCTCGTGCTGGTTTATGTATTGTTTTATATTTCCAATCCTCATGCTGGTTTATGTATTGTTTTATATTTCCAATCCTCATGCTGGTTTATGTATTGATTTATATTTCCAATCCTCGTGCTGGTTTATGTATTGTTTTATATTTCCAATCCTCGTGCTGGTTTATGTATTGTTTTATATTTCCAATCCTTGTGCTGGTTTGATTGTAGTATAAATGTCGAAGGTGTGTGTGTCTGTGTGTGTGTGAGTGATAATTATAATAATTTATTCAATTTGAGGCAATGGTTATTCACAATACAAAATATACTAGTACAATATATATATCTTAAAAAATAAAGTTAAAATCTAAAATAGGTACACTCGACCAAAAAACAATCTTTACACTAACGCTCTAAACAAACTGGAAGTGGGTCGAAATCTTATGATAATAAAGGCCGTGTCACACAGAAGTCGAACCCACCCGAAACCGGCCGAATCGATGTAAAAATTCAAATTTCAGCCAGTTCTGGTCGATTCTTCGGGTGATTTCCGGTTATGTTCGGGACGTTCTTGGGATGTTCTGGGCTTGAGTGGAATCATCCGGTGAATCTATCCAAAGTTAGTGCATGCGTTAACTTTTGGGGATGAATCCGGTCAAAAAAACGTTAAAAAAATATCGAGTCATGATCTAGTTATATTAGAGTCATATTCTGGTTACATTCGACCTATTCGGGTCGTGTTCGATTATATTTGAATTGCCGATGAATACTCGAAATACTCGAACCTGGGTCGAATATAACCCAATGTGTATCAGAATTATTGACTTCCTTAAGCTGGTATCACACAAATGCTTTTTCCTTCAATATTTATCCTCAACACTGGTCTGGCAGCTTATGAGGCTAACATTTAGAATATTTCGGTGACTTAAATTTATCTATAACCAGTCTAGTTTCCGATACCAGTGCAAAATAATCCAGAAATGATGCCAAATTTTTTTTGATCACTGAATGTTGACTATAAATGCTCTCGTGTGATACCAGCTTTTGGTATCTCACTGCCAGTATCTCACCCTGTCTGTTGGCCAGTTACATGTTTCCTTGTTTGGAGTTTCGTGCATTTTTTTTTTTTTTTATTTCATAACATGGTTTTGCTAAATCTTCAATGCGTTTTTTTCTACATAGCGATTTTGATGAATTATTTTGTCTATATATTGTGTGGTTCCTGTTTTGGTGTGTTTATTTCGCAAGTTTTAAATTTTAATTGCAAATCCCATTGTTTATATTGCCATTTTCAAGCATATTTTTAAGCTTGCATCCTAGATCCCCTTCGAGCAAAAAACAGCCACTCAAACTCCCCTTCAAGGGCCCCCATGATTCACACACACACACACACAGAAAGATAAGTAGATAAGTCTGTCTCATATACAGTATGTTAGTATTTTATCGCTCGCTCTCCCCTAGCCACTCTCTCTCTCTATCTATTTATCTCTCTAATGAATCTACCTAACTCTCTTATACATTAATATAACTATGACTTATTTGGACTTTTTGTAATCTATAAATAATTTCTAATGCGATGGAATTGAAAACAATATTATCCTTCTAGCATCCAAATAATAACATGAAAAAAGAGTCAATAAAAATGTCTCCTTTGTCTTTTCAGAACCAATTAAGTCCGTCTCATAATTGCTCTTGTTTATCGCTCACTTTCCCCTCTGCAACTCTCTTTCTATCTCTCTATCTCTCTAATGCATCTACCTAACTCCCTTATACATTAACAAAACTATCTCTTATTTGGACTTTTTGTAATCTTTGAATCATTTCTAATGCGATGGAATTGAAATATATAATATCTTGCCAGCACATAGATAAACAATAAATAAGATAGTCAACAAAATATTTCAACCCTCTTGCTGCGCGAGGCCCGAGCTTCGGAGACAGAAGATTTACGTTTGATAGATTTTTGTTTGTTTTGTTCCCACGGTATACACAAAATGATGGGAAATATTGTAACATGTTTTTTATTGACATTTGTGTCGTTTTTGCTGATTATGAGTTGGTGGAAAACAATTGTTTTTAATTCCATCATATCGGAAATGATTCACAGATTATATAGAGACCAAATAACATACACTTTTAAGTGTGTTCAATAGTTTTGCATTATCAATAGGGTGTAGCACAAGGCTTATCAACATCGTTACCATTAGACGATATTATTCAGGTTAAAAAACAATTAGCAGGTTTCGAATTGTTTTACTTAATCCTTTTTAATACCACAGATCCTTATTCAATATACTCTCATTATACTCTGGCAACTATTAGACGATTGTATTCAGCGCAGGAAGGGCGTCTACCCATTGAAATGCTTCAGACAATATCAATTAATCCCTTTAGCTACCATAAATCCATCCTAAGCTTCATAAAATCGTCTAAATGTTGCTGAAATCAAATAAATATGACGTCACCGATACAGAAAGGGTTAACGAAAGATAATATAAGCGATTATTTAACTTACTATGATCTTCGACCTATTCGACTGACGTTCGACCTAACTTCTTCTAGTTCGGTTGTTGATCGACTGAGCTTCAGCTGAGCTTCGGTAATCATTCTGGTTATTTCCCGTCTTTGGGGCATATTCGAGTTATATTCGACGCATGATCGAGGCTTCTTCGTTCCATATCGGGTTTCCTTCGAGTTTACGTACGGGGATTCATCGACTCATCATCGACTTTCATTCAGGTCCATCGGGTTATATTCGAAATTCTTTCGGGTCAGTGTCTGGTTATATTCGACTGACTCCGACTAACTTTCGGGTAATTCGGTTCAAATATGCAAGTCATCGACTTCGGGCGGCAGTCGGCCAACGTTCGACTTCTGTGTGACACGGCCTTTAATAATACCCCACAGAGGTATGTTTCACCCGATTCATTCCGTTCACACTTGATTATTTACAGCTCACCAGTGTAAAGATTGTTTTTTTGGTCGAGTGTACATACACAAAAGTAATAATAAAACATACTTGGGAGGTTATTCACATTTATATAAAATGTATATAGAACAATTAAATCAATCTTAGAACTGAATTAATTTTTAAGACAGTTTTACTCAGAGAGAAAAAGAGAGAGAACAGGGAACCCTGCCTGTGTTTGCATGTGCGCACTGATCCTCCAACCCCAGCGAGGAAGAGAGAACAGGGAACCCTGCCTGTGTTTGCATGTGCGCACTGATCCTCCAACCCCAGCGAGGAAGAGAGAACAGGGAACCATGCCTGTGTTTGCATGTGCGCACTGATCCTCCAACCCCAGCGAGGAAGAGAGAACAGGGAACCCTGCCTGTGTTTGCATGTGCGCACTGATCTTCCAACCCCAGCTAGGAAGAGAGAACAGGGAACCATGCCTGTGTTTGCATGTGCGCACTGATCCTCCAGCCCCAGCGAGGAAGAGAGAACAGGGAACCATGCCTGTGTTTGCATGTGCGCACTGATCCTCCAGCCCCAGCGAGGAAGAGAGAACAGGGAACCATGCCTGTGTTTGCATGTGCGCACTGATCCTCCAGCCCCAGCGAGGAAGAGAGAACAGGGAACCATGCCTGTGTTTGCATGTGCGCACTGATCCTCCAGCCCCAGCGAGGAAGAGAGAACAGGGAACCATGCCTGTGTTTGCATGTGCGCACTGATCCTCCAGCCCCAGCGAGGAAGTCCGAACTGAAATCTATATGCAGCAGGTATACTACTTAAGGGGGGTGACCTGTTTTTGTTCTGTCCCGTTCTATCTTTCTCTGGCTTGTATCCATTTGGCCCCATTCAGCCTACTGTTTTAAGACGTTTATCCCCATCCAGGTGTCAAATTTTTACTGGTGAGCGGTAGCGAGCCAGCACACTTTTTATTTTTGTTTGACAGGCTAAATTTGTACATTTTTCGATAGAAAAATTTCTCCGGGGAAGCCGGATTTCTTCATATAATGCTGGCTCGCTTTCGCTCGCCAGGAAGAAATCGACACCTAGATCGGGATAAACGTCTTAAAATAGTTGGCTGAATGGGGTCGAATGGATACAAGCCACAGAAAGAGAGAAAAGGAGAGAAATAACAAAAAGCAGGTCACCCCCCTTAATAGAAGAACAGGATAGTAAAGCTGAAGGTTTTATCTCCGCGTTACAATCCCAGCGACTGTAAGGCCGACATGATACTATAGGTAAAAAATAACGATACGTTTGTAACTAATAGAAATATAAGAAATAACGATACCTTTGTAACTAATAGAAATATAAGAAATAACGATACCTTTGTAACCAATAGAGATATAAGAAATAACGATGCCTTTGTAACCAATAGACATATAAGAAATAACGATACCTTTGTAACTAATAGAAATATAAGAAATAACGATACCTTTGTAACCAATAGACATATAAGAAATAACGATGCCTTTGTAACCAATAGACATATAAGAAATAACGATACCTTTGTAACTAATAGAAATATAAGAAATAACGATACCTTTGTAACCAATAGACATATAAGAAATAACGATACCTTTGTAACCAATAGACATATAAGAAATAACGATACCTTTGTAACCAATAGAAATATAAGAAATAACGATACCTTTGTAACCAATAGACATAAGAAATAACGATGCCTTTGTAACCAATAGACATATAAGAAATAACGATACCTTTGTAACTAATAGAAATATAAGAAATAACGATACCTTTGTAACCAATAGAAATATAAGAAATAACGATACCTTTGTAACCAATAGACATATAAGAAATAACGATACCTTTGTAACCAATAGAAATATAAGAAATAACGATACCTTTGTAACCAATAGACATAAGAAATAACGATGCCTTTGTAACCAATAGACATATAAGAAATAACGATACCTTTGTAACTAATAGAAATATAAGAAATAACGATACCTTTGTAACCAATAGAAATAAGAAATAACGATACCTTTGTAACCAATAGACATATAAGAAATAACGATACCTTTGTAACCAATAGAAATATAAGAAATAACGATACCTTTGTAACCAATAGACATAAGAAATAACGATGCCTTTGTAACCAATAGACATATAAGAAATAACGATACCTTTGTAACTAATAGAAATATAAGAAATAACGATACCTTTGTAACCAATAGAAATATAAGAAATAACGATACCTTTGTAACCAATAGACATATAAGAAATAACGATACCTTTGTAACCAATAGAAATATAAGAAATAACGATACCTTTGTAACCAATAGACATATAAGAAATAACGATACCTTTGTAACCAATAGACATATAAGAAATAACGATACCTTTGTAACCAATAGACATATAAGAAATAACGATACCTTTGTAACCAATAGAAATATAAGAAATAACGATACCTTTGTAACCAATAGACATATAAGAAATAACGATACCTTTGTAACCATAAGAACATAAGAACATAAGAAAATGGGAGTCTGCAGAAAGCCGATTGGCCTAAGCAAGGCAGATCCCTGTCCCACACAACCCCAATTACAAAGCCCAATTATAGGCTCAACACTCTAATACCCTGAGGATCATCTTACCAAACCGGTTAGAGATTAACGCAGGATTACGGGGGTCTGCAGAGCGCTGATTGGCCCAACCCGGCTGATCCCCTTCACACCCAACCCTTCTCGTCCATATGCTTATCCAATTTTTTCTTAAAGCTCTCTATCGTTCTACCAATAGACATATAAGAAATATCGATACCTTTGTAACCAATAGAAATATAAGAAATAACGATACCTTTGTAACCAATAGACATATAAGAAATAACGATACCTTTGTAACCAATAGACATATAAGAAATATCGATACCTTTGTAACCAATAGACATATAAGAAATAACGATACCTTTGTAACCAATAGAAATATAAGAAATAACGATACCTTTGTAGCCAATAGAAATATAAGAAATAACGATACCTTTGTAACCAATAGAAATATAAGAAATAACGATACCTTTGTAACCAATAGAAATATAAGAAATAACGATACCTTTGTAACCAATAGACATAAGAAATAACGATGCCTTTGTAACCAATAGACATATAAGAAATAACGATACCTTTGTAACTAATAGAAATATAAGAAATAACGATACCTTTGTAACCAATAGAAATATAAGAAATAACGATACCTTTGTAACCAATAGACATATAAGAAATAACGATACCTTTGTAACCAATAGAAATATAAGAAATAACGATACCTTTGTAACCAATAGACATAAGAAATAACGATGCCTTTGTAACCAATAGACATATAAGAAATAACGATACCTTTGTAACTAATAGAAATATAAGAAATAACGATACCTTTGTAACCAATAGAAATATAAGAAATAACGATACCTTTGTAACCAATAGACATATAAGAAATAACGATACCTTTGTAACCAATAGAAATATAAGAAATAACGATACCTTTGTAACCAATAGACATAAGAAATAACGATGCCTTTGTAACCAATAGACATATAAGAAATAACGATACCTTTGTAACTAATAGAAATATAAGAAATAACGATACCTTTGTAACCAATAGAAATATAAGAAATAACGATACCTTTGTAACCAATAGACATATAAGAAATAACGATACCTTTGTAACCAATAGAAATATAAGAAATAACGATACCTTTGTAACCAATAGACATATAAGAAATAACGATACCTTTGTAACCAATAGACATATAAGAAATAACGATACCTTTGTAACCAATAGACATATAAGAAATAACGATACCTTTGTAACCAATAGAAATATAAGAAATAACGATACCTTTGTAACCAATAGACATATAAGAAATAACGATACCTTTGTAACCATAAGAACATAAGAACATAAGAAAATGGGAGTCTGCAGAAAGCCGATTGGCCTAAGCAAGGCAGATCCCTGTCCCACACAACCCCAATTACAAAGCCCAATTATAGGCTCAACACTCTAATACCCTGAGGATCATCTTACCAAACCGGTTAGAGATTAACGCAGGATTACGGGGGTCTGCAGAGCGCTGATTGGCCCAACCCGGCTGATCCCCCTTCACACCCAACCCTTCTCGTCCATATGCTTATCCAATTTTTTCTTAAAGCTCTCTATCGTTCTACCAATAGACATATAAGAAATATCGATACCTTTGTAACCAATAGAAATATAAGAAATAACGATACCTTTGTAACCAATAGACATATAAGAAATAACGATACCTTTGTAACCAATAGACATATAAGAAATATCGATACCTTTGTAACCAATAGACATATAAGAAATAACGATACCTTTGTAACCAATAGAAATATAAGAAATAACGATACCTTTGTAGCCAATAGAAATATAAGAAATAACGATACCTTTGTAACCAATAGAAATATAAGAAATAACGATACCTTTGTAACCAATAGAAATATAAGAAATAACGATACCTTTGTAACCAATAGAAATATAAGAAATAACGATACCTTTGTAACCAATAGACATATAAGAAATAACGATACCTTTGTAACCAATAGAAATATAAGAAATAACGATACCTTTGTAACCAATACATATAAGAAATAACGATACCTTTGTAACCAATAGACATATAAGAAATAACGATACCTTTGTAACCAATACATATAAGAAATAACGATACCTTTGTAACCAATAGACATATAAGAAATAACGATACCTTTGTAACCAATACATATAAGAAATAACGATACCTTTGTAACCAATAGAAATATAAGAAATAACGATACCTTTGTAACCAATAGAAATATAAGAAATAACGATACCTTTGTAACCAATAGACATATAAGAAATAATGATACCTTTGTAACCAATAGAAATATAAGAAATAACGATACCTTTGTAACCAATACATATAAGAAATAACGATACCTTTGTAACCAATAGACATATAAGAAATAACGATACCTTTGTAACCAATACATATAAGAAATAACGATACCTTTGTAACCAATAGACATATAAGAAATAACGATACCTTTGTAACCAATACATATAAGAAATAACGATACCTTTGTAACCAATAGACATATAAGAAATATCGATACCTTTGTAACCAATAGACACATATCATCAGGGAACTTTCAAAACATAGCAGAATATGATAGGCTTAGTTTAAAAGATAGCAGAATTAACACTTCATGATAGGCTTAGTTTAAAAGATAGCAGAATAAACACTTCATGATAGGCTTAGTTTAAAAGATAGCAGAATAAACACTTCATGATAGGCTTAGTTTAAAAGATAGCAGAATAAACACTTCATGATAGGCTTAGTTTAAAAGATAGCAGAATAAACACTTCATGATAGGCTTAGTTTAAAAGATAGCAGAATAAGCACTTCATGATAGGCTTAGTTTAAAAGATAGCAGAATAAGCACTTCATGATAGGCTTAGTTTAAAAGATAGGGCAAAGATTAGGCTTACCCAAGAGAAAAGGCGAATGATTACAAATCGTAAACTAATCAGTGGAGATAATACAGTTCGTTAAAAAAAGAGGTGCATGGGGGCGTTTCGTTCGTGGTCACCCCTTCGCGGATCACGGCGTCAGGCAATATATAGATAGATAGATAGAACAAAAGGTTAGTGGGAGGAACATGTTAACCTAACTAACATTACCTGCGGCAGTGTGTGTTCAGATTGTGTACCCCCCCCCCCCCATTGTTTTAGTGCACAGCTTGGCATGCTTGCAATAAGTCAGGTTTGTGTACATGTCAAAATGCAGTTCTGTATTTCAACAATTACAACAACGCTTCAGAATGGCTTGCCCTTGTAAAACTCTGACGACGCCGAAAGAAACTTATAAAAGTATATCGAACTCTAACCCTCGTTGCTTATATTATAGCTAACCCACAAACCTACCGATTACAGTTCAGATATAAAACATCTTACTTAATCATTATATTAACCCACAGTTTTGCAATACCATCTGCTATCCTCGTATGTTTGCTAAACAAACAGGCACAACAAATATAAATATATGTCAATATATTATACAATCAAAATGCTAAAGATAAAATAATGGTTTAACAAGTACGTAGGGGAATTTGAGTAAGTAGAGATGCTCCATCAGAGTTGAAAGAGTAATACCAGGTTGATGTTTTATTGGGGCCTAATGGAGAGTAATGATTGGTATTAGTGTGATGAAGCGCTACATAAACCTGGGGGAATGTTGTTATTACATGGGGGAGGGGGGGGGGGATCAGGTATGGTGAGAGAGAGATATATTTACATAGATTTACATAGATTCACTGACCACACAGACCTTACGATCCCAGCGAGGTGGTCAGGACTTAATTCTAGTAGAGACACTAACCCGAGAGTAAAGGACAGTGGAAGGAAAGGATAGCAAAGAAGAAGAAGAAGAGAGAGAGAGAGAGAGAGAGACCTACATTAAGCTACAAGCCAGGGAAAGAGAAAAGGAGAGAAAGATAAAAAAAAAAGCCGGTGACCTCCCTTAACTATTTTCGGCAACTGTGGTCTGACAGATCATGAGTCAAGCCTTTGTATGCATTGTGCCAACTATATTCATCTACCTTAAGGGGGGTCAGCGTCTTTTGTTATCTTTCTCTCCTTTTCTCTCTTTCCCTGGCTTGTATCCATTCGGCCCCATTCAGTCAACTGTTTTAAGACGTTTAACCCCATCCAGTGTCGATTTATTCCTGGCGAGCGATAGCGCGCCAGTATTGTATGGAGAAATCCGGCTTCGCCGGAGACATTTTGCTATCGAAAAATGTACAAATTTAGCTTGCTGTCAAAACAAAAATATATATATGCTGGCTCGCTACTGCTCGCCAGGAAAATATTGACACCTGGATGAGGGTAACCGTCTTAAAACAGTAGGCTGAATGGGGCCGAATGGATACAAGCCAAAGAGAGAGGGATAGTAAGAGAAAAAAAGCGAGGTGGGCTCCCTTAAGGTAAAATGTGTTCCTGTTGGGGGGGGGGGGGGGGGGGGAATTTACTGGACTCTTTTCACCTTCATGTTTAGCCCCATTAGTTTTGAAATGTTAGGACGTTTTCCCCGTTTGGTTGCCGATTTTAAGACCTTCTGCCCCATTTCTGTGTTAATGTTAAGTCCTTTCGTGCCATTTAGGTGTTCATGCCTGGCGTGAAGAGAGAATCAGCTACCTAATCTAATCTACATTCAGCCTAGTTTCCGATATAAATACAAAAAGTCTGAACGATGTTACCCCCAACATTTAGGCCATCGAAAATTGACGATGAAACTGTTGTGTGATACCTCCCTTTAGACGTCTCTCTCTCTCTCTCTCTCTCTCTCTCTCTCTCTCTTGTTTTTTTTTTGTTTTTTTTTTTCTGATGATGATGTCTAGTTTTAGCATTTGTAAGGCTTGATCTTTATTGGCAGTCAGGTCCGCCTACTGACCCGCCCAGCTTTTGTTCTCTTAATTGTCGCCACTAACCAGAGGAAACAATGCATACTACCCTGGCAAGAAGAAAATATTTGAATATACAATTATAAGCACTTGTTAACATTTGTATTACTATCTATCTATCTATCTATCTATTGCCGGACGCCTTACTCCCCTTACGAGGGTGGCCATACACAGAATGCCCACAAGCGGACCTATTCCCTGCGAGAGAGACAACCCGAGCCATTATTCAGGCTTACATTTAACGATTTGTCTCGGCCTAGGAAGGACCTCTAGCTAGCAAATCAGCATTCTATCCCAATTATCTATTTGACCACCAAACACCTTTCTAGATTGTATACAAAGGAGTACAAAGGAGTACAAAGGAAATCAAGCAACAACAGGTCTAGTGACCCTTCTAGGCTGCTTGTCCTCCAAAACACTGAGGATCAAGTGTCCAAACAGTGGTTTAGAATGGGTAAGGGAACATTGGAAAGGGAACTACTGCCCTGGAACTAATGTCCGTGGCAGGAATAGGAAGTTAGTAGGGGACAGTTGGGTTAGTAACTAAGTAGGGGACAGATGGGTTAGTAAGCCAATAGATGTCCTAGTATTTATTCGTGCCACAACTTTTATGTATATTGATTGATTGATGACGTGCTAGAAGTGCTGCTATACCACATTCTAAAGCCGGAGTCACACGAGCAATTTTTACGGGCAATTATGGTCTGGCAGCTTAAAAAATTACACTTTATCAGAATTCAGCCGCCTAACATACTCTCCCTTCAGTCTAGTTACCGATATCAGTGCAAAAAAGTCCCGAAATATAACGAGAACAAACTTGCTCATGGAAAATTGTCGGAAAAAGTGCTCCTGTGACAGCGATCCTGATTTTGTGCTTTGAATTGGTTCTAACAAGGTGTTGAGCCCAGCCCCGACTCTCTCACTCCTACAACAGTTCTTTCCCTCACCACCTACTATTACCCTACAGTATGTCCCCCGACCACCCTACTGGCTTCGATGGCTTGTCTCTCTTTCCTGGGTGGTGACCTGTTTTTGTTCTGTCCTTTTCTATCTTTCTCTGGCTTGTATCCATTTGGCCCCATTCAGCCTACTGTTTTAAGACGTTTATCCCCATCCAGGTGTCAGTTTCTTACTGGTGAGCGGTAGCGAGCCAGCATATATTTTATTTTTGTTAGACAGCAGGCTAAATTTGTACATTTTTCGACAGAAAAATGTCTCCAGCGAAGCCGGATTTCTTCATATAATGCTGGCTCGCTTTCGCTCGCCAGGAAGAAATCTACACCTAGATGGGGATAAACGTCTTAAAATAGTTGGCTGAATGGGGCCGAATAGATACAAGCCAGAGAAAGAGAGAAAAGGACAGAAATAACAAAAAGCAGGTCACCCACCCTTAACCCATTCAGTACCGGTGACATATTGTTAGGACTATAAGTTGGCACGGGTTTGGTTGATCTTGGTTGATTTACCACTGGTTGGGAGCTACTGGTTAAAATGGTCTACTGGCTGAGTTGTCCGGGAACCCTTTTCAGAATACTATACTAGTTTACCAATGTTAATGTTAATACTATACTAGTTTACCAATGTTAATGTTAATACTATACTAGTTTACCAATGTTAATGTTAATACTATACTAGTTTACCAATGTTAATGTTAATACTATACTAGTTTACCAATGTTAATGTTAATACTATACTAGTTTACCAATGTTAATGTTAATACTATACTAGTTTACCAATGTTAATGTTAATACTATACTAGTTTACCAATGTTAATTCGTAAAGTGCTATTTAGTAAAATTACCTGTATTGAACCGTCTCAGTAACATGGCGTCTTGTATGACATATATTGTTATACTCATGTTAACATTAAACGATTGTATACAACTTAAGAAGTACCAAAAGCAATTTTAGGAGTAAAATATATTTCAACTCTCTCTTTCATAAAACCGTTTTAAATATAAACGTCTTATTTACATAGTATGTGTGTACTAAACTACCTCTGTACCAGGTGTTAGTGTACGTAACTGTACCTATAATATTGGATAATGTACCCGTATTATGGTAATTATGCCCTGGTCTTTTATGGTATATTGCACCCTAACCTACATCCACGTAATTGCACCCTTTTTTACCTTTTTTCATCGGACTAAGATATTAAAAAGTCTAATAACATCATTGTGCAGTAAAGTATGTAATCATCCCATGCAACGGGCCAGGCTACATTAAATTAACTTGTTCTTACGTACAGTCATGGCCAAAGGCCGCATACCAAATTGACCACTTTAAATTAAATGTATCCTCTCCTTTTGAAACTATCTGGGACAAAGTCTTGTGGCTTAATATGATCTCTCTCTCTCTCTCTCTCTCTCTCTCTCTCTCTCTCTCTCTCTCTCTCTCTCTCTCTCTATCTCTCTCTCCCTCTCACTCTCTCTCTCTCTCACTCTCTCTCTCTCTCTCTCTCGCTCCTCCTCGCTCTCTCTCTCTCTCTCTCTCTCCTCCTCTCTCACGCTCCTCTCCTCTCTCTCCTCTTCTCTCTCATCCTCTCCTCTCTCTCTCGCTCTCACTCTCTCTCTCTCTCTCTCTCTCTCTCTCTCTCTCTCTCTCTCTCTCTCTCTCGCTTGCTTTGTATTTTTGCCTGGCGAATTTGCACTTCGTAGCTTAGGGCTTGAGAACTCTACTTTTGGCTAAGTAGCTGATGCCAGGTTAAAAGGAAAATAGAATATACATCCATAAATATGTTCATCTCTGGTCATCTCTCTAGTTTTAAGTGATATCATGTGTTTGACAGACATAAAACTATCCTGTATATTCATAGTTTTATCAATTTGGTTCAGTAGATATTGTTGCTGTTTGTTTTAATTGTGTAAGCCTTCGTAGATATATATATATGTGTGTGTGTGTGTGTGTATGTGTGTGTGTGTGTGTGTGTGTGTGTGTGTGTGTGTGTGTGTGTGTGAACTGATAAGAAAGTTAAGAATTAGTTGCCCTGATTGCGCCACAATTGATTTGATTTGTATATGTGTTAACTACTGTGAAATTCAAAATACCTGGCATATATAACATAATATTACAGCATACTCTGCATGGGCTCTTGTCAATGACCTATCTGTCTATTTATCGATCCGTCTGTCAATCTATCTCTCTAGCTCTTCATTAGCTATGATCAATGATACAGTAAGTCTATCTATCCATTTATCTGTCAATATATCCATCTATCTTAATATATATTAACCTATTTATCTATCTATCTACCAACTTACCTATCTATCTATTTATCTATCTATTTGCGGGTAAGGGAGTCAGTCAGGTAGGTTAGACAAATCCCCCCCCACCCCCCCCACCAGCCCCGTACCCTCGTCCACCCGCACCCCCGTCCACAAATCCCCCCCCTCCTTCCCATCAGCCCCGTACCCTCGTCCACCCCCTCCCCCAACCCCCGTCCACAAATCCCCCCCCCCCCCCCCCCCCACCGGCCCCGTACCCTCGTCCACCCGCACCCCCGTCCACAAATCCCCCCCTCCTTCCCACCAGCCCCCCCCCCCCGCCCACAAAAACCAACTCACCGACCAAAAAAAAAAGAAGCCATTCCAGCGCCATCACGAGAATAATATCCTCTATTATTTATGGCCAGTAGACTCGGTGACTTCATTGTGGTCTATTATTTATGGCCAGTAGACTCGGTGACTTCATTGTGGTCTATTATTTATGGCCAGTAGACTCGGTGACTTCATTGTGGTCTATTATTTATGGCCAGTAGACTCGGTGACTTCATTGTGGTCTATTATTTATGGCCAGTAGACTCGGTGACTTCATTGTGGTCTATTATTTATGGCCAGTAGACTCGGTGACTTCATTGTGGTCTATTATTTATGGCCAGTAGACTCGGTGACTTCATTGTGGTCTATTATTTATGGCCAGTAGACTCGGTGACTTCATTGTGGTCTATTATTTATGGCCAGTAGACTCGGTGACTTCATTGTGGTCTATTATTTATGGCCAGTAGACTCGGTGACTTCATTGTGGTCTATTATTTATGGCCAGTAGACTCGGTGACTTCATTGTGGTCTATTATTTATGGCCAGTAGACTCGGTGACTTCATTGTGGTCTATTATTTATGGCCAGTAGACTCGGTGACTTCATTGTGGTCTATTATTTATGGCCAGTAGACTCGGTGACTTCATTGTGGTCTATTATTTATGGCCAGTAGACTCGGTGACTTCATTGTGGTCTATTATTTATGGCCAGTAGACTCGGTGACTTCATTGTGGTCTATTATTTATGGCCAGTAGACTCGGTGACTTCATTGTGGTCTATTATTTATGGCCAGTAGACTCGGTGACTTCATTGTGGTCTATTATTTATGGCCAGTAGACTCGGTGACTTCATTGTGGTCTATTATTTATGGCCAGTAGACTCGGTGACTTCATTGTGGTCTATTATTTATGGCCAGTAGACTCGGTGACTTCATTGTGGTCTATTATTTATGGCCAGTAGACTCGGTGACTTCATTGTGGTCTTACCCAATCAATTACGCTACCAATGAACCACTTGCGAGTCTCGGGATATCAGGACATTCGCGTTGTAGGCATCGAGTTTTAGTTTTTATAGTGTTATGAAGAAAACAAACTTATATACGCACTCGTCTCCTACAACTTAAGGGGAGGTTTTTAGTTTGTTTTCTACTTCTCCAGCAATCTTAAAATTTCACCCCCTTGACCCTCGTTCAAGATAAATTAGTACATTTTTCGGTAGAAAAATGTCCCGGCTGAAATCCGGTTCCTCTTATATTACAGGCTCGCTATCGCTCGCCAGGATAAAATCGACACCTAAATGGCACGAAAGGTCTTAATATTGACATAAATGGGTCGAACGTTCTTAAAATCGTCAACCTAATGGGGCGAACGTCTTAAAACTTCAAAAGCAATGGGGCTAAACATGAGGGAGAAAGGAGTCAAGAAAAAATCCCTCAAGTGGAAATCTCCCCTTAAATACAGTGAAATACGGCGATATATAACTATTCATTGTAACTAAACGTGCCATCTCTTTTTTGAAAATACAAATATACGGTGAAATGCAAGTCTGTTTATTAAATTAAGGACACGAATCACAAGTTAACGGACAATAGCTACTTTCGCAAATCTGAACCCAGATTTGTTTTCTTACAGCCATGTTATTAAGGGGAGGTATTTAGGTTGTTCCCTAGACCTCTATCAAGCTAAAAACTACAACCCCTAGACCCCCTTTCAAGATAAATTTGTACATTTTTCGGTAGAAAAATTTCCCGGCCGAAGGCCGGTTCCTCTTGATATACAGGCTCGCTATCGCTCGCCAGGAAAAAATCGACACCTAAATTGCACGAACGGCCTTAAAATTGACAGAAATTGGGCGAAAGTTCTTAAGATCGTCTAACTTATCTCCAAATGTTAATAGCATTGGGGCTAAACATGAGGGAGAAAGGGATTCAGAAAAAATCCTCTAGGTGGAAATCTCCCCTTAAACCTTACCAAAGCGATTGGTTATACCATCATAAACGAAATACGAAGAAACAAATAGCGATCTTTTTGAAACTGAATGGTAATTAGTAATACTTTACCACAAAATACCAGTCAGTTATTTTATTAACGTTCTATATTCCACATGTTTAAGGGGAGATCTCCACTTGAGGGATTTTTTTCTTGACCCCTTTCTCCGTCATGTTTAGCCCCATTGCTTTTGATATTATAAAACGTTTGCCCCATTAGTTTAGCGATTTTAAAAACTTTCACCCCATATTAAGACCTTTCGTGCAATTCAGGTGTCGATTTAATCCTGGCGAGCGATAGCGAGCCTGTAATTTAAGAGGAACCGGCCTTCGGCCAGGACATTTTTCTACCGAAAAATGTACAAATTTATCTTGAAAGGGACTCAAGGGGGTTTAATTTTAAGCTTGATGGAGGTCTAGGGAACTAACTAAACACCTCCCTTTAACCACTTCTGTACGGGCAACGTCTTTTTAACTCTATTCTGGCCACGATTGTATTCAGGTTTAACAGGGCCTCCAGCAATTAACAGGCTTCGAGCTCTCTCATTTAACCATTTAACAGGGCCTCCAGCAATTAACAGGCTTCGAGCTCTCTCATTTAACCATTTAACAGGGGCTCCAGCAATTAACAGGCTTCGAGCTCTCTCATTTAACCATTTAACAGGGCCTCCAGCAATTAACAGGCTTTGAGCTCTCTCATTAAACCATTTAACAGGGCCTCCAGCAATTAACAGGCTTCGAGCTCTCTCATTTAACCATTTAACAGGGCCTCCAGCAATTAACAGGCTTCGAGCTCTCTCATTTAACCATTTAACAGGGCCTCCAGCAATTAACAGGCTTCGAGCTCTCTCATTTAACCATTTAACAGGGCCTCCAGCAATTAACAGGCTTCGAGCTCTCTCATTTAACCATTTAACAGGGCTCCAGCAATTAACAGGCTTCGAGCTCTCTCATTTAACCATTTAACAGGGCCTCCAGCAATTAACAGGCTTCGAGCTCTCTCATTTAACCATTTAACAGGGCCTCCAGCAATTAACAGGCTTCGAGCTCTCTCATTTAACCATTTAACAGGGCCTCCAGCAATTAACAGGCTTCGAGCTCTCTCATTTAACCATTTAACAGGGCCTCCAGCAATTAACAGGCTTCGAGCTCTCTCATTTAACCATTTAACAGGGCCTCCAGCAATTAACAGGCTTCGAGCTCTCTCATTTAACCATTTAACAGGGCCTCCAGCAATTAACAGGCTTCGAGCTCTCTCATTTAACCATTTAACAGGGCCTCCAGCAATTAACAGGCTTCGAGCTCTCTCATTTAACCATTTAACAGGGCCTCCAGCAATTAACAGGCTTCGAGCTCTCTCATTTAACCATTTAACAGGGCCTCCAGCAATTAACAGGCTTCGAGCTCTCTCATTTAACCATTTAACAGGGCCTCCAGCAATTAACAGGCTTCGAGCTCTCTCATTTAACCATTTAACAGGGCCTCCAGCAATTAACAGGCTTCGAGCTCTCTCATTTAACCATTTAACAGGGCCTCCAGCAATTAACAGGCTTCGAGCTCTCTCATTTAACCATTTAACAGGGCCTCCAGCAATTAACAGGCTTCGAGCTCTCTCATTTAACCATTTAACAGGGCCTCCAGCAATTAACAGGCTTCGAGCTCTCTCATTTAACCATTTAACAGGGCCTCCAGCAATTAACAGGCTTCGAGCTCTCTCATTTAACCATTTAACAGGGCCTCCAGCAATTAACAGGCTTCGAGCTCTCTCATTTAACCATTTAACAGGGCCTCCAGCAATTAACAGGCTTCGAGCTCTCTCATTTAACCATTTAACAGGGCCTCCAGCAATTAACAGGCTTCGAGCTCTCTCATTTAACCATTTAACAGGGCCTCCAGCAATTAACAGGCTTCGAGCTCTCTCATTTAACCATTTAACAGGGGCTCCAGCAATTAACAGGCTTCGAGCTCTCTCATTTAACCATTTAACAGGGCCTCCAGCAATTAACAGGCTTCGAGCTCTCTCATTTAACCATTTAACAGGGCCTCCAGCAATTAACAGGCTTCGAGCTCTCTCATTTAACCATTTAACAGGGCCTCCAGCAATTAACAGGCTTCGAGCTCTCTCATTTAACCATTTAACAGGGCCTCCAGCAATTAACAGGCTTCGAGCTCTCTCATTTAACCATTTAACAGGGCCTCCAGCAATTAACAGGCTTCGAGCTCTCTCATTTAACCATTTGTACTGCCACAGGTCCTTTTTAAACTGCACAAAGTCGTCTAAATATAGCTAGAACAAGATGAAAAAGACGTCGCCGGTAAAAAGGGGTTAAGGGGAGATTTCCACTTGAGGGACTTTTTCTTGACCCCTTTCTCCCTCATGTCTAACCCCATTGCTTTTGAGATTTTAAGACGCTTGCCCCATTAGTTTGGTGATTTTAAGAATTTCCGCCCCATTCTGTCAATTTTAAGACCTTTCGTGCCATTTAGGTATCGATTTTATACTGGCGAGCGATAGCGAGCCTGTAATATAAGAGTAACCGGTCTTCGGCCTGGACATTTTTCTACCGAAAAATGTACAAATTTATCTTGAGAGGGGGTCAAGGGGGTCAAGGGGGTGAAATTTTAAGATTGCCGGGGGAGTATGAAACATACTAAAGACCTCCCCAAGGATTGTTATGAGAGTAAACAAGCGGCTCCCAGACCAGTTGACGTGGATGTAGACAAAGCGTATTGCCAGGGTAGTAAACAAGCGGCTCCCAGACCAGTTGACGTGGATGTAGACAAAGCGTATTGCCAGGGTAGTAAACAAGCGGCTCCCAGACCAGTTGACGTGGATGTAGACAAAGCGTATTGCCAGGGTAGTAAACAAGCGGCTCCCAGACCAGTTGACGTGGATGTAGACAAAGCGTTTTGCCAGGGTAGTAAACAAGCGGCTCCCAGACCAGTTGACGTGGATGTAGACAAAGCGTTTTGCCAGGGTAGTAAACAAGCGGCTCCCAGACCAGTTGACGTGGATGTAGACAAAGCGTTTTGCCGGGGTAGTAAACAAGCGGCTCCCAGACCAGTTGACGTGGATGTAGACAAAGCGTTTTGCCAGGGTAGTAAACAAGCGGCTCCCAGACCAGTTGACGTGGATGTAGACAAAGCGTTTTGCCAGGGTAGTAAACAAGCGGCTCCCAGACCAGTTGACGTGGATGTAGACAAAGCGTATTGCCAGGGTAGTCATTTTACCACCCCGTACACTTTTCAAAGGGGGTGACCTGTTTTTGTTCTGTCCTTTTCTATCTTTCTCTGGCTTGTATCCATTTGGCCCCATTCAGCCTACTGTTTTAAGACGTTTATCCCCATCCAGGTGTCAATTTTTTACTGGTGAGCGATAGCGAGCCAAAAAAAAATTTTGTTTTTTTTTGACAGCAGGCTTTTTTAGTTAGTTCCCTAGACTTCCATCAAGCTTAACATTTCACCCCCTTAGACCCCCTTTCAAGATAAATTTGTACATTTTTCGGTAGAAAAATTTCCCGGCCGAAGGCCGGTTCTTCTTAAATTACAGGCTCACTATCGCTCGCCAGGACAAAATCGACACCTAAATGACACTAAAGGTCTTAAAATTGACAGAAATGGGGCGAAAGTTCTTAATAAATGGGGCGAACGTTTTACAATCTCAAAAATCAATGGGGCTAAACATGAGGGAGAAAGGGGTCCAGAAAAAAATCCCTCAAGTGGAAATCTCCCCTTAATGAACCCACCAATTATACGGGTCACCATGAAGGGGTTACCGCTACCAAACTTGACTTATCCAACCCTAGTAAGGCAGTATGTATGTACAGTCGTGGTCAGAAATACTTGACCACCTCTTAATGATAAAATGAAAGCGGAGAACATTAACAAGTGCAATCTCTCTCTACACGTTGCAATGTTGCATCTCTTTCACTTTTCTACCGTTATTACAATAATCAGTGTTCTACAGATCTTTCTCAGTGTATCTCTCCTCCCTTATGGAGAGTGGGAGGCACCCGCCTTGCATCACACTCCCACCCTTATTCTGTCCAACTCTAACCCAATACTGATCCGATTTTCCCAGTCTTTCTTCTACTCAACAAGCAAGATTTGGAAATCTCTCCCTCAATCTGTCTTACCCTCGTCCTATGACTTAAACTGCTTCAAGCTCCATTTGTCCAGAAATGTTGACTATAACGTACCTTGAATTTGGCTCTGTCACTCTTTCAACTTCAGGGGAGACACCTGTTACTATCAGGTTTGCCATTTGTCTCCTTCATTCACACAATAAAAAAAAAAAAAAAAAAAAACACACACACACACACATAACGATCCGGGCCACCACCAATTTAGGACCAATTACCCTGTGTGAAGCTCATGGCGCGAATTTCACACGACTTTGTGCACCTGTCATGGCGTGTATTAGCCCAGGTAGGCCTAACACCAACATTAGTTATTTCTTAGCCAAGCCAACCAAGATGAGGCATTTCGTACACCCTCGGTCACAACCCGGGTCCTGCCTCCATAATGTTACACTCTGGTTGTCTCTCTAGTTAAGGGGGGTGACCTGTTTTTGTTCTGTCCTTTTCTATCTTTCTCTGGCTTGTATCCATTTGGCCCCATTCAGCCTACTGTTTTAAGACGTTTATCCCCATCCAGGTGTAAACAATTTACGGGTGAGCGGTAGCGAGCCAGCATATTTTTTATTTTTGTTTGACAGCAGGCTAAATTTGTACATTTTTCGATAGAAAAATTCTCCGGCGAAGCCGGATTTCTTCATATAATGCTGGCTCGCTATCGCTCGCCAGGAAGAAATCGACACCTAGATGGGGATAAACGTCTTAAAATAGTTGGCTGAATGGGGCCGAATGGATACAAGCCAGAGAAAGAGAGAAAAGGACAGAAATAACAAAAATCAGGTCACCCCCTTAAGGGGTGGTGTTTGTTTATCTGGACCCCTTTCTCCCTCATGTTTAAACCTATTATATTTGGAATTTTGAGACGTAACTGTGGTTATTGTAAGACCCTTTGCCTCAAATATATACCAATAGTAAGACCTTTCGTGCCATTTAGGTGCTGATTATTACCTGGCGAGCGATAGCGAGACTATATATTAGGAGAATTTAGCCTTTGGCCGGGACATTTTTCTACCAAAAACTGTACACATTTGTCTCGAAAGAGGGTCATGATTTATTATTATTATTATTATTATTTTGTTTTGTTTTTTTCTTTTTTTGGGGGTAGTGACTAAAATAGTTCCTCGGTGTATCATAATAATTATGATACACCGAGGAACAATAATTTATTGTTCTCAAAATATTGTCCAGAATTTAGTCGTGATCAGGAACTTCTGGATAATATATATATATATATATATATATATATATATATATATATATATATATATATATATATATATACACAGTATACTGTGGCTATGGAGATCGTCAACTCTTTTAAGTATCTGGGCAGTGTGTTGAGTAAAGATGGGACTATGGATGAAGAAGTGCGGGAGAGGGTACAACAGGGGAAGAGGGTTGTAGGAATGCTAAAAGCAGTCACAAGAAATAGGGTGGTCAGTATGGAAGTGAAGAAGTCCTTGCATGACAGTGTGGTAATCCCGACACTGACTTACGGAAGCGAAGCATGGACGTTGGTTGAGAGACTCAGACCAAGAGTGAGAGCAGTGGAAATGAATTACTTAAGGAGAGCGTGCGGAGTTACATGGAGGGATAGACAGACTAATGAGGAAGTAAGAAGGAGGTGTGGTGAGGTAGATGTGCTGGAAAGTGTGAAAAGGAACAACTTGAGATGGTTCGGCCATATGGAACGTATGGAAAGCGAGAGAATGACTAAGAGGGTGTACAAGAGCGAGGTGGAGGGACAGAGAGGGAGAGGTAGACCGAATATGAGGTGGAAGGATGGAGTGAGGAAGTACATGAACGAGGGCGGTGCTGGTTGGGGGGAGGGGCGTCGACTGACTGGGGACAGAGGTGCATGGGGACGGTTCGTTCGTGGCCACCCCTTCGGGGATCACGGCGTCAGGCAATAGATAGATAGATAGATAATATACTGTATATACAGGTATATATATATATATATACCATTATACAGTATATATATATATTTCCTACACCCCTCCCCTCGCCTCCCAACCTACAACCTCTTACACTCCACCCCTCCCCTTCCCACCTACACCCACTTGCACCCCTTCCCTCCAGTATGATTTACTTAACCCTCTGCGTCATATGAGTCTGAAGGTGTTAAGGGTCGCTCTACTGGTGACCTCCTTGCTTATCTTACTAACTCTTGGTCCTCCTCCCTTCGGGATTTCAGAGAGCCTTTTTTCTATTGTGCTATACATATTGAAAACCTTCGGTAGAGTCTGGTACGATTCTCTAATTTTCAAACTACCCTCCTTCGGTTTCTATCCCCTAGCTGTGCCTTTGTCTCTAATTTCCTTTCCTAATGACCGTTCCATAGCTGTATTTGTGAACGACCATCGCTCAATTCCTCAACCTATCAACTCCAGTGTTCCTCAGGGTTCTGTCCTATCTTCAGTTCTCTTTCTAATATTCATTTATGATCTTCTGAACTGTACTTCTAGTGCCATCCACTCATAAGCTGTTGACTAGTTGAATAGTCTAAGGTAAAGTTACCTTAGACTATGCAACTAGTTTTTCACAACACCCCAGGATGCAATCATACCAAACGTTACATGGCGAGGCCATAGCACACCTATCTTCTGATCTATCATTTAGTTCGGATTGGGGCAGAGAATTTCTTGTAACTTTCAATGCGTCTAAGACTCAATTTCTCCTATCTACCCGTCGCAATCTTCCACAAGACTATCAATTACTCTTCAACATTACACTAGTCAACCCTTCACCTTCTCTCAATAAACTTTGTGTATCTTTATCATCTGACCTTCCTTTGGAAAGATCATATTATTACTCTTGCTAAAACAGCTTCCCTGAAGTTAGATGTGCTCAAATTTCTCCGTGAGTTCTCCCCCCCCCCCCCCCACCACAGCTTCTTGCTCCGTATAGGGGAACAATGCGTCAGTATTTCGAGTATTGTTCACATGACATTTGTGTGGGGAGGTTCCACCCATACCGCTTTCCTCAAAATAATTGATTCAATATCATATCGCCTCATCAACTCATTTCTCTTACTAGTTCCCTACAATCTCTTTTTACCCCCCGCAATGTTGCATCTCTTTCATTCTTCTATCGATGATTCAACAATCAGTGTTCTTCAGAGCTTTCTCAGTGCATACCCCCTCCCTTACGCCGAGTGCTAGGCACCCGCCTTTCAACACAGTCCCACTCCTATTCTGTCCAGCTATCCAACGCATGAAGTATCAAATTTTGTCTGTCTTTCTTCTACTCAACTAATGACCTCTGGAACTCTCTCCCCCAATTTATCTTTCCTTCATACTATGTTTTATACTGGTTTGAACTTCGTTTGTCTCGGCATTTTGACTCCCTCCCTCAATCAGTATTTCCTTCCCTATTACTTAGACTGCTTTAAGTTTCGTGTGCCCAGGTATTTTGACTCCAACGTCGCTTGAATTTGTCTTTCTGTCACTCTTTTTGGGGAGAGACACTCGTTACAGGCAGCCTGGTTTTGATCTCTTTCGTACACATATAAGAAAGAAAACTTACACACCTCCACTCCCCACCTACAACCACTTACACACCTCCCCTCCCTACCTACAACTACTTACACCCCTCCCATCCCCACCTACAACCACTTACACACCTCCCCTCCCCACATACAACCACTTACACACCTCCCCTCCCCACCTACAACTACTTACTTACACCCCTCCCATCTCCACCTACAACCACTTACACACCTCCCCTCCCCACATACAACCACTTACACACCTCCCCTTCCCACCTACAACCACTTACACACCTCCCCTCCCAACCTACAACCACTTACACACCTCCCCTCCCCACATACACCCCTCCCCTCCCCACCTACAACCACTTACACTCCTCCCCTTCCCACCTACAACCACTTACACACCTCCCCTCCCCACATACAACCACTTACACCCCTCCCCTCCCCACCTACAGCCACTTACACACCTCCCCTCTCCACCTACAACCACTTACACCCCTCTCCTCCCCACCTACAACCCCTTACACCCCACCCCTCCCCACCTACAACAACTTACACACCTCCCCTCCCAACCTACAACCACTTACACCCCTCCCCTCCTCACTTACATCCACTTACACACCTCTCCTCCCCACCTACAACCACTTACACCCCTCCCCTCCCCACCTACAACCACTAATAATGTGCTTGACCTTGTACTCGTAACAAAAGAAGAATTAATAGAGAATTTGAATGTTGGTGATGAATTCAGTAACAGCGACCATCGTACGATAACTTTCACTTTAAAGTTTACTAGTAACAAATCAAATAGGAGCATTGAGAAAGTCCCTAATTTCAAGAAAGCAAATTTTCATAAACTTAAATCAAAGCTTAAAGAAACTGACTGGAGCTTTCTGACTAACAATAACGACATAAATACATCTTGGGAGTGTTTCACAACCACTTACCTTAAGGCAGTGCAAGACTGCATACCATCGAAAATACGGCGTCCAGGCCATAATGATAAGCCCAAATGGTGGAATAAAGATATTTCAGACTGTCTGCTTGCTAAAAAATTTGATAATGATAGATTAAAATCCTCACAAAATGACGAAGAAGAACGGGTGAAATTTGTAGAGCTACGACGCAAAGCCAAAAAGTTAATTAAGCAAAGTAAAAAGACCCTGGAGTTACATGTTGCAAATCAAAGTAAAACAAACCCGAAAGAATTCTATAGTTATATCAGAATGAAAAAAGTAGTTACTTCAACTGTTGGACCGTTAGTCGATGAAAATGGAGAATACACCAAAGACGAAGTACAAATGAGTAATGCCCTCAATACCTTCTTTGCATCAGTTTTTACAACCGAAGACCTCAGTGATATCCCTACACCATCGCCGATTCAGATTGATAATTCAGATGTTCTAAGCAATATCACCGTTACAGAGAGAGAAGTATTGAATTGTTTAGATAAACTCAAGGAAAATAAAACGCCTGGACCTGATACAATCTCGCCTAGAGTTCTAAAGGAAGCTAAGGATGAGCTCTCCAAACCACTGACATTGCTATTCAATGAATCCTTGCAGACTGGGACTATGCCTGATCAGTGGAAGCTAGCCAACGTAACACCGATATTCAAAAAAGGCAGCAAATCCCTACCCAGTAACTATCGTCCAATTAGCTTAACCTCAATTGTATGTAAAATGCTAGAAACGGTCATAAGAGACAGACTCGTAAATCACTTAGAGGCAAATAACTTACTTAAAGATACTCAACACGGCTTTCGTAAAAAACGTTCCTGTTTAACAAACCTCTTAGACTGCTTCCACGATATCCTCAACCTCTACGATGAGAGTAAAGCTGTAGATATTATATACCTTGATTGGCTCAGCGACAGAAAGCAAAGAGTAGTCATAAACGGTAAGGCATCTATATGGACCAATGTAAGTAGCGGGGTACCCCAGGGATCGGTACTAGAACCAATTATCTTTCTAATTTACATCAACGACATAGATGAGTGAGTTATCTGCTCAACAGGTGGCGTTGTGTGTGTGTAAGTGTGAGAGTCCGAGTGTAGGGGTCGAGACAGTGAAGCACGGGAACGAGGTGGCTTCAGAGATGGGGTCGTTTCGGGCCATGAGTGAGCACCGTGCCTCATGTGAAGGCAAGATGGCAGGTGCTCGTTGTACTCTACGTGCTTCACATGTCTCACTCCCTAGACTGGAACAAGACCTCACGGGCTTCACTGTTCATTGTAAAGCGGTGAATGTTAAGGCTCTCAGCCTATGCCCGAGAGGAAGTAAGTTGGAATATAGAAAAAAAAAAAAAAAAAAAAAAAAAAAAATGAGGGTCTCACCTGTACAATCTCAAAATTTGCTGACGATACAAAAATTGCAAATAGCGTACTCTCAAAAGAACAAGTTGACGATATGCAACACAATCTAGATAAATTGTCATGTTGGGCCCAAATTTGGCAAATGAGTTTCAATGCGGATAAATGTAAAGTACTACATATCGGATACCTAAATGAGAAAGCAAACTATTCGATGAATGGCACTCAGCTTAAGAATGTAAACAGAGAAACCGATCTGGGAGTAACAATATCGAAAACTTAAAAACGAGTCAACAATGTTCAGAAGTTGTTAAGAAGGCAAACAAAATAATTGGCTTTATAGGCAGGTCATTTGAGCATAAATCCAAAGAAGTTATCCTAACCCTTTACATTTCCTTAGTCCGCCCTCTTCTGGAATACTGCGTTAAATCCTGGTGCCCTTATTACCAAAAATATATAAACAGGCTAGAACGAGTTCAACGTAGAGTTACCAAAATGATACCTAGCCTAAAGAACAAACCATACGAAGAGCGTCTTAGAGAATTAAATCTATTTCCTTTAACCCAGCGCAGATTAAGAGGTGACTTAATTCAAGTGTTCAAAATCATCAAAGGCATCGACAATATCAACTGTCGTAAGTACTTCACTATCGACCAATCTAATTACACGCGGGGAAACGGTTGCAAAATTATTGGTAAATCTTTTAACTCACACGAATCTAAGAATTTCTTCTTCAATCGAGTTGTCAACTTGTGGAATGGGCTTCCCCGAGACGTTATAGACTGCAGCACCGTTGATTCATTTAAACTCCGCTTAGACAAATATCTCGCATCAAACCCGCGACTGACTGCGTTTGTAAATGAATAACTTTATTATATCCCCCCCTCAGTTACTAACCAATCTGTCCCCTACTAACTTCCTAATCCTGCCACGGACATTAGTTCCAGGGCAGTAGTTCCCTTTCAAATGTTCCCTTACCCATTCTAAACCACTGTTTGGACACTTGATCCTCAGTGTTTTGGAGGACAAGCAGCCTAGAAGGGTCACTAGACCTGTTGTTGCTTGATTTCCTTTGTACTCCTTTGTACTTACACCCCTCCCCACCTACACCCCTTCCATCCCCACTTAAACCCACATACACCCCTCCCCTCCCCACCTACACCCATTTACACCCCACCCCACTTACACCCACTTACATCCCTTTCCTCCCCACCTTCAACCACTGACACCCTCCCATCCCCACCTACAACCACTTACACCCCTCCCCTCCCCACCTACGAGGACAGGTCGAAGAGTTCTGCGACAGAGTCCCAAATCGACGAAAAATATTTTGCATCCCAGGAGCTGGACTGGACGACATTGTGGAAGCCTTCGAAGATACCACAAAGGATGCAAATGAAAATACCCTTTTTGTCATCCATGCTGGTTCAAATGACGTCATGCGCACCAGATCCGAAGAGTTGATGGAGAAATATCGCAAGATGATCTAGCACTACGAAAATAAGTCAAGGAATATCATAATCTCAGGCATTCTCCCCAAGATCGACGCACCTGACAAATTCTACGACAAGGCCTTCAGCACAAATAGCCGACTAAAATATTTGTGTCTGAATGAAGAAGTTGAATTCATCAACCTCTGGGACAACTTCTACAACCAGCCTACTCTGTTCCGCAAGGATGGCACTCATCTAAACACTGTGGGTTCAGCACGCATGGGTCGTCTCCTACACGAAGCAGTCAGCAGCCATGGATCAAAAAACGCCATCCGAGAAGAAGCAGCAGTGACATAAATCATCCAACGCCAAGCAAAAAACAGAGGCAACCGAGGACCACCAGCGATAAGGACTGAAGACAGCGAGGACTGAGGACAGCCATGAACATAAACGTAGATCCGACAAGAACCAAAAATATTATTAAAGAGCGTTCCGTGAGTTCTAAAATAACAAATTTAAAGGTTTTCTATGCAAACGCTCGTAGCATACGCAATAAATTTTCAGATTTAGAGGAGCTAGTATTTACAGAAAATTATGATGTGATTGGCATAACAGAATCTTGGCTCAATGCCAAAGATAGAGACTTTTTAGCAGAGTATTCACTTCCCGGTTATGTAACGTTTGAGAAAAGCCGAATAAATAGAAATGGAGGTGGCGTTTTACTTTATATCAAAGAAACTCTTAACCCTACCCTCCTGTCAGTACTTCAAATTGTGAACATCGACACATCTTTTGTGCTAATAAAGAATAATAAAGGTACAAAAATAATACTTGCGTTAATATACAGACCTCCACCTCAATCAGTGCAAACTGACCGAGAAATTTACGAACAAATTGCAGATGTAAGTAACTCACAAGATACCGTAATTTTTGGCGACTTTAATTTACCTGTGACCAAGTGGGGCGATACTCTTACTTCACACTCCGGACATGACTTGTATACGAACTTGCAAGAGAGTTCGCTTTATCAATTTGTTCGAACGCCGACCCGTGGTAATAGTGTTCTTGACATTGTACTTGCAACAAAAGAAGAATTAATAGAGAATTTGAATGTTGGTGATGAATTCAGTAACAGCGACCATCGTACGATAACTTTCACTTTAAAGTTTACTAGTAACGAACCAAATAGTAGCATAAAAAAAGTCCCTAATTTCAAGAAAGCAAACTTCCATAATTGTATGTAAAATGCTAGAAACGGTCATAAGAGACAGACTCGTAAATCACTTAGAGGAAAATAACATACTTAAAGATACTCAACACGGCTTTCGTAAAAAACGTTCATGTTTAACAAACCTCTTAGACTTCATCCACGATATCCTCAACCTCTATGATGAGAGTAAAGCTGTAGATATTATATACCTTGATTTTCAAAAGGCCTTTGAAAAAGTTCCCCACAAACGTTTACTGCTAAAACTAAAAGTGCATGGAATACAAGACGGTGTGTTGAAATGGATAGAAAGTTGGGTCAGCGACAGAAAGCAAAGAGTAGTCATAAACGGTAAGGCATCTAAATGGACCAATGTAAGTAGCGGGGTACCCCAGGGATCCGTACTGGGACCAATTCTCTTTCTAATTTACATCAACGACATAGATGAGGGTCTCACCTGTACAATCTCAAAATTTGCTGACGATACAAAAATTGCAAATAGCGTACTCTCAAAAGATCAAGTTGAGGATATGCAACACAATCTAGATAAATTGTCATGTTGGGCCCAAATTTAGCAAATAAGTTTCAATCTGGATAAATGTTAAGTACTACATATCGGATACCTAAATGAGAAAGCAAACTATTCGATGAATGGCACTCAGCTTAAGAATGTAAACAGAGAAACCGATCTGGGAGTAACAATATCGAGTAGCCTAAAACCGAGTCAACAATGTTCAGAAGTTGTTAAGAAGGCAAACAAAATAATTGGCTTTATAGGCAGGTCATTTGAGCATAAATCCAAAGAAGTTATCCTAACCCTTTACAATTCCTTAGTCCGCCCTCTTCTGGAATACTACGTTCAATCCTGGTGCCCTTATTACCAAAAAGATATAAACAAGCTAGAACGATTTCAACGTAGAGTTACCAAAATGATACCTAGCCTAAAGAACAAACCATACGAAGAGCGTCTTAGAGAATTAAATCTATTTCCTTTAACCCAGCGCAGATTAAGAGGTGACTTAATTCAAGTGTTCAAAATCATCAAAGGCATCGGCAATATGAACTGTAGTAAGTACTTCACTATCGACCAATCTAATTACACGCGGGGAAACGAAACGGTTGCAAAATTATTGGTAAATCTTTTAACTCACACGAATCTAAGAATTTCTTCTTCAATCGAGTTGTCAACTTGTGGAATGGGCTTCCCCGAGACGTTATAGACTGCATCACCGTTGATTCATTTAAACTTCGCCTAGACAAATATCTCGCATCAAACCCGCGACTGACTGCGTTTGTAAATGAATAACTATATTTTATCCCCCCCTCAGTTACTAACCCATCTGTCCCCTACTAACTTCCTAATCCTGCCACGGACATTACTTCCAGGGCAGTAATTCCCTTTCCAATGTTCCCTTACCCACTCTAAACCACAGTTTGGACACTTGATCCTCAGTGTTTTGGAGGACAAGCAGCCTAGAAGGGTCACTAGATCTGTTGTTGCTTGATTTCCTTTGTACTCCTTTGTACCTACACCCACTTACACCCCTCCCCACCTACAACCACTTACACCTTTCCCTCCCCACCCACAACCTCTCACACCCTCCTCTCCCCACCTACAACCGCTTATACCCTCCCCTCCCCACCTACAACCACTCACATCCCTCCCCTCCCCACCTACACCACTTACACCCTCCTCTCCCCACCTACAACCACTTACACCCTCCCCTGCCCACCTATGACCACTTACACACCTCTCCTCCCCACCTACAACCACTTACACATCTTCCCTCCCCATCTACACCCCTCTCCTCCCAACCTACAACCACTTACACCCTTCCCCTCCCCACCTACACCACTCCCCTTCCCATCTACAGCCCACCCCTCCCCACCTACATCCACTTACACCCCACCCCTCCCCACCTCCACCCACATACCACTACCATCCACACCCGCCACCTGCCACCACCTCAGCAGACCCTATCTAATTGACCCGCCCGGGACCAGAAGGAGCTAACCCTCATCATCCCCCCAAAACAGCTACACTCCTAAACGGCCGAAATCCTAATCAGACTCGGTTAGGTTAGGTTAGGTAAAGTCTGGTTGGCTAGGAAGTGGATTTGTTGGGTTTGTGGTAGGTTTATTGTTTGTTCCCTAGACCTCCATTAAGCTGGAAGAAATACCCCCTATAGATAAATGTGCGCATTATTCGGTAAACAAAAAATCTGGCAGAACACCGATTCCTCCTAAATTACAGGCTCGCAATCGCTCGTTGGAAGAAATTGACACCTAAATGGCTAAAGATCTTAAAATCGCCAAAATAATGGGGTGAACGTGTAAAATCTAAAAAAAAATGGGGCAAACACGAGGGAAATGGGGGTCAAGGAAAAAACACTTAGTGCTAATATATATCCTTAAACCGAGTAACAATAAGTTCCCAGAGTGCGGCCGTTCTGGTGGTGGCCGTGTTGGAGTGTGGCTGTATTGACTCAAACCCTGCCCTTGTGCCTCCCCCCACCCCCCTCCATCTCTCTCTCCCTCCACCCCCACTCCTCTCCCCCCACCTCCCTCCTCTCCCTCCACCCCCACTCCTCTCCCCACTCCTCTCCCCCCACCTCCCTCCTCGCCCTCCATAACCCCACTCCCCTACTCTCCCTCCATCCCCCACCCCCCTCCACCCTTCTCTTCTCCCTCCATCCCCCTCCTCTCCCTCCATCCCCCACCCCCCTCCCCGTCCACCCCCTCTCCCTCCACACCCACCTCCCTCTCCCTTCACCCCCTCCTCTCCCTCCACCTCCCTACTCTCCCTCCACCCCCTCTCCCTCCACATCCCTCCACCTCCCTCTTCTCCCTGCACCCCCATATCCTCTCCCTCTCCCTCCACCTCCCTCCTCTCCCTCCACCCCCCACACACCTCCTCAATTAACAATGGCTATCATAAGACGTGTAATAAGCAATATCTTCAAAGGCGCCGCTATTACCGAACAATGACCGACCAAAAAAAAAGGAGGGAGAGAGATAGAGAGATTTACACAGATTTCCATATATTTAAATAGTTACACCGACTACATGGACCTTACAATCCGAACGAGGTGGTTAGCATTTAACAATAGAGTAGAGATAACAGAACCCCAAATAATACAGTGGAAAAAATAGATAGCATAGCAGAGAGAGAGAAACAGAGAGAAAGAGAGAGAGAGAAAGAAAGAAAGAAAGAGAGAAAGTATGGGAGGGAGACGGGGAGAATGGGTGGAGCATTCTTTATAATTTGGTATTAGACATCTCGCTACCTGACCACATCGCTAACTAATGCTAAGATTCATAGCAGAACCTAACGAGATGTGTATATAATATATATATATATATATATATATATATATATATATATATATATATTATATATATATTTTTTTTTTGGCACCTGTTTGCTTCTTACTTGAGAACTCTACGTTGAGCTGAGTAAGGAAATAATCAATGTAATATATTCCTTGCTTTTGTTGTGGAACAGATAATATGTTGTAAAACTTGCAGAACAAAATAAATATTGGAACACCAATTTATCGTCTATGCTTTCAAGACATCTTCAAGGTAATATAAGAAAACAGGGGATAACAGAGGCTTAAATACCCCTCCTAAACCATCAATGAGATGCTAACTAGCATATACACAATATTTAATAATACAGGAAGTGATGCCATCTTACTGCCTTTATAAGTAGCATATTTGGTTTATCTACACACAGTAAAGTTCCTCAACTTCATGACATTATTGCAGGACATTTATATATTTCATACATATTAGTTGTTTTGTTTGTTTGCTATAATTATGACTCCCATACAAATTAAAGCAACCTAACAAAACATAATTTAGTGTACGTTTTGTTAGGCAAATTCGTTTTTTCAGCGGTGTTTCGATTATTGATAGCGAGGTGATGAGATAACGATTTGTATTGATATGTTGAATATTACGGAGTTCATAATAGGAGCTTATGGTCTAAGGGGGGGGGGGGATTGTTTGTTCACTAGACCTCAATCAAGGTTAATAAAAAAAACAATTGGCAGGTAAATGGCACGAAAGGTCTTAATATTGACAGAGATATGAGGCGAAAGGTCTCAAACTCGCCAAATTAGGGTGGGCAGACGTCTTAGCATCTCAAAACTAATGAGGCTAAACATAAGGGAGATGAGGGTTCAGAAATATAAACTCCCTTTGAGGTGGTACCACAAGATAACTTTTATCGAAACTTTACTTTTGATACTCAACAATTATCCATCAACTATTTGGGGATCTTTTGCACAAATATCGGACCCTAGACTGAAGATAGATACATTTCGATGAGAAGACTATCCTAAAAGCTTACTGCATATGCTACCAGAGCAATGTTGACGATATAAGCTCTCGTGTGATTTCCCCTAAGTGTGAATGGTAGCTCGTCTGAAAACCACTATTCACTCCCGATTTTGTATTCACTGTACTGTATATGCGATATTACGAGCCGATGGTGCGTTGGTTATCATAATATCCTGCCTCATCTAAGAGTTGCCAGAGAGAGGGAGAGAAAAACTACAGTACAGTCGATAAAATATTACGTAGGTGAATGAGGGACAGTATGCGCTCATATGTGTGTGTGTGTGTGTGTGTGTGTGTGTGTGTGTGTGTGTGTGTGTGTGTTTGTGTTAATAGGAGAGGAACGTAGAAGTAGTGCTTACAAACGGAAAGCCTATAATAAAATTAAACCCACATATTGAAAAACAACATGCTATGTACTATATAGACACGATAGTTTCAACAACATGCTATGTACTATATAGACACGATAGTTTCAACAACATGCTATGTACTATATAGACACGATAGTTTCAACAACATGCTATGTACTATATAGACACGATAGTTTCAACAACATGCTATGTACTATATAGACACGATAGTTTCAACAACATGCTATGTACTATATAGACACGATAGTTTCAACAACATGCTATGTACTATATAGACACGATAGTTTCAACAACATGCTATGTACTATATAGACACGATAGTTTCAACAACATGCTATGTACTATATAGACACGATAGTTTCAACAACATGCTATGTACTATATAGACACGATAGTTTCGGCTCGTATTTAGTCCTCTTCAGGTTTTGTTCTTGGGAAGCTTATTGCAGAGTTCATGAACATTATTGCATAATTGGAGAGAAATCCTTAACATTCTTGATTGCGTGGTTATAACGTGTACTAATTGCTTATCTTGACTGATAAAGTGAATTATGATGTAAACAACATGATATGTATACAACGGTTATATTATAGATACGGAATAAGCTATAAACGGCCACAATCCTAACGAGCACAATACTAAATCAGCCTAGGTTTATTTGGTTAGATTAGGGTGTTAGGTCAAGATGAGTAGAGATAGGCTAGGTGACTGTGTTCGTTCTGGTTGTGACCCTTTTAACTTTAAACGTTTGCTTGCATACTTTGTTCATCCTAACCTGACGAATAATACACTTCCCTTTATTACTGAGCTGTAACTAATATTAAACAATGGAATGCGTTACTAAATAATAACAAGCTAAACTGAAAACGGGTTAATCGTTGTAGTATTTTTGTGTACACTTTTTTTCCTTGGATTCTGAAGTTATGTAGGCGATTTTGTTCAGATAAGGAATTTTGATAAGCAGGAGGGTTAACTGAGATAGTATCAACCTGTTTTATGTCAATGGGGCCTTCCTATTATGCATACAATTGTCTAGATTCTGCTAGAATAATAAAAAGACAATCAAATGGAGGCAAAAACATAACTTCCTCCAACTTCGTTGGCGGAGGTGATTAAAATCATGAGCAGTTGCACGTAAAGTATTTCATTAACACTGGATCACAATTTGTCACTCCTGCAAAAGTGAACCAACAACGGGGTGCCTAGGGCAAAATTCAAAATTTTAAATTAGGACTCCGACCATTATGTCTAAGAAATATATGAGATTATGTACATGTGCAAGTAAAATGAGTACAGTACTATCCCCGAATTATAACCGTTTTCACTTTCCGTCACTCCTGTAGAAGGGGGCCTTTGGTGGGGCTCCATGGCCGATATGTTATATCCAATTATATATTGAAATTATCTTATGTACATTATATAAGTGGTTCATTAATCATATAGAAGTATCCGATCCCATTTTACATCACTCCTGTAGAAGGGTGACAGTAGCGAGGCGGCCTAGGCTAAAGTTGGAGATTGGACTCCGTTATAGTAAAAAAATAGATCAGACTACAGTATACAGTATGCATGTGAATGAAATTGGCAAAGCAAAGACCCCAAAAGACAGCAACAGTTGTCTGGGTCTACTGACAGCAAACCCTTCTCTGTATCCTCCTACTATCTCTATCCTCAGTTTCAAGCCAAAGGTGGATGTTACGTCTATGTACGCAACAATCTTGCTCCCAACTTGGATTCTTCTAAATTCTCAACTCTTTGGCTAAAGCTTTCTTGTCATTCTCAAACTAAATATTTATATGCTGTTTATCTATTGCCTGACGCCGTGATCCCCGAAGGGGTGGCCACGAACGAACCGCCCCCATGCACCTCTGTCCCCAGTCAGTCGACGCCCCTCCCCCCCCCCCGCACCGCCTTCGTTCATGTAGTTCCTCACTCCATCCTTCCACCTCATATTCGGTCTACCTCTCCCCCTCTGTCCCTCCACCTCGCTCTCGTACACCCTCTTAGTCATTCTCTCGCTTTCCATACGTTCCATATGGCCGAACCATCTCAAGTTGTTCCTTTTCACACTTTCCAGCACATCTACCTCCACACCACACCTCCTTCTTACTTCCTCATTAGTCTGTCTATCCCTCCATGTAACTCCGCACGCACTCCTTAAGTAATTCATTTCCACTGCTCTCACTCTTGGTCTGAGTCTCTCAACCAACGTCCATGCTTCGCTTCCGTAAGTCAGTGTCGGGATTACCACACTGTCATGCAAGGACTTCTTCACTTCCATACTGACCACCCTATTTCTTGTTACTGCTTTTAGCGTTCCTACAACCCTCTTCCCCTGTTGTACCCTCTCCCGCACCTCTTCATCCATAGTCCCATCTTTACTCAACACACTGCCCAGATACTTAAAAGAGTTGACGATCTCCATAGCCTGACCGTTCAGCTTCACCTCACACTCTGTGACTTCACCCCTTTCGAAGACCATAACCTTGCTCTTCCCCGTATTTACCTTCAAATTCCGTTTTTTCGCACACTGTTCCAAACTCATTTACCAGACCCTGCAACTCCCATTCATTATCACTCATCAGAACTGTATCATCCGCAAACAGCAGTATAGGTAGCTTCCACTCAATTCCCTCCCTTTTCAGCGATACACCAACATCCACTGCTCTTGATAGTATTTCTTTCATAACTCCATCCATATATACAGTAAACAGCCACGGGGACATCACACACCCCTGTTTCAAACCAACATTCAGGTCAAAGAACTCGCTCTGCTCACTCTCCACACGTACTGCCGCCTTTGCACCCTCATACATGCTCTTCACTGCTTTCAGCAACTTGCCCTCTACTCCGTATATTCTAAGTACTTTCCACAAACCTTCTCTATCCACTCTGTCATAGGCCTTCTCCAAGTCCATGCTGTTTATCTCTCCCCTAATTCTACTGACTATCCAAAATTCTTCGACTATTTAACTTCTAAGGTGGAACACATTCTATCCATCTCTCCTTTCTCAAAAATCTCCATCTTAGGATATGTCAACGTTCACCACCGCCATTGGCTCTCCTCTGTTTCCACTGACCAACCTGGTGAACAAGCCTTCATCTATTCTATCCTAAACGACCTAGAGCAGTTAGTCCAGCAACCCACCTGTATCCCGGATCGCTTCGGAGATCAGTCTAACATTCTTGACTTATTTCTAACCTCTAACCCTTCTGCTTATACTATAAATCTGTTCACTCCTTTAGGCTCCTCTGACCATAAACTAATATCTGTTACCTGTTCTATCTCTCCGGTATGGCCACCCTATCCTCCCAACCGGCGGCGCTTGTGGCACTTTAGCACTGCCGACTGGGAGGTTCTTCTGCAGTACTTCTTTGATTTCCCATGGAATTACTTTTGCTTCCATGGCCGGGGACCCTCGGAGAGTGCTGAACACTTTACCGAGGTAATCCTCTCAGGCATGGAAGCATACATTCCATTTTCTTGCTCTCAGTCTAATGCAAAAAAGTCTTGGGTTACTCACACTTGTTCTACTGCTGTCCGCAACAAGGAGGAGGAAGCATTCAAACGGTACCGACGCCTTAGGACTCAATAATCTCATTCTTCTTATGTTTCTGCCCGGAATCAAGCCAAATCTGTTCTTCGACTTGCCAAGCACCATTTTATCAATAATAAATGAACTGAACTATCCAACTCTAGCTCTTCCCAAGCTTTCTGGCATCTAGCCAAAAACCTCTCCAACAATTTTTCTTCCTCGTCTTTCCCTCCCCTTTTCCACTCTGATGCCACAACCATCACTTCTTTCTCTGACAAAGCTGAACTCTTCGCTCAAACTTTTGCTAGAAACTCCACCTTGGATGATTCTGGTGCTATTCTTCCCTCTCCAGCCTTCTCTCTCCTACCTATGCCTAATATCCTAATCTCTTCTAAAGATATACTTTCTACCCTCTTTGGGCTTAGTACTAAGAAGGTGTACGGTCCGGACGGTGTTCCTCCTGTTGTACTAAAAAACTGTGCTTCCCTGCTGACTCCCTGCCTAGGCAAACTCTTTCGTCTGTCTCTCCTCTAACATCTTCCCTTCTTGCTGGAAGTTTACTCTCATTCAACCTGTCCCAAAGAAGGGTGACCGCTCTCAACCCTCCAACTATCGTCCAATTGCTGTCATCTCTTGTATCTCTAAAGTTTTTGAAACTATTTTTGCTTCCAAATTTCTTAAGCATTTCTCTTCCCATAATCTACTCTCAGATCGCCAGTATAGCTTCCTTAAGGGTCGCTCTACTGGTGATCTTCTTTCATATCTTACTAACTCTTGGTCATTCTCCTTTCGGGGCTTCGGTGAGACCTTTTTTATTGAGCTAGACATATCCTCAACCTATCAACTCCGGTGTTCCTCAGGGCTCTGTCCTATCTCCCATTATCCTTCTAATTTTCATAAAGGATTTTCTCAACTGTACCTCCAGTCCCATCCATTCATATGCAGACGACTCTACCTTACACTACTCAATTAGTTTTCCAGAACGCCCCAGCCAGCAATCCCTCAAAAACAAAGGTAATGAAGCCATAGAGGGGAGGTGTGGCAAAGTGGTCTTGCCACTGGACTGGTAATCCAATGGACCCGGGTTCGAATCCCAATATGTCAATGGGAAGATATTATTGGGATGGATTACCACACCACACCGAAATGCCAAATAAATACCCTCATTGTTCCCTGATTAAATAGCATTGTATGAATATTCCCATATTCAAAATATGTTACAGGGGGGCAATGCCTAGTGAGTAAATTGCTCAATAGGTGGCGTTCTGAGAGTGAGGGTCCGAGTGTGGGGGGTGAGACCGTGAAGCGCAGAGGCGAAGCTGCTTCAGAAGATGGAGTTGCTTCGAGCCGGGGTGCTTCGCATGTCTCACTCCCTAGACTGGAACAAGACCTCACGGGCCTCACCGTGTTCAGCGGTGTAGTGTAAAGGCTCTCAGCCTATGCCCAAGAGGGAGTAGTTGGAATATAGAAAAAACAAAAAAAAAAAATTACCTTCTAATCTAACTACTATTTCCAATTGGGGCAGAGAAAACCTTGTTGCCGTTAATGCTTCCAAACTCCAATGTCTCCATCTATCTACACGTCCGGAACTCCCAGAGGACTATTCCTTATCTTTCAACAATACAAACATCAATCCTTCATCTTCTCTCAATATTCTTGGTGTTGCTTTTTATTCTGCTCTCACTTGGAAGGACCATATTACCAGTCTTGCTAAGGCAGCCTCCCAGAAGCTGTTTTCTTGTTTACCCCTGCACAGCTGTTTGCTCTGTACAGGGGCACAGTGCGTCCTTGTATTGAGTATTGTTCATATGTGTGAGGAGGATCTTCTCACACCACACTCCTAGACAAAGTAGAAAGGAAAGCCTTTTGTATCATTAACTCCCGTCCACTCACCAACTCTCTGCAATCTCTCTCTCTTCGCTGCAATGTTGTTTTTCTATCGCTACTACAATAATCAGTGTTCCTCAGAACTCTCCCAGTGTATACCACCTCCTCTACGTAGGGTACGTGGTACCCGTCTTGAAACACAATCCCACCCCTACTCTGTGCAACTCTCCAACCCAAGAGTGAAACGTTACTCTCAGTATTTCTTCTATTCAACAGCTGAGCTGTGGAACTCTCTCCCAGCATCAGTCTTTCCTTCTTCGTATGACTTAAATTTCTTCAAACTTCGTGTGTCCAGGCATTTTGGCTCGAACGTCCCTTGATTTTGGCCCTGGCAATTTTTCAACTCTGGGGGAGGCAATCGCTACAGACAGTTCTGCCTTTTGTCTCCCTCACTCACATAGGAAAAAAAAAAAAAAAAAAAAAAAAAAAAATATATATATATATATATATATATATATATATATATATATATAAGGTACACCGTGCCCAGTATACCGACAACATTCTTGGTAAACTGGAGTGTTACGGTCGGGTGACGCTGGTGAAGCTGCCACAAATTTCCAATTTATCTGTCATGAAAAGAAGAGGAGCAAAAACCGGTGCTGGCCCGACACAACCTGCAATCATCAGAATTAACAGAAATCAAGAAGTTTTTGTACGCCTCATTGAACGAGATTCCAAATATAGCTAATTGTTTTTTATCCATATTTACGGAGCCTAGGTATTGATGGAAGAGCATCCGAAAAAAATTATCGACTCACTAAAGGACGAAGGTAATTTGATCAGAAGATAATAAATATTTGTTGGTATGAAATGTGAGTCAGGTACAAGGGGAGATAGAAGGGCAGGAAGACCCCCATTGAGATGGAGAGACTGTGTAAAAAAAGCTTTGGATGATAGAGGAATGACTATAGATCAGGCAGGGGAAGTGGTGGTGGACAGGAGTGAATGGAGAATGCTTGTGAATAGTTGAGTGAACACGTGGTCATTTGGAGTAAGGGGTCGGGCGCAAGTTCGACTAGATAATAGTCCATCAGGCGCCTGGCCCGGGGGGACGATTAATATGAAGGGTGTGCCTGGAAGTGTGGTGGGAGGGCTTGTGGCTTTGGCTCCGCTGCATATCTGCCTGCCGAGATCGGAACCTCTCCGGGTGGTCAGGGGCCGGGGGAGTGCTGGAGCGACCTTGGTAACCCTGGTCTCTGGGTCTTCTCCTGGGTGACCTGGATGTGTGTGAGTTTGTGTTTTTTATCTGTGTTTATTTTTTGTTTTATGTTGTTTTTGTGTTTTCCCTGTTCTTGCTCTGTCTTGAGTCGGCTACCCCCAAAATGGGGATTGGGCCTGAGCATATAGATAGATAGAATGACATGTTGGCTTTACCCACACTCATGCACGCTTACATGCACACACGCGTACATTCAGACACATACACATACATACGCACACGTACAGATGCACACACATACTGTATATACAAGTACAGACATATACACATTAACAAATATACATACACACATACTGTACATCGACAATATGAACTGTAGTAAGTACTTCACTATCGACCAATCTAATTACACGCGGGGAAACGGTTGCAAAATTATTGGTAAATCTTTTAACTCACACGAATCTAAGAACGTCTTCTTCAATCGAGTTGTCAACTTGTGGAATGGGCTTCCCCGAGACGTTATAGACTGCAGCACCGTTGATTCATTTAAACTCCGCCTAGACAAATATCTCGCATCAAACCCGCGACTGACTGCGTTTGTAAATGAATAACTTTATTTTATCCTCCCCTCAGTTACTAACCCATCTGTCCCCTACTAACTTCCTAATCATGCCACGGACATTAGTTCCAGGGCAGTAGTTCCCTTTCCAATGTTCCCTTACCCACTCTAAACCACTGTTTGGACACTTGATCCTCAGTGTTTTGGAGGACAAGCAGCCTAGAAGGGTCACTAGACCTGTTGTTGCTTGATTTCCTGTGTACTCCTTTGTACTACATACACGCAAGTACAGACACACATACATATACACATACACACGAGTACAGACACAAACATACACATACACACAAGTATGGAGACACACACACATACAACTACAGACACACACACATACATACACACAAATACAGACGGACACACATACATACACACAAGTAAAAGTGCACACACATACATAATATACAAGTAGACTTACACACATACATACACGCAAGTACAGGCACACACACACACATACATACATAAAAGTACACAAAAACACATACACATACCACTTCATGTCGATTTTAACTGTTATGAATTTAGATTTTAAACAAGCTAAGGACTATATTCTTAAACTTATCATTGCATATTCGTATGCATAAAGAAATAACTAGAGATGTATATGTAGGCTAATCTATAATACAATGTTTGATGTTAAATTCCACATGTACTCCCTACGAGACAGCCTGGACATAGATCTAAAATGACAGAGAGAGTGAGAGAGAGAGAGAGAGAGAGAGAGAGAGTGAGAGTGAGAGTGTGTGGGGAGGGGGGGGGGGGGGGTACACAAAGAAAACTAGCCTCTTCCTGTCTACCTGAACACTGGCTGAGGTGAGCGTATTCCTCCTCAAATCTTGCCCGATATTTTTTGTTTGGCTCTCCTGTGAAACCATATCATTTTAACATCATCACTGGAGCTACAAGGGAGTGAGACATCTGCTGTTATTATACGGTGACGGTGTGAGAGAGAGAGAGAGAGGGAGAGAGAAATACTGTTCGCTTATATTAGCTGAAAATAACTGTAACCAAAACTAAAGCGTTAAGGGAGTGTTTTTACTGGACCTCCTTCTCCTTCATGTTTAACCCCATTAGTTTTGAGATCCTAGGACTTTTATAGGAGCCTGCCATATAAGAGGAACATAAAGCGAGCCTGCCATATAAGAGGAACAAAAAGCGAGCCTGCCATATAAGAGGAACATAAAGCGAGCCTGCAATAGAAGAGGAACAAAAAGCGAGCCTGCCATATAAGAGGAACATAAAGCGAGCCTGCAATATAAGAGGAACCTAAAGCGAGCCTGCAATATAAGAGGAACATAAAGCGAGCCTGCAATATAAGAGGAACAAAAAGCGAGCCTGCCATATAAGAGGAACATAAAGCGAGCCTGCAATATAAGAGGAACATAAAGCGAGCCTGCCATATAAGAGGAACATAAAGCGAGCCTGCCATATAAGAGGAACATAAAGCGAGCCTACCATATAAGAGGAACATAAAGCGAGCCTGCAATATAAGAGGAACATAAAGCGAGCCTGCAATATAAGAGGAACATAAAGCGAGCCTGCAATATAAGAGGAACATAAAGCGAACCTGCAATATAAGAGGAACATAAAGCGAGCCTTCAATATAAGAGGAACATAAAGTGAGCCTGCAATATAAGAGGAACATAAAGCGAACCTGCAATATAAGAGGAACATAAAGCGAGCCTTCAATATAAGAGGAACATAAAGTGAGCCTGCAATATAAGAGGAACATAAAGCGAGCCTGCAATATAAGAGGAACATAAAGCGAGCCTGCAATATAAGAGGAACATAAAGCGAGCCTGCAATATAAGAGGAACAAAATGCGAGCCTGCAAAATGCGAGCCTGCAATATAAGAGGAACATAAAGCGAGCCTGCAATATAAGAGGAACAAAAAGCGAGCCTGCAATATAAGAGGAACATAAAGCGAGCCTGCAATATAAGAGGAACATAAAGCGAGCCTGTAATATAAGAGGAACATAAAGCGAGCCTGCAATATAAGAGGAACATGAGGCGAGCCTGCAATATAAGAGGAACAAAAAGCGAGCCTGCAATATAAGAGGAACATAAAGCGAGCCTGCAATATAAGAGGAACAAAATGCGAGCCTGCAATATAAGAGGAACAAAATGCGAGCCTGCAATATAAGAGGAACAAAATGCGAGCCTGCAATATAAGAGGAACAAAAAGCGAGCCTGCAATATAAGAGAAACATAAAGCGAGCCTGCAATATAAGAGGAACATAAAGCGAGCCTGCAATATAAGAGGAACAAACAGCGAGCCTGCAATATAAAAGGAACATAAAGCGAGCCTGCAATATAAGAGGAACATAAAGCGAGCCTGCCATATAAGAGGAACAAACAGCGAGCCTGCAATATAAGAGGAACATAAAGTGAGCCTGCAATATAAGAGGAACATAAAGCGAGCCTGCAATATAATAGGAACATAAAGCGAGCCTGTAATATAAGAGGAGCATATAGCGAACCTGCAATATAAGAGGAACACGAGGCGAGCCTGCAATATAAGAGGAACAAAAAGCGAGCCTGCAATATAAGAGGAACAAAATGCGAGCCTGCAATATAAGAGGAAAAAAATGCGAGCCTGCAATATAAGAGGAACAAAAATCGAGCCTGCAATATAAGAGGAACATAAAGCGAGCCTGCAATATAAGAGGAACATAAAGCGAGCCTGCAATATAAGAGGAACAAACAGCGAGCCTGCAATATAAGAGGAACATAAAGCGAGCGTGCAATATAAGAGGAACATAAAGCGAGCCTGCAATATAAGAGGAACAAAATGCGAGCCTGCAAAATGCGAGCCTGCAATATAAGAGGAACATAAAGCGAGCCTGCAATATAAGAGGAACAAAAAGCGAGCCTGCAATATAAGAGGAACATAAAGCGAGCCTGCAATATAAGAGGAACATAAAGCGAGCCTGTAATATAAGAGGAACATAAAGCGAGCCTGCAATATAAGAGGAACATGAGGCGAGCCTGCAATATAAGAGGAACAAAAAGCGAGCCTGCAATATAAGAGGAACAAAATGCGAGCCTGCAATATAAGAGGAACAAAAAGCGAGCCTGCAATATAAGAGAAACATAAAGCGAGCCTGCAATATAAGAGGAACATAAAGCGAGCCTGCAATATAAGAGGAACAAACAGCGAGCCTGCAATATAAAAGGAACATAAAGCGAGCCTGCAATATAAGAGGAACATAAAGCGAGCCTGCCATATAAGAGGAACAAACAGCGAGCCTGCAATATAAGAGGAACATAAACGAGCCTGCAATATAAGAGGAACATAAAGCGAGCCTGCAATATAATAGGAACATAAAGCGAGCCTGTAATATAAGAGGAGCATATAGCGAACCTGCAATATAAGAGGAACACGAGGCGAGCCTGCAATATAAGAGGAACAAAAAGCGAGCCTGCAATATAAGAGGAACAAAATGCGAGCCTGCAATATAAGAGGAACAAAATGCGAGCCTGCAGTATAAGAGGAACAAAAATCGAGCCTGCAATATAAGAGGAGCATAAAGCGAGCCTGCAATATAAGAGGAACATAAAGCGAGCCTGCAATATAAGAGGAACAAACAGCGAGCCTGCAATATAAGAGGAACATAAAGCGAGCGTGCAATATAAGAGGAACATAAGGCGAGCCTGCCATATAAGAGGAACAAACAGCGAGCCTGCAATATAAGAGGAACATAAAGCGGGCCTTGCAATAGAAGAGGAACATAAATCGAGCCTGCAATATAAGAGGAACAAACAGCGAGCCTGCAATATAAGAGGAACATAAAGCGAGCCTGCAATATAAGAGGAACATAAAGCGAGCCTGCAATATAAGATGAACATAATGCGAGCCTGCCATATAAGAGGAACATAAAGTGAGCCTGCAATATAAGAGGAACATAAAGCGAGCCTGCAATATAAGAGGATCATAAAGCGAGCCTGCAATATAAGAGGAACAAAAAGCGAGCCTGCAATATAAGAGGAACAAACAGCGAGCCTGCAATATAAGAGGACCATAAAGCGAGCCTGCAATATAAGAGGAACAAACAGCGAGCCTGCAATATAAGACGAACATAGAGCGAGCCTGCAATATAAGAGGAACAAAATGCGAGCCTGCAATATAAGAGGAACATAAAGCGAGCCTGCAATATAAGAGGAACATAAAGCGAGCCTGCAATATAAGAGGAACATAAAGCGAGCCTGCAATATAAGAGGAACAAAAAGCGAGCCTGCAATATAAGAGGAACAAAAAGCGATCATGCAATATAAGAGGAACAAAATGCGAGCCTGCAATATAAGAGGAACATAAAGCGAGCCTGCAATATAAGAGGAACAAAAAGCGAGCCTGCAATATAAGAGGAACATAAAGCGAGCCTGCAATATAAGAGGAACAAAATGCGAGCCTGCAATATAAGAGGAACAAAAAGCGAGCCTGCAATATAAGAGGAACAAAAAGCGAGCCTGCAATATAAGAGGAACATAAAGCGAGCCTGCAATATAAGAGGAACAAAATGCGAGCCTGCAATATAAGAGGAACAAAATGCGAGCCTGCAATATAAGAGGAACAAAAAGCGAGTCTGCAATATAAGAGGAACAAAAAGCGAGCCTGCAATATAAGAGGAACATAAAGCGAGCCTGCAATATAAGAGGAACAAAATGCGAGCCTGCAATATAAGAGGAACAAAATGCGAGCCTGCACTATAAGAGGAACATAAAGCGAGCCTGCAATATAAGAGGAACATAAAGCGAGCCTGCAATATAAGAGGAACAAAATGCGAGCCTGCAATATAAGAGGAACAAACAGCGAGCCTGCAATATAAGAGGAACAAAAAGCGAGCCTGCAATATAAGAGGAACATAAAGCGAGGCTGCATTATAAGAGGAACAAAATGAGAGCCTGCAATATAAGAGGAACATAAAACGAGCCTGCAATATAAGAGGAACATAAAGCGAGCCTGCAATATAAGAGGAACAAAAAGCGAGCCTGCAATATAAGAGGAACGAAAAGCGAGCCTGCAATTATAAGAGGAACAAAAAGCGAGACTGCAATATAAAAGGAACAAAAAGCGAGCCTGCAATATAAGAGGAACAAAATGCGAGCCTGCAATATAAGAGGAACATAAAGCGAGCCTGCAATATAAGAGGAACATAAAGCGAGCCTGCAATATAAGAGGAACATAAAGCGAGCCTGCAATATAAGAGGAACATAAAGCGAGCCTGCAATATAAGAGGAACATAAAGCGAGCCTGCAATATAAGAGGAACAAAATGCGAGCCTGCAATATAAGAGGAACAAAAAGCGAGCCTGCAATATAAGAGGAACATAAAGCGAGCCTGCAATACAAGGAACATAAAGCGAGCCTGCAATATAAGAGGAACATACAGCGAGCCTGCAATATAAGAGGAACATAAAGCGAGCCTGCAATATAAGAGGAACATAAAGCGAGCCTGCAATATAAGAGGAACTTAACTGAATAGTGTTCAAATTGATCTCGAAGGCGGTATTGGGGGTATTTTTTTCAAGCTTGGAGGTCTATGGAACAAACTCAAAACCTCCCTTTAAGGGGAGGTTTTTAGTTTGGTCCCTAGATATCCTTCAAGCTTAAGGTTACACCCCCTTGAGCTCCTTTCAAGATAAATTTGTACATTTTTCGGTAGAAAAATGTCCCGGCTCAAAGCCGGTTCCTCTTAAATTACAGGCTCGCTATCGCTCGCCAGGATAAAATCGACACCTAAATGGCACGAAAGGTCTTAAAATTGACAGAAATGGGTTGAAAGTTCTTAAAATCGTCAAAATAATGGGGCAAACGTCTTGCAATTAGAAAAACAATGATGCTAAACATGAGGGAGAAAGGAGTCAAGAAAAAATCCCTCAAGTGGAATTCTCCCGTTAAAGAATCAGTTCAGTAATTTCACCGGGGTAGCTCAGTTTATCTATTATTTTGGACTTCTTGTTGTTTGATAATGTTCTCATGTTTGTTGCTCCCTTATGAATTCATTTATGTATACGAACGAGAATGGACAGTTCGTACATTGTCAGTCAAACTTAAAAATATAATGATCATTACATATCATACATAACTGATTCTAACTTAACTTAACTAACTTATTTTTTCCTCATCCAGAAAATCTCCCCCCCCCCCTTCCTTAAATGACCCCAAGGAACTGTTTATACTAAGTAACAAACTATTAGAAAGATTCTCTTCTCTTCAAGGTAGCTTTCGAAAAGATCAGGGCCTCATGATGTTATGTCCTAGAGTGTACACACTGCCTTAAGGGAGCCCAGACTGTATTGTGCAGCATCATTTATTGGTTCGGCTCAATGCTTTAAGGAGGCGGTTTAGTTTGCTCTCTAAACCTCTATCAAACTTTAAAAAAACATCCACAAGACCCCCCTTCGATATAAATTTGTACATTTTTCGGTAGAAAAATTTCTCAGCCTTAGGCGGATTCCTCTTCAAATACAGGCTCGCTATCGCTCGCCAAGAAAAAATCGACACCTAAATGGCACGAAAGGTCTTAATATTGGCAAAGAAATTAGGGCAAAAGGTTTGAGAATCGCCAAACTAATGCGGCGAATGTCTTGAAATCCCATAACTAATAGGGCTAAACATAAGGGAGGAGGAGGACTCGAAAAACCAACTGCCTCCCCTTAAGCCACATAGAATAAAAGTAGATAGCATTGGGGCGTAGGTTCCATTCCATGTACGCGAACACCTACTCTCACACTGATTTACGCATCAATAATTATCTTAATTTCCAAATGCCATTAAGTGAAGCATCGTTATTACCACCAACTAAATTATGTTTTAGTATGGCAAAGTATAGGCAAGGAGAGGACAGGGGAGTTTGGTCTCTATGGTAATGGAAGATAAGGCCTGGTCTGCTGAAGAAGGGCGAGGTGCAGTATATAATGTTAATGCTGCTTACTTCAGGTATTTTGCATGTACACTCTTGCTACCACTGACAAAGTTTCCCCCCAGGGGAAAAGAAGATGCTGCAAAGCATGGAAGAAAGGAGGCAGCAAGGAGGAATATCTGGCGGCTAAGCGACTTGAAAAAAAAAAAAAGAGAAAATATAAAAAAAGAGTGAGTAACGCAGAAAATTCCAATGAGATCTTCAACTTATCTAGGCGAGTTAAGGATGACAGTAGAGATGTTGTAATTGATCAGTGTGTCAAAAATATTAATGGGACAATTGTTTACGCTGACAAAGAAATCAGTGGTTCTTGGAAGGTACACTACGAACGACTACTCAAACGTGAAGTTTGAGTGGAATAGAGAGCCAATAGTAGGCAGCTGCAGGAAATATTTGGATCTCTACCTTGTGTTTGTAGACCTGTTCGAGTTGGAGTCCACTAGGGCTCTGTGTTAAGCCCTCTAATCTTTGTTATGGTTCTGGAGGCACTATCTTGAGATTTTAGAGCTGGGCTCCCTTGAGAACTGCCATACGCAGATGATGTAGTACTCATCGCAAATAGTGTGCGGGATGACGAGGCCAAGCTCAGTAGATGGAGAGAGGGCATGGCAAGTAAAGGGTTAAGCGTTAATATATATAATACCAAGGTTTTACGCAGTAGATTAGGGCTTGGAAAGGTAGAAAAATTGTGTATACCAATTCGCAGTATGCAGAAAAGGGGTGGGCACGAACTCAATTCAGTGTAATGTCTGCCGCTGATGGGTATACCATGGCAAGAAGCGCTGTACTAAAATATAGGGACCTCTACCGAGGAAGAAAGAAGTTCGAAGTTGAGAAATCTGTATGCATAGTATGCAAAGGTGAGCTTGTGATCAATGATCAGCTTGAGAGTGTTAACTTTGGCAATACGACACTGGAGATGTTTTTTTTTCTTCTATACTCCAACTTACTCCCTCTCGGGCATAGGCTGAGATCCTGAACATTCACCGCTGCACAATGAGCAGTGAAGCCCGTGAGGTCTTGTTCCAGTCTAGGGAGTGAGACATGTGAAGCACGTAGAGTACAACGAGCACCTGCCATCTTGCCTTCACATGAGGCACGGTGCTCACTCATGGCCCTAAGCAACCCCATCTCTGAAGCCACCTCGTTCCCGTGCTTCATTGTCTCACCCCCTACACTCGGACTCTCACTCTTACACACACACACTCACACAAGTGTTGCTACTTAGGAGATACCATCTCTGCCAGTGGTGTGGCCGAGGTCGCCACTATCTCAATAAGTATAGGCCTATACGGCTGTGGAAAGTTTAGATAGCTGTTGGCACTACTCACTATGAGAAGACTCCATCTCCCCTTGAAGGGAAAGATGTACGCTTCATGTGTTAAAAGTGCAGTGACATATACTTCAGAATCGTGGCCTGTCAAAGTAGATGATATCAACAGAATGGAACGTAACAAGATGAGAATGGTGAGATGGATGTGTGTGGCCAAACTGCAAGATAGCATATCTATTGACAGCAGTAGAACAAGCGTTAGTAAACGAAGATCTTTGCGAGTTAGTTTGAGAGAAAGAAAATGGAATGCCCTAGAGGATTACCTCAGTAATGCGCTCAGCACTCTCTGAGGGTCCCCGGCCATGGAAGCAATAATTTGTCCAGGGAAAATAAAAGAATACTGCCGATTACCTGGATAATAAACATCTTAAAACAGTAGGCTGAATGGGGCCGAATGGATACAAGCCGGAGAGAGAGAGAAAATGAGAGAAAAAAAGCAGGTGACCCCCTTAACTTTCCCTGCCTCACACTCTAACCAAGCCAAACCCCCCCCCCCCCCCCAAGATTAATGAGCCTCACCCCCTTGTATAGCCTCACACCTTCCATTTAGCCCCGCTCTGTAATTACCGATCATTTGCACCTGTTCATTAGCCCTCCTCACACCTGTGCCTGTCGCCTTGTTGCTTAATTGATGGATGTTGTGGGGGGGGGGGGAGGGGGGTGCTCTGGTTTCTTTCTGTGGTTCTTGGTTGGGGCGATGACTCTCTCTCTCTCTCTCTCTCTCTCTCTCACACACACACCTGTACCTGTCTCCTTGTTTCTTTATTGATATACGTTGGGGAAAAAGGGGGTGCTCTAGTTTCGTTCTGGTTCCTTGCCTGCTTGCACGTCTGCTTGAGTGTGTATGTGTGTGTGTGCGTACAATCATGGTCATAATACGTGTCCTGTCTCCATAATTTCAGCCTTGTCTACCCAGTATGGACCTTAAGGCAGACCCTCCGTAACTTACATGTCCACAGCTTTATTCACAGTATATTTAGTATGTTTAGATATGTTTTCGTTTTATCATGAGGTAAAAATATAAAGTTGTGAAGGAGGGATACGACCGTGACCGTACCTACCTCTGCTGTAACTTTGTTGTGTGGTTCCTGGTTCGTCTGATGTGTGTGTGTGTGTGTGTGTGTGCGTGTGTGTGTGCGTGTGTGCGCGCGCGCGCTTCCCTTATCTTCCACCAGCCATACGGTTTTCATAGCCTGTAGTTTTGATCATTCAACACGCTGAAGTCTGGTGGTATTCCAGGTGAGAGTCCATATAACTATTCTCACTCTTCATACCACTTATTGAACTTTTCATTCACTAGGTACTGAATCCTACTGAACTGCACAAATTGACAATGGGAATATGCATACATTGCTAACGTATTGGAAACAGCAAGGGTGGTTTGTATTGCGTGTCGGTGGGCTTTGTGGTCATGTACTGAAGCAGAGCATAATACAAACTCTATCCTAATGATAACTTCCCGTAGACACTTGGGACTTAGAAGAAATCGGCCAGAGGCCGGGACAATTTTCAAAAAATTAATAATATAGGAATTTATTATCTCTACAGAGTAGGGTAAGTTTGGTGGAATGTTCCTGCTACTGGACTAATATTCTTAAATTCCTAGGATCATATCCTGATGTGTCAATGGGAAGATGTTATTAGGATGGAATTTGTACTGTAATTGGTTCCAGTATGGTCGCGGTAATAAGTCATGTCCCAGCTGTCATTACGTTTGCCTTGCTCTGTACTGTATAAATGTCTGTCACTGTTGAATAGGGTGGGTAAGTGTAGGAACATGTTTGTATATTTAACTCGATATGAAAAGTTGAAGCTTAGATATTGCTGATACCAATTATTGATCAAAACATACTTGGTGCCAAGACATGACTTATTAGCGCGACTGTACATTGTCACAAAGCCCACCGTCACGCTATAAAGAATCCCTCTCTGTTTCCAATATACATTATCATTGTATGAATAGTCCCACATTCAAAATATGCAATGGGGTGCAGGGCCTAGTGAGTGAGATGGCCAATAGAAGGCGTTTGAGAGAGAGAGAGTTGTCCGAGATTATGAGTTAAGGGGACATTGACTGCTTTTTTGGCCTATAAATTCATTCATAAATTCTTAGTTTTCTCGCTAGACATCCCTCAAACTTAGAAAAATATCCCCTAGACCCCCCCTCAAGATAAATTTGTAAATTTTTTGGTAGAAAAATTCCCTGGCCGAAGGCCAGTTCTTCTTATAATTACAGGCTCGCTATCGCTCGCCAGGAAAAAATAGACACCTAAATGACACGATAGGTCTTAACATTTATAACGAAATGGGACGAAAGGTCTTAAAATCGCCAAATAAATGGGCCGAACGTCTAAAAATTAAAATAAATTATGGGACTAAACACGAGGGAGAAAGGGGACCAGAAAATAACGACCGTCTCCCCTTAAGACGGCGAGACAGTGGCGATGCGGTTTTGGGACGTTGAAACTACAACAGGCGTAGAGGAGACAGCCAGGCACCCTAGGTCTACTAAAGTAAGACAACGATCGATCCAGTTGCAACACTCACCTGTCTCGTTGTTTCACTCACAATCTGAAGTCTCCTAGCTTTATCGTGTTGAGCGATAGAATCTACAACCTATAAGCCTATGTCTTCAAGTGAAGTTGGAATAAACAAATACAATTACAAAATACATTAATAAATACATAATGAAAACAAGTCCGGGTGAGTTTAGGAGTGAGGTTGATGGAGTGTTTTCCTATGATAATGACCGAGCTCCACAACCACAGTCTACCTCGGTAGCCTAAGTCATTTATCACAGCGAGGAGAGATTTACATAGATATACATAGATACACTGGCCACACATATCTTACGATTCCTACGAGATGGACAAAACTTAATCCTAGTAGATATAGCAACCGTAAGAGTAAGATACAGTGGAAGGACAGGATACTAGATATGAAGGCTCTCTCCCCACCCTCCGCTCCTTCCGGAGCGAGAGAGAGAGAGAGAGAGAGAGAGAGAGAGAGAGAGAGAGAGAGGAAAGAGGAATATTTTGCAAGAATATGGTTGGAAATGAAGTGGTAATTTGGAATTACGATTACTTTTTTATTTAAATTAAGAAGTGGAAGAAAGAGAAACAACATCAATGAAAACAAAAAGGCTTGCACTCGAAAGTAAAAGGTGTAAATCCCTCCAAACATCGGAAATATGCCACCAGTCAGGCAGCACTTTCTTCATCAGGGCCCAAAGTTTAATAGACCAGCTGATAAGATACTGTAAAGAGAACCTAGGCGACGGTTTATTATTTACAACTTAGTTCTCAACATTCATACATAGTGCAACAGCTATATTATATTGATTAAACGTGTCCCAACCTAACCTTATCTGTTGCTTTCATTCAATTCATTGGGTGGTGTTTGGTGTTGGGAGTGAGAATAATAAATTAGATTACTCAAAGTGACTCCTAATATTTATAGCCGCTCGAAACACATTACCACAGTTTATTATCCCAGATGGGACGACGAAGATGTCCACTAATTTCTGCCTTATATTTATTTTTCATGTGGATCAAAAATACAAAAGGTAAGACTGCCTGAGATGAGTGTCTTCCCCAGCGTTGAAAGATTGACAGGGTCAAAATCAAGGAATTTTCGAGCCAAAATGCCTGGACACACGGAGATTGAAGCAACTTTAGTCATAGGATGAGGGAAAGATGGATTCAGGGAGAGAGTTCCTGGGCTCAGCTGTTGAATAGTAGAAATATTGGGGAGTATCGTTTCACTCTTGGGTTGGAGAGTTGCACATAATAGAGGTGGGATTGTGTTGCAAGAAGGGTACTACGTACCCTACGTAGGGGAAGTGGTATACACTGAGAGAACTCTGATGAACACTGATTATTGTAGTAGTAATAGAATAGCGAGAGAGATGCAACATTGCGGCGAAGAGAGAGAGATTTCAGAGATTCGGTGAGTGGACGTGAGTTAATGAGATGAAAGGCTTTGTTTTCTATTTTGTTTAGAAGTGCTGCGTGAGAGGATCTTCCCCACACATGTGAACAATACTCAATATATGGACGCACTCTGCCCCTGTACAGAGCAAGAGGCTGCGCAGGGTTAAAGAACCCCCTGTGACGGTTGAGCACACCCATCTTCTGGGAAGCCATTTTAGCAGGAGTGGTAATATGGTCAGAAGAAAAAGAGACGCCGAGAATATTGAGAGATGAAGGCTTTAGTGAATAGAAGCATCGGGACGAGGAGACTGCACAGATATTTCCACCTGCCGATATCAAGCCAAACTCTTGACTTGCGAAATAATAGAGCTTACCAAGGTGTATAACGGTTTTGGTTATCTTTCGTTAATTAACCTAACTTAACCTAACCTAACCCAACCTTACCTAACCTAACCCAACCTAATCTAACCCAATCTAACCTAAGCCAACCTAACCTAACCTAACCTAACCTAACCTAACCTAATCTACCCTATCCATCAGTTTCAGGTTCGATATATAACTCACTATATCCACTCATACCACCCATGATCACTCAACAACCATTCAAACTACTCATAATCATACCTACCCACACCACACATCACCAATGTCTGCCCACAAACAATAATCACGACCATATTATACACTTTACTAAATAAGCTCATTAGTCTCTCTCTCTCTGCATGGGCAGTAGTAACCGCGCGGGGGGTAGCGTGCTTTAAGGGGGGGTCACCTTCTTTTTTATCTTTCTCTCCTTTTCTCTCTTTCTCTGGCTTGTATCCAATCGGCCCCATTCAGCCAACTGTTTTAAGAATTTTATCCCCATCCAGGTGTCGATTTCTTCGTGGCGAGCGATAGCGAGCCAAGATTGTATGGAGAAATCCGGCTTCGCCGTAGACATTTGTCTATCGAAAAATGTACAAATTTAGCTTGCTGTCAAAACTAAAATATGTATATGCTGGCTCGCTACCACTCGCCAGGAAAATATTGACACCTGGATGGGAGTAAACTTCTTAAAACAGTAGGAGGAATGGGGCCGAATGGATACAAACCAAAGAGAGAGGGAGAGAAAGAGAAAAAAAGCGAGGTGGGCTCCCTTAAGATATTTCATAGCTCATGTATTTCGTACCTCACTAGGTCTCAAACACGGGTCTTCTCATTGTGACGCGAACATGTTAGTAGCTACACCACGGAAGCAGCATCGTATGAATGTGGACTGTCTATCAGGCAAGACGCTGTGTTTTCATATATATAAGTGACTTGATAGCGTAGTCACCGTAGTGCATCAATAAGCGGAATTTCGGTATGAGTATCCTAGGTTAGAGCCCTTGGAGTGCCACATGTATTTGTGAATTTCATTAATTGAGTTTAGAAGTAAGGTTGGTTGGTGAAAACAAATAATAAATATAGGAATGATCAGAACTGGGTTGCAGGAAGTTAATTCGCAGCCGGGGTAAAGTAATTAGAATTCTGCCTTAACAACCAGAACAACCATTTCGGGGGAGGTAGTCGCTTTTTCTGGACCCCCTTCTCCCTCATGTTTAGCATATTCATTTTGAAATTTTAAGACGTTCGTTCCATTAGTTTGGAGATTTTGAGACCTTTCGCCCCATTTCTTTGTCAATATTAAGACCTTTCGTGTCATTTAAGTGTAGATTTTTTTCCTGGCGAGCGATAGCGAGCCTGTAATTTTAGAAGGAATCGGCCTCCGATCGGGACATTTTTCTACCGAAAATTTACAAATGTATCTTGAAAGGGGGTCTAGGGGGGGCGGGGGGGGGTGGGTATTATTAGACTTGATGGAGGTCTAGCGAGGAAACTCATAAATACATAAATAAATATATACATTAATCAGAAAACATGTACTACCCCCTTAATGCAAACTGGTAATAATAGACTCCGGACAAACCAACCAGTCTGCCATTCTAACAAGGAGTTTACCTGCCAGTGCCACTCCCTCAGTGTCAATTAAGGGGGGTCACCGGTTTTTTGTTGTTTTATCTTTCTCTCATTGCCTCTCTTTCCCTGGTTTGTATCCATTCGGCCCCATTCAGCTAACTGTTTTAAGACGTGTATCCCCATTCAGGTGTCGATTTCTTCCTGGCGAGCGATAGCGAGCCAGCATTGTATGGAGAAATCCGGCTTCGCCGGAGACATTTTTCTATCGAAAAATTTACAAATTTAGCTTTCTGTCAAAACAAATATATATATATATATATGCTGGCTCGCTACCGCTCGCCAGGAAAATATTAACACCTGGATGGGGTAAACGTCTTAAAACAGTAGGCTGAATGGGGCCGAATGGATACAAGCCAAAGAGCGAGGGAGAGAAAGAGAAAAAAAAACGAGGTGGACTCCCTTAAACCAATGCCAATTTAATATCATAGCTTACCTTATATGTCTAACTTAGCCTAAAGTAACCTAACTATACTGGTTTAGAATGTACTGGTTGAACTGGTCTACTGGTTGAATTATTTTATGGCTTGTGATATTGAGACTGAATATTACACGAGTTGGATATTTGATTCATGCAGTATACAATGAAGCGTTCTATCATCATATCCTGGCTAGTAATAGAGTATTTGATTCATGCAGTATACAATGAAGCGTTCTATCATCATATCCTGGCTAGTAATAGAGTATTTGATTCATGCAGTATACAATGAAGCGTTCTATCATCATATCCTGGCTAGTAATAGAGTATTTGATTCATGCAGTATACAATGAAGCGTTCTATCATCATATCCTGGCTAGTAATAGAGTATTTGATTCATGCAGTATACAATGAAGCGTTCTATCATCATATCCTGGCTAGTAATAGAGTATTTGATTCATGCAGTATACAATGAAGCGTTCTATCATCATATCCTGGCTAGTAATAGAGTATTTGATTCATGCAGTATACAATGAAGCGTTCTATCATCATATCCTGGCTAGTAATAGAGTATTTGATTCATGCAGTATACAATGAAGCGTTCTATCATCATATCCTGGCTAGTAATAGAGTATTTGATTCATGCAGTATACAATGAAGCGTTCTATCATCATATCCTGGCTAGTAATAGAGTATTTGATTCATGCAGTATACAATGAAGCGTTCTATCATCATATCCTGGCTAGTAATAGAGTATTTGATTCATGCAGTATACAATGAAGCGTTCTATCATCATATCCTGGCTAGTAATAGAGTATTTTATTAAGCTCAGAAGGATAATTGAAGGATTTCATGACTTTGATTAACGGAGGCCCTTATTAAGTTATATAAAATGATCTAATGAGAGCCAAATTATAATGAAGCATAGCATCATAATAGTAAAAGATACAACTGTTGTCCCTTCTCCAGATAGTTCTCAACAGCACATTTCAAGGAGAAAATCAGGTCTACACACCCTCTTCCCTACCTAAACCCGCCCTCATCTACCCTTGTATCCATTCTCACTCTCACTCTCTCAATCAATGCCCTACTGTACAGTACATCTTCCCTACTATGCTTAGGAGACATATCCCCCTGTGATTGCCACACACTCCTCTCGCCTCTTTACCCTTACACAGGGGGAGTATTATGCCTGTCTTCCAGTCATCAGGCACACATCCCTTCTCCCACTCTAGTCTACACATTATCCATACCCATGCAATCGCTTTCTCACCACCATACCTCAGCATCTCCCAACACAGTCCATCTAGTCATGATGCTTCCCCCATCTTCAGCCATTTTAAGGCCTCCCACACTTCTGACCTTCTGATCCCCACCTTAACCTCCACTACTTTCCACTAACCTCCACTCCTTTTTATCCCCCCCTCAGTTACTAACCCATCTGTCCCCTACTAACTTCCTAATCCTGCCACGGACATTAGTTCCAGGGCAGTAATTCCCTTTCCAATGTTCCCTTACCCACTCTAAACCACTGTTTGGACACTTGATCCTCAGTGTTTTGGAGGACAAGCAACCTAGAAGGGTCACTAGATCTGTTGTTGCTTGATTTCCTTTGTACTCCTTGTACTTCTCTTCTCCCTCTCATACCCCATCCAACTATTTTGCCGGCGTTTTATTCCCTACATTCAACAATTCATTGAAATGCTCCCTCCATCTCCCGACTCTCTCTTTATTCTCTGATAGCACTTTGCACATTCTAATCTTTCACTCCCTTACTACTTCCCTTATCACCCTCTTTAGCTTCTTTTACCTCTTTCTAGAACAATTTCTTACATCAAATTTGTAACTAAAAGAAAATCAAACTTCAATATCTCAACACTTGTCTTCGAAGAACGTGACATCCACCACCCGGACAACCCAAGAACACTACTACAGTACATTCCTAGACAAGAATAGCCTTTCAGCCGTTCGCTCTCGGGGTTTCGTGCACTTCCTTCTGCCCCGCAAGACACTACCAGATGACTCCAACAAAATGGATAACACTACCTGCCCTTAATTACCATTAGACAGGCAAGTATCACTACTACAAAAGCGAATTTATATGAACCCTGACCAGAAGACTGGGTAGGTATGTCACCCGGATGCTAGAGACTGAGTCGACAACCCAAGCTATGAAACCAACGAGTTACTGGAGTAATCGTTGAGCTGTACATCTTCTACTGTCACCCCTGTGAGATTTCCCTACATCACCACCATTACCAGAGAAAGTGCCAACACTAGAACCATCGCCTCTCACATTGTGCAGACTACGTAGCACCATGGGCACTATCTCCAGTGACCTGTGGTAGGATGATTCACAAGACACTATACTGAGCCATTTACCTGTTCAATTATTTAACAGCAAACGAATAATCCCAACCACTGTCACAGTTGAACCTTGTGGGTGTAGGGTTCTTCGATTTATTCAATGCACTTATTTTTATGTAGGTACATGAATAAAACCATTTTCAGACATTTCAAGAAACCCTGCAGCCGCCTGGAAGAATAAATAGTCAATTCAGTCAGCTATACGATTTTTTTCCTCATCACTCGAGGGTCATTTAAGAAAGTAACTACCAACCACTCGCTCCAAGTAATGACCAAAGTAATTATAATGCAGTTCCCCTTTAATTCAGACAAACGATGCAGTTGCTGCTTCTCATTCTCTCTCTCTCTCTCTCTCTCTCTCTCTCTCTCTCTCTCTCTCTCTCTCTTTCTCTCTCTCTCTCTCGTCCAGTCATAGTCTAAAGTCAATTCCTGCTGCCATAATTTCCACTTTGGCTATTTCTCGAGTTAAAAGATATAGTCCTTAACACACATTATTTAAAGCCTGATCTGCATTCAAAGCTCTTCAGTTTTGTTGAAGTCTAGATTTGTATTGTTTTTATTAATTCAAGCCGCTCCGATGTTTTGAGGAACTATCAGTGTGTGTGTGTTTGTTTAATTATTATTGAGGGTTAAGATTTGTTTTTGTATTTTCTGAGTAATTTTTGTCGTGGGCCACCATCAAGCTAATGAATACCACCTTACCAAACCACTCTTGAAGGTAAAGCAAAATTTTATTCAGCTTAAGAAGAACTTTTGGAAGTTAGAGAGTTACAGTAGTTGACATAGTCCTTGCCACTTTCATTCCTCGAGATCATTCCTAAATTGCATAAAATCGCTTAATAATAACCAACATAAAGCGTAAAAGTGCATCCTCAAATACTGAAAGTTAATCAGTCCGAGGGCTCAAATTGCATCAGAATTTATGACCGCGACTGTACATTTGCTGCTCATTTGTTGTGTTCCTATTTGGCCCTATGAGGGTGCGGTAACGGAGAAGTGTTAGGAAGCTCCGAGCATCACTGGCTGCGTAATTATAGAGTAAATATCATTTATCTCGCTAAAATGAAGTGATCCCGTAGCGTCTAAGAAAGAAGGCCATTGCTCCTTTTGTCTCATTTATGTCCTCCCGAAACCATACATTCCCTAAGTCGTCCCCCAGTCTCTACCTTCCTTCGCCCCTCTCACTGCATCCTCCTGAGCTTAGTACTCCTCCCCCTCCTCCCGTTACCCGTTTTTCCACCATATTCCTCCCTCCAACCCTATCTCCCCCTCCTTCGCCCCACTCTCCCTCACTCACCCCACTCTCCCTCACTCACCCCACTCTCCCTCACTCACCCCACTCTCCCTCACTTACCCCACTCTCCCTCACTCACCCCACTCTCCCTCACTCACCCCACTCTCCCTCACTCACCCCACTCACCCTCACTCACCCCACTACGATGACTATTTGTTTTCGGACGATGGAGTTCATCTGAACCAGGTGGGAGCAGCACGTTTTGGGCGTCTTCTCAACGATACGGTGAAGGATTTTCGGAGAAGAAATCGACTCAGCACAGGACAACCAGGAAGGAGGACCGAAGACAGCGAGGACGGCAACCTACAAATGAATTAAATACTAATCCGTCAAGAACCGCGAATTTGGATAAAGCTCCACCAACACGACCCAAATTCAAAACCGCCAGGGATAACGACCGAGTACCGAGGACAGCCATGAATGTAAATGTAGATCCGACCAGAACCAAAAATTCGATGAAAGAACGTTCTGTGAGTTTTAAAACCGCAACTTTAAAGGTTTTCTATGCAAACGCTCGTAGCATACGCGATAAATTTTCAGATTTAGAGGAACTAGTGTTTACAGAAAATTATGATGTGATTGGCATAACAGAATCTTGGCTCACTACAGAAGATAGAGACTTTTTAGCAGAGTATTCACTTCCCGGTTATGTAATGTTTGAGAACAGCCGAATAAATAAAAATGGAGATAGCGTTTTATCTTATATCAAAGAAAGTCTTAACCCGACCCTCGTGTCAAAACCTCAAATTGTGAACGTCGACACATCTTTTGTGCTAATAAAGAATAATAAAGGTACACAAATAATACTTGCGTTAATATACAGACCTCCACCTCAATCAGTGCAAACTGACCGAGAAATTTACGAACAAATTGCAGATGTAAGTAACTCACAAGATACCGTCATTTTTGGCGACTTTAATTTACCTGTGACCAAGTGGGGCGATACTCTTACTTCACACTCCGGACATGACTTGTATACGAACTTGCAAGAGAGTTCGCTTTATCAATTTGTTCGAACTCCGACCCGTGGTAATAACGTTCTTGACATTGTGCTTGCAACAAAAGAAGAATTGATAGACAATTTGAATGTTGGTGATGAATTCAGTAACAGCGACCATCGTACGATAACTTTCACTTTAAAGTTTACTAGTAACGAACCAAATAGTAGCATCGAAAAAGTCCCTAATTTCAAGAAAGCAATCTTCCATAAACTTAGAGCTATGTTTAAAGAAACTGACTGGAGCTTTTTAATTAACAATAACGACATAAATACATCTTGGAAGTTATTCGAAACCACATACCTAAAAGCAGTGCAAGAATGCATACCATCGAAAATACGGCGTCCAGGCCATAGTAATAAGCCCAAATGGTGGAATAAAGATATTTCAAACTGCCTGCTTGCTAAAAAATTTGCTAATGATAGATTAAAATCCTCACAAAATGACGAAGAACGGGTGAAATTTGTAGAGCTACGACGCAAAGCCAAAAAGGTAATTAAGCAAAGTAAAAGACCCTAGAGTTACATATTGCGAATCAAAGTAAAACAAACCCGAAATAATCCTATAGTTATATCAGAAAGAAGAAAGTAGTTACTTCAACTGTTGGACCGTTAGTCGATGAAAATGGAGAATACACCAAAGACGAAGTACAAATGAGTAATGCCCTCAATACCTTCTTTGCATCAGTTTTTACAACAGAAGACCTCAGTGATATCCCTACACCATCGCCGATTCAGATTGATAATTCAGATGTTCTAAGCAATATCACCGTTACAGAGAGAGAAGTATTGAATTGTTTAGATAAACTCAAGGTAAATAAAACGCCAGGACCTGATACAATCTCGCCTAGAGTTCTAAAGGAAGCTAAGGATGAGCTCTCCAAACCACTGACATTACTATTCAATAAATCCTTGCAGTCTGAAACTATGCCTGTTCAGTGGAAACTAGCCAACGTAACACCGATATTAAAAAAAGGCTGCAATTCCCTACCCAGTAACTATCGTCCAATTAGCTTAACCTCAGTTGTATGTAAAATGCTAGAAACGGTCATACGAGACAGACTCGTATATCACTTAGAGGAAAATAACATACTTAAAGATACTCAACACGGCTTTCGTAAAAAACGTTCCTGTTTAACAAACCTCTTAGACTTCTTCCACGATATCCTCAACCTCTTCGATGAGAGTAATGCTGTAGATATTATATACCTTGATTTTCAAAAGGCCTTTGACAAAGTTCCCCACAAATGTTTACTGCTAAAACTAAAAGCGCATGGAATACAAGACGGTGTGTTGAAATGGATAGAAAATTGGCTCAGCAACAGAAAGCAAAGGGTAGTCATAAACGGTAAGGCATCTAAATGGACCAATGTAAGTAGCGGGGTACCCCAGGGATCGGTACTAGGACCAATTCTCTTTCTAATTTACATCAACGACATAGATGAGGGTCTCACCTGTACAATCTCAAAATTTGCTGACGATACAAAAATTGCAAATAGCGTACTCTCAAAAGAACAAGTTGACGATATGCAACACAATCTAGATAAATTGTCACATTGGGCCCAAATTTGGCAAATGAGTTTCAATGCGGATAAATGTAAAGTACTACATGTCGAATACCTAAATGAGAAAGCAAACTATTCGATGAATGGCACTCAGCTTAAGAATGTAAACAGAGAAACCGATCTGGGAGTAACAATATCGAGTAACCTAAAACCGAGTCAACAATGTTAAGAAGTTGTTAAGAAGGCAAACAAAATAATTGGCTTTATAGTCAGGTCATTTGAGCATCAATCCAAAGAAGTTATCCTAACCCTTTACAATTCCTTGGTCCGCCCTCTTCTGGAATACTGCGTTCAATCTTGGTGCCCTTATTACCAAAAAGATATAAACAAGCTAGAACGAGTTCAACGTAGAGGTACCAAAATGATACCTAGCCTAAAGAACAAACCATACGAAGAGCGTCTTAGAGAATTAAATCTATTTCCTTTAACCCAGTGCAGATTAAGAGGTGACTTAATTCAAGTGTTCAAAATCATCAAAGGCATCGACAATATGAACTGTAGTAAGTACTTCACTATCGACCAATCTAATTACACGTGGGGAAACAGTTGCAAAATTATTGGTAAATCTTTTAACTCTCACGAATCTAAGAATTTCTTCTTCAATCGAGTTGTCAACTTGTGGAATGGGCTTCCCCGAAACGTTATAGACTGCATCACCGTTGATTCATTTAAACTCCGCCTAGACAAATATCTCTCATCAAACCCGCGACTGACTGCGTTTGTAAATGAATAACTTTATTTTATCCCCCCCTCAGTTACTAACCCATCTGTCCTCTACTAACTTCCTAATCCTGCCACGGGCATTAGTTCCAGGGCAGTAATTCCCTTTCCAATGTTCCCTTACCCCCTCTGAACCACTGTTTGGACACTTGATCCTCAGTGTTTTGGAGGACAAGCAACCTAGAAGGGTCACTAGATCAGTTGTTGCTTGATTTCCTTTGTACTCCTTTGTACTTTGTACACTCTCCCTCACTCACCCCACTCTCCCTCACTCTCCCTCACTCACCCCCCTCTCCCTCACTCACCCCACTCTCCCTCACTCACCCCACTCTCCCTCACTCACCCCACTCTCCCTCACTTACCCCACTCTCTCTCACTCACCCACTCTCCCTCACTCACCCCTCTCTCCCTCACTCACCCCACTCTCCCTCACTCACTCCACTCTCCCTCACTCACCCCACTCTCCCTCACTCACCCCACTCTCCCTCACTTACCCCAGTTAATTAAGCAAAGTAAAAAGACCCTAGAGTTACATATTACGAATCAAAGTAAAACAAACCCGAAAGAATTCTATAGTTATATCAGAAAGAAAAAAGTAGTTACTTCAACTGTTGGACCGTTAGTCGATGAAAATGGAGAATACACCAAAGACGAAGTACAAGTACCCCTGCCCCCTCCCTGGGGGCACGGGTCCTTGGAGCGGCTTCGGTCGCGCCGGGAATTTCCACACCTCTCACACCACACACACACATCATACAGTTTTTCCTACACCGAGAAATGACTCTCCGGCTGTCATTTCTCGAAGACTTCTTCTAGCCGGAGACATTGAGAGCAACCCAGGACCCACGTTCACATACATATGTCCAACTTGCTCAAAACCCATCACTTCGAGTCGCCATACTAAGGGTTCAGTTCTCTGCAATTCATGTGGGAACGGGACCCACTTCACCTGCACAACACTTGCCTCCAAGAAACACTACACAAACACCTGGACCTGTTCCTCATGCCCCTCCCTCTCCCAGTCAAATCCCTCACCTAAAACACGTCCACCTCTCCTCCCCAACCCACCTAACCTTCCCATATCATCCACTCCCCCCCCTAAAACCCGTCCACCTCTCCTCCCTAACCCACCTAACCTTCCCATACCATCCACATCCTCAACTCAACACACCACACCCCATCCTAATCCCTTCCAACCCCCATCTCCAGCTCCCCAATCCCCACCCCGACCTCACCCATCCCAACCCCCAGCCCCTCCCTCACCCCCACCCCCACCCCCACCCTATCCTCGTGCAGCAGCACCCAACATACATCGTGCACATAACATTAACATTCTTCAACTGAACATAGATGGCATCAACACAAAGAAACACGAACTCTCACACTTCATCAAACAACACAACATACACATTGCCATCTTACAAGAAACAAAACTCCGCACAACACAAAAAAAACCCACATTTCATAATTTCACCACCATCAGACAAGACCGGGCTGTCGGCGGGGGCGGTGGACTCATCACCCTGGTACACAAAGAAATATCATACATAGTAACCAGTGTACAAACCAAATCACTCCTCCCCCCAAATGATAACACAACAGAAATACAGTCAATTAAAATACGCACTGGCAACAACTCCAACATATCCCTCATAAACACATACATCCCTCCCCAAACATCCCCTGCAGTACCAAATGAATACAGACCACACTTACAACACATCACAAACACCCCCACACCCCACATCATCCTGGGTGGTGACTTCAACGCCAAGACGTCGGCCTGGTTTGTCGACAACCCCGACACAGACAGAGGGCTGGTACTACAAAACCAAACCGATAACCTCATCATCCTTAACGACATCCATCAACATACCCATATTCCTCACCAAGCCCTCTATAACCCATCATCTCCAGACATCACCTTTTGCTCCCCAGAACTCGCCCCCACAACATCCTGGAGGGTGGTCAGAACCTTAGGCTCTGACCACCTCCCGATCATTATCACCACCAAAACCAGACTCACCCCAGCTAGCCACAAACACACATACACCAATTATAAAAGAGCTAACTGGGAAGCATTCACAAATGAGACAGAACAACACTTCACAACTCTAAACAGTACACCCATCACTAACATCAACAATGCTGTACACATACTCAATAAAACTATCCAAAACGCTGACAAGAAACACATTCCAAGAGGTAACAGAAAAAGACACAACCCCAACTTCACACCAGAAATTCAAAACCTCATCAGACAACGCGACATACTGAAACACTCCCCAGCACCCCACACACAAGACATCACACAACAAATTCAAGCACTCAACACCCAAACTAACAACAAAATACAAGAACAACAAAAACTAAATTGGAATAACTTCCTACAAACACTTGATCACAAAACAAACCCCAAAAAAACTCTACAAAACACTAAACAGCATCACACTTTCCAACAGCAACACAACACAATCACATGCTGCAATCACAACAACAGACTCTACTCCTTCATGTAAACAACAAGCAAACACTCTCATCAATCAGTTTTCACATGTCAGCCACCTAAATCCTCAAAAAGACGACCGACGTGTCATCCGACGTAAGAGACAATTCCCCACAGACCCTGACTATACACCCTTCACCAATCACCAGACAAAGCATATCATCAACAATCTCAAGCACTCACCCGCCTGTGGCCTAGACAACATAAGCAACATACACCTCAGACACCTGGGACCACAAGGCATACAAGCACTCACTAACATATCAAACTACAGCTATTCACACAACACAATACCAGACATTTGGAAGCATGGTATCATCATCACATTCCCCAAACCCAACAAAGACCCCACGCTACCCTCCTCGCACCGCCCCATCACACTCCTTTGCTCCCCCTCCAAAGTCATGGAACGCCTAGTATTACAACTAATTTCACCTGACCTACCCCTAGCTCCAACACAACATGGCTTTAGGCCACTGCACTCCACAAACACTCTTCTCACAGACCTTACACAAAGAGCTTTCGACAGCATCAATTCAGCTAGACCACCACACAGATCACTATTAGCCACACTCGACATTAGTAAAGCCTTCGATGCCATCCCCCGCCACAACCTAACAAACAAAATCTACAACACAAACATGCACAACAACACAAAACAGTGGCTGGCCAACTTCCTAGCAGGCAGATGTGCACACGTATCTTTTGCCGGTCAGTCATCTAAAATCAGAAACTTTCCAAACGGAGTCCCACAAGGATCCGTCCTATCGCCCGCAGTCTTCAATCTGTACATGCACGATATAACTACACCCAATACGCCCCAAATAAACTTAGCCTCCTATGCAGATGACATAACACTCACATGCACACACCATGCCTATCTCAACACACTACATGGCTGGTGCACTACAAACAGACTTAATCTAGCCCCAGCCAAATCCACCGCAACCCTGCTCACAAGTTGGACAGGAGAACACGAATACAACCCTCAACTCACCATAAACAACACACCCCTAACACATACACACACACACAAAATCCTAGGAGTAACATATGATACTCATATGACATTCAAACAGCACACCACAAACATTAAAAAGAAACTGACACCCAGACTTAACGCCCTCAGGTCACTTGCTCACACAAAATTTGGACACAACAAAGAAACTACCACCACAGTATATAAACATTACATAAGATCAGTGATGGAATACGCAAGCCCAGCCTGGGCTTCTAACCTAGCTGAAACACATCATAAGACCTTACAGACTATTCAAAACAAAGCCCTGAAGATCATTACAGGCTGCACCCACAGATCACCTACAGTACATCAAGAAACCAAAATCCTCAAAGTCAAAGACCATCTGGACATGAGAGGCACTCAATTCCTGGCAGCAGCCTCCACGAACCAAGACCACCCACTAAACTACATGGCAACACACCCACAGACACCAAGAAATATCAAAACAACACCCAGCACACGGTATCACACACAATTATTGTCCTCTCTCCCTCCCTGCCCACCCCGAACCAACTTCCAGAAGCACATCCATACTCATATCTCTCACCGATCCATCCACTCACTCACAGACAACACGCAGCTGCATGCACGACTCCCGAAATCCATCCTTCCGAATCCTCCCTTCCTCGCGAGGACAGAGTCCACCTGGCCAGGCTGAGATGCGGACACCATCCAGCTCTCCTGAGCTATCGGAAGAGACTGGATGACTACGTTGTCGACGCCTGCCCGGGATGTAACACAGCACCCCATACCATTAAACACATCATAGAAGACTGCATTTCACACAACCACTTATGCCAACAACACAATCTACACTCAATGAGAGCTCTGTGGTAAAGCCCGATCGTGGCCATGGCCTTTCTCAGGGACTCGGGGCTGTTCGGCCAGGCAGCTTAGGGAACAACAACAACAACAACAACAACAAATGAGTAATGCCCTCAATACCTTCTTTGCATCAGTTTTTACAACAGAAGACCTCAGTGATATACCTACACCATCGCCGATTCAGATTGATAATTCAGATGTTCCAAGCAATATCACCGTTACAGAGAGAGAAGTATTGAATTGTTTAGATAAACTCAAGGTAAATAAAACGCCTGGACCTGATACAATCTCGCCTAGAGTTCTAAAGGAAGCTAAGGATGAGCTCTCCAAACCACTGACATCACTATTCAATAAATCCTTGCAGTCTGGAACTATGCCTATCTATCTATCTATCTATCTATATGCTCAGGCCCAATCCCCATTTTGGGGGTAGCCGACTCAAGACAGAGCAAGAACAGGGAAAACACAAAAACAACATAAAACAAAAAATAAACACAGATAAAAAACACAAACTCTCACACATCCAGGTCACCCAGGAGAAGACCCAGAGACCAGGGTTACCAAGGTCGCTCCACCACTCCCTGACCACCCGGAGAGGTTCCGATCTCGGCAGGCAGACATGCATCGGAGCCAAAGCCACAAGCCCTGATCAGTGGAAGATAGCCAACGTACCACCAATATTAAAAAAAGGCAGCAAATCCCTACCCCGTAACTATCGTCCAATTAGCTTAACCTCAGTTGTATGTAAAATGCTAGAAACGGTCATAAGAGACAGACTCGTAAATCACTTAGAGGAAAATAACATACTTAAAGATACTCAACACGGCTTTAGTAAAAACGTTCCTGTTTAACAAACCTCTTAGACTTCCTCCACGATATCCTCAACCTCTACGATGAGAGTAAAGCTGTAGATATTATATACCTTGATTTTCAAAAGGCCTTTGACAAAGTTCCCCACAAACGTTTACTGCTAAAACTAAAAGCGCATGGAATTCAAGACGGTGTGTTGAAATGGATAGAAAATTGGCTCAGCGACAGAAAGCAAAGAGTAGTCATAAACAGTAAGGCATCTAAATGGACCAATGTAAGTAGCGGGGTACCCCAGGGATCGGTACTAGGACCAATTCTCTTTCTAATTTACATCAACGACATAGATGAGGGTCTCACCTGTACAATCTCAAAATTTGCTGACGATACAAAAATTGGAAATAGCGTACTCTCAAAAGATCAAGTTGACAATATGCAACACAATCTAGATAAATTGTCACATTGGGCCCAAATTTGGCAAATGAGTTTCAATGCGGATAAATGTAAAGTACTACATATCGGATACCTAAATGAGAAAGCAAATTATTCGATGAATGGCACTCAGCTTAAGAATGTAAACAGAGAAACTGATCTGGGAGTAACAATATCGAGTAACCTAAAACCGAGTCAACAATGTTCAGAAGTTGTTAAGAAGGCAAACAAAATAATTGGCTTTATAGGCAGGTCATTTGAGCATAAATCCAAAGACGTTATCGTAACCCTTTACAATTCCTTAGTCCGCCCTCTTCTGGAATACTGCGTTCAAAGCTGGTGCCCTTATTACCAAAAAGACATAAACAAGCTAGAACGAGTTCAACGTAGAGTTACCAAAATGATACCTAGCCTAAAGAACAAACCATACGAAGAGCGTCTTAGAGAATTAAATCTATTTCCTTTAACCCAGCGCAGATTAAGAGGTGACTTAATTCAAGTGTTCAAAATCATCAAAGGCATCGACAATATGAACTGTAGTAAGTACTTCACTATCGACCAATCTAACTACACGCGGGGAAACGGTTGCAAAATTATTGGTAAATCTTTTAACTCGCACGAATCTAAGAATTTCTTCTTCAATCGAGTTGTCAACTTGTGGAATGGGCTTCCCCGAGACCTTATAGACTGCAGCACCGTTGAATCATTTAAACTCCGCCTAGACAAATATCTCGCATCAAACCCACGACTGACTGCGTTTGTAAATGAATAACTTTATTTTATCCTCCCCTCAGTTACTAACCCCTATGTCCCCTACAAACTTCCTAGTCCTGCCACGGACATTAGTTCCAGGGCAGTAGTTCCCTTTCCAATGTTCCCTTACCCACTCTAAACCACTGTTTGAACACTTGATCCTCAGTGTTTTGGAGGACAAGCAACCTAGAAGGGTCACTAGATCTGTTGTTGCTTGATTTCCTTTGTACTCCTTTGTACTTTGTACACTCTCCCTCACTCACCCCACTCTCCCTCACTCACCCCACTCTCCCTCACTTACCCCACTCTCCCTCACTCACCCGACTCTCCCTCACTCACCCCACTCTCCCTCAATCACCCCACTCTCCCTCACTCACCCCACTCTCCCTCACTCACCCCACTCTCTCTCACTTACCCCACTCTCCCTCACTCACCCCTCTCCCTCACTTACCCCACTCTCCCTCACTTACCCCACTCTCCCTCACTCACCCACTCTCCCTCACTCACCCCACTCTCCCTCACTCACCCCACTCTCTCTCACTTACCCCACTCTCCCTCACTCACCCCACTCTCCCTCACTCACCCCTCTCCCTCACTTACCCCACTCTCCCTCACTCACCCCACTCTCCCTCACTCACCCCACTCTCCCTCACTCACCCCACTCTCCCTCACTCACCCCACTCTCCCTCACTCACCTCACTCTCCCTCACTCACCCACTCTCCCTCACTTACCCCTCTCTCCCTCACTCACCCCACTCTCCCTCACTCACCCCACTCTCCCTCACTCACCCCACTCTCCCTCACTCACCCCACTCTCCCTCACTCACCCCACCACCCTCCTGTGTTTACCTCTCAGTAGTAACGCCTTACTTCTCTTAATCACATCGCCCTTTTTTTACATCCCATTGCATTTCTCTCACTCTCCCCCTCCGTCCCTTTCCGTGTGTCCATACCCTTACAATGCACCCTTCTCTCGCTCGTCCCTTCCCACCCTTCAGGCCTTCACCTAACGTAACCTAACCTAACCTAACCTCCCATTCTTCCTTATCTTCTTCCCTTTACCCAATTATCCTTCTCACTTGCCAAAACTCCCCTCCCCTCACTTGCATCCACCCGCTTCCGCACACACCTTATATTCCTCTATCTCATCCACTCCCTCGTCAATTCATCCCCTCACCCTTTTCATCCACCCCTCCTTGTCACATCCCCATCTCAGCAACCCCCTCCTCTCCTCACACTATCATACCCTCTCAACCCACTTCTGCCTTTCATCTTCCTTGCTCATCCACTTCCTCCCACTACCTCCTTACTCGGCCACTCCCTATCACCCCTTCACTCCCCCCCCCTCCCCCCCCCCCCCCCCCCCCAACTCACAGCAGCCGCAAAGCCTCGTCCGAACCACAATGGTAAATTTGGTTGCCATTAGCCATGGTGGCCATATCGGCGCGGCTATCATAATTAAGAAATGTGGGAGGGCCAACGGGAGTCTTTCATGTGTGCGAAATTAGTTAATTGAGGTTAGCGTTTGAGATGCCTATCGGGCCGCGTGCCTTCATTTAATTACACTGGGTTCAGGGCCGAAATTGATTACTGCAGTGAGAACCCGTTTGTCCTAATAAAGTGAACCCTGCTTAACCTACCGATTATACAGTATATAATATAGGGTACGTTAGCTAGGTACACTCGCACCACACAGTCCTTCACCAGGGACTAAGAAAATGATGGGATCACACAACGACTAACACAGTTTTCAATTATCTGAATTACATATTTTAGAGACTTTAGTCTATTAATATCTAAACTGTCGAGAGTTGAATGCGTGTTTATTTTTATTTGTTTTGGTGTGTAGCGAAAACAATTCTATAGGCCCTACTGGTCAAAGACTTTATGGCGTGAGTGTAGTTTCGTCTGCACATGTTAAGGTCCGTCTTGGCATTATTTTAATGTGTATATTTAAACCCTTCCGTACCGACGACGTCTTATTAATAATATGTTGTTGTTGTTTTTTTGTTTTACAATGTAGGAAGATGGTGAACCTTTAGGTCTACAGAACATCCTCATTATCTCCGTCACTTTTCTACGGAGAGACGGCTTTGGTAGTTCTCACGGCCGAATATTATGTCTGTCAGGTCCTCTCCAACTCCATTAACGGACTTGACTTTATGTATGATTTTTTTTATTTATTTTTTTTTTTATATGTGAGTGAGGGAGACAAAAAGGCAGAACTGCCTGTAGCGAGTGCCTCCCCCATAGTTGAAAGAGTGACAGGGCCAAAATCAAGGGACGTTCGAGCCAAAATGCCTGGACACACGGAGTTTGAAGTAATCTGCCCTCTACCTGAGTTTACACTCTACTTCATTCTTACTATGTAGAATGTCCATAATATTATTTTGATTATGTGCTCAATGTACAGTATATCATAATGGTCGACAAAGAATACAAATGCCTGTAAGATATACAGAGAATAGTTTTCCCAGTTGACAAGTGGATAGATTGGGAGTTTCTCTAAAAATGTGTTTTACATAGCCGTAAGCGTTAGAGAATAATACAAATATAGCTCTTCCCTGTGTTTTCCATCTCACCCAACACAAAGATAAATATAACAATCACAAGACTCTGCTCTCTACATTGTCCTTCTCTTTCAGGCAATACGTTTAAGGGGGGTCACCGGCTTTTTTTATATCTATCTCCTTTTCTCTCTTTCCCTGGCTTGTATCCATTCGGCCCCATTCAGCCAACTGTTGTAAGACGTTTATCCTCATCCAGGTGTCGAGTTCTTCCTGGTAAGCGATAGCGAGACAACATTGTATGGAGAAGTCAGGCTTCGCCGGAGATTTTTTTTTATCGAAAAATTTACAAATTTAGCTTGCTGTCAAAACAAAAATATATATATGCTGGCTCGCTACCGCTTGCCACGAAAACAATGACACCTGGATGGGGGTAAACGTCTTAAAACAGTAGGCTGAATCGGGCTGAATGGATACAAACCAACGAGAGGGGGAGAGAAAGAGAAAACAAAGTGAGGTGGGCTCCCTTAAAGGTCATTTAAGTTTTATTCAGTAACTTTGGTTAGACATTTATTTGTGTGGCTGCATTTCAAGGCTCATGTTGTATTGATGTCGGTAAAAATAATCTACCTTTAGGTAAATTATTATACATATCTAGTTTTGCAAATACAAATGAAGCCGCTAATTTTTCGAAAGTTTCACACTGAACCTCGTGAAATTATAGGCTGCTGAAATGCGTTTAAGCCGCTGTGACACGAGCGATTTTTCCGTCAATTTTCCATGAGCAAGTTTTTTCTCGTTATATTTAGGGACTTTTTTGCATTGGTATCGGTAACTAGACTGAAGGTAGAGTATGTTGGGCGGCTGAATTCTGATAAAGTAATATTTGAAGCTGCCAGACCATAATTGCCCGTAAAAATTGCTGGAAAACGGCTCGTGTGACTCCAGCTTTAGTCCAGAGGTTGGTGGAAACATAATAGTTGACGACAAAAATATGCAAGAAAAGGGTCTCGTGTAAATCCCCTTTAAGGGAGGTGACCTGCTTTTTGTTCTCTCCTTTTCTCTCTTTCTCTGGCTTGTATCCATTCGGCCCCATTCCGCCTACTGTTTTAAGACGTTTATCCCCATCCAGGTGCCAATTTTTTACTGGTGAGCGGTAGCGAGCCAGCATATTTTTTAAATGTTTTTGACAGCAGGCTAAATTTGTACATTTTTCGGTTGAAAAATTTCCGGATTTCTTCATATAATGGTGGCTCGCTATCGCTCACCAGGAAAAAATCGCCACCTAGATGGGGATAAACGTCTTAAAATAGTTGGCTGAATCGGGCCGAATGGATACAAGCCAGAGAAAGAGAGAAAAGGAGAAAAATAAAAAAAGCAGGTCACCCCCCTTAATCTGAGATCACCGGGACTTTGTGAGTAATTTATAAATAACAGGTTCTCGCGTTACACTGGCTAGCTGTTCCTTCCCACACACATATGGAGTGATTGGCGTAAGCTAAGATTTCGGACAACTAACATTACCTTTGAGGCAGTTGTCATGGGAACAGACGAGGAGAAGGAGGAGACATAATGGAGATAATTGACGGCAAGAAGTGAAAAAAGAGCAGGAGGAAAAGAATCAATGACTAAAGACACTATATACTGTAGAAACAAGAAAGATCTCGAACAACGGCTGTGTTTGTGGAGGCCATGCACAGAGCACGATGGTGGTGCAGGGTGCTGAGGATGTATGCATGTGCGACAACTTTAATGTTGTTTCATCAGATTATATTTTTATTATTTGCATTAGACTAACCTAACTAACCTAACCTGACTTAATGTACAAACCAATGTACAAACCAAGAGCGACATATGAAGCACTCAACATCTCGAAGCTTCAATCGATAATCTCGGAGCCTCGCAAGAGTTACAGGCTACAGAACAGCCTACAGCCCCAAAGTTGAGACATGGGGAAAAACAAAAAAAAATAGTGCTCCATGCATGACACTCCCTTGTGTTTTCCAAAGGAAGAAAACAGAAGAGGAACTAATTATACAAACATTAGACAGAAGAGGAAAATATATAAACATAAGACAAAAGAGGAAAATATATAAACATAAGACAAAAGAGGAAAATATATAAACATAAGACAAAAGAGGAAAATATATAAACATAAGACAAAAGAGGAAAATATATAAACATAAGACGAACCAAAGAGGAAAGTTGAATTTGTAGAAAGAGGAAATAACTTAGTCACTGATATGCTTACACATATGACTAACAAAGTAACCATTCGTACACATAGATAGCGTGATCGGCGTAGGGTCACATTTGGCCCACTAATATCACCTGTGAGGCAGTTGTCATGGGAACAGGTGATAAGTAGGAAGAGACAGATGATTGAAAAACAGAGGAGAGAAGAAAGAAGAACATAATAATGTAAAGGAATAAGAAGAACTTGATCCGTAAGGTACATATGTTTATTTTGTTGAAGAGTAGAAGATGATGATTGGTAAAATGATAAAAAACAATGATAGGACAAGAAGAATGAGAGAAGAAATAATTTTTTGGTAAAAGAAAGAAGTTGATCAGCACCTGTGTTTACTTATACTAAGAATAGAAGGAATCATTGATAGAAATAAGAAGACAAAACAGCAGTAGAGAAAGTACAAAAGACAATAATACATACAAGAATGATAAGAAACTGGATCAGTATTTGTGTTCACCTGTAGACAAAAAAAGAAGGGGACCAAGTGCGTGTTTTGTTTTGTTTTTCTATGTGAGTGAGCCAGAACCGCCTGTGGCGAGTGCCTCCTCCATAGTCGAAAGAGCGACAGGGCCAAAATCAAGGGACGTTCGAGCCAAAATGACTGGACACACGGAGTTTGAAGCAATATAAGTCATAGGAAGAGGGAAAGACTGATCCTAGGTAAGAGTTCCAGAGCTCAGCTGTTGTATTGAATAAATACTGAGAATAACGTTTCACTCTTGTGTTGGAAAGTTGCACAGAGTAGGGGTGGGATTGTGTTGCAAAACGGGTGCTGCGTGCTCTATGAAGAGGGGGTGGTATACACTGAGAGATCTCTGAGGAACACTGATTATTGTAATAGTGGAAGAATAGTGAGAGAGACGCAACATTGCGGCGAAGAAAGAGAAACTGCAGAGAATTAGTGAGTTAATGAGACAGAAGGCTTTCTTTTCTACTTTATCTAGGACTGCTGTGTGAGAGAATATTCCCTACACGTGTGAACAATACTCATTACATGGCTTACAGACAAATATAATCCAAACTTCAAGCCATACATATCCATAAGAAAGGATAGAATAGGCAGACATTACAGTTTCATATTTGTCCATAAAGTATCGAAAAAGCAACTGCTAGAACATTAACCTGTCCGCCCGGTCTAAAATAACTCGAGTATAGGTAAAGTTCTATATTTTGTTCTGGCTATCACCAGACGATTTGTTCAGTTTTGGAAGAACTGAAGGAGTTAATTAGTCACTTTTGAATTTGCTCCTGTAGATAAATTTAGGTAACCTGCATAATTGACCACTTGCTAGTTTCAGGTTGTAAGGAAGTATAGACATGATATTTAGCAGAATTAACGACTATAATACGGTCTTAGTACATTTATAAATAAATAAGACCTGATTGATCATACTATCTATCCATCAATAACCTACATTATTATTGCATTTCTGTTCTAAACCGATGATTACGGTTCGAACTTCATCATAGCCTGAATCTCGAAGGTACAAAGTACAAAGGAGTACAAAGGAAATCAAGCAACAACAGATCTAGTGACCCTTCTAGGTTGCTTGTCCTCCAAAACACTGAGGATCAAGTGTCCAAACAGTGGTTTAGAGTGGGTAAGGGAACATTGGAAAGGGAATTACTGCCCTGGAACTAATGTCCGTGGCAGGATTAGGAAGTTAGTAGGGGACAGATGGGTTAGTAACTGAGGGGGGGATAAAATAAAGTTATTCATTTACAAACGCAGTCAGTCGCGGGTTTGATGCGAGATATTTGTCTAGGCGGAGTTTAAATGAATCAACGGTGATGCAGTCTATAACGTTTCGGGGAAGCCCATTCCACAAGTTGACAACTCGATTGAAGAAGAAATTCTTAGATTCGTGTGAGTTAAAAGATTTACCAATAATTTTGCAACCGTTTCCCCGCGTGTAATTAGATTGGTCGATAGCGAAGTACTTACTACAGTTCATATTGTCGATGCCTTTGATGATTTTGAACACTTGAATTAAGTCACCTCTTAATCTGCGCTGGGTTAAAGGAAATAGATTTAATTCTCTAAGACGCTCTTCGTATGGTTTGTTCTTTAGGCTAGGTATCATTTTGGTAACTCTACGTTGAACTCGTTCTAGCTTGTTTATATCTTTTTGGTAATAAGGGCACCAGGATTGAACGCAGTATTCCAGAAGAGGGCGGACTAATGAATTGTAAAGGGTTAGGATAACTTCTTTGGATTTATGCTCAAATGACCTGCCTATAAAGCCAATTATTTTGTTTGCCTTCTTAACAACTTCTGAACATTGTTGACTCGGTTTTAGGTTACTCGATATTGTTACTCCCAGATCGGTTTCTCTGTTTACATTCTTAAGCTGAGTGCCATTCATCGAATAGTTTGCTTTCTCATTTAGGTATCCGATATGTAGTACTTTACATTTATCCGCATTGAAACTCATTTGCCAAATTTGGGCCCAACATGACAATTTATCTAGATTGTGTTGCATATCGTCAACTTGTTCTTTTGAGAGTACGCTATTTGCAATTTTTGTATCGTCAGCAAATTTTGAGATTGTACAGGTGAGACCCTCATCTATGTCGTTGATGTAAATTAGAAAGAGAATTGGTCCTAGTACCGATCCCTGGGGTACCCCGCTACTTACATTGGTCCATTTTGATGCCTTACCGTTTATGACTACTCTTTGCTTTCTGTCGCTGAGCCAATTTTCTATCCATTTCAACACACCGTCTTGTATTCCATGCGCTTTTAGTTTTAGCAGTAAACGTTTGTGGGGAACTTTGTCAAAGGCCTTTTGAAAATCAAGGTATATAATATCTAAAGCTTTACTCTCATCGTAGAGGTTGAGGATATCGTGGAAGAAGTCTAACAGGTTTGTTAAACAGGAACGTTTTTTACGAAAGCCGTGTTGAGTATCTTTAAGTATGTTATTTTCCTCTAAGTGATTTACGAGTCTGTCTCGTATGACCGTTTCTAGCATTTTACATACAACTGAGGTTAAGCTAATTGGACGATAGTTACTGGGTAGGGATTTGCTGCCTTTTTTGAATATCGGTGTTACGTTGGCTAGCTTCCACTGATCGGGCATAGTTCCAGACTGCAAGGATTTATTGAATAGTAATGTCAGTGGTTTAGAGAGCTCATCATTAGCTTCCTTTAGAACTCTAGGCGAGATTGTATCAGGTCCTGGCGTTTTATTTACCTTGAGTTTATCTAAACAATTCAATACTTCTCTCTCTGTAACGGTGATATTGCTTAGAACATCTGAATTATCAATCTGAATCGGCGATGGTGTAGGGATATCACTGAGGTCTTCTGTTGTAAAAACTGATGCAAAGAAGGTATTGAGGGCATTACTCATTTGTTCTTCGTCTTTGGTGTATTCTCCATTTTCATCGACTAACGGTCCAACAGTTGAAGTAACGACTTTTTTCTTTCTGATATAACTATAGAATTCTTTCGGGTTTGTTTTACTTTGATTCGCAATATGTAACTCTAAGGTCTTTTTACTTTGCTTAATTAACTTTTTGGCTTTGCGTCGTAGCTCTACAAATTTCAGCCGTTCTTCGTCATTTTGTGAGGATTTTAATCTATCATTAGCAAATTTTTTAGCAAGCAGGCAGTTTGAAATATCTTTATTCCACCATTTGGGCTTATTATTATGGCCTGGACGCCGAGTTTTCGATGGTATGCAGTCTTGCACTGCTTTTAGGTAAGTGGCTTCGAATAACTTCCAAGATGTATTTATGTCGTTATTGTGAATTAAAAAGCTCCAGTCAGTTTCTTTAAACATAGCTCTAAGTTTATGGAAGTTTGCTTTCTTGAAATCAGGGACTTTTTCGATGCTACTATTTGGTTCGTTACTAGTAAACTTTAAAGTGAAAATCGTACGATGGTCGCTGTTACTGAATTCATCACCAACATTCAAATTCTCTATTAATTCTTCTTTTGTTGCAAGTACAATGTCAAGAACGTTATTACCACGGGTCGGCGTTCCAACAAATTGATAAAGCGAACTCTCTTGCAAGTTCGTATACAAGTCATGTCCGGAGTGTGAAGTAAGAGTATCGCCCCACTTGGTCACAGGTAAATTAAAGTCACCAAAAATTACGGTATCTTGTGAGTTACTTACATCTGCAATTTGTTCGTAAATTTCTCGGTCAGTTTGCACTGATTGAGCTGGAGGTCTGTATATTAATGCAAGTATTATTTTGGTACCTTTATTATTCTTTATTAGCACAAAAGATGCGTCGACGTTCACAATTTGAGGTTTTGACACGAGGGTAGGGTTAAGACTTTCTTTGATATAAAGTAAAACGCCACCTCCATTTCGATTTATTCGGCTTTTCTCAAACATTACATAACCGGGAAGTGAATACTCTGCTAAAAAGTCTCTATCTTCTGTATTGAGCCAAGATTCTGTTATGCCAATCACATCATAATTTTCTGTAAACACTAGCTCCTCTAAATCTGAAAATTTATTGCGTATGCTACGAGCGTTTGCATAGAAAACCTTTAAATTTGTTATTTTAGAACTCACGGAACGCTCTTTAATAATATTTTTGGTTCTTGTCGGATCTACATTTATGTTCATGGCTGTCCTCGGTCCTCGCTGTCTTCGGTCCTTATCGCTGGTGGTCCTCGGTTGCCTCTGTTTTTTTCTTGGCGTTGGATGATTTATGTCACTGCTGCTTCTTCTCGGATGGCGTTTTTTGATCCATGGCTGCGGACTGCTTCGTGTAGGAGACGACCCATGCGTGCTGAACCCACAGGGTTTAGATGAGTGCCATCCTTGCGGAACAGAGTAGGCTGGTTGTAGAAGTTGTCCCAGAGGTTGGTGAATGTAGGTGGTCTAGTCTACATCCAGTACACCTTTTCAACCAGTGGATTTCACTTATGGCCAACTTGACCAGTAGTGATAATTCAGAGGAGGTGAAACAGGTCGAAATATGTACTTGTTAAGGGCAGGTTTTATATTTTTCTCATCCTCCTTCTCCCTCGTGTTTAGCTTTATGAGTCTTGAAAATAAGAAGTTCACCCCAATCGTTTAGCGATTTTAGGACCACAAACCCTATTTGTTGTCAATATTAAGACTAGCGTGCCATTTGTTGTCAATATTAAGACTAGCGTGCCATTTGTTGTCAATATTAAGACTAGCGTGCCATTTGTTGTCAATATTAAGACTAGCGTGCCATTTGTTGTCAATATTAAGACTAGCGTGCCATTTGTTGTCAATATTAAGACTAGCGTGCCATTTGTTGTCAATATTAAGACTAGCGTGCCATTTGTTGTCAATATTAAGACTAGCGTGCCATTTGTTGTCAATATTAAGACTAGCGTGCCATTTAGGTGTCGATAATTTCCTAGCGAGCGATAACGAGACTGTAATTTAGGAGGAATCTGCCTTCGGCCGGGACATTTTTATACCGAAAAATGTATAAATTGATCTCGAAGCAGGGTCTTGTGAGTGTTTTTTAAGCTTGGTAGAAGTCTAGGGAGCAAACTAACCCCCTCCCCCACCTAAGATGATCCACTGCTTGAGTTGTCCGGGAATTAATATAAATTAATAATACTGGATACTTCGTTTATTAATACGTATGATAGGACGAATTCGGGGTTATTACTATCTATCTATCTATATGCTCAGGCCCAATCCACACTTTTCCTGTTTTTTTTTCTATTTAATTCTATTTTATTATTTTGTTTTTCTTTTTCTTGGGGGTGGCTGCCTCAAGACAGCAAGAACAGGGAAAACACAAAACACAACATAAATCAACGAACAAACACAGACAAAACACAAATTCACACACATCTAGGTCACCCAGGAGAAGACCCAGAGACCAGGGTCACCAAGGTCGCTCCAGCACTCCCCCGGCCGCCGACCACCCGGAGAGGTTCCAATCTCGGCAGGAAGACATGCAGCGGAGCTGAAGCCACAAGCCCGCCCACCACACTTCCAGGCGCACCCTTCATATTAATCGTCTCCCTGGGCCAGTCGCCTGATGGACTATTATCTAGTCCAGCTTGCGCCCGACCCCTTCCTCCAAATGACCACGTGTTCACTCAACTATTCACAAGCATTCTCCATTCATTCCTGTTTATTACCACTTCCTTTGCCTGATCTATAGTCATTCCTCTATCATCCAAAGCTTGTCTTACACAGTTTCTCCATCTCAATGGGGGTCTTCCTGCCCTTCTATCTCCCCTTGTATCTGACTCGCATATTCTCTTTATTCCCATTCGTTAAACATGACCATACCAGCTCAGCATCCTTCTGTCCACTCTGGCTGACAAAGTATCTCTTCATTCCTCAATCCGTCTCTACGAGTAACTCCACACTGACGACTCCATACTGACGACTTAAATTATGAGTCTTGTTCAAGTTCTATGACACGTAAAGCAAAATATTATACTATGAATCGTTTGGTTAGATTAGGTTTGACTAGGTCAGGTCTCTGGGTCTTCTCCTGGATGACCTAGATGTGTGTGAATTTGGATTTTGTTTTTGTGTGTTCAATGTTTTCTGTTGTGTTTTGTGTTGTCCCTATTCTTGCTCTGTCTTGAGTCGGCCACCACCCCTAAAAACAAAAAAATATAATAAAAATTGGAAAATTGGGGATTGAGCCTGAGCTAGTATATAGATAGATAGATAGGTCAGGTTTTGCTAGATTAGGTTAGTTTAGATAAGCATAGGTTAGTTCAATATACAGAAACAGAGTAAGTAAATAGGAGTTTTCCAAATCGTGAGTTAGGTCAAGTATACCCACCAAATGTTCCAACTGGTATAGTGCTACTGTTATTATTGCTGCTTTAGGAGAGCCCACCTCGTTGTTTTCTCTCTCTCAGTCTCTCTCTCTGGGTTGCGTCCATTCGGCCCCATTCAGCCTACTGTTTTAAGACGTTTACCCTCTTCCAGGTGTCGATTTTTTTTCCTGGCGAGCGTTAGCGAACCAGCATATTTTGTTTCTATGTTTTTGACAGCAGGCTAAATTTGTACATTTTTCGATAGAAAAATGGCTCCGGCGAATCCGGATTTCTCCATACAATGCTGGCTCGTTATCGTTCGCCAGGAAGAAATCATCACCTGGATGGGGATAAACTTATTAAAACAGTAGGGTAAATGGAGCCGAATGGATACAAGCCAGAGAAAGAGAGAAAAGGAGAGAACAAAAAGCAGGTCACCCCTCTTAAGTATTTCAATTATAACCATGGCAGGCAAAATACACAAAAATAACCTTAGCCTATCAACTGTTTTGTAAATTTAGCTTGTTATGCCTCCCATTTTTATACTTAACCCTTTTAGTACCAGCGACGTGTTTCATATTTTATTCTAGCCATATTAAGAAGATATTATGCTGCTTAAGAAGGATCTGTGGTAGTTAGAAGGGTTGGTTGAGATATGTTGAGGCCTTATTTTTGCTAGTGGTCCTTCCTAATATGAGTAAAATCGTCTATTAGTTACCAGAATGTGATGAAAAGGACAGCCATGGTACTGTAAGGGTTAAGTACAGGTACACTCGGATGCTGTAGTCTCTAGCCCACTCGTACGTACGAATTCGTGGACCTCCTTGCTGTTTCATTGTATTATGTAGCTTCATACCCAATCTTGACGTGGTGAGGATTAAGATCATGTGTATGTTACGTCATTGTAGGCCTACTAGCTAAGATAACAATTAAGGGGGATGACCTGCTTTTTGTTATTTCTGTCCTTTTCTCTCTTTCTATGGCTTGTATCCATTCGGCCCCATTCAGCCAACTATTTTAAGACGTTTATCCCCATCTAGGTGTCGATTTCTTCCTGGCGAGTGATAGCGAGCCAGCATTATATGGAGGAATCCGGCTTCGCCGGAGAAAGTTTTCTATCGAAAAATTTACAAATTTAGCCTGCTGTCCAACAAAAATTAAAAATATGCTGGCTCGCTACCGCTCACCAGTAAGAAATTGACACCTGGATGGGGATAAACGTCTTAAAACAGTAGGCTGAATGGGGCCAAATAGATACAAGCCAGAGAAAGATAGAAAAGGACAGAACAAAAACAGGTCACCCCCCTTAAGTTAACCTTTTGAACAGAGAGATATGTCCAATAGAACGCTCACTTTTCACATAATACAAAATAATAACATATCAATAAAAACAAAGACAAGACTACAATGTATAGCACATGGTACATCAGCGAGCCTTGGCCTGCATAGCCTAATTGACCACTTGCGAGTTTCTGGCTATAAGGAAGTTGGCGCCGTAAACATCGGTATTAAACAGAAATGCAATAATAATCTACGTGTCTGATGGATAAATGGTATTTTGAATTTGGTTTTATGTATTTATAAATGTACTACAACCGTATTTTATCTGGTAATTCTGTTAAATATCGTAGTCTACAGCTCCAACTTCCTTATAGAACGAAACTCGCAAGCCGGCAATTGAATATAAAGGTTGCTTGATTTATGGGGTGTTGGGGTGTTTGTAGCCTTGTCTTGGACTTGATATATGTGCATGTGTAGGTAGTCGAGGCCAGAGACCCTTTAACAAACAGAAGCTATTGGGTTATTTCGCTCACATGCTGTAAGTAGGCGAGACATCATTACCTCTATCCTCTGTAACTCAAAAATGGCCAGAGCAAATTGGCTGTAACTTTCCACATCTATTCTTTACCGACTCTTCCCAAATGGTAGAAATATTAGCTCGATTACTCTAGTCGTTTTTAAGTTACAGATGTTAGAGTTCATGATTTCTCGCCTACTTACAGCGAATAGACTATACTTCACCGCACAAATCTGTTCTCTTATACTAGGCTTAGTTTGCTAACATTTTGCTTTCGGTTAAACTATGTCTGTCTTTTTTGTCTGGATACACGGAGCTTAAAGCATTTTAAATCATAGGATGAAGGAAACACAGATTGAAGGCGAGAGTTCCAGAGCTTACTCGTTGTGCAGAAGAATGACTGGGAAAATTGGTTCACTCTTGGATTATTGAATTGAACAGATTAGAGGCGGGAAAGCGTTGCAAGGTGGGAGCCCCCCGCTCTCCACAAACAAGGAGGTATACACTGAGAAATCTCTGAAGAATATTGAATATTCTAATAGCGGTAAGAAAGTGAGAGAGATGCAACATTGCGGCATGTAGAGATAGATTGTAAGGAATTATTAAGAGGAAGTGAATTGATGAGACAATGTTTTTTTTTACTACACTTTGGAGAAGTGCGGTATGAGTGGGACCTCCCCTCACATGCACACAATACTTGGTACTTGGGGAGGTGTGGTGGAGTGGTCATGCCACTGGATTGGTAATCCAATGGACCCGGGTTCAAATCCCAATATGTCAATGGGAAGATACTATTGGGATTGAATTTGTGCTGTACCTAGTATCAGTGCATTACCACAAAGCCCACCGAAATGCCAAAAAAATACCCTCATTGTTCCCTGATTAAATAACACTGCATGAATATTCCCATATTCAAAATATGTTACAGGGGGACAATGCCTAGTGAGTTCACTGCTCAATAGGTGGCATTCTGAGAGTGAGGGTTTGAGTCTGGAGGGTGAGACGGTGAAACACTTGAACGAAGCAACCAGCCGCTTCAGAGATGGAGCTGCTTTGAGCCATGATGGATGCTTCACATGTCTCACTCCCCAGACTGGAACAAGACCTCACGGGCTTCACCGTGTTGAGCGGTGGAATGTACAGGCTCTCAGCCTATGCTCTAGACTCTAGAGGGAGTAGTTGGAATATAGAAAAAAAAAAAAAAAAAAAACATGGGCGCACTGTGCAATTGTACAGAGCAAGAAGCTGCGCTGGGGTAAAGAACTCGCAGAGACAGTGGAGCACCCCTAACTTTTTGGAAGCTCTTTTAGTTAGAGTGGTAATATGATCTTTCCAAGAAAAATCAGGTGAAATAGAAACACCATGAATATTGAGAGAAAATGAAGGGTTGCTTTGAATATTGTTGAGTAGGGGATAGTTATGTGGAAGATTATGGCTGCTTGATAGATGAAGAAATGGGGTTCTGGAAACATTGAAAGTAACAAGATATTCTCTGCCCCAATCAGAAAAAGTTGAAAGATCAGAAGATAGGCGTGTTATAGCCTGATCATGTGTGTTTCGAAGTGATTGCAGCTATGGTTGTTGTGGACAACTCGTTAAATTGTGTAAGGTAGAGTCATCATCACATGAGTGGATTAGACTAGAGGTGCAGTTGAGAAGAACTATCTCATTGAACCCTTTTTACTACCACAGATCCTTCTTAAATTGCACAAAATCGTCTAAATATAGCTAATATAACATTAAATATAGCTAGTATAACACTAAATATAGCTAGTATAACATTAAATATAGCTAGTATAACACTAAATATAGCTAGTATAACATTAAATATAGCTAGTATAACACTAAATATAGCTAGTATAACATTAAATAGACGTCGCCCGTAGAGAAAGGGTTTAGGGAGCCCACCTCGCTTTTTTTTCTCTTTCTCTCCCTCGCTGTTTGCCTTGTATCCATTCGGCCTTATTTAGCCTACTATTTTAAGACGTTTACCCGCATCCAGGTGTCAATATGTTTCTGGCGAGCGGTAGCGAGCCAGCATATATGTATTTTTGTTTTGACAGCAAGCTAAATTTGTACATTGTTCGATAGAAAAATGTCACCGGCGAAGCCAGATTTCTCCATACAATGCTGGCTCGCATATCGACACCTGGATGGGGATAAACGTCTTACAACAGTTGGCTGAATGGGGCCGAATGGATACAAGCCTGGGAAAGAGAGAAAGATAAATAAAAAAGCCGGTGACCCCTCTTAAAGAGAAAGTAGGCTACCACCGGATACTGAGACTAATGCTCGTCGAACCATACACTCTAATAGTTGTAGAGGTCAGTGAGGTGGGGGCCTGCTATAGTGGGCTTAAGGGGGTCACCTGCTTGTTTTATCTTTCTCCTTTTCTCTCTTTCCCTGGCTTGTATCCATTCGGCCCCATTCAGCCAACTGGTTTAAGACGTTTATCCCCATCCAGGTGGCGATTTCTTCCTGGCGAGCGATAGCGAGCCAGCATTGTACGGAGAAATCCGACTTCGCCGGAGATATTTTTCTGTCGAAAAATGTACACATTTTGCTTGCTGTCAATACAAAACAAATATATATATATATATATATATATATATATATATATATATATATATATACTGGTTCGCTACCGCTCGCCAGGAAAATATTGACACCTGGATGAGGGTAAACGTCTTAGAACAGTAGGCTGAATGGGGCCGAATGGATACAAGCCAAAGAGAGAGGGAGAGAAAGAGAAAAAAAAGCGAGGTGGGCTCCCTTAAAGAATCGAACTGGTGTAACCTAATAATATGCTCACGAATGTACGGTCGCGCTAATAAGTCATCCCAGCTGTCATTACTTTTGGCTTGCTCTTTGCTGTATTGATGTCTGTCAGATGTTGAATAGGGTGGGTAAGTGTAGGAACATGTTTGTATATTTCACTCGATATGAAGAAATGAAGCTTAGATATTGCCGATACCAATTATTGATCAAAACATAGATGGTGCCGAAACATCACTTTTTAGCGCGACTGTACAACTACTGACAAATGTTCGTGAGCTCTGGCAATTTTCTTTATGCAAATAATCCAATTAGAGTAATGTTCAGATAAAATCCGCTATATATTAATACATACATACAGTATTATGCGTTAATACATACATACAGTATTATGCGTTAATACATACATACAGTATTATGCGTTAATACATACATACAGTATTATGCGTTAATACATACATACAGTATTATGCGTTAATACATACATACAGTATTATGCGTTAATACATACATACAGTATTATGCGTTAATACATACATACAGTATTATGCGTTAATACATACATACAGTATTATGCGTTAATTTATATATAGTTTAATAGATCTGAACATCAATCTAAATGGATATATTTGCCTAAAGAAAATTGCCAAAGCTCACGAACATATGTCAGTAGCTGTACAGTTGGCCTAATAAGTGATGTCTCGGCACCATGTATGTTCTGATCATTAATTGGTATCAGCAATATTTACACATGATTTCTTCTTTTTGAGTGAGATATACAAACATGTTCCTACACTTACCCACCCTATAAATACATCTTGGGAATTATTCGAAACCACTTACCTAAAAACCGTGCAGGACTGCATACCATCGAAAATACGGCGTACAGGCCATAATAATAAGCCAAAATGGTGGAATAAAGATATTTCAAACTGTCTGCTTGCTAAAAAGTTTGCTAATGATAGATTACAAAATGACGAAGAACGGGTGAAACTTGTAGAGCTACGACGCAAAGCCAAAAAGTTAATTAAGCAAAGTAAAAAGACCCTCGAGTTACATATTGCGAATCAATGTAAAACAAACCCGAAAGAATTCTATAGTTATATCAGAAAGAAAAAAGTAGTTACTTCAACTGTTGGACCGTTAGTCGATGAAAATGGAGAATACACCAAAGACGAAGTACAAATGAGTAATGCCCTCAATACCTCTTTGCATCAGTTTTTACAACGGAAGACCTCAGTGATATCCCTACACCATCGCCGATTCAGATTGATAATTCAAATGTTCTAAGCAATATCACCGTTAGAGAGAGAGAAGTATTGAATTGTTTAGATAAACTCAAGGTAAATACAACGCCTCGACCTGATACAATCTCACCTAGAGTCCTAAAGGAAGCTAAGGATGAGCTCTCTAAACCACTGACATTCCTATTCAATAAATCCTTGCAGCCTGGAACTATGCCTGATCAGTGGAAGCTAGCCAACGTAACACCGATATTAAAAAAAGGCAGCAAATTCCTACCCAGTAACTATCGTCCAATTAGCTTAACCTCAGTTGTATGTAAAATGCTAGAAACACTCATAAGAGACAGACTCGTAAATCACTTAGAGGAAAATAACATACTTAAAGATAATCAACACGGCTTTCGTAAAAAACGTTCCTGTTTAACAAACCTCTTAGGCTTCTTCCACGACATCCTCAACCTCTACGATGAGAGTAAAGCTGTAGATATTATATACCTTGATTTTCAAAAGGCCTTTGACAAAGTTCCCCACAAACGTTTACTGCTAAAACTAAAAGCGCATGGAATAAAAAACGGTGTGTTGAAATGGATAGAAAATTGGGACAGCGACAGAAAGCAAAGAGTAGTCATGAATGGTAAGGCATCTAAATGGACCAATGTAAGTAGCAAGTAGCAGGGTACCCCAGGGATCGGTACTAGGACCAATTATCTTTCTAATTTACATCAACGACATAGATGAGGGTCTCACCTGTACAATCTCAAAATTTGCTGACGATACAAAAACTGCAAATAGCGTACTCTCAAAAGAACAAGTTGACGATATGCAACACAATCTAGATAAGTTGTCATGTTGGGTCCAAATTTGGCAAATGAGTTTCAATGCGGATAAATCTAAAGTACTACATATCGGATACCAAAATGAGAAAGCAAACTATTTGATGAATGGCACTCAGCTTAAGAATGTAAACAGAGAAACCGATCTGGGAGTAACAATATCGAGTAACCTAAAACCGAGTCAACAATGTTCAGAAGTTGTTAAGAAGGCAAACAAAATAATTGGCTTTATAGGCAGGTCATTTGAGCATAAATACAAAGACGTTATCCTGACCCTTTATATTTCCTTAGTCCACCCTCTTCTGGAATACTGCGTTCAATCCTGGTGCCCTTATTACCAAAAAGATATAGACAAGCTAGAACGAGTTCAACGTAGAGTTACCAAAATACCTAGCCTAAAGAACAAACCATACGAGGAGCGTCTTAGAGAATTAAATATATTTCCTTTAACCCAGCGCAGATTAAGAGGCGACTTAATTCAAGTGTTCAATATCATCAAAGGCATCGACAATACGAACTGTAGTAAGTACTTCACTATCGACTAATCTAATTACACGCGGGGAAACGGTTGCAAAATTATTGGTAAATCTTTTAACTCACACGAAGCTAAAAATTTCTTCTTCAATCGAGTTGTCAACTTATGGAATGGGCTTCCCCGAGATGTTATAGACTGCAGCACCGTTGATTCATTTAAACTTCGCCTAGACAAATATATCGCATCAAACCCACGGCTGACTGCTTTTGTAAATGAATAACTTTATTTTATCCTCCCCTCAGTTACTAACCCCTCTGTCCCCTACTAACTTCCTAATCCTGCCACGGACATTAGTTTCTAGGCAGTAGTTCCCTTTCCAATGTCCCCTTACCCACTCTAAACCAATGTTTGGACACTTGATCCTCAGTGTTTTGGAGGGCAAGCAGCCTAGAAGGGTCACTATACCTGTTGTTGCTTGATTTCCTTTGTACTCCTTTGTACTTTGTACTCCTATTTAACATCTGACAGACATTAACACAGCAGAGATCGAGCCAAACATAATGACAGCTGGGGCATGACTTATTAGCGCTACCGTACAGTTGGCCACGTGAATTTGTATCTTTCTAATTTTACATTTGGAAGTAAAAATGGTAGGATTGGCTTACAAAGAATAATCTGTTACAAAACCTATGAGGGTTATAGTGTGCTTGGTTTTGGGTCCATGTAATTATTAGTCTATTTATTTTTGGAGTTTCCTTATTAGACCTCCATCAAACATACAAAAACACCCCATTGACCTCCTATCAAGATAAATTTGTAAATTTTTCGGTAGAAAAATGTTCCTTCAAAAATTACAGGCTCGCTATCGCTCGCCAGGAAAAAAATAAGACACCTAAATGGCACGAAAGGTCTTAATATTGACACAGAAATGGGGCAAAAGGTCTTAAAATCGCCAAACTAATGGAACGAACGTCTTAATATCTCAGAATTAATATGCTAAACTTGAGGGAGAAAGGGGTCCAGAAAAAGCGACTACCTCCCCCTTAATTGGTCATATAAATCAACGACTGCATAACAAACCACAGTCCTAACTTGATCATACAATTGGTCATATAAATCAACGACTGCATAACAAACCACAGTCCTAACTCGATCATACAATTGGTCATATAAATCAACGACTGCATAACAAACCACAGTCCTAACTCGATCATACAATTGGTCATATAAATCAACGACTGCATAACAAACCACAGTCCTAACTCGATCACACAATTGGTCATATAAATCAACGACTGCATAACAAACCACAGTCCTAACTCGATCATACAATTGGTCATATAAATCAACGACTGCATAACAAACCACAGTCCTAACTCGATCATACAATTGGTCATATAAATCAACGACTGCATAACAAACCACAGTCCTAACTCGATCATACAATTGGTCATAAATCAACGACTGCATAACAAACCACAGTCCTAACTCGATCATACAATTGGTCATATAAATCAACGACTGCATAACAAACCACAGTCCTAACTCGATCACACAATTGGTCATATAAATCAACGACTGCATAACAAACCACAGTCCTAACTCGATCATACAATTGGTCATATAAATCAACGACTGCATAACAAACCACAGTCCTAACTCGATCATACAATTGGTCATATAAATCAACGACTGCATAACAAACCACAGTCCTAACTCGATCATACAATTGGTCATATAAATCAACGACTGCATAACAAACCACAGTCCTAACTCGATCATACAATTGGTCATATAAATCAACGACTGCATAACAAACCACAGTCCTAACTCGATCATACAATTGGTCATATAAATCAACGACTGCATAACAAACCACAGTCCTAACTCGAGCATACAATTGGTCATATAAATCAACGACTGCATAACAAACCACAGTCCTAACTCGATCATACAATTGTAGATTCCATAATTGTAATCACTAAGTGGTGGTCGGTTAGTAATTATGTTGAATTTTAATAATTAAACAAGAAATTCTCTCTCTCTCTCTCTCTGATTTGGAAAATGATTTGGGTGTTCTGATTAGCAGACATGATTCAAGTAGTGCATTGAAGTAGAGAATAAAGCTCAGAAAACCTTTTTCTATATTAAGAGGCAATTAGGTATACAAATATAGAAATAGTCCTCACACTTTACAACACTCTGATACAGCCTCTCTTGGAGTATCTTGTTCAATTCTGTTCTCCAGCACTCAGGAAAGATATAGAGCGACTGGAAAGAGTACAAGCTAGGGCTACAAAGCAAATTCCATCGATTAAAAGACCGATCAATGAGGACCGGTTAAGAGTTCTTAACCTCTTTTCGTTGGAAACACGCAGATTACGAAGATTATATAATACGATTTTTTTATTTTTTGGACAATGTGGATTGTAGCAAAATGTTTAGTCTCCATACGAATACAACACCCAACCATGGCTGGAAGTAAGAATTAAAAAGGTTCAACACTAGTATAATGTGTGGACATGTGTTCACATATAAGGTATGTTCTACCTGGAACAAACTTCCCTCGGAAGTTGTAAATACGGTAGTTCTTTAATTGAACAGTTTACTACACAATCCCTCTCTTGCCACTTCGAGTATCTACCCGGAATGGACCGCAAGGTGATTGAGATACTAACTATTCCTTGTAACTCCTTATAACTCAATTTCACAAACACTCACACACAGTCTCTCTCTCTCTCTCTCACCCCAGTAAAGAGTGTATCGCTCCCTGTGACCCCTAGTGGCCGATATTCGCTAATGATTTCCTCCCCCATAATCACCTCCCCACTCTCACAACGTTGACAAAGCGCTCCTTTATTTCCATAACATTGTTGGATTTGGTTTTCCAGCTCGCACGTCTTCGTGTTTCGCCTTTTTTTTTTTTTTTTTTTTTTAATACTAAAACCTTTTGTGCCCTTTAGGTGTCGATATTTTCCTGGCGAGAGATAGCGAGCCTCTAATTGTAGAAGGAACCGGCCTTCGGCCAGGAAATTATGCTACCGAAAAATGTATAAATTGTTCTTGAAAGGGGGTCTAGGGGGTGTTTTTTCTAAGCTTGATGGAGGTCTAGCGAGGAAAATAAAAAAATAATTAATTAATTATATATAGAACAAATACCAAGTACTACCCCCTTAAGCCTGTTATCTGGCTTTTTGCACCTCTCTTCTAACGGTATATTCAATCTTGCTGATAATCTTGAATAATCGAAATTCTTTAATGACTATATAGTCCGTTCATTATAGGTTGGGCAGAAATCGTAACTTCTAGCCTCTGTAACTCAAAAAGGACTAGAGTAATCGAGCTAATACTTGTACCAAATAGGTAGATTTGGCTAGGGAATAGGTGTGTAAATTGACAGCTCATTTGCTCTAGCCCCTTTTGAGTTACAGAGGTTAGAAGTTATGAATTCTGTCCAACCTAGAATGAACGGACTACGCGAGGTTCATATTTGTAGGGTCGTTATTTCTCCCAAGGGTGTTCACTTAAGCCGGTATCACACGAGAGATTTTATAGTCAACATTCGATAATAAAAACAAATCTGGCAACATTTCGGGAATATTTTGCACTAGAATCGGAAACTAGACTGATTATAGATGAACTTAGGTAGCCGTAATATACCAAATGTTGACCTCATAAGCTGCCAGATCAATGTGGAGGATACATGTTGAGGGAAAAAGCGTTCGTGTGATACCGGCTTTAGTAAATCCTCGTGTACGAAGAATGGAGGAGGAAAAGAAGTGTACTCAATATCCTCCATACACTCAATGTACAGCACTTTGCTCTGATTTGTTCTGGTTTAAGGGGAGGCAGTTGGTTCTTCAAGTCCTCCTCCTCCCTCATGTTTAGCTCTATTAGTTATGAGATTTCAAGACATTCGCTCCATTAGTTTGGCGATTTTCAGACCTTTTGTCCCATTTATTTGCCAATATTTAGACCTTTCGTGCCATTTAGGTGTCGATATTTTTTCCTGGCGAGCGATAGCGAGCCTGTAATTGAAGAGGAATCGGCCTTCGGCCGGGACATTTTTCTACCGATAAATGTACACATTTATATCGAAGGGCGGTCTTGTGGGTGTTTTTTTAAGCTTGATAGAGGCTTAGAGAGCAAACTAACCCCTTCCTTAAACCATTGAGCCGAACCAGTACATTATGCTGCACAATACCGTCTGAACTCCCTTAAAGGTTGGAGTGTTGTTCTCAGAAGAATGAATCCCAGTGAGAACTGTTCCAAGTTTTATTTGAGAAAATGCTGAAAAAACATTTCTAAATATTGTAAGATTTATTGTTTTGGGTGTACTGTGAGTAAGCCGAAGTCACACGAGCCGTTTTTCGAGCACAATTTTTACGAGCAATTATGGTCTGGCAGCTTCAAACATTACACTTCATCAGAATTCAGCCACCTAACATACTCTACCTTCAGTCTAGTTACCGAAACCAGTGCAAACAAATCCCTAAATATAACGAGAAAAAACTTGCTCATAGAAAATTGACGGAAAAGGTGCTCGTGTGACAGCGGCTTAAGAGGCGAAGAGGTGCTATGATTGAAGCAAGATTATTGAAATATTTGTTACTATAATTTATTTCACTTCTACTTTAGAGTGTTTATTCCTTCCGATAACATCCTCTTTCGTTTAATTATGGGTAATACTCAAGTATTTTATCCAGCATAGGATAGAGATCCTTTAGACAAAGGGTTTATAACAATTTAAATAGCTCCTTCAATATAACGATACCTTTATATTAATTTATTGATTTTTTTAATCTGGCTAAGACAAAAGTATATTACTAAACTTGGAAAACATTACAATAATTAGCAACGATAGATGTTTTCCTGGGAGCGATAGCAAGCCTGCAATTTTAGAAGGAACCGATCTTCGGCAGGGAAATTGTTCTACCAAAAAGTGTATACATTTATCTTGAAGGGGGGTCTATTTTTTTTTTTTTTTTTTTTTTTTTTTCCCTTTATGGACGTCTAGCGAGGAAACTAAAACAAAAAAGGCTAACATACAAATATATATGCCATAAACCAATCACTACCCCCTTAAAGGAGATGCAGTGTTGCCATATATGCGAATGATCAGAACTAGGTTGCATAAACTTATTTACGTCCAATGAGATGGTCGGAGGTGGGGGGGGGTTAAACACGAATTTTATTGAGCATTAGATTGCAGAATAACAATACAAAGAATATCACATGGCATGAGGTACATTGATCCTCACTATACTTCTCGTTATCGCTCGCCAAGAAAATATCGACACCTAAACGGCACGAAAGGTCTAAATAATTGGCAAAGTAATGGTGAAACTGAGAGCGATTGCAACACCTTCCACGTGACTCGCTCCCATGGTTGAGATATGGGCATAAGCGAACTCACTGACATTGTGTGTGTGTGTGTGTGTATGAGTGAATGAGTGTGTGTGTGTGTGTGTGTGTTACTCAGTTACTCAGTTACTTGTTCGTCAAGGGGAATCCACGCAATGCGAGCTAAGCTCATTATTATCGCGCCTCCTTAACTGGGAATGCATTGCGTGAAATGCATGTTAAGTGTTTTATGTACTGTTGGAATGGCTGGGGATGTGTGTGTAGTCTGTATTTAGCCAATTAGCGACATCGGAAACGAAGGCTTAGGGTGGATCTGTATGGTACCATTCTCACTATAGACGGTACCGTCTCGCCCGAAGGCTTAGGTAGCCATCAGCTTAGGTGAACCATATGATACCCATCTCGCCTTGTACCATTTTTGCCAACCCCAGATGGGACGTCACAACGTCGTCCACTTATTCCAGGTACCTATTTACAGCTAGGTGAACTGAGGCTAACACATGAAAGGAGACAAGCCCAATTTGTCTCCGCCCGGCCGGGGATTGAACCCCGACCCCTCGTGTGTGAGACGAGAGCTCTACCTACTAGGCTACGGGCTGTGTGTGTGTGTGTGTGTGTGTGTGTATGTGTGTTCATTTGAGTGCATAGGTGTGTAGGTGCGTGTGTGTGAGGGTGTGTGTGTGTGTAGGTCAGTATATGTGTGCACTCAAATCTTTTCTCGTCACTACTATATAACGAGGTGGTCCACTTGTCAGGCAGCCCCTCTGTACACTATATAACGAGGAGGTCCACTTGTCAGGCAGCCCCTCTGTACACTATATAACGAGGTGGTCCACTTGTCAGGCAGCCCCTCTGTACACTATATAACGAGGTGGTCCACTTGTCAGGCAGCCCCTCTGTACACTATATAACGAGGAGGTCCACTTGTCAGGCAGCCCCTCTGTACACTATATAACGAGGTGGTCCACTTGTCAGGCAGCCCCTCTGTACACTATATAACGAGGTGGTCCACTTGTCAGGCAGCCCCTCTGTACACTATATAACGAGGTGGTCCACTTGTCAGGCAGCCCCTCTGTACACTATATAACGAGGAGGTCCACTTGTCAGGCAGCCCCTCTGTACACTATATAACGAGGAGGTCCACTTGTCAGGCAGCCCCTCTGTACACTATATAACGAGGAGGTCCACTTGTCAGGCAGCCCCTCTGTACACTATATAACGAGGAGGTCCACTTGTCAGGCAGCCCCTCTGTACACTATATAACGAGGAAGTCCACTTGTCAGGCAGCCCCTCTGTACACTATATAACGAGGGAGTCCACTTGTCAGGCAGCCCCTCTGTACACTATATAACGAGGAGGTCCACTTGTCAGGCAGCCCCTCTGTACACTATATAACGAGGAGGTCCACTTGTCAGGCAGCCCCTCTGTACACTATATAACGAGGTGGTCCACTTGTCAGGCAGCCCCTCTGTACACTATATAACGAGGTGGTCCACTTGTCAGGCAGCCCCTCTGTACACTATATAACGAGGTGGTCCACTTGTCAGGCAGCCCCTCTGTACACTATATAACGAGGTGGTCCACTTGTCAGGCAGCCCCTCTGTACACTATATAACGAGGAGGTCCACTTGTCAGGCAGCCCCTCTGTACACTATATAACGAGGTGGTCCACTTGTCAGGCAGCCCCTCTGTACACTATATAACGAGGTGGTCCACTTGTCAGGCAGCCCCTCTGTACACTATATAACGAGGTGGTCCACTTGTCAGGCAGCCCCTCTGTACACTATATAACGAGGAGGTCCACTTGTCAGGCAGCCCCTCTGTACACTATATAACGAGGTGGTCCACTTGTCAGGCAGCCCCTCTGTACACTATATAACGAGGAGGTCCACTTGTCAGGCAGCCCCTCTGTACACTATATAACGAGGTGGTCCACTTGTCAGGCAGCCCCTCTGTACACTTTAATACCATAGTCCCACTCATATATATTCGTGGACACCCTATGTGTTTTCTGTATGCAATTATAACTATCTGGATTGATTTTTCGATAAAACTTGCTTTTCAATAAATGGTATATATATACATATAGTTTTATAGTTGATTTATAGACAAATATATCCATAACATCGTTTCCAAATATATACTTCCATAATTAAAAATAGGTGAAGTCCACGAATGTGTATCAGTGGGCTAGAGACTATGGTATCCGAGTGTACATCGCCTCTAAAACCACTATCACACGAGCACTTTTTCCTTCAATTTTCCATGAGCAAGTTGTTTCTCGTATTATTCCGGGACATTTACGCGCTGGTATCGGTAACTAGATTGAAGGTAGATTATGTTGGGCGGCTGAATTCTGATGAAGTGTAATTTTTTAAGCTTGCAGACCATAATTGCCCGTACAAATTTGCTCGAAAAAAGGATCGTGTCACTCCGGCTTAACACCGCCAGAGCACCGGTAAATCCTCCTGAAAGCCGTGTGGAATCCTTCTTGTGTGGCTCTTGAGGTCCCCGTGGCGCACAGTTAACTAGGAGACGACAGGTGCGCGCAGGGAACAAGAAAAGAAGAGGAGAGGGAGACAAAAAACATGAGAGGATAATTCGTTGTGTCATATTTCGTGGCCATTAGCATTCAGAGGCGCTGGCGGGAGGCTTCTAATGGCGTTAAAGGGATAGAGGCTGGTTTGTTGGTCGATTAATTTATTTATTTATGTATTTTCGAATTTCATCCATCAAGCTTAGAAAAACACCCCCTAGACCCCCTTTCAAGATAAATTTGTACATTTTTCGGTAGAAAAATGTCCCAGCCGATGGCCGGATTCTCATAAAATTACAGGCTCGCTATCGCTCGCCAGGGACAAATCGACACCTAAATTGCACAAAAGGTCTAAAAATTGACAAAGAATGGAGCGAAAGTTGTTAAAATCGCCAAACTAATGGAACGAACTTCTTATAATCTCAAAACTAATATGCTAAACACGAGGGAGAAATGGGTCCAGAAAAACAACCCATCTCCCCTTAAATTAAAAGTCGGAGTCACAGCACCCCCTCTTTCGGTGATTTTATTCTGGCAACTATAGTCCGTTCATTCTAGGTTGGGCAGAAATCGTAACCTCCAACCTCTGTAACTCAAAAAGGGCTAGAGCAAATGAGTTGTCAATTTAATACACGTATTCCCTAGCCAAGTCTTCCTATTTGGTAGAAATATTAGCTCAATAATTACTCTAGTCCTTTTTGAGTTACAGAGGCTAGAGGTTACGATTTCTGCCCGACCTAGAATGAACGGAGTATAATCAAGGGACTTACGACATTGTAATCGGCAACTAAAGCCAGTATCACACGAGAGCTTTTATAGTCAACATTCGATGCTCAACATTTTTCTGGCAACAGTTCTGGAATATTTTGCAATGGTATCGGAAACTAGACTGATGTTAGATGAACTTCGGCAACCGAAATATTTTATATGTTGACCACATAAGCTGCCAGACCAGTGTTGAGGATAAATGTTGAGTGAAAAAGCGCTCGTGGGATACCGGCAAGTAAGACAGAAGGTACGGCAATTTATCATAGTCAACTGAAGGCTAATACAAATTGAATTCAGACGTGCCCAAAAAGTTGCCGCAAAAAGACGCCGGAGAAAACTGTGGTGTGACTCTGTCTTATAGGGGAGATGGGTCGTTTTATCTTCCGCCTTTATCCTCATGCTTAGCCCCATTAGTTTTCAGATTTTAAGACATTTGGACCATTAGTTAGACTATTTTAAGACCTTTCGCCTTTGTCTTTGTCAATATTAAGACTTTTCGTGACATTAAGGTGTCGATTTTTTCATGGCGAGCGATAGCGAAGTTGTAATTTGGGAGGAGTCGGCCTTCGGCCAGGACATTTTTCTAACGAAAAATGTAAACACATATCTTAAAAGAGGGTCGGGGGGGGGGGGGGGGGGTATTTTTTTAAGCTTGATGGAGATTTAGGAGGAAACTAAAAAGATAATAAAAAGATACATAAATGAGCAAATAAATACGCCGCTCCCCCCTTAAATTATCCTCCCCCAGATAACGCCAGACCCGCAGCAACACCACCGAGGCTACCCAGTCAGTTCGCTACCTCGTCACTTCCCTAACGAACATTCCAAAACCCCACAAATTCGTTAACCCGTACAGTATCAGGGACATTCATTGCATTGTAGTCTGACATATTTTTAACAGTTTTATTCAGCTTCGGAAGGACGTCTAGCAATAATAAGACTTAAAACTATCTCAAACCAACCCTTTTTAACTACTACAGATCCTTCCTAAGCTGCATAATATCGTCTAAATATAGCTAGAATACTCAAAGGGTTAAGGGCTAGTGCTTGCTTATTGGGTGGCTACTTATTTATATTGGATTATATTTTGACTGTCATCGATAGACCTCCATCAAGCTTAAGGGGAGATATCCACATGAGGGATTTTTTTCTTGACTCCTTTCACTCCCATGTTTAGCACCATTGTTTTCTAATTTTAAGACGTTCGCCCCATTATTTTGAGGATTTTAAGAACTTTCAACCCATTTCTATCAATTTTAAGACCTTTCCTGACATTTAGGTGTCGATTTTATCCTGGCGAGCGATAGCGAGCCTGTAATTTAAGAGGAACCTGATACGTCCTGGGATATATAAACACTGGGCTCTTTCTATTGGACTGGGTATGCGGCAACAAGCAACAACGGAAAACGCTAGATCCAACCCTTATCTATAAACCCAGGCAACAAACCACCCTAAACCGTCAAGAGTCCTGCCTGGACAACGAGGTATCCTATGACTCGGTTACAGGGTGCACGCACTATAGACTGCTGATAGTAAAGCAGGCTATATAAAAGATCACACAATTAAGTTGACTTAAAGCTTCAAGGAAAAGGTAGATAACGGAATTAAATTGCAGAAACAATTTAATAACAAACTAGAAGAAAGTACATTTAACGTTACGTTAATTAATACAACTAATCACCCCTGCGTGAAAGAAGGTGAAAGCAAACAGTCCTCAAAACATCGTACAGGTAGACAAGATGCGGGTTTCTAAACTGCATGCGGCTACTGTAGGATCTGATGCTTAGCAAAGAAAGTACGTTACGGATTTAGAGAACTCTTAACTCATAAGCGGGAATAAATACTAGTGATAGGCCATACAGTGTATAATGGCATAGGTATAATTAAATAAAAGCAGCAACTCGCAACATAACCACATACAGGTGTGCTTCTCACTCTTAGTCAGGCAAGCCTGCTCGGACAGAGTCTCTAAGCCACACCCTGACTCACAATGCTCACAAAAACGGTAAACTGTGGCACAATAACAAGCATACAGAGATAATAAACCCCTAGCTGTTAATCTGCCAGATGGCAGAGGTCTAGCCGGAAGGATATAGGCTTCGGATACCCGGGCTGAGCCACCTGCTCTAGCCTAGGGACGTTCCCAAGTCTGTGCGCCAAATTACTCTAATTGAAAGGGTGCTCTCTTGAGAGACTCAGATCGCAAGTATCTGACTCTCTCCTGGCGACCCTAAAACAAAAGCAAGACGTGCTAGCGCAGTGCTGAGTGGACTAGGCAAGGGCCCTCACACAACACAACACTAGACACACAGGGACACAGACAAGAAAATGCCCCCTGACTCCCACGGGTATCCTAGTAAAGTCGTGCGGGTCCACAGGACTCGCACCAGCAGACTTTACTTAAAGGATCGCAAAAAGCCTCCCCTCCGGTCTAGCCCCTGCTAACCTGACACAAGAACACACTAGCAAGCATGAAACCACCAAATATGAGACAACAAAAAAGCTTCCTAGGTCTCATTAACAATTACGTCTCTGCATAAGGCCCAAAATCCTATCTAGTTATCTGAGAGCTCGTCGTTAATACAATAATAGATATAAGGTCTATCAAGGGGATGGGATAATTAAATAGATTGGTGAAGTAGTGGAAGGAAGGTATACAAAGTAAGAGAGAAAGTTTCTAAGTGGGGTTGAGAGGGATAGATATCAAGGGGGTCCGAAGGGTACGACAGTGAGGTGAGCTCTGAGTCTTGAATCTGTCTGGACCCCGTCCTAGGCATGCAGAATACATCCCAAGCTTGGCAACACTCAACACAGTTGCCGGGTCAAAATCCTCTACCCCGTGCGTGAGTCGAAACTAAGCCTAACGTTGCAATCAAATGCATATGGCAACGCTTCAGGCTCGTCCCAAGCTGGCAAGCGAAGCAACGTCCCAAGCCGGTCTCTCTCTCCCGCTCGTCTCCTCCCGCCCTCACTAGACTTACATCTTATATATTATAATGAATATCGAGAATAAAATATACTAAGATGCGTTGGTTAAGAATAAGGGCAGTTACAAGCTGTGAAACAACATAAGAATATCCCAGACATTAGTTACGTTGTCGTAGGATATATACTAAGGAAAAGCCTGCCGGCCGGCTGCCACCAGCCGGTTTCTAAACGGCTGGGCAGCCGACGCGCGCGCATGCCCGCACATGGCTACTATGCAGAAGCGTCACACCTCCTCCAAGATATAAGACCCTTGACTAAGTTCTTCATATCTAACAGAAAGCTTCTCATAGTACCACACACTGTTGCGACACAAGGCACTATATATAAAAAAAATAAAGACTGTTGCGCTCCACCGAGCAAGTTCAACGAACTTAGCGACAATAAGCGAAAACATTCAATTTAGAAACTGCTACAACATCTTATACAAAATTCTACACGTTATAAAAAATAAAGAGTTTTTATAAGGTTTTTGCTTTTTTATTTTATTTTTTTTTCGGCTGAACTACAGTGACAGCCTATTTTCCTCCACACTCAACCCTCAAGCCTGTGGCAGTCTAACCAACATCATCCACCCTTGATAGATAATCCGCTATCACGTTATCAGAACCGGCAATATGGCGGATGTCCAGATTATACTCCTGAAGCATGAGTGACCACCTGGTCAGCCTCATATTCCGGTTATGAAACTGATTCAAGAATTTCAGAGGGTGATGATCGGTATAAACCACTACGACTGGTCCGAAAGCAGGAACATATACATCGAAGTGCCTGAGCGCCAGCACTATCGCCAGGGGTTCTTTTTCAATTACAGAGTAATTCCTTTGTGCACTATTGAATTTTTTACTGTAAAAACTCACTGGATGTTCGATACCTTCATCATTTGTCTGTAACAAGACAGCCCCAGCCCCTACGCCACTGGCATCAGTTGCCAGCTGAAAAGGTCTGCTGAAGTCCGGGGCCCTGAGTATGGGGTGGGTACATAACAGGTGTTTCACCAAGGAAAACGCCTCTGCACACTCAGGAGACCACCGGAACTTTTTGTCCTTAGATAATAAGTCAGTTAAAGGTGCAAGTACAGTCGAATAGCCTTTGATGAAGCGACGATAATAGCCTATCATACCTAGAAACCGCATGATTTGTTTCTTAGTCGTAGGCTGGGGAAACTGATCGATGGCTTTGATCTTTGTCTGTGGAGGGCACACCTGACCCATCCCCACCTCGAACCCCAGGTACAAAACTGTGGCTTTGACAAAATCGCACTTACCCAGGTTTACCACCAAACCTGCTTCATTCAGTTTATTAAAAAGCTGTCCGATGTGAGCACAGTGACTGTTAAAATCATCGTCGTATATTATGACATCATCTAGGTACACCGTACAGTTGGGAATGTCGGCTACAATGTCGTTCATTAATATCTGAAACGTTGCAGGGGCATTTTTCAGCCCGTATGGCATAACATGGCAACGATATGTGGCACCGTCCACCACAAACCCACACACCTCTCGCGCTCGCTCAGACAAGGGCACTTGCCAATAACCCTTAACAAGGTCTATCTTAGTGAGGAACTTGGCTTTTCCTATCTTATCCACACTGTCGTCCACGCGAAGGAGAAGGTAGGCATTTGTGGGGGTTAAACCATTCAACCTGCAGAAATCTATACAAAACCGCACCTTGCCATCTGGTTTGGGCTGCAGTGTGATTGGGGAAGTCCACCTTACTGCACCCTCAGAAATCAGCCCACGTTTCAGCATATAATCCAGCTCTTCCCTAAGTGCTGGTAATTTAATAGGGGGAACACGGTATGGCACTGATTTAAAGGGCGGGTGGTCCCCAACATCGACATCGTGCACCGCTTGAGTAGTGAGGCCAGGATGCTCCACGAAAACAGCTGGGTTTGAATCAAACAAGTGCTGCACAGCTACACACTGTTGCTCAGGCAGGTGCAATATCAACTCGTGAGCCACTTGTCTAGAATTCCCCGCCCACTGATCCGCGGAAACATGACAATCCCAATTATCCTCCCCCGCAGCTTGACTGTCCCTTCCTCCTTCTCCACCACGATCGCTGCAGATCAACACCGGGACAGTGAGAGGCTCGGAGGGGCGCCTCACATACTCTTTCATCAGATTTACATGGCAAAGTTGGTTCTTTTTCTTACAATCAGGAGTAGCTACTAAATAGTCGAGATCAGAAACCTTCCTTACAACCCGATACGGACCAGAATACTTGGCAGACAAGGGGTGTCCCACCAGAGGCAGTAGTATCAGTACCTCCTGATCTACTTCAAACTCCCTCAGCTTCACCTTCTGGTCGTATCTGTCCTTCATCTGAGCTTGTGAACTCTTAAGGTTCCGACCTGCTACCTCCAAGCTCTTTAGCATTCTCTCACGGCTTTCAACAACATACTTTAGAAGCGAGCATGGCTTTGTGACTCCCTCCCAGATCTCCTTGACTATGTGGAGGGGCCCCCTGATCCTGTGTCCAAAAACCAACTCGTTCGGGCTAAATCCCAAGCTCTCCCCAGGTACTTCTCTCGCAGCAAATAAAACGTATGGGAGACCTAGATCCCAGTCCTTCCCATTTTCCATGCAATAACACCGCAACATACTCTTGAGAGTCGAGTGCCACCTTTCCAAAACTCCCTGACTCTCGGGATGGTAGGCAGATGACACCACAGACACTATCCCATGTTGCTGCATGGTCTGCTTAAACAGAGCAGAAGTAAAATTGGATCCCTGATCAGACTGGATTTCCTGAGGGTAGCCATAACGAGAGAAATAGACAAGTAGGTTTTTGACAACAGTCTTAGCCATCCCGTTGCACATGGGGTAAGCATCTGGATACCGTGTTGCTACATCCATTACAGTTAGTAAAAATGTATTGCCGGCACTAGTGGGGTCAACCATATCGATAACTACTTTGCTGAAGGGCGGCCCAATGACAGGGATGGGTTGTAACGGGGCTCTCGGGATGACCTGATTGGGTTTCCCAACAACTTGACAAGTGTGACACTGTGTCACCCATGACACGACACTCGCCTTTAACCCAGGCCACCAGAAAAGCTTGCTCAGAGCTGCCTCCGTCTTACGTGCCCCCAGGTGCCCTGCCAAAGGCACATCATGAGCTAATCTCAATAAGCTCTCACGGCACACCCTCGGTACTAACTGGTCCACTAATCCTGACCCGCCATCCCACTTTTTCTTGGGATCCTGATGTCTCCGATACAAGATCCCCTCGGACAAGAAAAAATCACCAGGCTGCGCATCCCCATCGCTCTCCAGTTCGACAGCACCATTACCACACGCCCTGACTTCAGGATCTTCCAGCTGCAAGGAACATATATCAGCAGGTGCGAGATTATCCAAGTTCATCTTAAATAATTTATTTCCACCTCCAATGTCCCGCTGAGCCATCCTTTCCTCACGCTGCGCATAACGATGCTGTCGCAGAGTCTCTTCCTGCCCTGCACCTGCACTAGCGGTGACAGGCCCCGGGGCCTCTCCAGACTCTAACATAGGTGCCAATAACGAGCCACCAAGAAACACTGCCGGCTCAAAACTCTCCAATTGACCAACACTTCCCGTTTTCTTGTGACCTTTCCTCCGCGGTTTGATAGACTGAGGTGGTGGCTGCAAGGCTCCGGATGTCTGAGAACGCGTCACAACACACGCCATGGTTTGTACGCTACACTTCTCAACCCACTCCTGTTCCTCCCTACTAAAGTCGGCCGCCTTCTCGGCAACGACCAAGGGTGAAACCTTAGAAGCAGGCACCGCAAAGTCGTTGCCGAGGAGGAGGTCGACGCCCCCGACAGGCAAGTTCTCTACAATTCCGACATCCAGCTCCTTCACCACACCACCCACCTCCAGCTCCATCCGCACCAGTGGGTAGGGCTTCGTAGCATTGATCCCCTGAACTACCACCACCCGAGCAGCGTTAATCGGCCTACCAGTAAAGTTCTTTAACAAGGTCTGAGAAGCCCCAGTATCACGCAATAGCTTAACTCCTCGCCTTTCGCCAGCTCACCTCACAAAACCATGCCCTCTATGACCCCCAAAGACGTCGCGGACACGGTTCGAGCCTTCCGGACTCTTGAACACAGGCTGTGTCCCAACCTCTGACGAACTACCCTTTGGTAAACTCAGAAGATATAGGCGACACCCCTATGCTGCGGGCCAATGACACAACCTTGTTTGGTGGCTTGTTCGGACAAGCATTTGCAAAGTGACCCTCCTTGTGACATGCAAAGCACTCTTTACTCTTTGGTTTCCCTTGGGAGTGGGAGGTACCATTAGACTTCTTATACGGGACGGTATTTGGTTTATGTTCAGTTTTATTGTCAGTGCTAGATGGTTTTGTGTATTTATGTGTATCAAAATTCTTGGGAGGGGGAGGGGTACGATCTTTTGCACCCGACTCACTCCTAGCTTCTGCTTCGCACCCTCGAATTAATGACCGTCGGCGGTCAGCCATTTCTGCTGCCTCCTGGAGAGTTCTAGGATTTTCTTCCTTTATATTTAATGTTACGTCCCCGCCTGTGCACTTAAAGAACTGCTCCAAGAGAACCAGCTCATTCAACTCCTCAAAAGTAGCTGCCCTCTCAGAACGCAGCCAATGTCGTAGTGCATCAGACAAGTCCCGGGCGTGTTCTAGGAAGGTACTATCCTTGCCCTTAGTAACACCCCGAAACCTCAAGCGGTAAGTTTCTGGTTGTAACTCATAGGCCCGTAGCACAGCCTTCTTTAGCTCATCATAAACTACACAGGACTCTAAAGGTAGTGCATCATACGCTTTTAGCCCCCTTTCTAGGAGTCTTGATGAAACTAATGCTGCCCACTTTTCCTGAGGCCACTGGTGTTCCTGACACTTCTTCTCAAATCGCATAAAAAAATCAGCCACACATAACTCATCGAACACAGGAACTAGTTTAAGCAGGTGCGACAATGATTGGTCCCGATGTCTGTTACCTCCCCCAATATTTCGCCCTGTTACCTCCACTCGAGATCTCTCCAGCTCCCTGTCAGCCCGATACCTAGTAGACTCTGCCTGCAGTTCAGCCTCTCGTATAGCTGTTCTCTCTGCAGCCTCACCCTGAGCTCTAGCAGCCTCAGCCTGCACACTAGCCTGTCTCTCGGCAGCCTCAACCTGAGCTCTAGCCTGTCTTTCGGTAGCCTCAACCTGAGCTCTAGCAACCTCAACCTTGGCCATCTCAAGCCGAAACAACAAATCTGGAGTCAACCCTTGAGGAGGGGAAGGTGCATTTAATGGAGAGGGTCCCTGTGATTGAATTCCACGCTACCATTGACCATCAACTTGGGGGTATATACTAAATTCAGGCACCCTGACGTTTGATATGGGGGTAGAGTGGAGGGGGGGCTGGGGACCGGGGCCCCCAGTCGCCTCTCCATCCAGGTCTCTCCCTTCTAAACCCAATATCAAAGTCCTCAGCTGATCTTTCCTCATGCCACTTAAACCCAGGTGACCCTGAAGACCTGCCACACACTTTAAGCCATACTTATTCAGCTTCAACACCCTGGCAGCAGTAAGGGGCACCTCTAAAAATCTTCTAGCACCCTCCTCGCTATCGACTAGCCACTCCACAGGTCTTTCTCCCTCCGAGCCCGTATCGTGACCTGACCCATCACTGTGTTCCGATGTATTAGACATGTTTGTGTACTGCAGTAATTATCACGGTTATAGAATGTGCCTTATCTCCTATGCAACTATGTATATACTAATGTTATTTAAAGTCTTTAATGTGTTATATTGGTTGCTCAAAAAAAAAAAGTCTATGTCCACTGTATTCCTCTAATCATAAGGAATCTCAAAACACATGACCACTCTATTCCTCTGTTCAGTAAATCCTATGCAAGGTCGCCATTTGTTACGTCCTGGGATATATAAACACTGGGCTCTTTCTATTGGACTAGGTATGCGGCAACAAGCAACAACGGAAAACGCTAGATCCAACCCTTATCTATAAACCCAGGCAACAAACCACCCTAAACCGTCAAGAGTCCTGCCTGGACAACGAGGTATCCTATGACTCGGTTACAGGGTGCACGCACTATAGACTGCTGATAGTCAAGCAGGCTATATAAAAGATCACACAATTAAGTTGACTTAAAGCTTCAAGGAAAAGATAGATAACGGAATTAAATTGCAGAAACAATTTAACCCTTAACTAGCGGCCCACAACATAAGTCGAGTATAATAAATTTGGACTATCTGGCGGCGCACGACATAGGTCGTGTGGCATTTTCAGCACGTAATGTTGCTGAGAGAGAGAGACAAGTGGTGGCAGGAGAGTAGCGAGCGTATGACTGCTCCAGACCACCGCGGCGAACCTACTGACACGAATCCCACCTCCTCCCTCCCTCTCTCACTCGCTACATACTGAATTGTATGGGGAAAGTACCGAATTACATGCTTTTTGCACTCGTGTTGCGCGGTTGTTGCAAGAAAACTAGCGGTCATAAAAGCATCGTTGTGGTGTCATTGGAAAGCTCTGTTTATGCCCTTTCAGGGATAGATACTTGTTTTACGCTGTGGATCTTATTTAGGCATGAAAATGATCACGTAAACAGCCCTATTTTGGCTAGAAACACCCCGCTGGTGGCTACATATTATTTACCGCCTAGCCCGCCAATAAGGTGTTAATAACAAACTAGAAGAAAGTACATTTAACGTTACGTTAATTAATACAACTAATCACCCCTGCGTGAAAGAAGGTGAAAGCAAACAGTCCTCAAAACATCGTACAGGTAGACAAGATGCAGGTTTCTAAACTGCATGCGGCTACTGTAGGATCTGATGCTTAGCAAAGAAAGTACGTTACGGATTTAGAGAACTCTTAACTCATAAGCGGGAATAAATACTAGTGATAGGCCATACAGTGTATAATGGCATAGGTATAATTAAATAAAGGCAGCAACTCGCAACATAACCACATACAGGTGTGCTTCTCACTCTTAGTCAGGCAAGCCTGCTCGGACAGAGTCTCTAAGCCACACCCTGACTCACAATGCTCACAAAAACGGTAAACTGTGGCACAATAACAAGCATACAGAGATAATAAACCCCTAGCTGTTAATCTGCCAGGTGGCAGAGGTCTAGCCGGAAGGATATAGGCTTCGGATACCCGGGCTGAGCCACCTGCTCTAGCCTAGGGACGTTCCCAAGTCTGTGCGCCAAAGTACTCTAATTGAAAGGGTGCTCTCTTGAGAGACTCAGATCGCAAGTATCTGACTCTCTCCTGGCGACCCTAAAACAAAAGCAAGACGTGCTAGCGCAGTGCTGAGTGGACTAGGCAAGGGCCCTCACACAACACAACACTAGACACACAGGGACACAGACAAGAAAATGCCCCCTGACTCCCACGGGTATCCTAGTAAAGTCGTGCGGGTCCACAGGACTCGCACCAGCAGACTTTACTTAAAGGATCGCAAAAAGCCTCCCCTCTGGTCTAGCCCCTGCTCACCTGACACAAGAACACACTAGCAAGCATGAAACCACCAAATATGAGACAACAAAAAAGCTTCCTAGGTCTCATTAACAATTACGTCTCTGCATAAGGCCCAAAATCCTATCTAGTTATCTGAGAGCTCGTCGTTAATACAATAATAGATATAAGGTCTATCAAGGGGATGGGATAATTAAATAGATTGGTGAAGTAGTGGAAGGAAGGTATACAAAGTAAGAGAGAAAGTTTCTAAGTGGGGTTGAGAGGGATAGATATCAAGGGGGTCCGAAGGGTACGACAGTGAGGTGAGCTCTGAGTCTTGAATCTGTCTGGACCCCGCCCTAGGCATGCAGAATACATCCCAAGCTTGGCAACACTCAACACAGTTGCCGGGTCAAAATCCTCTACCCCGTGCGTGAGTCGAAACTAAGCCTAACGTTGCAATCAAATGCATATGGCAACGCTTCAGGCTCGTCCCAAGCTGGCAAGCGAAGCAACGTCCCAAGCCGGTCTCTCTCTCCCGCTCGTCTCCTCCCGCCCTCACTAGACTTACATCTTATATATTATAATGAAACAATCAACTATCGAGAATAAAATATACTAAGATGCGTTGGTTAAGAATAAGGGCAGCTACAAGCTGTGAAACAACATAAGAATATCCCAGACATTAGTTACGTTGTCGTAGGATATATACTAAGGAAAAGCCTGCCGGCCGGCTGCCACCAGCCAGTTTCTAAACGGCTGGGCAGCCGACGCGCGCGCATGCCCGCACGTGGCTACTATGCAGAAGCGTCACAAACCGGCTTTAAGCCGGGACATTTTTCTACCGAAAAATTTACAAATATATCTTGAAAGGGGCTCAAGGGGGTGTAATCTTAAGCTTGAAGGATATCTAGGGACCAAACTAAAAACCTCCCCTTAAAAGAACACCCCCTATACCCCCTTTCAAAATATATTTGTACATTTTTCGATAGAACTCTAGCCCCTTTTTGAGTTACTGAGGATAGAGGCCATGATGTCTCGCCTATATACAGCGAACAGTCTATAGCAGCCAAGAGTACGACCCCCCATCTCGCGGCAATCATAAACAGAAAAGGCTCCTCTGGTCTGGTCGCCTTTGGGGTATTTTGAACCATGATTCCCCGGGTAACTGGAGACGATTGGCCCCAGAACATTTAGTAGCGATCTTCTTCACCAGGATAATAGAGCAAAGAAAACAACCATAAGAGATATATTAGTATCGCTATGTGTATATATTTGGTAAAGCCGCTGTCACACGAGCGAGTTTTCCGTCAAATTTCCATGAGCAAGTTTGTTTTCGTTATATTTCGGGACTTTTTTGCACTGATATCGGTAACTAGACTGAAGGTAGAGTATGTTGGGCGGTTGAACTCTGATAAAGTGTAATTTTTGAAGTTGCCAGACCATAATTGCCCGTAAAAATTGCTCGAAAAACGGCTCGTGTGACTCCGGCTTTACAGAGAGAGGAACATTTACTGGGATCTAAGTTACAGGAATATCAAGGCAAAGAACATAGGGTAATTGTCAGTAAAGCCGGTATCACACGATTTGTTTTCCTCAACACTGGTCTGGCAGCTTATGTGGTCAACATATACCATATTTCGGTTGCCTAAATTTATCTTTAATCAGTCTAGTTTCCGTTACCGTTGCAAAATATTTCAGAAATGTTGCCAGAAAAATAACATTTTAAAAGAGCTATATACAATTGTCTAATAGTCGCCACAATCAAATTAAACGGACGTCGCCGGTACAGAAGAGGTTAAAGGCACTTAAGGGGAGACAGACCGTTTTTCTGGACCCCCTTCTCCCTAATGTTTAGCCCCACTAGTTTTGAGATTTTATGACGTTGGTTCCATTAGTTTGGGTTTTTTATGAACTTTCACCCCATTTCTTTGTCAATATTAGGAACCTTCGTGCCATTTAGATGTCGATGTTTTCCTGGCAAGCGATAGCGAGCCTGTAATTTTAGGAGGAATCGGCCTTTGGCCGGGAAATTTGTCTACCATAAAATGTACAAATCTATCTTGAAGGGGGGTCTAGGGGTTGTTTTTCTAAGCTTGGTGGAGGTCTATGGAGGTAACTAAACAAATTATATATGAATACATTAATTAATAGACCAAGCAAATAGCCACTGTCCCCTTAATATATGAGCACCATTCAGCGAAGTATTGATTTTGATTATTTGAAAGGAGAGAACTGGGTTGTACATAATAGCTTGACCTCCCGGGCAGGTTAAGTGGGTGTCCTCATGTGGGTAGTGGGTAGATAAGGGCCCCCGGCGGCGAGCCTAATAGTTTTCACACCTGGGGACCCTTTCTACACAACCCCCCCTGGTGCCCCTATCTCCTGGTGAACTACCTACCCACCCACCCCCCTATTCTGCCTCCCACGATAATCATAGTTGACGGATTCAAAGAGGCAACATTAGACGGCGCCACACGGGCATTTCTAGGCCGAAGTCACGCAAGCTGTTTTACAGGCTAATTATTTCCAGTTTCTCTCTCTCTCTCTCTCTCTCTCTCTCTCTCTCTCTCTATATATATATATATATATATATATATATATATATATATATATATATTCTATGTTATGTCGGGCTTTAATACTTATCTTCCCTTGATACAGTCCATAAAACAATCCAATAATGGTTTGATGGACTTAGATATGCTTGACAGGAACATACCTAGTAAGTTCTATAAGCAATATAAATGGTATTCAATAGGGCAATAAGGTACTCAATAACAACACAATCAAGAACATATATGATGGTTTTATTTAATAAACATGATATGATCATAAAGGGAGATCCAACAATTGTAACAGATATATATATTATTCTTGCTTCAGAATTATGTTACTGATACTAGAATAACTCAATAGTGAGAGTCTAGTATTAAATTATGCAAAGTAGGAAAGTATACTTAAAGATATTATACACGTAAATAAGAATGGACCTTCAATACAATAATAAAATGAGGGTCAAGTATCTTCCGTAATCGAGAAGAGACTTCAATGCACTTCAGGTAATGATCCTAAAGTTACAGCTGAGAGAAATTATGTTTACAAATATTAACTCGAGGTTTGGTGAGTCACACGTATAGCTCAGGCTGAGTCTTAAATATGACCGCGTGAACTTGCCTTTAGGTCAGGTCACAGGGAAGGTCAACAGTTGGACTGTTTAGTAATAAATACTTTTTCTAGTTAGTGCAACTATATTCTTAGTAGAAATGCGATGTTAATTTATATTATAGCAATGGAATGAGATTATTATTTGTTATTAACGAGAAGTATAAAATAACTCAAAAGATGAATTCATATTTTATCACAGAATTATATTACTTGAACATATGCTACGATAACGACCCAAGCTTAGGAATTCGTCTTTCTATATTTTTCTTATGTAACGCAAGGTGATAACGTTAATTTGACATGAGTGAAAATAGAGTTTATCACTTCTACTTGATGGAATTAATTATAATAAGAATGTAGTCTTTATATATACGATATCTTCGTAATTAACACCTTACGAGCGGCCTATGCGGTTTATTTATGTGTACCGCCCAGCGGGGTGTTTTTAGCCAAAATAGGGCTGTTTACGTGATCATTTTCATGCCTAAATAAGACCCAGAACGTAAAACAAGTATCTATCCCTGAAAGGGCATAAACAGAGCTTTCGAATGACACCATAACGATCCTTGTATGATGGATAGTTTTCTTGCAATAACCGTGCAACGCGAGTGCAAAAAGCAGGTAATTCGGTACTTTCGGTACATAATTGAGTATGTAGCGAGTGAGAGAGGGAGGAGGGAGCTGAGATTTGTGTCAGTAGGTTCGCCGCGGTGGTCTGGAGCAGTCATACGCTCGCTAGTCTCCTGCCACCACTTGTCTCTCTCTCTCAGCCACATTACGTGCTGAAATTGCCACTCGAGTTATGTCGAGCGCCGCCACATAGTCCAGCTTTATTTAACTCGACTTAAGTGGTGAGCCGCTTTTTAAGGGTTAAGACAACACAGTAAGAGAGACAAAAATAACTAACTGAGTTCCACTAGACTCAGACTTTGAATGAACACTATAAATTAATCTTAATAATTAGATCTGAACAGGTTAACAGATATTGATCAATAGATCGCAATTAAAGTAATTAAATTGGCGCTAACGACGAAGTTTAGCTCATTGATATTTAACTCTTTGGCTGCGGGGTGTTTTGGGCTATTTAGGACATATTCAGGCACTCCTGAATGATGAATCAAGCATCTGCATTAAATGAACTGTATTCTTCCGAAAACTAGGCGAAAATAGCTTCAAAATGAGACCAGAACGGGCCTCGTATATGGTCGCAGCGGTGCCATAGAAACGCGGGAAACCCGCTATTTGTTAGCACTCGCTCGCTTGGCAACACTGTTGTGAGAGGCAGTGAGAGACCCGCGCGAGATTCAGTCTACCTCAGTGGGCCGCTCGCTGCTCTGAGGAATGGAGGTGGGCCCCTCACGCTCCCGCCCACTGACACTCAATTTTTACGTTTTTTACAGGTTTTTGAAGCCTGAAAATTCCTGTAAATTGCCAGGACGTTCCAGAACGTCACCCGCAGCGAAAGGGTTAAAGCAATATCAGTATCGGTTCTGAACGAGTTAACAGAGTGATGGGAATAAAATGTACAAGTATAGTTAGTACATGGGGCGTAAGCGACGAAGTCCTACTCATTGATACTTAAAACAGGCAGTATCAGTATCGGTTCTGAACGAGTTAATAGAGCGATGGGAATACAAATACACAAGTATAATTAGTGTATGGTGGATGAAAGTGAGACGAAACAATGAGGGAAAGAATTCCTAAACACGGTATTCGAAGTATCACAACATCAAGATTCACAAGCACATAAAAACATGTTTATAAAATATATTTCATATGCGATTAGTTTGCGAAAGGTTAAAGGAATTACACTATGCACTCGTTGCGAAACGTTAAAGGAATTACACTATGCACTCGTTGGAAAATTGGGCGTAGGTTCTAGGTAAACGGTGAATATGAGAAAAGATTGATTACGGAATACACTATGACTTCAACTTACCGGTACCAATAATAAATCAAAATACATGTAATCAGTAAATCTGCGAGCGTGTGGTCTGAATAGAATATTATTAACACTGTTATGTAACGTATGCGTAAATTATAAAGTAGCAAATAGTCTTGAACACAGAGCAAAGTTTAAAGGCAAAATTAACACTGAATAATACAAGTTCAGAAGGATGATTGATTTACGCACGTACGAGCCCTAAGGCACAGATCACAATTAAATCAGAGCACAACACATTTCACATATTTACCTAATCAATACATCACAACAATAACCAACAAAAGAGACACAGAAACACTTAAGTACTGGGAGGGTAGGGGACGAGAGTACTGGTCTGGCCGACGTAGAGGGTAGTAGACAGCACTGCAGGGCTGTTTACATCACTCGAGCAGGGGTCCTGGGTTCAGGACTGTTGGCGTCACTCGATCAGGGGTCCTAGGTCCAGGGCGTCAGGCAACAGACAGGTAGCACCTCAGTAACACAGCAGGTGTCACTTCAGGAGGCACTCTCGAGGGGCAGGGGGGGGAAGGCTGGGGCACACCTCAACACTTTGCCATGGAGTCCGGACTCGAGGGTGAAAGACTTTAGAGAGGTGCGGTTTGCATACTTTCCTCAGGTTTTCCTGAGATCCTATGCTAAATTATTTGTGACTCTTGAGTCAAGGTTTTCGGGGTTATAGGGCTATGAAGAAAAGGTTAAGTTGGCTGTTACGAGGTACATATTAATCCTAGCCTTGGAAATAAGATAGAAATACATGGGCCTATCTCCAAGGTATCATCTTAATATTACATTTAGCATTGGTGAGACCGTATGTTGCTATAATCGAATTAACTTACTTATACCCTTCATTCCTCTGATGTTCCTTCCGGGGTTATAACTCTTTGCTGAGGACTCAATATGAAACTCTACTTGTACCGTCACAAGCAGAGTCTTGCAGGGTAGATGCTAGTCCCATTTGTTCCTATAGCCTTCAGGTCGTTGATGTTTGTTTGCATAACCCCTGTTCATTCGTGTCCTCCATATCCACGAGCTGAGTACACGTAGCCCATGCAGGTAGTGGGCTGCGAGGGGGCGTGACCCAAGCAGTACACGTAGCCCATGCAGGTAGTGGGCTGCGAGGGGGCGTGACCCAAGCAGTACACGTAGCCCATGCAGGTAGTGGGCTGCGAGGGGGCGTGACCCAAGCAGTACACGTAGCCCATGCAGGTAGTGGGCTGCGAGGGGGCGTGACCCAAGCAGTACACGTAGCCCATGCAGGTAGTGGGCTGCGTGGGGGCGTGACCCAAGCAGTACACGTAGCCCATGCAGGTAGTGGGCTGCGTGGGGGCGTGACCCAAGCAGTACACGTAGCCCATGCAGGTAGTGGGCTGCGTGGGGGCGTGACCCGAGCAGGTAGCTAATGAGTTTGGGTGACCTCCCATACCTTTGTCTCATCATAGAAAACGGTGGAAACAGGGGTCACTTGGGTATTTTGTCCAGGGCTAGAGCATGGGAGAATTGGGGTGTCTCTGCAATGTTCTTGTCTTGACTATGGGGTCTTGGAGTTGCAGACTGGCTATTCTGTAGCTGTTATTTGTGCGGCTCGTCTTCAGACCGGTCATCTCAATATACATATATATATATATATATATATATATATATATATATATATATATATATGTTTCTAGTCTCTCAGTGGGGATCGAACCATCGACCATCAGAACGATAGCCGACGCTTAATCAATTACACCACGGCAGTCTTGATTAAGCGTCGGCTATCGTTCTGATGGTCGATGGTTCGATCCCCACTGAGAGACTAGAAACATTTAGTGGCTCACATGTATTTGTGATATATTCTCAATATATATATATATATATATATAATATATATATATTTTTTTTTTTTTTTTTTAAGGCAGGCGAGGTTGAAGGAAATACATGTATCAGCATTAATTATTTTATTATTAAGACTTTCAATAGAACGAACAGCAATTCTCAGGTGTTCTGGGAGATTGTGCAAAAGGTGAGCAAAATTCATGATGATCCGACGCGTTTCGATAGACAACTATCATCTTCAGGGAAAGGAAGGTAAGTGAATAGGATATAACATAACAGCTTATTTATACATATTAGGTAGATCACAGTAAGGTTTATTGGGTGTTGGCTAGCATATGATTGGCTAGTTGGCGACCAATGAGGCGCTCGCTTTTCCTGCCTCCTGGTTGGTTGGGAGGGTTCGTAGATGCTAGATGTTGTCGTAGGGGGTCTGCTGGGCGAGGGGGGGGCGGGGCCCTTGTGAGGGGCGGCGGGCCAGTTGTATCTCGGGTTTCTTGTCCAGTTTGAAGCGTAGGGTTGAGGGGCGGCACGCGTTGGTTAAATGAAGTAGTGGGGGGGGGACGGTAAGCGGGGGAAGGGGAGGGGAGGAGAGAGGGGGCAAGAAACCCGAGATACAACTGGCCCGCCGCCCCTCACAAGGGCCCCGCCCCCCCCTCGCCCAGCAGACCCCCTACGACAACATCTAGCATCTACGAACCCTCCCAACCAACCAGGAGGCAGGAAAAGCGAGCGCCTCATTGGTCGCCAACTAGCCAATCATATGCTAGCCAACACCCAATAAACCTTACTGTGATCTACCTAATATGTATAAATAAGCTGTTATGTTATATCCTATTCACTTACCTTCCTTTCCCTGAAGATGATAGTTATCTATCGAAACACGTCGGATCATCATGAATTTTGCTCACCTTTTACAATTGCTGTCCGTTCTATTGAAAGTCTTAATAATAAAATAATTAATGCTGATACATATATTTCCTTCAACCTCGCCTGCCTTAAAGAAAATGTATTACCTAGCTACACCAACATATATATATATATATATATATATATATATATATATATATATATATATATATATATATATATATATATATATATATATATATATATATATATATATATATATATATATATATATATATATATATATAATAATAATAATAATAATAATAGTTCTTAAAGCTAGCGCATGCTAAGCTAGCTAAGGATAGCTCAATAAGGCCGATTAGGCGTATTTCCATTGGGGTCCTGTACTACTACCCCATCCCTTTGCTCATGAGGGATGGTAACGACTCAGTGCTTGTGAAAAATCTTTAATGCGCCGAGCGTGGGCGCGAACCCGGGCCTTCTGGGTGGAAGTCCGAGGCGCTAGTCACTACACCAAGCGAGCCGGTATAGAGAGAGAGAGAGAGAGAGAGAGAGAGAGAGAGAGAGAGAGAGAGAGAGAGAGAGAATTTCTTTCCATACATTTTTATTTGTTTTAAGATTATATAAATTAGTACTTGAGGTCATGAATACCAAATATATGTTCAGCATTCCCAATTGAACGTTCGTAGAAGATTGGAAAATGCTTATCTGTAGCCGATACTGGACCCATCGACATATATGTGTCTTAGGCTATACACTTACACTTTGTTACACTTTAGGTTTCTTATATAGCATACTTCATTGCCATGCATGTCAAGACCATCGGAAATGCTATATATGGGATACATTAATACCCATCCCCACCCCCACTGAATAGGTAATTAGCATAGGTGTGAGGGTATTAATATATCCATATATAATGCATTTCCGACGGTCTTGACATACTGTATCTATCTATCTATATACTCAAGCCCAATCCCCACTTTTCCTATTTGTTTTTCCTTTCTTTACTTTTTTTTATTTTTCTTTCTTTTTTTTTTTGGGGGGGGGGGGCGACTCAAGACAGAGCAAGAACAGGGACAACACAAAACACAACAGAAAACAATGAACACACAAAAACAAAACACAAATTCACACACGACTATGAAATAATTATGCTGTAAAAGAAACCTATAGGACACATAAATATGGTGGGTCCGGTATCGATTTGAAATAATCCTTTTCCTAAATATTCTTTACCAAACTTTTGTCGATGGTTTCAAAACCACTTTACTGCCTTTATGACTATATGCATGGGTGTGAGCGGGTTTCTAGTTTAGTTGCTGTTAAAAATACGTACTTTGTGATATACATTGCATAGAAAACGTTTTACTCCTATAACTTAAATATTTCAGTGGTATAGGTAGTGCCAACGAACTTGACAATAATTTTGACCCCTTTACTTCATATAACTCGAAATGAATGATAGCAATCGGGTTGACGTTTCTATGGTTTGGGAAGAGTCCACCAGGGAATAGGTGTGGATATTTACAGCCAGTTTGCTCGAGGCCCTTTGGCCCCTTTTGAAATAGGCCTACAGAGAGGTCAAGGATCAAGATTATTGTCAAGTTCATTGGCGCTACCTAGTGTATTGTCTTTAAATACGATCGTAGTAAATATTTTAAATACGTCAATGATCAAACAAAATTAATTATACTTTCTATCCATCAGAAACCTACATTATTATTGCAATGTATTTACAGTATATCTATGTTTTAGCCAGTTAAATAAAAGCCAGTCAAGAGAATATAGGCTAGTAGTTAATTTGACCGCTTGCGAGTTTCAGGCTATAAGGAAGTTGGAGCTGTAGATTTCGATATTTAACAGAATTACCAGTATAATTACGGTTGTAGTGCATCTATAAATACATACAATCAAATTCACTATATATACTTTCTAACCATAAGATTGCTGATTTTATATTTAATTTCTGTTTTATATCGATGTGTATGGCTCTAACTTCCTTATAGCCTGAAACTCGAAAGTGGCCAATTGCAATGGGAAGTACTATACCCTGTTCCAGATAAGTTGGACACAACTCTTGAACATAAACCTCTATATCTCACAAACGTCTAGAGTAATCGAGCTAATATTACTCCCATTTGAGAGGGGTTAGCTGGAGAATAGGTGTGACAATTTACAGCCCATTTGCTCTAGCCATTTATTAGTTATAGCCTAGAGGTTAGGGTTCATATTCCTGGCCTACTTATTTGGAACAGGGTATCTAGTCGGTTTAATTTCAGCTGACGGTAAATTGCCGACTTGCGAGTTTCGGTCTATAAGGAAGTTGGAACCGTAAACATCGATATTAAACAGAAATACAATAATAAAGTAGATGTCTAATGGATAAAACTTATGTTGAATTTAGTTGTATGTATTTATAAATCTACTACAACCACATTTAATTTAGTTGTATGTATTTATAAATCTACTACAAGCACATTTAATTTTTAGCTGGTAATTATGTTAAATATCGATGTCTACAGCTCCAACTTCCTTATAGAACGAAACTAGCAATTGGCCAATTGAATTCCTTAGTAAGTAATTTCTCGATACTTAACCCGTTCAGTACCAGGGACGCCCTTTTTATCATACTCTGGCAACCATTAGCAGATTTTATTCAGCTTAGGAAGGGCCTCTAGCGATAATATGACTTCAAACTATCGCTGCCAACCCTTTTCACTACCATACATCCTTCCTAAGCTGAAAAATATTGTCTAAATATAGCTAGACTAAAATATAACACGTCGCTGGTACTCAAAGGTTTAATAGAAAAATATGAAGCTACCGTCTCCGTGTCATACCAATGCCAAGATGTCCTAATTAACAATATATTTAACTTCAAATTCCTTGTAATAGACGAGTAATCAAGATGAGGACATGGAAATTTACCGTCAGTTGGAACAAAATGCATTTTTTTTTTCTATTTGATTGAGGGAGGCAAAAGGCATAACTGCCTATAGCGAGTGCCTCCCCCATAGTTGAAAGAGTGACAGGGCCAAAATCAAGGGACGTTCGAGCCAAAATGCCTGGACACACGGAGTTTGAAGCAATTTATGTCATAGGAAGAGGGAAAGACTGATTCTGGGAGAGAGTTCCAGAGCTCAGATGTTGAGTAGAAGAAAGTTTGAGAGTAACGTTTCACTCTTGGGTTGGAGAGTTGCACAGAGTAGGGGTGGGATTGAGTTGCAAGACGGGTACCACGTGCCCTACGTAAAGGAGGTGGTATGCACTGGGATAGCTCTGAGGAACACTGATTATTATAGTAGCGATAGAATAGCGAGAGAAATGCAACATTGCAGCGGAGAGAGAGAGATTGCAGAGAGTTGGTGAGTGGACGGGAGTTAATGATACGAAAGGCCTTCCTTTCAACTTTGTCTAGGAGAGCGGTGTGAGAGGAACCTCCCCCCACATGTGAACAATACTCAATACAAGGGCGCACTATGCCCCTGTACAGAGCAAGAAGCTGTGCAGGGGAAAAGAACCCCCTAAGGCGGTTGAGCACACCCAGCTTCTGGGAGGCTGCCTTAGCAAGACTGGTAATATGGTCCTTCCAAATGAGAGCAGAAGAAAAAGAGACACCAAGAATATTGAGAAAAGATGAAGGGTTGATTTTTGTATTGTTGAAGAATAAGGGATAGTCCGCTGGGAGATCCTGACGGGTAGATAGATGGAGAAATTGGGTTTTGGAAGCATTAAAGTTAATAAGGTTTTCTCTGCCCCAATTGGAAATAGTATTTAGATCAGAATTTAAGAGTTCTATGGCTTCATTACGTTTGTCGTTGAGGGATTGCTGGCTGGGGCGTTCTGAAAATCTAATGGAGTAGTGTAAGGTTGAGTCGTCTGCGTATGAATGGATGGGAATTAAGGTACAGTTAAGGAGATCATTTATAAAAATTAGAAAGAGAATAGGAGATAGGACAGAGCCCTGAGGAACACCGGAGTTTATAGGGAGAGGAAGTGAACAATGGCCGTCCACAACCGCAGCTATGGAACGGCCGGAAAGGAAATTAGAGACAAAGGCACAGATGGAGGGATAGAAACCGAAGGAGGGTAGTTTAGAAATTAAAGATTTATGCCAGACTCTATCGAAGGCTTTCGATATGTCTAGTGCAATAGAAAAAGTCTCACCGAAGTCCCGAAAGGAGGATGACCAAGAGTTAGTAAGATATGAAAGAAGATCACCAGTAGAGCGACCCTTAAGGAAGCCATACTGGCGATCTGAGAGCAGATTATGAGAAGAGAAATGCTTAAGAAATTTGGAAGCAAGAATAGTTTCAAAAACTATAGAAAGACAAGAGATAAGAGCAATTGGATGATAGTTGGAGGGTTGAGAGCGGTCACCCTTCTTTGGGACAGGTTGAATGTGAGCAAACTTCCAGCATGAAGGGAAGACGTTAGAGGATAGACAGAGACGAAAGAGTTTGCCTAGGCAGGGAGTCAGCACGGAAGCACAGTTTTTGAGAACAACAGGAGGAACACCGTCCGGACCGTACGCCTTATTAGTGTTAAGCCCAGAGAGGGTAGAAAGTACATCTTTAGAAGAGATTAGGATATTAGGCATAAGTAAGAGAGAGGAGGGCGGAGAGGGAGGAATAGCACCGGAATCATCCAAGGTGGAGTTTCTAGCAAAAGTTTGAGCGAAGAGTTTAGCTTTGTCAGAGGAATAAGTGATGGTTGTGCCATCAGAGTGGGAAAGGGGAGGGAAAGACGAGGAAGAGAAATTGTTGGAGAGGTTTTTGGCTAGATGCCAGAAAGCTTGGGAAGAGCTAGAGTTGGATAGTTCAGTGCATTTATTATTGATGAAAGAGTGTTTGGCAAGTCGAAGAACAGATTTGGCTTGATTCCGGGCAGAAACATATGAAGAATGAGAGTCTTGAGTTTTAAGGCGTCGGTACCGTTTGAATGCTTCCTCCTTATTGCGGACAGCAGTAGAACAGGCGTGAGTAAACCAAGATTTTTTAGCATTAGTCTGAGAGAAAGAGAATGGAATGTATGCTTCCATGCCCGATAGGATTACCTCGGTAATGCGTTCAGCACTCTCCGAGGGTCCCCGGCCATGGAAGCAGAAATAATTCCATGGGAAATCAAAGAAGTACTGCCGAAGAGCCTCCCAGTCGGCAGCGCCAAAGTGCCACAAGCACCGCCGGCTAGGAGGATCGGGTGGCTGTACTGGAGAGATAGGACAGGTGACAGAGATAAGTTTATGGTCGGAGGAGCCCAAAGGAGAGAAAAGATCGACAGTATAAGAAGAAGGGTTAGAAGTTAGAAACAGGTCAAGAATGTTGGGCCGATCTCCGATGCGATCCGGGATACGGGTGGGTTGCTGAACTAACTGCTCTAGGTCATTTAGGATAGAAAAGATGTAGGCTTGTTCACCAGGTGGATCAGTAGTGTGAGAGGAGAGCCATTGGCGGTGGTGAACGTTGAAATCTCCTAAGAGGGAGATTTCTGAGAAAGGAGAAATGGATAGAATGTGTTCCACTGTAGAGTTTAGATAGTCAAAGAATTTGGGAAAGTTGGTAGAGTTAGGGGAAAGATAGACAGCACAGAAATATTTAGTAAGAGAATGACAGGAAAGTTTGAGCCATAAAGTTGAGAATTCAGAGGAGTCGAAATCGGGAACACGAGAGCAATTGAGTTTGTTGTGCACATATGCACAACATCCGCCTTTGGCTTTGAAACTAGGATAGCGTACAGTACCTTAACCCCTTCTGTACCGAACACATATCTTTAATTTCATTCAAGCTATATTTAGACGATTTTGTGCAGTTTAACCCGGGAACTGCCGGAAGACTCTTAAGAGTTCCCCCGGCGGACTGCGGGAAGACTCTTAAGAGTCAGGGAAAAACAAAATCAATTTAAAACACCAGATTATTTTTTTCTTTTTATTTATTTTTTGCCCCTGGGCCATGCCAAATATCACTCCTCCACCTCCCCTCCTTCCCCAGTTTCCTCCCCTCCTTCAGTTATCACCTATTTTCCCTGTTATTCCCTTTTCCTGTGGTCTATTTTCGTGCTAACATTAGCATGTTGGTAGCAGGGCGTTGTTATCACTGTTAGCAAGCGAGTGAAAGAGAGAGAGAGAGAGTATCGATCGACAGTCTCTCTCCAGAGGTGGAGGAAAGTGGTGGGCTGGGAGGTTGCCTCAGCCATACATTGTGTAACTCCCGGCCTGTATCGCCGATTTTGACCATCCAAACGCTGTTTCCACTTGTTTTATTGTTGTAACAAGTTAATACCTTTATAATCAACCTATAATAGGCACATATGGATAAGTATTAATGCTATTTATGGTAAAATAAATATTTTAGTGATGGGAACAGCTCAAATACGTCAGCACAGGAGTGTGGTGTCTCATACCCCCATGCGCACTTCAGAGGTTAAGAAGGATCTGTGATTGTTAAAAAGGTTGGTTGAGATCGTTTGAAGCCTTATTATTGCTAGAGGTCCTTCCTAAGCTGACTGAAATCGTCTAATAGTTGCCAGAATATGATAAAAGGAAAGTCCCTGGTAGTGAATGGGTTAATGACTGGCTAGGGATATGGGCAACATTATAGTAATTACCTCCAGCAATGATTGTATAGGCCTATGTCCAAGAATACGGACACTCTAAAGCAAATGTAGATGAACACTTGAAAAGGGTAAATAGTGTTCACGCCAATCTACCTATAAGTGTGCTAATAAACTGGTCTAATATAATAATATAGCAGTTTATCATTATCAATATGCCCAATATTTCGAAAAGGGTAAATAAACCCATTTAAAAATATTGGTGATAGTAAACCCATCTAATTCATATTTGTTTTCACCAACCCACCAATTAATTTACAAATAAACCTAACTAATGAACTCCATTAAAGTAATAAATACACGTGGTAGGCTACTCCAAGGACTCCAACTCACATCGAAATCATGAGAGCGTTAAATCACAATCAATATACACAATCATTCTATACATGAAAAGGGTAAATCAAGTGTCCACAGCAATAAACCCATTTAACCTAGCTTTTCTAAACGATGTTGTGCAGCTTATGAAGGATCTGCGGTAGTAAAAAGGGTTAATTATGATAGTTCCAATCCTGTTAATGGTTGGAAACCCTACTTTAACATAATAAAATCGTCTATTATTACCCCGCATCAAATAAATAGGGCGGTACTGAACGAGTTGAAGGTATATTGGTGGTAATAACACCATCTAATTAAATAATAGTGGGGTGAATCGCTATCAATTTACCAGTCCAAATAATCTTATATGGCATTTTTAGTTTATTATAATCTGGTTACCATACAATTTTCTTCAGATTTTGAAGGCCCTCTAGGAATTAAAGGGTTAATGTCTAGCTTAATAACCTATTCAGTACCAGGGGCGTCCTTTTCATCATATTCTGGCAACTATTAGACGATTTTCTTCAGCTTAAAAAGGGACCTCGAGCAATAAGACTTCAGACTATCTCAACCAACTTTTAACTACCACAGATCCTTACTAACCTGCATAATATCGTCTAAATACAGCTATCATAAAATAAAACACACGTCACAGGTACTGTACTCAAAATGCTAACCCTCTGACTTCTCTATAATCCTTCCCTGGTTAACAATAGACGATTTTATTCAGGTTAGGAAAGCCCTGTAGGGACCTAAAGAGGTAATATATATCTCAATCAACCCTCTGTTTATATATCCTTCCTAATCTGATTAAAATTGCCTAATGATGGACAATATAATATGAAGATATGCGTCCTACAATAGTTAACCATTTGAAGTTTGCGACGCATTTTGACAGTTTATTCTGGCTATTATTAGACGAGTTTATAGATTAAGAAGAATCTGTGGGAATTATAAGGGTAAAAACTCTCTAAATCACACTCTGACTGCCACATACCCTTCCTAATCTGAATAAAATCGCCTACAAATAGCCAGAAAACAGAACAAATATGCGTAATCGGCTCTTGACAGGGTTAAGAGAAAATTAGGGACCGTTAAGAATGTTTCGAGATATGGTTTGGTGATTCAAGCTCATTTCAAGGCTTAATTCTACAACAAAATTTAAGGTATACCAATTATTACTACGATTGATATATTACTTAATAAATGTTCAAATACAACTGCCTCTATTTTATATATTGGGATGATTACAAGAATTACAACTGATTATCAACTACTGAAATGAAAAAATTACTTGTTCTGATTGAAAGACGGTTCATGGTTTTCTTTGGTAATCGTTCGTTTTCCAGAATGTATTGGACTTGAGTGGAAATTCAACTAGGCCATCTTTGTATCTTCGGGTGCCATATTGGAAACGTGTTTATCAGACAAAGGGGTATTATTATATGTTTGACCATGTAAAATGTATATCAGATCATATTATACCTCTTAGTATTAGTATTGCTGAATGTATATTATAGGTATAGATATATTCGAGCGTAAATATAGGCCAATAACACCAGTGGCATCAATATGGCGGGGGTTGGCCGATTTTTGTTTCTATATATTCATCTTATGGGAATCTGACCCCACACGAGATAGTTCAAGGCTGTTCTAAATCGATTCCCTTTATTTTTAGTAGCCTATTTGTTTTTATATATATACAAACTTATAATTAGGCCTAGGCTTTATCTATCTATCTATCTATTGCCGGACGCCTTACTCCTCTTTACGAGGGTGGCCATACACAAAACGCCCCCAAGCAGACCTAACCCCTGTGAGAAGGACAATCCGTGCCAGTTGTTACGACCGGCACAACGAAATAAACAAGGGCACTTAATATTGGACTACAAGATAGGCTAGATCTGCAACAACGGTACGCTAATTCCAAACCCTTGAACTATTAAGCCGGTGAACAAAACACTTAAGCCCTCCAGAGTTAATCTACTGGATAACGGGGTATCAATTAACTGGGTTAAGTGTACGTCTACAAAGGCTTTCCGGTGACGGCAAAGCCTACTCACAACAAGAATAATTACGTTAATAAAAAGCTCTCAAGTAATAACAATGCTTAAATAAACTATGACAAGATTTAATAAAAGGTTATATGCTTACGTTATCTTTAGTGTGAGTCTGAACTCAACACTAAACTCTTCAATGCTCTATGAAAACACTTTAAGTCTAGTCCTACAGCAAACATATATGGAATCTTCTGGAAAACGTCTGATGCTCTAAGATGCTCGTCGAATATAGAACAGGAATAATGCAGGGGCAGGACACCAAAGCGTGTATCCTAAATACACCAAAAAGTAGGATACATATATAAAAAACAAGAGAGTGCAACAACTCTGTGCCAGCACTAATACCAGTAACTCAAAAACAATACTTCCTTAGCCAAAGTAACAGCCATACTGGGTTGTGCACTATGCATCAACCTAGGCTAAAACAATACGTGAATAATTGCTAAAGCATACGCAGTTAACCCGTACAGCCCCAGCGACGCGCCTGGCGCGTCGGCGATGTATGTAACGCACAGCCCCAGAGACGCACTTGGCACGTCACCCTAATTGCGCCGACCGTAACCTCAGGTGTAGCCACTCAAGAGGGCTCAGATTTGTATGGGAACTGTGTACGTATCCCACGCAACCGTGCCGATGGTTGAAAACTCTCAAAGTCCACGTGCGTGCGCGTGAGCACGCAATAACCTGTTTTTTTGGGGTAATTACCTTCAATTTTTTACTCTTGAAAAATACGTTTTCGGGGGCTCTGTAGGACCATTCTTTAAGCTTTTTGAGCGGTTTTTCGTGGTTTTTCCTTCATTCCTAACCCATTCGCTATTGTTTCTGAAATAAAACCATTTTTTGAAAACCGGCCGGGTTCTGGTGAACAAACATTACAAAACTAGCCGGGGCTGGACGGGTAGTTAATAAAAAAAATGCTGTCTTTCTTACTAATAAAGTCTAGCAGCGGCATAAAGGTACAGGGAGCCTAGGCAGAGCTCAAGCATGCTTGCAGCCTACTGTCTCCCCTGAACAGATTTCCCTTATCTTACGTTAAGTGACTAGGAGGCTCTCTTGGTAAGTCCAGATCTCAAGTATCTGGTCTTACCCTGGCGCTCCTCAAAGGTCAACAAAGTGAGGTAGCAAGCATACAAGCAAGAGTAGGCAAAAGCCCTTCGCTTGTATACTGCTAAGCTCGCAAAGGAAAATATGCACAAGGGTGTACTACAGGCTACCTAGCTCCGTCGAAGTCGTACAGGCTCTGACTTGCCATATACATAACACAGACAACGACCAAAGATACACTCCACTGTCTAGCATTAAATAGTAATAAAGAACAACCAAATAATTAGAAGCACCCAACAATATGAATCCATGTGACTATGATTGTAATAACCCCTAAAGCTAGTGCAATACATATATGTGAGAACAGGCGCTGGTAATACGACTGGCCGACTATGGAAGTCGTATGCGAGAACCAGAATGGATGGGTAATTGAATAAAGATAAGAAGTATTGGAAAGAAGGAGTTCAGAGAGAGGAACAGCAGTAAAGGGGGTTAGATGTGAGACAGAATGCGAGGGACTTGTAGGACCGAGCGCGCAATGCCATGTTTTGACGAGAGAGAAGGAGAGAAGTACTGAGTCTGGCCACCAGATGGCCCTGCGACCAATCACAGGCCGCTACGTCACATGACAAGCAGACGTCATATGCCATGCCAGGCCCGCCGTCCAATAGCGAGCGGGCGGGCCCACCGAGCGAGGAATGCACACGTACATACGCACACACACTGCCTCTTCGCTCTCCCCTCCGACTCTCTCTCTCTTTCACGCACTGCATGTTATAATCACTACTATGGATATAAAATACTTCTAAGTGTCACAGACAAGAATAAAGGCTAACACTGATCTGTCTGTGACAACATGAATACTAAGAAAGAAAGAACATCGTTCTACGATTATTATAGCCCATTTCACTGCCGTGGCGAGTGCTAACGAGTCACGAGTATATTCTGGCAAGCTGGCCAGCATAACAATGGGCATCAGTTATTTTCCAGCTACTTGTCAAACCGATACCAATATGTACATGTAAAAAAGGAAATTTCCAACAAACGCAAAATCATTTGTGGGGTACCACAGGGCTCTATATTTGGTCCTCTTTTGTTTCTTATACATATCAACGACATCACAAGGTCCAGTAACATTCTATAGTACATCTTTTTTGCCGATGACTCTACCCTCTACAAAAGAGATAACCATATTTGCAATTTAATTAATATAATGAATACCAAATTGAAACACATTACTTTATTTATGAAAAAATGGCTAGACTTCCCTTTTATACCCGGCCCTCTAGTGAGCCCAACGTGAACTACTAAGGACCGCCCACTGACAACCATTACGTAATTTCTCTCTCTCCTCTGGGATACACAAAGGCTCCCCCTAGCACTGAGGGAGGGAAGAGTGCTAGTGAGTTAGGCCTACCTCCTGCCTGGCGTACCCACTGACACCTAACTGTGGCTGTTTCTCTTCCCATCATTACAAATAAGTTTTTCACACAATACTTATAACTAATGATATAAAATAGAACTGGTTGACTCAGATGAAAACAAAATACATATTCATAATACTTATAGTACAACGGCTCACACGAACTAAGTTAGGAAACTCTACATAGACTACAGCCAAAGTTCCTGCCCTGACGATCCTAGCGAGAGTGGGGCATGACTAGGCGTTCTGTACAGCATGCTCACACGTGGACATGCGTCACAATATATACCGTATATATAATAAGTATATATTTACAACCTTTTCAATTCTTGAACAATTAATACCCAATCCTTTAGTAATTTAGCGAGTATATAAGAGTGCATGGTTTTGCTTGGGTTCGATACTGAATTAGATGGGTGCGTGGTTGTTATAAAGCGATTAATACTATAGGGGTTAAGGGGGGATGAGTGAATGTATAGGGGTTAAGGGGGGATGAGTGTATGTATATGGGTTAAGGGGGGATGAGTGTATGTATATGGGTTAAGGGGGGATGAGTGTATGTATATGGGTTTAGGGGGGATGAGTGTATGTATATGGGTTAAGGGGGGATGAGTGTATTTATATGGGTTAAGGGGGGATGAGTGTATGTATATGGGTTAAGGGGGGATGAGTGTATGTATATGGGTTAAGGGGGGATGAGTGTATGTATATGGGTTAAGGGCGGATGAGTGTATGTATATGGGTTAAGGGGGGATGAGTGTATGTATATGGGTTAAGGGGGGATGAGTGTATTTATATGGGTTAAGGAGGGATGAGTGTATTTATATGGGTTAAGGGGGGATGAGTGTACTTATATGGGTTAAGGGGGGATGAGTGTATTTATATGGGTTAAGGGGGGATGAGTGTATTTATATGGGTTAAGGGGGGAACAGCGTATTTATATGGGTTAAGGGGGGATGAGTGTATTTATATGGTTTAAGGGGGGATGAGTGTATTTATATGGGTTAAGTGTATTTATATGCTCAGGTATGTACTTTTGTATTATTTGTTTACAGTTTCCTCCCTAGATCTTCATTTAAGCCCCCCCCCCCCCCCCCGACCCTCCTTCAAGATATATTTGTACATTTTTCAATAGAAAAATGTCCCGGCCGAAGGCCAGTTCTTCTTAAATTGCGAAGGCCGGTTCTTCTTATATTAAAGACACGCTATCGCTCGCCAGGAAAACATAGAATAGACACTTAAATGACATGAAAAGTCTTAACATTGACAAATAAATGTGGCGAAAGGTCTTAAAATCGTCAAACTAATGGGCCAAACGTCTTAAAATTGCAAACTAATGGGGCTAAACATGAGGAAGAAGGGGGACCAGATAAACGACCCATCTCCCCTGAAGTATGTTTCTGTTGTGTCTGTGTATTTGCTACGGTTACTATACGAATATTATATTACAATCAATCTATTGTCGGTCTCATTATAATATTCTATAATTTGTACTTGATAGAGGAATAAAGTGAAGTTATTGCCTGTAACCTGTAAAGCCGGTATCACACGAGCGCCTTTTCCCTCAACATTTATCCTTAACACTGGTCTGGCGGCAGCTTATGAGGTCAACATTTACAATATTCATCAATCATCAGTGTAGTTTCCGATATCAGTGCAAAATATTCCTGAAAGGTTGCCAGAAAAATATTGATCGTCGAATGTTGACTTTAAAAGCTCTCATGCGATACCGGCTTAATTTATCATCTGATAACCTCATTTCAGCCAACATTACACTTTATAGCCATCATTATACGGAGTTTAGGAGTTGTATGTGCATAACCATCATCTTTATAACAGTGTGTCACAGCCAAATAATGACCTAATTAGGCGACGTTTGTGTATGTCATTATGCTCTCGTTGGTAGGATTCTTTAAGCGGGGATAGGCCGGTTTTCAGGACCATTTTTTCCCTCATGTTTAGCCCCATTAGTTTTCAGATGTTAAGATGTTTGCCCCAATAGTTAGTCGATTTTAAGACCTTTCACCCCATTTCTTAGTCAATATTTAGACCTTTCGTGCTATTTAGGTGTCGGTTTTTTCCCTGGCGAACGATAGTGAACCTGTAATGTTGGAAGAACCGGCCTTCTGCCTGGACATTTTTCTACCGAAAATGTACAAATTATTCTAAAAGGGGGATCTAATGGATGTTTTTTTTTTTTTTTTAAATTTGAGGGAGGTCTAGGGAGGAAACTAGAAAAATAATGAATACATGCAAAAATCGCCCAAAAAGTGAACCATCTCCACTTAACCAAGGAATGTAGGATTTGTTTTGAAAATCAGCTAAAATAGTAACACCAATATTAATCTTACAAAAGAATAGTGTGTGACGCAGGTGTATTACATAACAAAACAAAAACAAAATAAACACCAATTTTCCATATAAATATTAAATATTTTGCTTAACGCATAGCTAAGATATTGAAAAACTAGTTTGAAATAGATTCCATCAATAAGCATTTTCTACTTAGTCTAAGCATATATAAATGCAAACACACAAGAGGAAGATGCATACCCTGAGCCCCGCGAGCAATGCTTTTGGGGTGAGGCTAAATTTTCTAGTGATTAGGGTAGTAGTGATCGGGCGCACACACACGCACACACATACACCCCCACAATACACAGACACCTCCACACACAAACAGGCGCAATATGACAAACACACACACACAGGCACACACACACACACAATACACAAACACCTTCACACACAAACAGGCGCAATATGACACACACACACACACACACACACACACACACACACACACACACACACACACACACCCGCCCGCCCACACACCCACACCCATGGCAGGTATAGGTAACCCTAGGATTGCTCAGGCTGAGGGTAGGTCAGTAGCACACATATTTTGTAATTCTAAGCACATTTGCACCTAGGGCAGGGCTTACAAGTTTGGCATTTTCGCCAATTGTACCATACATTTGCTAACTAAATGCGTATGCGAAGCCTAATAAACATTATCCCTCCTCAAATATCCAGGTAGATGTCCTTCTCAAGCTGAAAAAACTGACGTTTACGCTAACGCAGATAATGCTTGTTTCTCAGTATACTAAACATATAATTTCGTTCTTTTTTGCACTTATCTACTCGGCACTATCCCCCAAGTAAAAATTAACAGCCAAAGTAATTTTATGAGACCCTCTGAAAATGCTATATTTCGACAGGTAAGGACCTTAGGACTTTTTGAGCGGTCAAATCACGACCGATGAAATTGAGTTGCATACACCCTAGGATTGCTCAGGCTGAGCGTAGGTCAGTAGCAATTTTATTTTTTTAATTCTAAGCACATTTGCACCTAGGGCAGGGCTTACAAGTTTGGCATTTTCGCCAATTGTACCGTACATATATTTTCGTTCTTTTTTGCACTTATCTACTCGGCACTAAAGTAAAAATTAACGGCCAAAGTAATTTTACGAGATCCTTCGAAAATGCAATATTTCGACAGGTACGGACGGACCTTAGGACTTTTTGAGCGGTAAAATCACGACCGACGAAATTGAGTTGCATACACCCTAGAATTGCTCAGGCTGAGTGTACGTCAGTAGCAAAAATATTTTGTAATTCTAAGCACATTTGCACCTAGGGCAGGGCTTACAAGTTTGGTATTTTCGCCAATTGTACCGTACATTTGCTAACAAAATGCGTATGCGATCCTAATCGACCTTATACCTCCTCAAATATCCAGGTAGATGTCCTTCTCAACCTGAAAAGGGTTGACCAGAGTATTCCAATGCTATAATCTACACGAAAGCAGGCAGAAAACCGCAGCAGAAGCGATTCAGTCAAACTCCGATGGAGGCGCAGCGCAAAACTGACGTTTACGCTAACTCGGAGAATGCTTGTTTCTCAGTATATCATTATTGCTCGCCCGGAAAAAATCGACACCTGGATGGGGATAAACGTCTTAAAACAGTTGGCTGAATGGGGCCAAATGGATACAAGTCGGAGAAAGAGAGAAAAGGAAAGAAAGATAAAAACAGAAGGTGACCCCCCTTAATTCATATTTGTTTGTCTATGTGTATGATGTGAGGTAACCGTACAGCTTCCCCGCTACAAGTGTTTGTCTATGTGTATGATGTGAGGTAACCGTACAGTTGTCTATGTGTATGATGTAACCGTACAGCTTCCCCGCTACAAGTGTTTGTCTATGTGTATGATGTGAGGTAACCGTACAGCTTCCCCGCTACAAGTGTTTGTCTATGTGTATGATGTGAGGTAACCGTACAGCTTCCCCGCTACAAGTGTTTGTCTATGTGTATGATGTGAGGTAACCGTACAGCTTCCCCGCTACAAGTGTTTGTCTATGTGTATGATGTGAGGTAACCGTACAGCTTCCCCGCTACAAGTGTTTGTCTATGTGTATGATGTGAGGTAACCGTACAGCTTCCCCGCTACAAGTGTTTGTCTATGTGTATGATGTGAGGTAACCGTACAGCTTCCCCGCTACAAGTGTTTGTCTATGTGTATGATGTGAGGTAACCGTACAGCTTCCCCGCTACAAGTGTTTGTCTATGTGTATGATGTGAGGTAACCGTACAGCTTCCCCGCTACAAGTGTTTGTCTATGTGTATGATGTGAGGTAACCGTACAGCTTCCCCGCTACAAGTGTTTGTCTATGTGTATGATGTGAGGTAACCGTACAGCTTCCCCGCTACAAGTGTTTGTCTATGTATGATGTGAGGTAACCGTACAGCTTCCCCGCTACAAGTGTTTGTCTATGTGTATGATGTGAGGTAACCGTACAGCTTCCCCGCTACAAGTGTTTGTCTATGTATGATGTGAGGTAACCGTACAGCTTCCCCGCTACAAGTGTTTGTCTATGTGTATGATGTGAGGTAACCGTACAGCTTCCCCGCTACAAGTGTTTGTCTATGTGTATGATGTGAGGTAACCGTACAGCTTCCCCGCTACAAGTGTTTGTCTATGTGTATGATGTGAGGTAACCGTACAGCTTCCCCGCTACAAGTGTTTGTCTATGTGTATGATGTGAGGTAACCGTACAGCTTCCCCGCTACAAGTGTTTGTCTATGTGTATGATGTGAGGTAACCGTACAGCTTCCCCGCTACAAGTGTTTGTCTATGTGTATGATGTGAGGTAACCGTACAGCTTCCCCGCTACAAGTGTTTGTCTATGTGTATGATGTGAGGTAACCGTACAGCTTCCCCGCTACAAGTGTTTGTCTATGTGTATGATGTGAGGTAACCGTACAGCTTCCCCGCTACAAGTGTTTGTCTATGTGTATGATGTGAGGTAACCGTACAGCTTCCCCGCTACAAGTGTTTGTCTATGTGTATGATGTGAGGTAACCGTACAGCTTCCCCGCTACAAGTGTTTGTCTATGTGTATGATGTGAGGTAACCGTACAGCTTCCCCGCTACAAGTGTTTGTCTATGTGTATGATGTGAGGTAACCGTACAGCTTCCCCGCTACAAGTGTTTGTCTATGTGTATGATGTGAGGTAACCGTACAGCTTCCCCGCTACAAGTGTTTGTCTATGTGTATGATGTGAGGTAACCGTACAGCTTCCCCGCTACAAGTGTTTGTCTATGTGTATGATGTGAGGTAACCGTACAGCTTCCCCGCTACAAGTGTTTGTCTATGTGTATGATGTGAGGTAACCGTACAGCTTCCCCGCTACAAGTGTTTGTCTATGTGTATGATGTGAGGTAACCGTACAGCTTCCCCGCTACAAGTGTTTGTCTATGTGTATGATGTGAGGTAACCGTACAGCTTCCCCGCTACAAGTGTTTGTCTATGTGTATGATGTGAGGTAACCGTACAGCTTCCCCGCTACAAGTGTTTGTCTATGTGTATGATGTGAGGTAACCGTACAGCTTCCCCGCTACAAGTGTTTGTCTATGTATGATGTGAGGTAACCGTACAGCTTCCCCGCTACAAGTGTTTGTCTATGTGTATGATGTGAGGTAACCGTACAGCTTCCCCGCTACAAGTGTTTGTCTATGTGTATGATGTGAGGTAACCGTACAGCTTCCCCGCTACAAGTGTTTGTCTATGTGTATGATGTGAGGTAACCGTACAGCTTCCCCGCTACAAGTGTTTGTCTATGTGTATGATGTGAGGTAACCGTACAGCTTCCCCGCTACAAGTGTTTGTCTATGTGTATGATGTGAGGTAACCGTACAGCTTCCCCGCTACAAGTGTTTGTCTATGTGTATGATGTGAGGTAACCGTACAGCTTCCCCGCTACAAGTGTTTGTCTATGTGTATGATGTGAGGTAACCGTACAGCTTCCCCGCTACAAGTGTTTGTCTATGTGTATGATGTGAGGTAACCGTACAGCTTCCCCGCTACAAGTGTTTGTCTATGTGTATGATGTGAGGTAACCGTACAGCTTCCCCGCTACAAGTGTTTGTCTATGTGTATGATGTGAGGTAACCGTACAGCTTCCCCGCTACAAGTGTTGTTCTATGTGTATGATGTGAGGTAACCGTACAGCTTCCCCGCTACAAGTGTTTGTCTATGTGTATGATGTGAGGTAACCGTACAGCTTCCCCGCTACAAGTGTTTGTCTATGTGTATGATGTGAGGTAACCGTACAGCTTCCCCGCTACAAGTGTTTGTCTATGTGTATGATGTGAGGTAACCGTACAGCTTCCCCGCTACAAGTGTTTGTCTATGTGTATGATGTGAGGTAACCGTACAGCTTCCCCGCTACAAGTGTTTGTCTATGTGTATGATGTGAGGTAACCGTACAGCTTCCCCGCTACAAGTGTTTGTCTATGTGTATGATGTGAGGTAACCGTACAGCTTCCCCGCTACAAGTGTTTGTCTATGTGTATGATGTGAGGTAACCGTACAGCTTCCCCGCTACAAGTGTTTGTCTATGTGTATGATGTGAGGTAACCGTACAGCTTCCCCGCTACAAGTGTTTGTCTATGTGTATGATGTGAGGTAACCGTACAGCTTCCCCGCTACAAGTGTTTGTCTATGTGTATGATGTGAGGTAACCGTACAGCTTCCCCGCTACAAGTGTTTGTCTATGTGTATGATGTGAGGTAACCGTACAGCTTCCCCGCTACAAGTGTTTGTCTATGTGTATGATGTGAGGTAACCGTACAGCTTCCCCGCTACAAGTGTTTGTCTATGTGTATGATGTGAGGTAACCGTACAGCTTCCCCGCTACAAGTGTTTGTCTATGTGTATGATGTGAGGTAACCGTACAGCTTCCCCGCTACAAGTGTTTGTCTATGTGTATGATGTGAGGTAACCGTACAGCTTCCCCGCTACAAGTGTTTGTCTATGTGTATGATGTGAGGTAACCGTACAGCTTCCCCGCTACAAGTGTTTGTCTATGTGTATGATGTGAGGTAACCGTACAGCTTCCCCGCTACAAGTGTTTGTCTATGTGTATGATGTGAGGTAACCGTACAGCTTCCCCGCTACAAGTGTTTGTCTATGTGTATGATGTGAGGTAACCGTACAGCTTCCCCGCTACAAGTGTTTGTCTATGTGTATGATGTGAGGTAACCGTACAGCTTCCCCGCTACAAGTGTTTGTCTATGTGTATGATGTGAGGTAACCGTACAGCTTCCCCGCTACAAGTGTTTGTCTATGTGTATGATGTGAGGTAACCGTACAGCTTCCCCGCTACAAGTGTTTGTCTATGTGTATGATGTGAGGTAACCGTACAGCTTCCCCGCTACAAGTGTTTGTCTATGTGTATGATGTGAGGTAACCGTACAGCTTCCCCGCTACAAGTGTTTGTCTATGTGTATGATGTGAGGTAACCGTACAGCTTCCCCGCTACAAGTGTTTGTCTATGTGTATGATGTGAGGTAACCGTACAGCTTCCCCGCTACAAGTGTTTGTCTATGTGTATGATGTGAGGTAACCGTACAGCTTCCCCGCTACAAGTGTTTGTCTATGTGTATGATGTGAGGTAACCGTACAGCTTCCCCGCTACAAGTGTTTGTCTATGTGTATGATGTGAGGTAACCGTACAGCTTCCCCGCTACAAGTGTTTGTCTATGTGTATGATGTGAGGTAACGCTACAGCTTCCCCGCTACAAGTGTTTGTCTATGTGTATGATGTGAGGTAACCGTACAGCTTCCCCGCTACAAGTGTTTGTCTATGTGTATGATGTGAGGTAACCGTACAGCTTCCCCGCTACAAGTGTTTGTCTATGTGTATGATGTGAGGTAACCGTACAGCTTCCCCGCTACAAGTGTTTGTCTATGTGTATGATGTGAGGTAACCGTACAGCTTCCCCGCTACAAGTGTTTGTCTATGTGTATGATGTGAGGTAACCGTACAGCTTCCCCGCTACAAGTGTTTGTCTATGTGTATGATGTGAGGTAAACGTACAGCTTCCCCGCTACAAGTGTTTGTCTATGTGTATGATGTGAGGTAACCGTACAGCTTCCCCGCTACAAGTGTTTGTCTATGTGTATGATGTGAGGTAACCGTACAGCTTCCCTGCTACAAGTGTTTGTCTATGTGTATGATGTGAGGTAACCGTACAGCTTCCCCGCTACAAGTGTTTGTCTATGTGTATGATGTGAGGTAACCGTACAGCTTCCCCGCTACAAGTGTTTGTCTATGTGTATGATGTGAGGTAACCGTACAGCTTCCCCGCTACAAGTGTTTGTCTATGTGTATGATGTGAGGTAACCGTACAGCTTCCCCGCTACAAGTGTTTGTCTATGTGTATGATGTGAGGTAACCGTACAGCTTCCCCGCTACAAGTGTTTGTCTATGTGTATGATGTGAGGTAACCGTACAGCTTCCCCGCTACAAGTGTTTGTCTATGTGTATGATGTGAGGTAACCGTACAGCTTCCCCGCTACAAGTGTTTGTCTATGTGTATGATGTGAGGTAACCGTACAGCTTCCCCGCTACAAGTGTTTGTCTATGTGTATGATGTGAGGTAACCGTACAGCTTCCCCGCTACAAGTGTTTGTCTATGTGTATGATGTGAGGTAACCGTACAGCTTCCCCGCTACAAGTGTTTGTCTATGTGTATGATGTGAGGTAACCGTACAGCTTCCCCGCTACAAGTGTTTGTCTATGTGTATGATGTGAGGTAAACGTACAGCTTCCCCGCTACAAGTGTTTGTCTATGTGTATGATGTGAGGTAACCGTACAGCTTCCCCGCTACAAGTGTTTGTCTATGTGTATGATGTGAGGTAACCGTACAGCTTCCCCGCTACAAGTGTTTGTCTATGTGTATGATGTGAGGTAACCGTACAGCTTCCCCGCTACAAGTGTTTGTCTATGTGTATGATGTGAGGTAACCGTACAGCTTCCCCGCTACAAGTGTTTGTCTATGTGTATGATGTGAGGTAACCGTACAGCTTCCCCGCTACAAGTGTTTGTCTATGTGTATGATGTGAGGTAACCGTACAGCTTCCCCGCTACAAGTGTTTGTCTATGTGTATGATGTGAGGTAACCGTACAGCTTCCCCGCTACAAGTGTTTGTCTATGTGTATGATGTGAGGTAACCGTACAGCTTCCCCGCTACAAGTGTTTGTCTATGTGTATGATGTGAGGTAACCGTACAGCTTCCCGCTACAAGTGTTTGTCTATGTGTATGATGTGAGGTAACCGTACAGCTTCCCCGCTACAAGTGTTTGTCTATGTGTATGATGTGAGGTAACCGTACAGCTTCCCCGCTACAAGTGTTTGTCTATGTGTATGATGTGAGGTAACCGTACAGCTTCCCCGCTACAAGTGTTTGTCTATGTGTATGATGTGAGGTAACCGTACAGCTTCCCCGCTACAAGTGTTTGTCTATGTGTATGATGTGAGGTAAACGTACAGCTTCCCCGCTACAAGTGTTTGTCTATGTGTATGATGTGAGGTAACCGTACAGCTTCCCCGCTACAAGTGTTTGTCTATGTGTATGATGTGAGGTAACCGTACAGCTTCCCCGCTACAAGTGTTTGTCTATGTGTATGATGTGAGGTAACTGTACAGTTCCCCGCTACAAGTGTTTGTCTATGTGTAGTATGTCACCTACCCGTACAGCTTCCCCTCTACAAGTGTTTGTCTATGGGTATGATGTGACGTAACCGTACAGCTTCCCGCTACAAGTGTTTGTCTATGTGTATGATGTGAGGTAACCGTACAGCTTCCCCGCTACAAGTGTTTGTCTATGTGTATGATGTGAGGTAACCGTACAGCTTCCCGCTACAAGTGTTTGTCTATGTGTATGATGTGAGGTAACCGTACAGCTTCCCCGCTACAAGTGTTTGTCTATGTGTATGATGTGAGGTAACCGTACAGCTTCCCCGCTACAAGTGTTTGTCTATGTGTATGATGTGAGGTAACCGTACAGCTCTCCCGCTACAAGTGTTTGTCTATGTGTATGATGTGAGGTAACCGTACAGCTTCCCCGCTACAAGTGTTTGTCTATGTGTATGATGTGAGGTAACCGTACAGCTTCCCCGCTACAAGTGTTTGTCTATGTGTATGATGTGAGGTAACCGTACAGCTTCCCCGCTACAAGTGTTTGTCTATGTGTATGATGTGAGGTAACCGTACAGCTTCCCCGCTACAAGTGTTTGTCTATGTGTATGATGTGAGGTAACCGTACAGCTTCCCCGCTACAAGTGTTTGTCTATGTGTATGATGTGAGGTAACCGTACAGCTTCCCCGCTACAAGTGTTTGTCTATGTGTATGATGTGAGGTAACCGTACAGCTTCCCCGCTACAAGTGTTTGTCTATGTGTATGATGTGAGGTAACCGTACAGCTTCCCCGCTACAAGTGTTTGTCTATGTGTATGATGTGAGGTAACCGTACAGCTTCCCCGCTACAAGTGTTTGTCTATGTGTATGATGTGAGGTAACCGTACAGCTTCCCCGCTACAAGTGTTTGTCTATGTGTATGATGTGAGGTAACCGTACAGCTTCCCCGCTACAAGTGTTTGTCTATGTGTATGATGTGAGGTAACCGTACAGCTTCCCCGCTACAAGTGTTTGTCTATGTGTATGATGTGAGGTAACCGTACAGCTTCCCCGCTACAAGTGTTTGTCTATGTGTATGATGTGAGGTAACCGTACAGCTTCCCCGCTACAAGTGTTTGTCTATGTGTATGATGTGAGGTAACCGTACAGCTTCCCCGCTACAAGTGTTTGTCTATGTGTATGATGTGAGGTAACCGTACAGCTTCCCCGCTACAAGTGTTTGTCTATGTGTATGATGTGAGGTAACCGTACAGCTTCCCCGCTACAAGTGTTTGTCTATGTGTATGATGTGAGGTAACCGTACAGCTTCCCGCTACAAGTGTTTGTCTATGTGTATGATGTGAGGTAACCGTACAGCTTCCCCGCTACAAGTGTTTGTCTATGTGTATGATGTGAGGTAACCGTACAGCTTCCCCGCTACAAGTGTTTGTCTATGTGTATGATGTGAGGTAACCGTACAGCTTCCCCGCTACAAGTGTTGTCTATGTGTATGATGTGAGGTAACCGTACAGCTTCCCCGCTACAAGTGTTTGTCTATGTGTATGATGTGAGGTAACCGTACAGCTTCCCCGCTACAAGTGTTTGTCTATGTGTATGATGTGAGGTAACCGTACAGCTTCCCCGCTACAAGTGTTTGTCTATGTGTATGATGTGAGGTAACCGTACAGCTTCCCCGCTACAAGTGTTTGTCTATGTGTATGATGTGAGGTAACCGTACAGCTTCCCCGCTACAAGTGTTTGTCTATGTGTATGATGTGAGGTAACCGTACAGCTTCCCCGCTACAAGTGTTTGTCTATGTGTATGATGTGAGGTAACCGTACAGCTTCCCCGCTACAAGTGTTTGTCTATGTGTATGATGTGAGGTAAACGTACAGCTTCCCCGCTACAAGTGTTTGTCTATGTGTATGATGTGAGGTAACCGTACAGCTTCCCCGCTACAAGTGTTTGTCTATGTGTATGATGTGAGGTAACCGTACAGCTTCCCCGCTACAAGTGTTTGTCTATGTGTATGATGTGAGGTAACCGTACAGCTTCCCGCTACAAGTGTTTGTCTATGTGTATGATGTGAGGTAACCGTACAGCTTCCCGCTACAAGTGTTTGTCTATGTGTATGATGTGAGGTAACCGTACAGCTTCCCCGCTACAAGTGTTGTCTATGTGTATGATGTGAGGTAACCGTACAGCTTCCCCGCTACAAGTGTTTGTCTATGTGTATGATGTGAGGTAACCGTACAGCTTCCCCGCTACAAGTGTTTGTCTATGTGTATGATGTGAGGTAACCGTACAGCTTCCCCGCTACAAGTGTTTGTCTATGTGTATGATGTGATGTAACCGTACAGCTTCCCCGCTACAAGTGTTTGTCTATGGGTATGATGTGAGGTAACTGTACAGCTTCCCCGCTACAAGTGTTTGTCTATGTGTATGATGTGAGGTAACCGTACAGCTTCCCCGCTACAAGTGTTTGTCTATGTGTATGATGTGAGGTAACCGTACAGCTTCCCCGCTACAAGTGTTTGTCTATGTGTATGATGTGAGGTAACCGTACAGCTTCCCCGCTACAAGTGTTTGTCTATGTGTATGATGTGAGGTAACCGTACAGCTTCCCCGCTACAAGTGTTTGTCTATGTGTATGATGTGAGGTAACCGTACAGCTTCCCCGCTACAAGTGTTTGTCTATGTGTATGATGTGAGGTAACCGTACAGCTTCCCCGCTACAAGTGTTTGTCTATGTGTATGATGTGAGGTAACCGTACAGCTTCCCCGCTACAAGTGTTTGTCTATGTGTATGATGTGAGGTAACCGTACAGCTTCCCCGCTACAAGTGTTTGTCTATGTGTATGATGTGAGGTAACCGTACAGCTTCCCCGCTACAAGTGTTTGTCTATGTGTATGATGTGAGGTAACCGTACAGCTTCCCCGCTACAAGTGTTTGTCTATGTGTATGATGTGAGGTAACCGTACAGCTTCCCCGACACAAAGTGTTTGTCTATGTGTATGTAGAGGGGAAACCGTACAGCTTCCCCGCTACAAGTGTTTGTCTATGTGTATGATGTGAGGTAACCGTACAGCTTCCCCGCTACAAGTGTTTGTCTATGTGTATGATGTGAGGTAACCGTACAGCTTCCCCGCTACAAGTGTTTGTCTATGTGTATGATGTGAGGTAACCGTACAGCTTCCCGCTACAAGTGTTTGTCTATGTGTATGATGTGAGGTAACCGTACAGCTTCCCCGCTACAAGTGTTTGTCTATGTGTATGATGTGAGGTAACCGTACAGCTTCCCCGCTACAAGTGTTGTCTATGTGTATGATGTGAGGTAACCGTACAGCTTCCCCGCTACAAGTGTTTGTCTATGTGTATGATGTGAGGTAACCGTACAGCTTCCCCGCTACAAGTGTTTGTCTATGTGTATGATGTGAGGTAACCGTACAGCTTCCCCGCTACAAGTGTTTGTCTATGTGTATGATGTGAGGTAACCGTACAGCTTCCCCGCTACAAGTGTTTGTCTATGTGTATGATGTGAGGTAACCGTACAGCTTCCCCGCTACAAGTGTTGTCTATGTGTATGATGTGAGGTAACCGTACAGCTTCCCCGCTACAAGTGTTTGTCTATGTGTATGATGTGAGGTAACCGTACAGCTTCCCCGCTACAAGTGTTTGTCTATGTATGATGTGAGGTAACCGTACAGCTTCCCCGCTACAAGTGTTTGTCTATGTGTATGATGTGAGGTAACCGTACAGCTTCCCCGCTACAAGTGTTTGTCTATGTGTATGATGTGAGGTAACCGTACAGCTTCCCCGCTACAAGTGTGTGTCTATGTGTATGATGTGAGGTAACCGTACAGCTTCCCCGCTACAAGTGTTTGTCTATGTGTATGATGTGAGGTAACCGTACAGCTTCCCCGCTACAAGTGTTTGTCTATGTGTATGATGTGAGGTAACCGTACAGCTTCCCCGCTACAAGTGTTTGTCTATGTGTATGATGTGAGGTAACCGTACAGCTTCCCCGCTACAAGTGTTTGTCTATGTGTATGATGTGAGGTAACCGTACAGCTTCCCCGCTACAAGTGTTTGTCTATGTGTATGATGTGAGGTAACCGTACAGCTTCCCCGCTACAAGTGTTTGTCTATGTGTATGATGTGAGGTAACCGTACAGCTTCCCCGCTACAAGTGTTTGTCTATGTGTATGATGTGAGGTAACCGTACAGCTTCCCCGCTACAAGTGTTTGTCTATGTGTATGATGTGAGGTAACCGTACAGCTTCCCCGCTACAAGTGTTTGTCTATGTGTATGATGTGAGGTAACCGTACAGCTTCCCCGCTACAAGTGTTTGTCTATGTGTATGATGTGAGGTAACCGTACAGCTTCCCCGCTACAAGTGTTTGTCTATGTGTATGATGTGAGGTAACCGTACAGCTTCCCCGCTACAAGTGTTTGTCTATGTGTATGATGTGAGGTAACCGTACAGCTTCCCCGCTACAAGTGTTTGTCTATGTGTATGATGTGAGGTAACCGTACAGCTTCCCCGCTACAAGTGTTTGTCTATGTGTATGATGTGAGGTAACCGTACAGCTTCCCCGCTACAAGTGTTTGTCTATGTGTATGATGTGAGGTAACCGTACAGCTTCCCCGCTACAAGTGTTTGTCTATGTGTATGATGTGAGGTAACCGTACAGCTTCCCCGCTACAAGTGTTTGTCTATGTGTATGATGTGAGGTAACCGTACAGCTTCCCCGCTACAAGTGTTTGTCTATGTGTATGATGTGAGGTAACCGTACAGCTTCCCCGCTACAAGTGTTTGTCTATGTGTATGATGTGAGGTAACCGTACAGCTTCCCCGCTACAAGTGTTTGTCTATGTGTATGATGTGAGGTAACCGTACAGCTTCCCCGCTACAAGTGTTTGTCTATGTATGATGTGAGGTAACCGTACAGCTTCCCCGCTACAAGTGTTTGTCTATGTGTATGATGTGAGGTAACCGTACAGCTTCCCCGCTACAAGTGTTTTGTCTATGTGTATGATGTGAGGTAACCGTACAGCTTCCCCGCTACAAGTGTTTGTCTATGTGTATGATGTGAGGTAACCGTACAGCTTCCCCGCTACAAGTGTTTGTCTATGTGTATGATGTGAGGTAACCGTACAGCTTCCCCGCTACAAGTGTTTGTCTATGTGTATGATGTGAGGTAACCGTACAGCTTCCCCGCTACAAGTGTTTGTCTATGTGTATGATGTGAGGTAACCGTACAGCTTCCCCGTACAAGTGTTTGTCTATGTGTATGATGTGAGGTAACCGTACAGCTTCCCCGCTACAAGTGTTTGTCTATGTGTATGATGTGAGGTAACCGTACAGCTTCCCCGCTACAAGTGTTTGTCTATGTGTATGATGTGAGGTAACCGTACAGCTTCCCCGCTACAAGTGTTTGTCTATGTGTATGATGTGAGGTAACCGTACAGCTTCCCCGCTACAAGTGTTTGTCTATGTGTATGATGTGAGGTAACCGTACAGCTTCCCCGCTACAAGTGTTTGTCTATGTGTATGATGTGAGGTAACCGTACAGCTTCCCCGCTACAAGTGTTTGTCTATGTGTATGATGTGAGGTAACCGTACAGCTTCCCCGCTACAAGTGTTTGTCTATGTATGATGTGAGGTAACCGTACAGCTTCCCCGCTACAAGTGTTTGTCTATGTGTATGATGTGAGGTAACCGTACAGCTTCCCCGCTACAAGTGTTTGTCTATGTGTATGATGTGAGGTAACCGTACAGCTTCCCCGCTACAAGTGTTTGTCTATGTGTATGATGTGAGGTAACCGTACAGCTTCCCCGCTACAAGTGTTTGTCTATGTGTATGATGTGAGGTAACCGTACAGCTTCCCCGCTACAAGTGTTTGTCTATGTGTATGATGTGAGGTAACCGTACAGCTTCCCCGCTACAAGTGTTTGTCTATGTGTATGATGTGAGGTAACCGTACAGCTTCCCCGCTACAAGTGTTTGTCTATGTGTATGATGTGAGGTAACCGTACAGCTTCCCCGCTACAAGTGTTTGTCTATGTGTGTATGATGTGAGGTAACCGTACAGCTTCCCCGCTACAAGTGTTTGTCTATGTGTATGATGTGAGGTAACCGTACAGCTTCCCCGCTACAAGTGTTTGTCTATGTGTATGATGTGAGGTAACCGTACAGCTTCCCCGCTACAAGTGTTTGTCTATGTGTATGATGTGAGGTAACCGTACAGCTTCCCCGCTACAAGTGTTTGTCTATGTGTATGATGTGAGGTAACCGTACAGCTTCCCCGCTACAAGTGTTGTCTATGTGTATGATGTGAGGTAACCGTACAGCTTCCCCGCTACAAGTGTTTGTCTATGTGTATGATGTGAGGTAACCGTACAGCTTCCCCGCTACAAGTGTTTGTCTATGTGTATGATGTGAGGTAACCGTACAGCTTCCCCCCTACAAGTGTTTGTCTATGTGTATGATGTGAGGTAACCGTACAGCTTCCCCGCTACAAGTGTTTGTCTATGTGTATGATGTGAGGTAACCGTACAGCTTCCCCGCTACAAGTGTTTGTCTATGTGTATGATGTGAGGTAACCGTACAGCTTCCCCGCTACAAGTGTTTGTCTATGTGTATGATGTGAGGTAACCGTACAGCTTCCCCGCTACAAGTGTTTGTCTATGTGTATGATGTGAGGTAACCGTACAGCTTCCCCGCTACAAGTGTTTGTCTATGTGTATGATGTGAGGTAACCGTACAGCTTCCCCGCTACAAGTGTTTGTCTATGTGTATGATGTGAGGTAACCGTACAGCTTCCCCGCTACAAGTGTTTGTCTATGTGTATGATGTGAGGTAACCGTACAGCTGCTTCCCCGCTACAAGTGTTTGTCTATGTGTATGATGTGAGGTAACCGTACAGCTTCCCCGCTACAAGTGTTTGTCTATGTGTATGATGTGAGGTAACCGTACAGCTTCCCCGCTACAAGTGTTTGTCTATGTGTATGATGTGAGGTAACCGTACAGCTTCCCCGCTACAAGTGTTTGTCTATGTGTATGATGTGAGGTAACCGTACAGCTTCCCCGCTACAAGTGTTTGTCTATGTGTATGATGTGAGGTAACCGTACAGCTTCCCGCTACAAGTGTTTGTCTATGTGTATGATGTGAGGTAACCGTACAGCTTCCCCGCTACAAGTGTTTGTCTATGTGTATGATGTGAGGTAACCGTACAGCTTCCCCGCTACAAGTGTTTGTCTATGTGTATGATGTGAGGTAACCGTACAGCTTCCCCGCTACAAGTGTTTGTCTATGTGTATGATGTGAGGTAACCGTACAGCTTCCCCGCTACAAGTGTTTGTCTATGTGTATGATGTGAGGTAACCGTACAGCTTCCCCGCTACAAGTGTTTGTCTATGTGTATGATGTGAGGTAACCGTACAGCTTCCCCGCTACAAGTGTTTGTCTATGTGTATGATGTGAGGTAACCGTACAGCTTCCCCGCTACAAGTGTTTGTCTATGTGTATGATGTGAGGTAACCGTACAGCTTCCCCGCTACAAGTGTTTGTCTATGTGTATGATGTGAGGTAACCGTACAGCTTCCCCGCTACAAGTGTTTGTCTATGTGTATGATGTGAGGTAACCGTACAGCTTCCCCGCTACAAGTGTTTGTCTATGTGTATGATGTGAGGTAACCGTACAGCTTCCCCGCTACAAGTGTTTGTCTATGTGTATGATGTGTGGTACCGGTACAGCTTCCCCGCTACAAGTGTTTGTCTATGTGTATGATGTGAGGTAACCGTACAGCTTCCCCGCTACAAGTGTTTGTCTATGTGTATGATGTGAGGTAACCGTACAGCTTCCCCGCTACAAGTGTTTGTCTATGTGTATGATGTGAGGTAACCGTACAGCTTCCCCGCTACAAGTGTTTGTCTATGTGTATGATGTGAGGTAACCGTACAGCTTCCCCGCTACAAGTGTTTGTCTATGTATGATGTGAGGTAACCGTACAGCTTCCCGCTACAAGTGTTTGTCTATGTGTATGATGTGAGGTAACCGTACAGCTTCCCCGCTACAAGTGTTTGTCTATGTGTATGATGTGAGGTAACCGTACAGCTTCCCCGCTACAAGTGTTTGTCTATGTGTATGATGTGAGGTAACCGTACAGCTTCCCCGCTACAAGTGTTTGTCTATGTGTATGATGTGAGGTAACCGTACAGCTTCCCCGCTACAAGTGTTTGTCTATGTGTATGATGTGAGGTAACCGTACAGCTTCCCCGCTACAAGTGTTTGTCTATGTGTATGATGTGAGGTAACCGTACAGCTTCCCCGCTACAAGTGTTTGTCTATGTGTATGATGTGAGGTAACCGTACAGCTTCCCCGCTACAAGTGTTTGTCTATGTGTATGATGTGAGGTAACCGTACAGCTTCCCCGCTACAAGTGTTTGTCTATGTGTATGATGTGAGGTAACCGTACAGCTTCCCCGCTACAAGTGTTTGTCTATGTGTATGATGTGAGGTAACCGTACAGCTTCCCCGCTACAAGTGTTTGTCTATGTGTATGATGTGAGGTAACCGTACAGCTTCCCCGCTACAAGTGTTTGTCTATGTGTATGATGTGAGGTAACCGTACAGCTTCCCCGCTACAAGTGTTTGTCTATGTGTATGATGTGAGGTAACCGTACAGCTTCCCCGCTACAAGTGTTTGTCTATGTGTATGATGTGAGGTAACCGTACAGCTTCCCCGCTACAAGTGTTTGTCTATGTGTATGATGTGAGGTAACCGTACAGCTTCCCCGCTACAAGTGTTTGTCTATGTGTATGATGTGAGGTAACCGTACAGCTTCCCCGCTACAAGTGTTTGTCTATGTGTATGATGTGAGGTAACCGTACAGCTTCCCGCTACAAGTGTTTGTCTATGTGTATGATGTGAGGTAACCGTACAGCTTCCCCGCTACAAGTGTTTGTCTATGTGTATGATGTGAGGTAACCGTACAGCTTCCCCGCTACAAGTGTTTGTCTATGTGTATGATGTGAGGTAACCGTACAGCTTCCCCGCTACAAGTGTTTGTCTATGTGTATGATGTGAGGTAACCGTACAGCTTCCCCGCTACAAGTGTTTGTCTATGTGTATGATGTGAGGTAACCGTACAGCTTCCCCGCTACAAGTGTTTGTCTATGTGTATGATGTGAGGTAACCGTACAGCTTCCCCGCTACAAGTGTTTGTCTATGTGTATGATGTGAGGTAACCGTACAGCTTCCCCGCTACAAGTGTTTGTCTATGTGTATGATGTGAGGTAACCGTACAGCTTCCCCGCTACAAGTGTTTGTCTATGTGTATGATGTGAGGTAACCGTACAGCTTCCCCGCTACAAGTGTTTGTCTATGTGTATGATGTGAGGTAACCGTACAGCTTCCCCGCTACAAGTGTTTGTCTATGTGTATGATGTGAGGTAACCGTACAGCTTCCCGCTACAAGTGTTTGTCTATGTGTATGATGTGAGGTAACCGTACAGCTTCCCCGCTACAAGTGTTTGTCTATGTGTATGATGTGAGGTAACCGTACAGCTTCCCCGCTACAAGTGTTTGTCTATGTGTATGATGTGAGGTAACCGTACAGCTTCCCCGCTACAAGTGTTTGTCTATGTGTATGATGTGAGGTAACCGTACAGCTTCCCCGCTACAAGTGTTTGTCTATGTGTATGATGTGAGGTAACCGTACAGCTTCCCCGCTACAAGTGTTTGTCTATGTGTATGATGTGAGGTAACCGTACAGCTTCCCCGCTACAAGTGTTTGTCTATGTGTATGATGTGAGGTAACCGTACAGCTTCCCCGCTACAAGTGTTTGTCTATGTGTATGATGTGAGGTAACCGTACAGCTTTCCCCGCTACAAGTGTTTGTCTATGTGTATGATGTGAGGTAACCGTACAGCTTCCCCGCTACAAGTGTTTGTCTATGTGTATGATGTGAGGTAACCGTACAGCTTCCCCGCTACAAGTGTTTGTCTATGTGTATGATGTGAGGTAACCGTACAGCTTCCCCGCTACAAGTGTTTGTCTATGTGTATGATGTGAGGTAACCGTACAGCTTCCCCGCTACAAGTGTTTGTCTATGTGTATGATGTGAGGAAACCGTACAGCTTCCCCGCTACAAGTGTTTGTCTATGTGTATGATGTGAGGTAACCGTACAGCTTCCCCGCTACAAGTGTTTGTCTATGTGTATGATGTGAGGTAACCGTACAGCTTCCCGCTACAAGTGTTTGTCTATGTGTATGATGTGAGGTAACCGTACAGCTTCCCCGCTACAAGTGTTTGTCTATGTGTATGATGTGAGGTAACCGTACAGCTTCCCCGCTACAAGTGTTTGTCTATGTGTATGATGTGAGGTAACCGTACAGCTTCCCCGCTACAAGTGTTTGTCTATGTGTATGATGTGAGGTAACCGTACAGCTTCCCCGCTACAAGTGTTTGTCTATGTGTATGATGTGAGGTAACCGTACAGCTTCCCCGCTACAAGTGTTTGTCTATGTGTATGATGTGAGGTAACCGTACAGCTTCCCCGCTACAAGTGTTTGTCTATGTGTATGATGTGAGGTAACCGTACAGCTTCCCCGCTACAAGTGTTTGTCTATGTGTATGATGTGAGGTAACCGTACAGCTTCCCCGCTACAAGTGTTTGTCTATGTGTATGATGTGAGGTAACCGTACAGCTTCCCCGCTACAAGTGTTTGTCTATGTGTATGATGTGAGGTAACCGTACAGCTTCCCCGCTACAAGTGTTTGTCTATGTGTATGATGTGAGGTAACCGTACAGCTTCCCCGCTACAAGTGTTTGTCTATGTGTATGATGTGAGGTAACCGTACAGCTTCCCCGCTACAAGTGTTTGTCTATGTGTATGATGTGAGGTAACCGTACAGCTTCCCCGCTACAAGTGTTTGTCTATGTGTATGATGTGAGGTAACCGTACAGCTTCCCCGCTACAAGTGTTTGTCTATGTGTATGATGTGAGGTAACCGTACAGCTTCCCCGCTACAAGTGTTTGTCTATGTGTATGATGTGAGGTAACCGTACAGCTTCCCCGCTACAAGTGTTTGTCTATGTGTATGATGTGAGGTAACCGTACAGCTTCCCCGCTACAAGTGTTTGTCTATGTGTATGATGTGAGGTAACCGTACAGCTTCCCCGCTACAAGTGTTTGTCTATGTGTATGATGTGAGGTAACCGTACAGCTTCCCCGCTACAAGTGTTTGTCTATGTGTATGATGTGAGGTAACCGTACAGCTTCCCCGCTACAAGTGTTTGTCTATGTGTATGATGTGAGGTAACCGTACAGCTTCCCCGCTACAAGTGTTTGTCTATGTGTATGATGTGAGGTAACCGTACAGCTTCCCCGCTACAAGTGTTTGTCTATGTGTATGATGTGAGGTAACCGTACAGCTTCCCCGCTACAAGTGTTTGTCTATGTGTATGATGTGAGGTAACCGTACAGCTTCCCCGCTACAAGTGTTTGTCTATGTGTATGATGTGAGGTAACCGTACAGCTTCCCCGCTACAAGTGTTTGTCTATGTGTATGATGTGAGGTAACCGTACAGCTTCCCCGCTACAAGTGTTTGTCTATGTGTATGATGTGAGGTAACCGTACAGCTTCCCCGCTACAAGTGTTTGTCTATGTGTATGATGTGAGGTAACCGTACAGCTTCCCCGCTACAAGTGTTTGTCTATGTGTATGATGTGAGGTAACCGTACAGCTTCCCCGCTACAAGTGTTTGTCTATGTGTATGATGTGAGGTAACCGTACAGCTTCCCCGCTACAAGTGTTTGTCTATGTGTATGATGTGAGGTAACCGTACAGCTTCCCCGCTACAAGTGTTTGTCTATGTGTATGATGTGAGGTAACCGTACAGCTTCCCCGCTACAAGTGTTTGTCTATGTGTATGATGTGAGGTAACCGTACAGCTTCCCCGCTACAAGTGTTTGTCTATGTGTATGATGTGAGGATAACGTACAGCTTCCCCGCTACAAGTGTTTGTCTATGTGTATGATGTGAGGTAACCGTACAGCTTCCCCGCTACAAGTGTTTGTCTATGTGTATGATGTGAGGTAACCGTACAGCTTCCCCGCTACAAGTGTTTGTCTATGTGTATGATGTGAGGTAACCGTACAGCTTCCCCGCTACAAGTGTTTGTCTATGTGTATGATGTGAGGTAACCGTACAGCTTCCCCGCTACAAGTGTTTGTCTATGTGTATGATGTGAGGTAACCGTACAGCTTCCCCGCTACAAGTGTTTGTCTATGTGTATGATGTGAGGTAACCGTACAGCTTCCCCGCTACAAGTGTTTGTCTATGTGTATGATGTGAGGTAACCGTACAGCTTCCCCGCTACAAGTGTTTGTCTATGTGTATGATGTGAGGTAACCGTACAGCTTCCCCGCTACAAGTGTTTGTCTATGTGTATGATGTGAGGTAACCGTACAGCTTCCCCGCTACAAGTGTTTGTCTATGTGTATGATGTGAGGTAACCGTACAGCTTCCCCGCTACAAGTGTTTGTCTATGTGTATGATGTGAGGTAACCGTACAGCTTCCCCGCTACAAGTGTTTGTCTATGTGTATGATGTGAGGTAACCGTACAGCTTCCCCGCTACAAGTGTTTGTCTATGTGTATGATGTGAGGTAACCGTACAGCTTCCCCGCTACAAGTGTTTGTCTATGTGTATGATGTGAGGTAACCGTACAGCTTCCCCGCTACAAGTGTTTGTCTATGTGTATGATGTGAGGTAACCGTACAGCTTCCCCGCTACAAGTGTTTGTCTATGTGTATGATGTGAGGTAACCGTACAGCTTCCCCGCTACAAGTGTTTGTCTATGTGTATGATGTGAGGTAACCGTACAGCTTCCCCGCTACAAGTGTTTGTCTATGTGTATGATGTGAGGTAACCGTACAGCTTCCCCGCTACAAGTGTTTGTCTATGTGTATGATGTGAGGTAACCGTACAGCTTCCCCGCTACAAGTGTTTGTCTATGTGTATGATGTGAGGTAACCGTACAGCTTCCCCGCTACAAGTGTTTGTCTATGTGTATGATGTGAGGTAACCGTACAGCTTCCCCGCTACAAGTGTTTGTCTATGTGTATGATGTGAGGTAACCGTACAGCTTCCCCGCTACAAGTGTTTGTCTATGTGTATGATGTGAGGTAACCGTACAGCTTCCCCGCTACAAGTGTTTGTCTATGTGTATGATGTGAGGTAACCGTACAGCTTCCCCGCTACAAGTGTTTGTCTATGTGTATGATGTGAGGTAACCGTACAGCTTCCCCGCTACAAGTGTTTGTCTATGTGTATGATGTGAGGTAACCGTACAGCTTCCCCGCTACAAGTGTTTGTCTATGTGTATGATGTGAGGTAACCGTACAGCTTCCCCGCTACAAGTGTTTGTCTATGTGTATGATGTGAGGTAACCGTACAGCTTCCCCGCTACAAGTGTTTGTCTATGTGTATGATGTGAGGTAACCGTACAGCTTCCCCGCTACAAGTGTTTGTCTATGTGTATGATGTGAGGTAACCGTACAGCTTCCCCGCTACAAGTGTTTGTCTATGTGTATGATGTGAGGTAACCGTACAGCTTCCCCGCTACAAGTGTTTGTCTATGTGTATGATGTGAGGTAACCGTACAGCTTCCCCGCTACAAGTGTTTGTCTATGTGTATGATGTGAGGTAACCGTACAGCTTCCCCGCTACAAGTGTTTGTCTATGTGTATGATGTGAGGTAACCGTACAGCTTCCCCGCTACAAGTGTTTGTCTATGTGTATGATGTGAGGTAACCGTACAGCTTCCCCGCTACAAGTGTTTGTCTATGTGTATGATGTGAGGTAACCGTACAGCTTCCCCGCTACAAGTGTTTGTCTATGTGTATGATGTGAGGTAACCGTACAGCTTCCCCGCTACAAGTGTTTGTCTATGTGTATGATGTGAGGTAACCGTACAGCTTCCCCGCTACAAGTGTTTGTCTATGTGTATGATGTGAGGTAACCGTACAGCTTCCCCGCTACAAGTGTTTGTCTATGTGTATGATGTGAGGTAACCGTACAGCTTCCCCGCTACAAGTGTTTGTCTATGTGTATGATGTGAGGTAACCGTACAGCTTCCCCGCTACAAGTGTTTGTCTATGTGTATGATGTGAGGTAACCGTACAGCTTCCCCGCTACAAGTGTTTGTCTATGTGTATGATGTGAGGTAACCGTACAGCTTCCCCGCTACAAGTGTTTGTCTATGTGTATGATGTGAGGTAACCGTACAGCTTCCCCGCTACAAGTGTTTGTCTATGTGTATGATGTGAGGTAACCGTACAGCTTCCCCGCTACAAGTGTTTGTCTATGTGTATGATGTGAGGTAACCGTACAGCTTCCCCGCTACAAGTGTTTGTCTATGTGTATGATGTGAGGTAACCGTACAGCTTCCCCGCTACAAGTGTTTGTCTATGTGTATGATGTGAGGTAACCGTACAGCTTCCCCGCTACAAGTGTTTGTCTATGTGTATGATGTGAGGTAACCGTACAGCTTCCCCGCTACAAGTGTTTGTCTATGTGTATGATGTGAGGTAACCGTACAGCTTCCCCGCTACAAGTGTTTGTCTATGTGTATGATGTGAGGTAACCGTACAGCTTCCCCGCTACAAGTGTTTGTCTATGTGTATGATGTGAGGTAACCGTACAGCTTCCCCGCTACAAGTGTTTGTCTATGTGTATGATGTGAGGTAACCGTACAGCTTCCCCGCTACAAGTGTTTGTCTATGTGTATGATGTGAGGTAACCGTACAGCTTCCCCGCTACAAGTGTTTGTCTATGTGTATGATGTGAGGTAACCGTACAGCTTCCCCGCTACAAGTGTTTGTCTATGTGTATGATGTGAGGTAACCGTACAGCTTCCCCGCTACAAGTGTTTGTCTATGTGTATGATGTGAGGTAACCGTACAGCTTCCCCGCTACAAGTGTTTTGTCTATGTGTATGATGTGAGGTAACCGTACAGCTTCCCCGCTACAAGTGTTTGTCTATGTGTATGATGTGAGGTAACCGTACAGCTTCCCCGCTACAAGTGTTTGTCTATGTGTATGATGTGAGGTAACCGTACAGCTTCCCCGCTACAAGTGTTTGTCTATGTGTATGATGTGAGGTAACCGTACAGCTTCCCCGCTACAAGTGTTTGTCTATGTGTATGATGTGAGGTAACCGTACAGCTTCCCGCTACAAGTGTTTGTCTATGTGTATGATGTGAGGTAACCGTACAGCTTCCCCGCTACAAGTGTTTGTCTATGTGTATGATGTGAGGTAACCGTACAGCTTCCCCGCTACAAGTGTTTGTCTATGTGTATGATGTGAGGTAACCGTACAGCTTCCCCGCTACAAGTGTTTGTCTATGTGTATGATGTGAGGTAACCGTACAGCTTCCCCGCTACAAGTGTTTGTCTATGTGTATGATGTGAGGTAACCGTACAGCTTCCCCGCTACAAGTGTTTGTCTATGTGTATGATGTGAGGTAACCGTACAGCTTCCCCGCTACAAGTGTTTGTCTATGTGTATGATGTGAGGTAACCGTACAGCTTCCCCGCTACAAGTGTTTGTCTATGTGTATGATGTGAGGTAACCGTACAGCTTCCCCGCTACAAGTGTTTGTCTATGTGTATGATGTGAGGTAACCGTACAGCTTCCCCGCTACAAGTGTTTGTCTATGTGTATGATGTGAGGTAACCGTACAGCTTCCCCGCTACAAGTGTTTGTCTATGTGTATGATGTGAGGTAACCGTACAGCTTTCCCCGCTACAAGTGTTTGTCTATGTGTATGATGTGAGGTAACCGTACAGCTTCCCCGCTACAAGTGTTTGTCTATGTGTATGATGTGAGGTAACCGTACAGCTTCCCCGCTACAAGTGTTTGTCTATGTGTATGATGTGAGGTAACCGTACAGCTTCCCCGCTACAAGTGTTTGTCTATGTGTATGATGTGAGGTAACCGTACAGCTTCCCCGCTACAAGTGTTTGTCTATGTGTATGATGTGAGGTAACCGTACAGCTTCCCCGCTACAAGTGTTTGTCTATGTGTATGATGTGAGGTAACCGTACAGCTTCCCCGCTACAAGTGTTTGTCTATGTGTATGATGTGAGGTAACCGTACAGCTTCCCCGCTACAAGTTTGTCTATGTGTATGATGTGAGGTAACCGTACAGCTTCCCCGCTACAAGTGTTTGTCTATGTGTATGATGTGAGGTAACCGTACAGCTTCCCCGCTACAAGTGTTTGTCTATGTGTATGATGTGAGGTAACCGTACAGCTTCCCCGCTACAAGTGTTTGTCTATGTGTATGATGTGAGGTAACCGTACAGCTTCCCCGCTACAAGTGTTTGTCTATGTGTATGATGTGAGGTAACCGTACAGCTTCCCCGCTACAAGTGTTTGTCTATGTGTATGATGTGAGGTAACCGTACAGCTTCCCCGCTACAAGTGTTTGTCTATGTGTATGATGTGAGGTAACCGTACAGCTTCCCCGCTACAAGTGTTTGTCTATGTGTATGATGTGAGGTAACCGTACAGCTTCCCCGCTACAAGTGTTTGTCTATGTGTATGATGTGAGGTAACCGTACAGCTTCCCCGCTACAAGTGTTTGTCTATGTGTATGATGTGAGGTAACCGTACAGCTTCCCCGCTACAAGTGTTTGTCTATGTGTATGATGTGAGGTAACCGTACAGCTTCCCCGCTACAAGTGTTTGTCTATGTGTATGATGTGAGGTAACCGTACAGCTTCCCCCCTACAAGTGTTTGTATATGTGTGTATGATGTGAGGTAACCGTACAGCTTCCCCGCTACAAGTGTTTGTCTATGTGTATGATGTGAGGTAACCTTACAGCTTCCCCGCTACAAGTGTCCCCTCCCCCAAAGTTCAAAGAGTGAGAGAGCAAAAATATATACTTTTGTTTAAGGGGAGGCAGACTGTTTTTCTGGACCCCTTTCTCCCTAATGCTTAGCCCCACTAGTTTTGAGATTATAAGACGTTCGGCCCATTAGTTTGGCGATTTTAACACCCTTCGCCCCATTTCAATGTTAATTTTAAGACCTTTCGTGCCATTTAGGTGTCGATTATTTTCTGGCGAGCGATAGCGAGCCTTCTATTTTAAGAGGATTCGGCCTTCATTACTGTGTGTTAATATTCTCGAATATGCACCAAAAAAGCCTAACCACGGATTAAGCATTGAATGAATATACCACTTATAATCAATTAAGCAAACCATAAAATAAGCTTTTTAGCAAGTTCCAACATCTCTTCAGAGGTATTCAAAAATTACAAGATTAACATTTCAATGTGCAAATCCATTAAATACCAATGTATATTGCGCGGGTGGGTGAATACTATCGATCTATCCAGGGTCCAGAGAATATATTCTCTGGACCCGGGATCTATCTATCTATTCATTCTATTGCCTGACGCCGTGATCCCCGAAGGGTTGGCCACGGATGAATACAATAATTTGAAAATAACTAGAAGGGGTGACGGTATTGGAAATTTACATTATAAATACAAACATGATAGAATACTAATTTCGCATAAATTATAAGTGTTTGTGTCAAGCTACGGATAGGTGACAGATAGTGTAAACGATCTTGATTCTGTAAAATCAGATAATTTATTGCAACATTGTTATGGCATATATAGAATATATATAGATTACCAATTACTGACATGGTCTCGGCCTAGTTGCAAGGTTACTTTATTCTGTGTTCGTGGAAAACAATGGTTGTAATCTGCGGTTTCCTCCTGTGTGGGGTTGGGGTAGGGTGCGAGTGGGGGGCCTGCTTGTTTAATCTCTCCATTATAGGGTAGGGGAAGGAAGGGGTGACGGACTGGCACCATCCCGTCCCTTCTGCCTGGGGTAGGAGTAGTAAGATGGACTGGGCAGGGCCCACCCCGTTCCTACCTTCTGGGGTAGTAGGAGTAGGGGTAAACCCTATGCAGGGACTTTCACTTCTGGGTGTACGTACCCCAGACTAACTAATTGTATCGAAATACCTCTGCTGACTTATATATGTTTAATTCTGATCAACCTGCAGACGGCCATAACTGCAAACCATGTATTATTGTATTCATGATATATATACTGTATATAATGTTAACTATGACAGCCCTCTAAGAAGAAGACAAGGAGGAAGACACCCCTTATCTCTACTTTTTTTTTTTTTTTTTTTTTTTTTTTTCTATATTCCAACTTACTACCTCTCGGGCATAGGCTGAGAGCCTTAACATTCACCGCTTTACAATGAACAGTGAAGCCCGTGAGGTCTTGTTCCAGTCTAGGGAGTGAGACATGTGAAGCACGTAGAGTACAACGAGCACCTGCCATCTTGCCTTCACATGAGGCATGGTGCTCACTCATGGCCCGAAACAACCCCATCTCTGAAGCCACCTCGTTCCCGTGCTTCACTGTCTCACCCCCTACACTCGGACTCTCACACTTACACAAACACAACGCCACCTGTTGAGCAGATAACTCACCAGGCATTGCACCCCTATAGCATATTTTGAATATGGGCATATTCATACAGTGCTATTTAATCAGGGAACAATGAGGGTATTTTATTGACGTTTCGGTGGGCTTGTGGTAATGCACTGATACCAGGTACAGCACAAATTCCATCCCAATAATATCTTCCCATTGATACATCGGGATTTGAACCCGGGACCTTTGGATTACCAGGCCAGTGGCAAGACCACTCCACCACACCTCCCCTTATACCTTACGACGGTATAAGTACTGTATATGCACCCATGCTAGTTATTATATTGACTCCCCTCTGCCTTGTCAGTATGTGTATGTGTAACCCCATGCCCGATTACCCATTATTCTAAGTAACTAAAGTATAATTTATATCCTACCAAAGCAACAGACAGACAGACAGACAGACAGACATTCACCAACACGGTCGGAGGGAGAGAGAGGGACAAATACACCCCGCCTTTCCCATCTACGCTCAATTAGAAGGCTCAAACGTTCCTTGATTTGGCAGGTATTTGCGACGGTTTTAACTATTTTTGGAACGATTTCCATGTATGCTCCTCAAATGCACAAATAGTCTTGCCTTCATGGGTGCGGTACTTCAACGTAACATAGTAGGAGTCTGTTTGCCCTACATATTTAATTTCGTTAAAGTGTGTATTATATTTACTCTTGCGATCTGCATGCACAAATGGAAGTTTGAAACTAATCTCATTTGTGTTAGGCCTACTTAGATTTGGAGGTTAGTAGGAACAACGCAGACTTTCATCGAACTATAAACCACCACTGACACGTAAATTGACGTGCATGTTAACAAAATGTATTTTGAGCTCACAACAGAGATCGTAAACGTTCCATTCATGTCGCCAATCATATAGATGACCCCCAGTCATTTGGATATTGGGTCTAATGCGGATTAGTGGTTCGATAGAAGGTATTGGGTCCCGTTCACTTAACCAATCAGAGATGCAAAATATATCTACGGCTACCACTGAGAAGGCCTGTGGAGCATTGTTAGCATTGGTTATCTCTTCTAGGATAAACAAGCTAGGTTATGGATATTAACCAATAATAATAAGCTTCCCATCAGTTTTATAGAACCTAAGAATATCTGCACACTTTTGAAGAGGTTCATTCAGAGTAGACCTAACAATGCTATTATTACACGAACCAACATGCAAATACATAAATCCATAAGAGTTGGCATCTTTCTTCACACTATAATTTGGATGTCTATTGACCATATAATGTCTATATTTCTTTAGTATTGCAATAGCTTGAGAAGGAAAAGAGAAAACACTTGTTTCACATCGTAGAATACAATATTGTTTATTTTCATTGTTATACGATGCAAATCCGATTCTAAGAGGCCTAGATTTCTAATAGTATTCTTCTTATGAAAGACTGTCTATGGCCTCTAAGATGGCACGCATAGTAACCATATTTAAATGGCTATTAAAAGAGTATTCTTCAAATATTAGGAATACAACAGCTCCCGCTCCTCTGTCCGATGTCACGTGCGCCTCATTCCAAACCCCTGGTTCAATTTCCGTTCTAATACATGCCTAATTTGGTGCATTACAGAGGAACATGTCTGCGTCTATCTTTATATTAGATGCAAAATATAAGCCAGCTACAGATGGTATAGGAGTGCAGTATCCTTGATAGACCAGCGGTGGTGGGCTATGGTGTTTTCGGAAAAATATATGGAATCGAGTGTCAGGTAGATATCCGTTGTGTGGGGCAGTCGGCTTTCAGTAGACTCTCATTTTTGTTTGTTCTTCTGATCTAATAATGTGTGTCATTTCTGCAGCTAGATTATCAAGGCCATGAAGACCTTGAGGTTCGGGGGACTTTTTATCATCCACATTTCTCTCTTTTATCGTGGGATTTCCTGTATCGCTTTCTTTGACCAATGCCGTTTCTCCAGCTAGATTATCAAGGCCATCAAGACCTTGAGGTTCGGGGGACTTTTTATCATCCACATTTCTCTCTTTTATCGTGGGATTTCCTGTATCGCTTTCTTTGACCAATGCCGTTTCTCCAGCTAGATTATCAAGGCCATCAAGACCTTGAGGTTCGGGGGACTTTTTATCATCCACATTTCTCTCTTTTATCGTGGGATTTCCTGTATCGCTTTCTTTGACCAATGCCGTTTCTCCAGCTAGATTATCAAGGCCATCAAGACCTTGAGGTTCGGGGGACTTTTTATCATCCACATTTCTCTCTTTTATCGTGGGATTTCCTGTATCGCTTTCTTTGACCAATGCCGTTTCTCCAGCTAGATTATCAAGGCCATCAAGACCTTGAGGTTCGGGGGACTTTTTATCATCCACATTTCTCTCTTTTATCGTGGGATTTCCTGTATCGCTTTCTTTGACCAATGCCGTTTCTCCAGCTAGATTATCAAGGCCATCAAGACCTTGAGGTTCGGGGGACTTTTTATCATCCACATTTCTCTCTTTTATCGTGGGATTTCCTGTATCGCTTTCTTTGACCAATGCCGTTTCTCCAGCTAGATTATCAAGGCCATCAAGACCTTGAGGTTCGGGGACTTTTTATCATCCACATTTCTCTCTTTTATCGTGGGATTTCCTGTATCGCTTTCTTTGACCAATGCCGTTTCTCCAGCTAGATTATCAAGGCCATCAAGACCTTGAGGTTCGGGGGACTTTTTATCATCCACATTTCTCTCTTTTATCGTGGGATTTCCTGTATCGCTTTCTTTGACCAATGCCGTTTCTCCAGCTAGATTATCAAGGCCATCAAGACCTTGAGGTTCGGGGGACTTTTTATCATCCACATTTCTCTCTTTTATCGTGGGATTTCCTGTATCGCTTTCTTTGACCAATGCCGTTTCTCCAGCTAGATTATCAAGGCCATCAAGACCTTGAGGTTCGGGGGACTTTTTATCATCCACATTTCTCTCTCTTTTATCGTGGGATTTCCTGTATCGCTTTCTTTGACCAATGCCGTTTCTCCAGCTAGATTATCAAGGCCATCAAGACCTTGAGGTTCGGGGGACTTTTTATCATCCACATTTCTCTCTTTTATCGTGGGATTTCCTGTATCGCTTTCTTTGACCAATGCCGTTTCTCCAGCTAGATTATCAAGGCCATCAAGACCTTGAGGTTCGGGGGACTTTTTATCATCCACATTTCTCTCTTTTATCGTGGGATTTCCTGTATCGCTTTCTTTGACCAATGCCGTTTCTCCAGCTAGATTATCAAGGCCATCAAGACCTTGAGGTTCGGGGACTTTTTATCATCCACATTTCTCTCTTTTATCGTGGGATTTCCTGTATCGCTTTCTTTGACCAATGCCGTTTCTCCAGCTAGATTATCAAGGCCATCAAGACCTTGAGGTTCGGGGGACTTTTTATCATCCACATTTCTCTCTTTTATCGTGGGATTTCCTGTATCGCTTTCTTTGACCAATGCCGTTTCTCCAGCTAGATTATCAAGGCCATCAAGACCTTGAGGTTCGGGGGACTTTTTATCATCCACATTTCTCTCTTTTATCGTGGGATTTCCTGTATCGCTTTCTTTGACCAATGCCGTTTCTCCAGCTAGATTATCAAGGCCATCAAGACCTTGAGGTTCGGGGGACTTTTTATCATCCACATTTCTCTCTTTTATCGTGGGATTTCCTGTATCGCTTTCTTTGACCAATGCCGTTTCTCCAGCTAGATTATCAAGGCCATCAAGACCTTGAGGTTCGGGGGACTTTTTATCATCCACATTTCTCTCTTTTATCGTGGGATTTCCTGTATCGCTTTCTTTGACCAATGCCGTTTCTCCAGCTAGATTATCAAGGCCATCAAGACCTTGAGGTTCGGGGGACTTTTATCATCCACATTTCTCTCTTTTATCGTGGGATTTCCTGTATCGCTTTCTTTGACCAATGCCGTTTCTCCAGCTAGATTATCAAGGCCATCAAGACCTTGAGGTTCGGGGGACTTTTTATCATCCACATTTCTCTCTTTTATCGTGGGATTTCCTGTATCGCTTTCTTTGACCAATGCCGTTTCTCCAGCTAGATTATCAAGGCCAGCGTGGGTCGCTGTGTGGCCCGGGTCAATGGGTCGTTGGTGGGGTGACGGTGGAGAGTGGACGAGTTTTTTATTTTTTTTTTTTTTTTTTTTTTTTCATTTTATTAGACCATGAATAGACAAATATAAATAAAGTAATAAACATCCCTAACAATAGCAAGGTGGTCTGCCCACTAACTTTTCTCTCTCACTGTATTTCATCTTTCCTACTTCCTCTTCCCCCCACCCACTCTGTGGTGCCTCTCTCCCCCCCTTAATATAAAAAAAAAAAAAAAAAAAAAAAAAACTCGTCCACTCTCCACCGTCACCCCACCAACGACCCATTGACCCGGGCCACACAGCGACCCACGCTGCCCTACCACGCTGCCCTACCTTCCTGCCCTACCACACTGCCTGCCCTACCTGCCTGCCCTGCACCATGCCTTTGCCCAAGGAGAAGGTGGCGGCCACCAAGTCTCGGAAGGGTGGTGATGGTGTTGGAAAGAAAGGCAAGGCTACACCTTCCGAACAACCCCGCATCGCACCCCCTGCCAGGAGGCCTGTTGCGTCGCAAGACTTGGACGACTCGGATGACATTGTGCCGGACAGCCAGCCCAGTGGACATGAGGACATGGACGTGTTTGATGGCGATATTGATGCTGACGACAGCCAGGATACTCGGACCAGCCAGGATACTCAGACCAGTCAGGATACTCATACCAGTCAGGACACCCAAGGTAGCCTCAGTGACAGTGATGATGATACCCCTGACCCCCCTGTCGGCGCGGGCCCTGTGCGTTATGGCGCCATTAAGAAAAATAAGTTGACAAGGGTGATCTTGAGCGACGAGACTGAGGACATGCTGGCCGAGTGGGTGAAGGACACCCCCATGTTATATATGAAGCGTAGCAAGGCCTACAAAGATACGCGCAGGAAACTCCGCGCCTACGACGAGAAGGCTGCTACCCTGGGTGTTAATGTCACAGGTAAGTACCCACAACAAAACATGCAGCATGCAATATTAATTGTAATAAGTTATATAATACCTTGATGTTCTGTTCTTGGTTTGATTCCATGTGATTTATACGTGAAATACATAATTACTATTATGTTAAAGTTTGCTAAATTGGCATATATGTATGTGTGTTGCCAGTATCATATACATCCCTCTACGCTTTTATTTAACAGCATTAACTAATATTGTATTATCAAACCATGTTTGGCCTGTGAAATTCCGGATATAAATCATATATATAAAGGGGCCTTGCTTAATAAATATTACTCTTTACACAGGCGGTAATCTGGCACATTGGGTGCGCAACATGCGGTCAAGGTATTCAAAGCTGACCGATATGAAGAGTGGAGCGGGAACACCTGGGACATTCGAGGGCAAGCCACTATCAGAGAGGGACACCTGGATCATGCAGAAGTTTGACTTCCTCAAAGGGCACATCTCCCGCGTAAAGACCAAGGTCACAGCTAAGGTTAGAACTAATATAAACATACCTAATATGTGTTAAAACAATATATACTTAAATAACTGTTCGCTATCACATTTGGAAAATATTATTTAACCATGTATACCTAGGCTATTAATGTCTGTTAATAACGTGCTTATCTTGTGCATATGATTTTATACATATATTCATTCATGGCTGTTAATATCATGCTTATCTTGTGCATATATACTGGAATTCACACATTTATAATGGAAGGCTTCATGTAAACATAAAAAATATTTTCTTATATTTATTTATATTGTCATGGTACATATATTTAAGTATATTAAAATAGGTTAAAGGTCTTATTTAAATAGGATATATTAATTTTGTTGTGTTTCAGTTTCCAAACCCGACCGATGACGTCTCGCCGGATGTTAATGTGGAGGTGATTGCCGAGGACGAGAGTGATGGAGAGGACACTGCCATGCCCCCTCCAACCAACACAACTCCCACTACCAGGTGCAGCACCCAGAACAAGCGCCGGAAGTCTGTAGAGACATTCTCACTTGTGGAGGTAAATATGAAAATATTTAACATATGTCATTATGAGAGTATATTAGTCATTACGAGAGTATTATGTAAATCCTATGTTCGTGTACGCTGTAAACCGCAATCAATTCCTGTAGAGGAAGACATATGCATCTGGAGGAGAAAAACATAAAAACGTTATTAGCATAAATTACCATGACATGTATGTATTATTTTATAAGTACCAAAGGTGTTTAACCTGCATACTCTTGTTTCTCCAGCTGAGTGCGACGCGGGAGGCGATGCGGGAGGACATGTCACGCCTGGTGACATCCCTGGTTGGGAAGGAGACCAAGTATGGACAGTTCGTGGGGTACTTGGAGCAGCAGCTCGAGAGGCTCCCTGACGCTGTAGGGGAGATATTGTCACGGAGGATAATGCAGCAAGTCCTTCAGGCCAGGGATGAGGTCACCCTCTCCACGTCATCCCAGATGGTGATACCAGCAAACCCCCCCCAGTTGCACAGCACACCACCAGCCCCCACGCAGTTGCACACCACACCACCAGCCCACCCGCAGATGCACACCACACCACCACAGATGCAACCCCAGCCAGGACCATCACGCATGCCAGCAGCCTTCACAAACCCAACATTCCAAGAGCTGATGGCTGGTACGCCATTCAGGTCTCCTGCACATATACATGACTGGGGGGCGGGGGCGCTTACCCCTACACATGGCGCCAACATTGCAACAGCGGTTCCCTCAAGCCCAGCTACTAGTAGGCCGCCAACACCAGGGAACTTCCTATAAACAAGGTTGAACACCAAAGTCAACACCCCCAGGCCTGGGGATGACGAAAATGTGTGAAACCTTTGTGTATAAAAATAAAGTCATAAATCCACCAGTGATGGAAAGACGAATATATATAATACTATGTCTACACATACAATGAATATCTCTTATTATGTCTATACTTTCTGGTATATATTTATATACTATATTACTTTCGGCTATATATTAACATGCTATATATCTATGTTTATGAATACAAAAAAATAATGTGCCTCCAGCTGTTGTTTTGGATCCAAACTATATTATTAGAGTTGATGGGTAAACATTCTCAAGAAAGGTTCCTTTTATAAACAGGGAAAAGACTTGTCAACAGCGACAAAATATAAGTTAATATGAATTCAAGTTGTGTTATAAATAATATGGATATTAACATCGATAATGAAGACAGGAAAAGAAGAAATATAATATGATTGAAATAGGTTTCTGGAATAATATTTATAGTAAAACATAAATAAAGATGTGCAATATATGCAAAGAATATATGATGACAAGAAATAATATACCGATTGATATCCAACATGAAATATAAATAAATAAATAAAATTTACATTAAATATTCTATACTAAACATATATGACACTTTATAAAAAGCGATTAACAAATAGAGAATATATATTAATGAGGTTTAATGGATTTAAAACATGATTAACAACATAATCAAAATATGTAAACTACAAAATTATTAATGAAAGCAATGGCAAGATATGGATACATACCCTCCTATCAGGTCGTTCTGCCAGGGGACACTGCCACTGGGTGATGAGCAGTAGTCGGTGAGGTGCTGGCGTTGCCTCTTGGCCTGGGCTGTCACGACATTCCTGGATAGTCTCTCGAGGGGATTCAGCCTGTCCCGCAGCTCCCTCCAACCACCAGGGATGATAGCATGCGTCTCAGGGTCCTCCTCGTCCGCTAGGTTGGCGTGGTGATTAGGGAACCTCATTCGCATAAGGTTATGCATGCAACAGCACGCCATCACCACAGACTCAACACGGGACGGGTGGAGGGGAATGCTGTGGAGAAGGCACCGGAACCTGAATTAGGGAGAGAGAAAACATGTATATTTCAACACTGAATAGTATAGTTCATATTAAATAGGGAAATAAAGGTTAGGATCATTTTTTAGTCAAAACTGGACTTGCAGACGGGGGAGTGTATTAATCCATATTAATTATAGGGATAATGGTTACGAGCATGTATATTTAATACCTGACTAGTATACTTCATATTAGTAGGGTGCCATCACCGATACCTATATTTCTGGTCAAACATTTAACATAATCAAACACATACCTGTTTGCCATGATGCCAAAGGCGTTCTCAACAACTCTGCGAGCCCGGGACAGTCTGTAGTTGAAGATCCGCTCCGGTACAGTCAGTTGCCGGGTAGAGTGTGGCTTCATCAACCACCTTCGCATGGGGAAGGCGTCATCACCCACCAGGAAGTAGGGAACAGGTGTGTCGTCGTTGGGGAGGGGTTCGGCAGCAGGGAGTCCCAGGGTGCACCCATCCAATGCTGCTCTGATATTTGTTCTTATAAAGACACCACCATCTGAGGAGCTACCGTGATTACCCACGTCACAGTAGAGGAACTTGTAGTCGGCGTCTACAATAGCCATGAGCACGATGGAGTGGAAGCCTTTGTAGTTGTAGAATTCTGTACCGGCATTTGGAGGGCATTTGATGGCACAGTGCTTTCCGTCGATGGCACCAACGGTATGCGGGAAATCCCAGCGCGTGGCAAATTCACTGGCAACATCCTTCCACTCCGCCGGTGTCCTGGGGCAACGTATAACCTCCTCCTGGTATTCTGCAATGATGGCTTCGCATGTTGCAGGCACAATGAGGGAGATGGTGTTCCGGGCCACACGGAACGCGTACTGTAGGCTAGGATATGAGTCACCAGTGGCCAGGTAGCGGAGTGTGATTGCAATCCTCAGCCCAGGTGACAAAGCATCCCTCCAGAAGGTGTCCTGCTTCTCTACCCTAGGCCCGACACGTGCCACCAACTCCCTAAACAGGTGGACGTCCACACGTAGGAAATTCCGGAATCCTTTGGGGTCCTCTCTCTTAAGCTCTTCCATAAGTTGTTCGTACACACCGTACACTCCTAGCCCAAACTCTCATTCGTGGCCTTTCCCCTTGACGTCTTTCTTCAGCCTCCTTCTCCTCCATCTCCTCGAGGTCTAGGAGACGCATCTGCATTTTCAGTATGAGCACAGCTGCCGCTCTCCGCCTCCTGATGGACATGGTGTGTTGGTGGGTGGGTGGGTTGGGCTGTATCCTGCAGAGTATACGTCCGTCCGTGGTGGTGTTGCGTGGTGTGAATAATGGTGCCAGTGGGGGCCTCTTAATATACGTATCCTGACACTCGCCAACACTCGCACACACTCGTGTTAGACTCCCATACACTCCTGTAAACTTCCTGCAGACTCGCGTTCATCTCGTGTAAACTCATGTAAACTCGTGTAAACTCCTGTCACACTCGTGTAGACTCCCGTAAACTCGCACTATTCGTACCCTGGAATTTGACCGTTATTTTTCAAATTTTGGCGGTGCGTGTTGGGGTCGTGTTATACTCGCCGACACTCGCGGATACTCCTGTAAACTCCTGTAAACTCGTGTAAACTCGTGTAAACTCATGTAAACTCGTGTTATTTTCGTGTTACATGCGTGTATACTCGCATCAGATGCTACTCGCGTTGGGTTCGGGCTCCATCATGGTGAGTATGCGGCGAGTGTGACTCGCGTTGGCCTCGCGCTCCGACTCGCCTATGTGTGAACCTACCTTAAGCAAGACTGGTAATATGGTCCTTCCAAATGAGAGCAGAAGAAAAAGAGACACCAAGAATATTGAGAGAAGATGAAGGGTTGATTTTTGTATTGCTGAAGAATAAGGGATAGTCCGCTGGGAGATCCTGACGGGTAGATAGATGGAGAAATTGGGTTTTCGAAGCATTAACGTTAACAAGGTTTTCTCTGCCCCAATTGGAAATAGTATTTAGATCAGAATTTAAGAGTTCTATGGCTTCATTACGTTTGTCGTTGAGGGATTGCTGGCTGGGGCGTTCTGAAAAACTAATGGAGTAGTGTAAGGTTGAGTCGTCTGCGTAAGAATGGATGGGAATTAAGATACAGTTAAGGAGATCATTTATAAAAATTAGAAAGAGAATAGGAGATAGGACAGAGCCCTGAGGAACACCGGAGTTTATAGGGTGAGTAAGTGAACAATGGCTGTCCACAACCGCGGCTATGGAACGGCCGGAAAGGAAATTAGAGACAAAGGCACAGATGGAGGGATAGAAACCGAAGGAGGGTAGTTTAGAAGTTAAAGATTTATGCCAGACTCTATCGAAGGCTTTCGATATGTCTAGTGCAATAGAAAAAGTCTCACCGAAGTCCCGAAAGGAGGATGACCAAGAGTTAGTAAGATATGAAAGAAGATCACCAGTAGAGCGACCCTTAAGGAAGCCATACTGGCGATCTGAGAGCAGATTATGAGAAGAGAAATGCTTAAGAAATTTGGAAGCAAGAATAGTTTCAAAAACTTTAGAAAGACAAGAGATAAGAGCAATTGGACGATAGTTGGAGGGTTGAGAGCGGTCACCCTTCTTTGGGACAGGTTGAATGTGAGCAAACTTCCAGCATGAAGGGAAGACGTTAGAGGATAGACAGAGACGAAAGAGTTTGCCTAGGCAGGGAGTCAGCACGGAAGCACAGTTTTTGAGAACAACAGGAGAAACACCGTCCGGACCGTACGCCTTACTAGTGTTAAGCCCAGAGAGGGTAGAAAGTACATCTTTAGAAGAGATTAGGATATTAGGCATAAGTAAGAGAGAGGAGGGCGGAGAGGGAGGAATAGCACCGGAATCATCCAAGGTGGAGTTTCTAGCAAAAGTTTGAGCGAAGAGTTTAGCTTTGTCAGAGGAAGAAGTGATGGTTGTGCCATCAGAGTGGGAAAGGGGAGGGAAAGACGAGGAAGAGAAATTGTTGGAGAGGTTTTGGCTAGATGCCAGAAAGCTTGGGAAGAGCTAGAGTTGGATAGTTCAGTGCATTTATTATTGATGAAAGAGTGTTTGGCAAGTCGAAGAACAGATTTGGCTTGATTCCGGGCAGAAACATATGAAGAATGAGAGTCTTGAGTTTTAAGGCGTCGGTACCGTTTGAATGCTTCCTCCTTATTGCGGACAGCAGTAGAACAGGCGTGAGTAAACCAAGATTTTTTAGCATTAGTCTGAGAGAAAGAGAATGGAATGTATGCTTCCATGCCCGATAGGATTACCTCGGTAATGCGTTCAGCACTCTCCGAGGGTCCTCGGCCATGGAAGCAGAAATCATTCCATGGGAAATCAAAGAAGTACTGCCGAAGAGCCTCCCAGTCGGCAGCGCCAAAGTGCCACAAGCGCCGCCAGCTAGGAGGATCGGGTGGCTGTACTGGAGAGATAGGACAGGTGACAGAGATAAGTTTATGGTCGGAGGAGCCCAAAGGAGAGAAAAGATCGACAGTATAAGAAGAAGGGTTAGAAGTTAGAAACAGGTCAAGAATGTTGGGCCGATCTCCGATGCGATCCGGGATACGGGTGGGTTGCTGAACTAACTGCTCTAGGTCATTTAGGATAGAAAAGACGTAGGCTTGTTCACCAGGTGGATCAGTAGTGTGAGAGGAGAGCCAATGGCGGTGGTGAACGTTGAAATCTCCTAAGATGGAGATTTCTGAGAAAGGAGAAATGGATAGAATGTGTTCCACTGTAGAGTTTAGATAGTCAAAGAATTTGGGAAAGTTGGTAGAGTTAGGGGAGAGATAGACAGCACAGAAATATTTAGTAAGAGAATGACAGGAAAGTTTGAGCCATAAAGTTGAGAATTCAGAGGAGTCGAAATCGGGAACACGAGAGCAAGTGAGTTAGTTGTGCACATATGCACAACATCCGCCTTTGGCTTTGAAACTAGGATAGAGAAATTAGGAGGATACAGAGAAGGGGTTGCTGGATGTTGCTACAGACACCTGAGTTTCGGTGAGAAAGAGAAGATCAGGTTTATAGGAGGAGAGATGGTGCTCAACAGAGTGAAAGTTAGAGGAGAGTCCGCGAATGTTGCAGAAATTAATAGAAAGAGTAACAGGCCGAGGTCCAGGTAATTGTGTGGGGTCGTCAGGGGATGGTCGGTCGGGTGAGGGGGCATTTAATGGTGATAGTGACTAGTAGTGATGATGTTGACCCATCGCAGAGTTGGGTATGCCATTTTGATTTTGGGCAAAACGGCACGTCTACTTTATAATAATAGTAGTGCTGATGATGGTAATGGTGATAGTGACTAGTAGTGATGATGATGACCCATCGCAGAGTTGGGTATGCCGTTTTGATATAGGGCAAAACGGCATTGCTCTTGGGCCAAAAACAACTCGCCCTGCATCTTTCAGGTTAAGCTAGGTTATGTTAGTTTAGTTTAGCTCTCTCTCTCTCTCTCCCCTTGCCCACATCTCCCCACCTACATAGGCCTCTTCTGCCCCCTCCTATCCCCCTCTCCCCTCAACTACCCCTTACCTCTCCCCTCATCTCATCCACATAGACCTCCCCTCTTCGTCCTTCCTCCCCACCCTCCCCTAATTCACTTCCTCTCCCTTCCCTCCCCTACAACACCATCCTCTCCCCCTCCCTTCCCGTCTCACTTCCAACTTTCCCACCTCCCCATCTTTATCCTTCCTCTATCCCCCTACCCTCCCCACGTATCACCTTCCACCCTATGTCCCCCCCATCCCCACCCCCACCTATATCCCTACACCTACCTACAGTATATGTCTTCCCCTACCTGTCCTTCCTCCCCCTCCCCCTCCCCCCCTCTTTGTTTCCCTTCTGCCTCTACCCCATGTCTTAATCTTTCCCTGCCTCCTCCCCTCCTTTTTTCTCTCCCCTCTCCCTTCCCTCTTCTCCTCTCCCCCTCCCCTCCTTCTCCTCTCCCCCTCCCCTCCTGCTCCTATCCCCTACCCTCCTATCCATCCACGTTGGATCTAACGATGTCCAACGGACGCGGTCAGAGGAACTACTTTGCAAGTACCGGCGGCTGATCAGGTCCTTCAAGGAAAAATCTAATAGAATCTTAATTTCAGGAATTGTTCCCCGGATTGATGTAGAAAACCGATTCTATAACATAGCTACCAGTACAAATCGCCGGCTAGCCAAACTCTGCAGGGAGGAGGACATCGGCTTTGTCGACACTTGGGATCATTTTTACTATGATAAATCTTTGTTTTCAGGAGATGGTGTACATCTCAATGAAGTACGAGCTGCACGTCTTGGTCGTCTGCTGAACGATGCAGTCAAGGATTTCCGTTCAAAAAACGGGATCAACCGGGGGTACCCAGGCAGGGTAGTGTAAGTCAAATACAAACTGAAAATTCAGACAATGCACAATTGGTAACATCCAACTCTAATACTCTTAAGGTGTTTTATGTAAATGCTCGTAGCATACGCAATAAATTTTCAGATCTAGAGGAAATCGTGTTTTCAGAACATTGTGATATAATCGGCATTACAGAATCTTGGTTAAATACGGAAGACAGAGACTTTTTAGCCGAATATACGCTTCCTGGTTATACAATGTTTGAGAAAAGTCGGATCAATAGAAATGGAGGAGGAGTTCTGTTTTTTATAAAGGAAAGTCTTAATCCCGTCTTAATGTCAAAACCTCAAATTGCGAATATAGACATATCTACATATCTTACGTACTATTAAATAATAAACGAGGAACTAAAATAACACTAGCTTTAGTATACAGACCCCCAGCTCAATCAGTGCAAACTGGCAGTGAAATTTATGAACAAATTATAGAAATAACTAACATACAAGATATCGTAATTCTTGGCGATTTCAACTTACCCGTGACTTAATGGGGCGATATTCTTACTTCATACTCTGGACACGACCTCTATGCTAACTTGCAAGAGAGTTCACTTTTTCAATTTGTACAATCTCCGACCCGTGGTAGTAATGTGCTTGACCTTGTACTCGCAACAAAAGAAGAATTAATAGAGAATTTGAATGTTGGTGATGAATTCAGTAACAGCGACCATCGTACGATAACTTTCACTTTAAAGTTTACTAGTAACAAATCAAATAGCAGCATTGAGAAAGTCCCTAATTTCAAGAAAGCAAATTTTCATAAACTTAAATCAAAGCTTAAAGAAACTGACTGGAGCTTTCTGACTAACAATAACCACATAAATACATCTTGGGAGTGTTTCACAACCACTTACCTTAAGGTAGTGCAAGACTGCATACCATCGAAAATACGGCGTCCAGGCCATAATGATAAGCCCAAATGGTGGAATAAAGATATTTCAGACTGTCTGCTTGCTAAAAAATTTGCTAATGATAGATTAAAATCCTCACAAAATTAAGAAGAACGGGTGAAATTTGTAGAGCTACGACGCAAAGCCAAAAAGTAAATTAAGCAAAGTAAAAAGACCCTGGAGTTACATGTTGCGAATCAAAGTAAAACAAACCCGAAAGAATTCTATAGTTATATCAGAAAGAAAAAAGTAGTTACTTCAACTGTTTGACCGTTAGTCGATGAAAATGGAGAATACACCAAAGACGAAGTACAAATGAGTACTTGGAGAGAGATCAGTGGAAGCTAGCCAACGTAACACCGATATTAAAAAAAGGCAGCAAATCCCTACCCCGTAACTATCGTCCAATTAGCTTAACCTCAATTGTATGTAAAATGCTAGAAACGGTCATAAGAGACAGACTCGTAAATCACTTAGAGGCAAATAACTTACTTAAAGATTCTCAACATGGCTTTCGTAAAAAACATTCCTGTTTAACAAACCTCTTAGACTTCTTCCACGATATCCTCAACCTCTACGATGAGAGTAAAGCTGTAGATATTATATACCTTGATTTTCAAAAGGCCTTTGACAAAGTTCCCCACAAACGTTTACTGCTAAAACTAAAAGCGCATGGAATACAAGACGGTTTGTTGAAATGGATAGAAAATTAGCTCAGCGACAGAAAGCAAAGAGTAGTCATAAACGGTAAGGCATCTAAATGGACCAATGTAAGTAGAGGGGTACCCCAGGGATCGGTACTAGGACCAATTATCTTTCTAATTTACATCAACGACATAGATGAGGGTCTCACCTGTACAATCTCAAAATTTGCTGACGATACAAAAATTGCAAATAGCGCACTCTCGAAAGAACAAGTTGACGAAATGCAACACAATCTAGATAAATTGTCATGTTGGGCCCAAATTTGGCAAATGAGTTTCAATGCGGATAAATGTAAAGTACTACATATCGGATACCTAAATGAGAAAGCAAACTATTCGATGAATGGCACTCAGCTTAAGAATGTAAACAGAGAAACCGATCTGGGAGTAACAATATCGAGTAACCTAAAACCGAGTCAACAATGTTCAGAAGTTGTTAAGAAGGCAAACAAAATAATTGGCTTTATAGGCAGGTCATTTGAGCTTACATCCAAAGAAGTTATCCTAACCCTTTACAATTCCTCAGTCCGCCCTCTTCTGGAATACTGCGTTCAATCCTGGTGCCCTTATTACCAAAAAGATATAAACAAGCTAGAACGAGTTCAACGTAGAGTTACCAAAATGATACCTAACCTAAAGAACAAACTATACGAAGAGCGTCTTAGATAATTAAATCTATTTCCTTTAACCCAGCACAGATTAAGAGGTGACTTAATTCAAGTGTTCAAAATCATCAAAGGCATCGACAATATGAACTGTAGTAAGTACTTCACTATCGACCAATCTAATTACACGCGGGGAAACGGTTGCAAAATTATTGGTAAATCTTTTAACTCACACGAATCTAAGAATTTCTTCTTCAATCGAGTTGTCAACTTGTGGAATGGGCTTCCCCGAGACGTTATAGACTGTAGCACCATTGATTCATTTAACCTTCGCTTAGACAAATATCTCGCATCAAACCCGCGACTGACTGCGTTTGTAAATTAATAACTTTATTTTATCCCCCCCTCAGTTACTAACCCATCTGTCCCCTACTAACTTCCTAATCCTGCCACGGACATTAGTTCCAGGGCAGTAATTCCCTTTCCAATGTTCCCTTACCCACTCTAAACCACTGTTTGGACACTTGATCCTCAGTGTTTTGGGAGGACAAGCAACCTAGAAGGGTCACTAGATCTGTTGTTGCTTGATTTCCTTTGTACTCCTTTGTACTCCTTTGTACTCCCCTATTTCGCCTTGCCCCATTTATTTTTCCTCCATGCTCCCTCCTATTCTATTGGCCTTTTTTTGTCACCTTCCCCCCTCCCCCTTCTCTTTTTTTTCTCTCTCTCTATCTATCTAACTAACTATATACCTATCTCTCTCTCTATCTATCTATCTGTTTGTCTATCTCGTTCTCTCTCTCTGTCTGTCTGTTTCTCTCTCTCTCTCCCCCTCTCCCTCTCAGCCCCCACCCTTCTCTCCGTTTTAAACTTCTAAGGGTACCTAAGTATTTCTTCTTCAATCGAGTTGTAAACTTGCGGAATGGGCTTCCTCGAGATGTTATAGACAGCAGCACCGTTTATTCCTTTAAACATCGCCTAAACCTAGACAAATACCTTGTTTTAAACCCGCGACTGACTGCATTTGAATATGAATAACTTTTTTGTTCTCATATTTCAACAGATACATCGAGAATCACTACATGTAGAAATAATTCACTAAGATGTGACTCACTTGTCCCTAGATACACAAAGGATCATTTATAGCTGTGTTATGTTATTAACCCAAATTGTCAACTACTATAGTTCGTTCATTCTATGTTGGGAAAAAATCGTAACCTCTAACCTATGTAACTCAAAAAGGGCTGTAGCAAATGAGCTGTCAATGTATTCACAGATTCCTTAGCCAAGTCATCTTATATGGTAGAAATATTAGATCGATTACTCTAGTCCTTTTTGAGTTATGAGAGGATATAGGTTAGGATTTCTGCCCAACCTAGAATGAACAGACTATTAACATCTCCCACCCCTGCTAGGGACATTATTCCTATCGTAGTACTTCCCTTTCAAACCGTAAACCAATGTTGAACACTTGAAGCAGCAGTGATTTAGAGGACAAGCAACCTCGAGGGGCCGCAAGATCTGTTGTTGCTTGATTTCCTGTACACTTTAGACGTGCCGTTTTTCCCAAAATCAAAACGGCATACCCAACTCTGCGAAGAGTTATCATCATCACTAATATTACCACCATCATCACTACTACTATCATCATCACTACAATTGTCACCATCACCACTACTACTACCATAATCACTAATATTACCACCATAATCACTACTACTATCATCACTGCAATTGTCACCATCATCATTACTACTATCATCATCACCATCATCTTACAATCATCACTACTACTCTCACCACTGTTATCATCATCACTACCATCATCACTACGGTTATCATTATCACTAAATCTACAACCATCATCACTACTATCAACATTATCCCCACTATTGCTACCATCAATTCTAATATCAACTAAACTAACTAAACACTATCTGGTGCAACGTCTTGGGGGTTATTTTGGTATTTTGTTTAATTATGGAGGGTTTTAATTGTGTTTGCCATTTTCGAACCATGTATTTTTAGTTTACCCCCTAGAATTTAAAAAACGCCTCTCCAGACCCCCTTCAAACTAAAAAATATCGTACCCCAGACCAGCTTTAAGCTAAATGTGTACATTTTTCGGTGGAAAAATGTTCCGGCCAAAGGCCGGTTTCTCCCAAATTAGAGGCTCGCTATCGCTCGCCCAGGAAAGCTCAACACCATATCAACTCTGCAGAGTGGTATCGCCCCCCCCCCCCCCCCCGTCTGTCTGTCTGTCTGTCCGAGAACTCCTAGACCTTTAGACGGATTTTCACCAAACTTCACACGAAGCTTCGGTGCGTGAATGCGACGGTAATTAAAAAAAAACCATTCTGAATTTGTGCAATAGTTATGATCTTAGGTCCAAAAAAGGGTTTTGCCTTCCCCCCCCCCCCCCCCCCTCCCCCCATGTGTGTGGCTTTCTGTGATGTGAGGGGCGCACACACACAGGGAATAGGTACAGGGTCGGGGGTGGGGGTCCTGAAGGGGGGGGGGGGGAGTGGGGGCTGTTTGGGTGGGTGGGTCCTGATGAGGGGGGGGGGGGGGGGGGGGCAAATTATTTGTTTGGACCTAAGAACATAACTATTGCACAAATTCAAAAAAATATTTTTTAATTACCGTCGAATTCACGCACCGAAGGTTCGTGTGAAGTTTGGTGACACTCCGTCAAACGGTCTAGGAGAAGTTCTCGGACGGAAAGACAGACAGACAGACATTTTGGTTTGCATGTACCACTATACAGGGGGCGATACCACTCTGCTTACGCAAAGTTGATAAAGTAGGTGTGCCGGTTTGCCCACAATCAAAACGGCATACCCAACTCTGCGATCGATCACCATCATCATTAATATCATCAGCACTACTTCTATTATACCCAACTCTATTATACCCAACTCTATTATACCCAACTCTATTATACCCAACTCTATTATACCCAACTCTATTATACCCAACTCTGCGATCGGTCACCTACTAGTCACTATCATCATTAATATCATCAGCACTACTTCTACAGTATTATAGTCATCACTACTACTCTCACCATAAATACTACTACTCTCATTATCACTACTACTGTATAATCACTACAACTTTCACCATAATCAATACTAATCACCATCATCACTATTACTGTCACCATCGTCACTACCATCAACACAACTGTCATCATTATCACTACAACCATCATCATTACTTGTCACCATCATCAATACTATTATGACCATCATCACTACTACTAGTACTGTCACCATTATTATCACTATTACTACCATCACTTCTAATATCAACTAAACTGACTTAACCTAGCAAATACGGAGCGAGATGTTTTCACCCTCTGAACGATGGCATTCTGTCAGTGTGCCCCTATGGGGCACACACACACAGAATGCCATCATCATTGCTTTGGGGGTGGGGGGAGGGGGGCCTGAGGAGGTGGGGGGAGGGGTCTTGTGGGAGGGGGATTTTTTTTTTTTTGACCTAAAATCATAACTATTGCACATATTCAAAAAATCTGTTATTGTATTACCGTCGCCTTCACGCACCAAATGTTAGTGTGAAGTTTGGTGAAAATCCGTCAAACGGTCTAGGAGTTATCAGACAGACAGACAGACAGACATTTTGGTCGCCATGTACCACTATACGGGGAGCGATACCACTCTGCTTACGCAGAGTATGATTAATCAACTCTGCGTAAGCGGAGTGGTATCGCCCCCCGTATAGTGGTACATGCTAACCAAAATGTCTGTCTGTCTGTCCGTCCGAGAACTCCTCCTAGACCGTTTGACGGATTTTCACCAAACTTCACACGAACCTTCGGTGGTGCGTGAATTCGACAGTAATTAAACAAATATTTGTTGAATTTGTGCAATAGTTATGATTTTAGGTCCAAAATATGGTTCCCCCCCCCCCCCCCAGCAATGATGGCGAAATAATTTGCCCCGCATTTGTTAGGCTAAGTTAGTTTAGTTGACATTAGAAGTGATGGTAGTAATAATGGGGATGATGGTGATAGTAGTGATGATGGTGATAATAGTAGTGATGATGGTTGTAGTTGTAGTGATGATAATGACAGTAGTGATGATGATGACAGTAGTAGCTATGATGGTGAAAGTACTAGTAGTAGTGATAATGGTCATAATAGTAGTGATGATGGTAGTGACGATGCTGACAGTATTAGTGATGATGGTGAAAGTTGTAGTGATGATGAGAGTAGTAGTGATGATGGTAAGAGTAGTGATGATGATAGTAATTATTATAGTGACTAATAGGGATGATGGTGACCCATCGCAGAGTTGGGTATGCCGTTTTGATTTTGGGCGAAATGGCACGTCTACTGTATATATATATATATATATATATATATATATATATATATATATATATATATATATATATATATATATATATATATATATATAGAGAGAGAGAGAGAGAGAGAGAGCGAGAGAGAGAGAGAGAGAAGTTGTAAATTGGTCTTGAGGTATAGTAGGAGGTTTTGGTGTGGTAGGGAGAGTTTGGAAATAGAAGATATTTTTAGTAGTAGAGATAGGGGAAGGTATTTTTTAGACGTAGGGATATGTAGTGGTTAAAGTAGTAGTAGGAGTCATAGGGAGAAGTAGGAGTAGCTTGTTGAGTATTGTTAAATATGCAGGAGGGGGGTTAGAGGTTTGTGGCCTGTGTAAATTAGCCGGGTTGTTGTTTCTTAGTCTGTGAGGGATTGTGTTGTTGAAGAATTGTTGCCAGTGAGGGTTGGTCTCATTTAGTTTGTTTAACTGTTTATCGCCTAGTTGCCTCCAGTATATGTTTAGAGGGGGTATGTTGCTTCTGATATGTAATGTTTCGTTTCTTGCTAATTCTGTCCAGTGTGTGTTATGTATGAATCTTAGTGCTTTGTTTTGTATGACTTGTAGTTTTTTCGTATTAGTTTGTGCTGCTAATTGGAGTGTGTTTGGTGCATATGTTAGTAAGGGTCTGATTAGAGCTTTGTATAGGTGTGTTTTTGTCTTGGTTGAGGCTGATCGGAATCTGTACAGGGATCTTAGTGCATTGGCTACTTGGGCTGTTTTTGAGGTTATATGTTGTGACATTGTGAACATTTTGTCGAAGATAATTCCGAGGACTTTTTTACAGTGTTTGATTGGTATTGGTGTACGGTTTTGATTGTATTGGTTGAGGATGATGTGTTGTGGTTGTTCTCTCTTGGTCCCAAAGTAGGTTACTTGTAATTTGGTGGGGGTTTGTGGTGATACGCCATTTTAGTTCCCAGGTGGTTACTCGTTGTGTTTCAGTGTTAGCTTTGTCTGTGAGTCTCTCGAGTGAGTTAAAATCCCGCACTAGGTGTGTTACGTCGTCAGAGAGTCGTTGTGGTATGGGTTGGGTAAATCGTTAGTGTATTATTACTGTCAATTTAATTAGGATGTATAGTGTTGGAGATAGGACGGAGCCCTGAGGTACACCTGCTTGAAGTTGGACGTAGTCTGAGAAGTGGTTGTTGAACTTAATCCGCATTTTTCTGTCTGTGAGGAAACTGCATAGTAGGCGTTGCGATAGTGATGGGATGTTGAGATTGTTGCATATTTTGTATTTTAAGCCATCTGTATGGCACATACAGTGTCGAATGCTTTTTGTACATCTTTAGTGATTAGAGCTGTTTTGTATCTGGCAAGCTTGTTGGTGTGTATGTAGTTTGTGATTATATTGAGTGCGTCTTGGGTTGAGTGTCTTGCTCGGAAGCCAAACTGTATTTGTGTGAGAGGAGTTCATGTTCGTCTAGGTGTAATCTGAGTCTGTGATTGTATATTCTTTCGAATACTTTCCCTAGTGTCTCGAGTAGGCTGATAGGTCTGTAGTTTTGGGAGTCAGTGTGGTCTTTTCCTGGTTTCGGAATGAGTATGGCTGTTGCTGTTTTAAATTTTTGGGGGAAGTATCCTGTTGCTAGTTGTGCATTGAAGATGCAAGTGATGGCTGCGATTGTCTGTGGTGGGAGGTGTTTTAGTATGAGGTGTCCGATTTCGCTGTTTCCTGGTGCTCGTTTTTTTATGTTTTTGATAGTTTGTTTTACTTCTTCGGTGGTGATTGGTGTAGTGAGGATGTTGTTGTAGTTGACGTTGTTTGTGTTTATTGTCGGGAGGAGAGAGGTGTGTGGTTGAAGTCTGATTGTTTCGTTAGTTATATTGTTTATGTGGTTTAAGATGGGTGGGTGTTGAGATGGAGGTTGTGGGCGGAATATAGTTTCCCAGTGTTGTTTCATAGTTTGTGTTACTTGGGCGGGGCCTGTAAGTTTCCTGCCGTTTATTTTTAGGGATTCAAATGTTGTTTGTTCTGTGCCTCTGAGGCGGGAGATTTTTGCCAGAATTCACTGGGGTTGTTTGATCTGTGGGTCTCAGCTTCATAAATTAGTTTGTTCCAGTGTTTGTTGTGATCTGTATTTAGGCTGTTTATAATGTGTCTTCTGAGTATTGTTATGTCTCTGAGCACGGGGGCGATGTTGTGTTTGTTGGTTTCGAATCTGTTTCTGTAGCAGTGGAATAGTCTTTGTGTTTTGATAGAGGGTGTGAAGGAGTATTTTCTTTTGTAACGTTGTTTGGGTATGTTGGCTTTTGCCGTGTCGGTGATGGCTTGAAAGAGTTGTTTCCAGTATTTGTCTATTATTGTAGTGGGGTGATTTTCTAGGTCTTGTATGTAAGTTTTTTCGGCGAGGGTTTTTGTGAATGTTTCCCAGTCTACTTGTTTGTATTGGTATTGGGGTTCGGGGACAGGGATAAGTATTGGGTTTGTTGAGAGGTGTAGTGTGATGGGGATATGGTCGGAGCCCGAGTGGGGTCCTGGGGTGATGTGGTGTTCAAATTGGAGGGCTAAGGTGTTTGTGATGACAATGTCTGGTGTGCCGTTTCCTTGATGATTGTGGAATGTTGGAAAGTGTGGGCCTATGTGGTGTACATTTTTGTGTTGCATGAGTGTGTGAAGTTGTTGGCCGTGGTTGTTATTTGTTTGGTGTTGAAATGCTTGGTGTTTGGCGTTTAGGTCTGCCATGAGTATTACTGGTATGTGGGTGTTGTTGAAGATATTTTTCAGATCGGTGAATGGGATGTATGTTTTAGGTCTGGCATATGTGGTGCATATTATGATTTCTCCTAGTTGTGTATGGATTTTGACAGCCATGAAGTGTTGGAAGGTAGAATGTTTGATAAATTCGTGTTTTATGGATGATTTTACAAGGATTGCGATTCCTTCATGCTGTTCGTAAGGGGATTGTCTGGATGTGTAGCCTAAGTGATTTATTGGGAGGTTTGACGTACCTCCCAACCTACCAAATAGGAAAACCTACTATTTGGTAGTAGTCTTGGAAAATCCAACGTCAAGGCTATTAACCTAATTGCAATGACGACTTGTCTATTTTGACTGCTATGTCGTCATTCCAACCGCGGTTAAAAAGAAAACGTCTAGAGTCTACTCCTTATCTTGCTCTAGGAGACGTTGTACATTAACCAAAACTACCACCGAAGGTGAAAAAAGCATAGAAGAGAAGAAAAAGGGGTTTACCTTAGTTACCGCTTAAGGCCCATCCCGTGTTCCGTCATGTGCAGATCCCTGTCGAACGTGCGCATGAGCGACCCTCTCTTGTCATCACATCTCACGTCAGCAGAAGAACGCGGATGGGCAGGGGTCCGGCGTGAGGGAGGGTATTATGTACGTTGGATTTTCCAAGACTACTACCAAATAGTAGGTTTTCCTATTTGGTAGGTTGGGAGGTACGTCAAACCTCCCAATTTGTTAGTAGTCTTGGCAAATCCAACGTCAAGGCTGCATAACAAATAGGAGGAGGACATCCCAGCCCATCCTACCAAAAAAACCAATGCATAAAACAAAATTACGAATGACAAAGACACAATTTAAACAAGAGAGTTTAATAAAAGAGTGAAAAACTGAGGAGTAGCTAAAAAGAACAGTTTTAACACATGCCCGTTATTCATAGTAATGCAAAAACATAGACTTGTCTGAAACCAAAAAGGTACTGTACCCAAAATCCCTTTTCTTCAAAAACCAACAAAAACACTGAACACAAGAACAAAACACAATTTTCAATGTGGCAAAAAACACTTATGTACTGGAACAATACATAATCCCAAACTTGCAATCCAGTGTTGCAAACCCATACACCCCCCCCCCCCCCCTTTGTCAAAAAAACAAAGGAAAAGAAACGAGGGACAAGGGGGGAAGACCAGGGATCTTCGCCAGAGCACCAGGAAACACGACCCCCGAGAGCAATCACCGGCCGAGGGGGTCGAACACTGGACACGGAGAGGTAGGAGGAGATGAAGGAATTGATAGAAGACCACAAAACCGCTGAGGCGAAGGCAGGGAAAGATCGACGTGGCAGGAACCGGAAGGAGGCAGCAAAGGATCTGACATCGCGCGCAGAACCCCTACAAACAGGGTGACGGGCACGAACGGTCCGACAAACGTGGCGGCCCAGCTGCACCTGCTAGAGCCTCCCACCTGTCCGAGGAGACACCCACACAGCAGTACCCGAAGGCGGCGCCACAGACGCAACAGAGGAGTGCAAGGCTGACACCGGGCACAACACATGGCGAGGATGCCCACGCCGTAAAGCCTGGACGGCGAAAGGCTGGAAAACGGGGGCCTCCCTCCCATGCGTGGTAACAAAAGGTGGGGAGGAGGCGAACGAGACGCCATGCAAGGACGGGGAGAATCGCACGCAGTCCCGGGGCCGTGACAATGCCGCTAGTGCAGACACCTGATCCCCAGTGGCCAGAGCGACAAGGAAGAGTGGACGCCCGAGCAACGGAACCGGAGTAGCGGCCCTTGTATACGTGGGGGAAGCCAGAAGGACCAGAGCCCGCCCCAGATCCCACAGCGGAGGGACCTGGCGCGGAGGCGGTCGATCCCGGAAGGCAGCCGTCAGGAAGGAATCCAGCACCTGTGGCGGAACGACCAGCCCAGCGACGGACCCAAAGAACCCCCCGGACGGCAGACAAGTGGGGACGTATAGCATCGACTGGAAAGCGACGTGTACGGAAGAGGTGAAACAAGGAGCGTAGGACGAGGGAAGGAGAGCCAACTGGCAGGCGAGTGGCTTGTAGCCACCTAGTAAAAGACCTCCAGCGGGACCCGTAAGTCCCCCAAGGAGAAGACGGCCAGGAACGCTGCAGGAAGTCAGTCAGGGCCCGGCCGGGGACCGGGAGCCACCGTGCCTCATGAACAAGCACGATGCGAAGGCCAAAGAGGTCCGCAGGACCCCAACCTAGCCCAAGTGGAAGCCGGAGACAGGTAGAGGGACCGGACTCGGGCACCACCGCGGCAACCGGGCGGACAAAGTCCGTGCCGGCCACAGAGGCGCGAGGAGCCAGACGCAGCCGTGGTACAGCCGCAGCTTCGCGAGGACTGGGCACATCAACAGCGCGTCTGGTGGCGGAAAGATGGATATCGACCGCCACCTGTACCAGGCGACCATGAAAGCGTCCGGACCCCCCCCGGAGCGCGAGGCCGGAGGGAGAGAAGGGGTGTCGGTCCGCGAGGAAGAACAACTCCACCGAGACCCCCAATAGAGTCAACGACCTGGAGGACCCCCGCATAAGGAAACAGGGGACAGCTTGTCGGAGTGTCCAACCCGAAGGCCACCGACTTACCCCGAAGGGCCAGCGCGTGGTCCCGCAGGAAGAACAAAGGAACCAACAATCCGAGGGCATAGACGGGTAAGAGGAGGGAGACCCACCCATCTGCCGGGAAGTGGACGTGCCAGGTTCGATTGGGACCCTCACCCAATCTCGCTCGACGTATCTGTGGTTACCCAGACCGTCGGCGGGGGGGGGCGGTCCAGGGCACAGCCGCAGAGAGAGAGCCACGAGCAACCCAGCGACCGAAGCGTCGGCGAACGGTACGCGGGAGCGGCAGGAGCCGATCCATAGGGGCAACGGAAACACCGCGGTGCCCATGAGGAGGAGGCGGCGTAGCCAGAGGCTCCCTAAGGGAAGGGGCAGAGCGGCCCAATGCACCGAACCCACGAACGAGTCCCAGAGCCACCCCGGGAGGGAGACCGAGTGCAACACGGCGAGGACCGTCCACCGAAGGTGCACCGCGGCCGGCAGACCCCGGGTCACCGTAGTGCCGGACAAAACCCATGCGAGACCGACCCATGGCACGACACGCGACGGGGTCAAGCGTGACTTGGGAACATCGAAGGGGAACCCTAACCGTGCGATGTTGCGAACGACTGTGAGGGCGTCGCCAATGCACAGGCCTAGGGCGTCGGAAACTACCAAGCAAACGGCCAAGGAAAACAGGAGCTGGAGCCCGCTCCTGAGGAGAGGACCCAGAGCCTGCCCCACCAGTGCGGAGAAGATCTGCGGCGCGATGTGGAGACCGAAGGGAAGGCCGTCGAACAGGAACACATGATCGGAAGTCCGAACGGCCAAGAATCGCTGGAAGCGAGGATGGAGAGGAACGAGCCAAGACACATCCTGGAGGGCCAGCGACACTACCCATGACAGAGGGCACAGGGCCAGGCGTACCAGGGGTACCGGCAGCATCCGAAACCGTGTGAGCACGATGTGCCCGTTGAGGGCCGACAGATCCACCACCGGTCGCATCGCGTCGCAGGTCGGCGACGGAACCACAAAGACACGGGAGAGGAAAACCGGGTGACCGGCGGTCAACTCCCTCGACGCTACCCAGCTCGGGCATGGAAGTGAACACGTGGGCCACCGCTGAAGAGATGGGCCGTTGTCGGTGACAAGAGCGGAGTGGGGGTCTGGACGTCCACCTCCAGGTGAGACCCCTCCGCGCAACCCGCCGCCCCCAACGTCCCTCGCGGCTACCGAGGGGCGCAAGGGCGAAAACAACCCGAGGGAGCACCCGAGAGGAGGGGAGCGACCCGGTACGCCCAGGCGAGAAGGAGAACAAGGAGGCCGACCCAGAGAACTACACATTGTGTTGACGTGGAGGTACCCCCGGTACGGGCCGTGCGGGCATGAGCGCCACGTTGACCTCCTCTACCCCCGCCCCCCCCCAACCTCGTCGAAAAGGGCGGGCCACCCCAACCCCAGGCCGGCGCGGGGCTGACCCCTTCGAAGGGCGGCCGGAAGTGGAAGGCCGGCCAGCCCCGACACAGAGGGGATGAAAGGGGCAAGAACAGAAGTGCGAGGCGGAACCGATGCACTGGCCAGCAACGTCCCAGTCCTGCGCCCGTGCAAGGCGGAAGCTCTTGCAGCAGCACCCCGAAGAGGACCGGCAGAAGGACGGGACTGAGAAGACCCCGAGCGCGGCACAGCGCGTCGGTGCGTGACGTAAGCAGGGTCCGTAACGACACAGCGCGGCGTCGTGTGGCGGAAGCAGGGGCCGCCGACAGAGAAGCGTAGCACTCCCAAGCATCCTGCGTAAAAAAAACCCGACGTATATAGCGCAGAGTACAACAAACCCTGACGAATAACCAAGGGGGCCGGCCGGCAGAACGAAGACCGTACCGTCGTGCGGTGCCGAGTTGCCGCGCACAAAACCGCCTTTAGCTCGGGAACCAAAGACACCGCGAGCCGAAGGTGGACCCGCTGAACGCGGTCCAAACCCTCGCGAAGATCGCCTGGCGCAGACGCCTCGAAAAGCCGCAGGTGGTGAACAGACGTCTGGAGGGAACCTAAAGACAAGACAATAAGTCCGTCACCCTCTGTCGCAAGGGAAAAACCTTGGCGACAGAGGGCTGATCCGGGGGAGAGAAGAACGGGGTAGCAATAGAACAAAGTTCAAGAACGGGCGCGCTCATCCAGGACCAGAACACGCCGTCCAACCCACCGACAGACACAAGAGGAGGCAAAATCAGGGACGACTCCGGGGGAGGGACGGAAGGAGAGCCGTCGACGGATCGGTGTGTGAAGTCGAAGGCCTCAGCAAACCAGGCCTCCAATGGGAGAGGGTGACCGAGCATGATGGCTAAGCCAGGCGTACCGGCGTCGCACAAACCTGTCCCATAGGAGGACAGACCTGTCAACACAGCCAGGGACTGAACAGCCGGAAGGATGTCAGGGCGGCTGAAGTCTGACCAGAGCGTAGGCCTGCAGAAGGGAGGGGGACCGTAGCAGGGGTAGGTAGGGTGAGGCGCGGAGGGTGAGTCACCGCCAAGAAGGGCGAGAAGAGGGAGTCTTCCATCGACTCCAAGCGCCCGTCGAAGCGTGACACAACCCAGCCCTGCATAGCCGACAATCGATCCGAGAGAGGCTACCCCCCCCCCCAGATTGGGCGGCCCGCAGGGGCGAGCGTGAGCGGGAGCGAGACCCATGACACGAACCAGCAGCGTCGCGGCCCAAGGAAGGCGAGTGACGACGGTTGTGTCGCCGTTGAGGGACTCGTCCCCGATCACGAACGGCCGAGGGGGAAACAGCACCATTCCCCTCTTCCAGCGACACATCAGCTCCTGAGAAAGGGGACCCCAAAACCTCGCGAAACCCCACCGAGGCAAGAGGAGGGGTACCCCCCTGGCGAGACGGTAAGTGAAGGTCAGGAAGAGAAGAATGAGGAGGAGCAGGACGACGGGAGTGGGAAGGCTGGCCGGGTGAAAGGAGGCCAGGAGCCGCGGGGGGAAACAGAGCAAGGATCCCCGGGGCTGAGATAACAGGGCGGCCCGACACCGAGGCGGAGGAGGGAGGGACCACCACCGTGGGACGAGACCGTGAAGGAAGAATAGGCACTGAAGCAGGTGAAGTAGGAGAAGCAACGACATCCAGGCGGACCCTCCTGGACAGTGTAGGAGGAGGGAGCAGAGGGCCAGCTACAGCATGAACAACCGCGCGCGGAGAGGACAACGTAAGAGGAAGTCGTCTGGGCTGGGGAAGCGGGCGGAAGGGAGTAGAGCCCCTATCCGTAGAGGCCAGGGGAGGGCGCACAGGGGCAGTGCCGCTAACCCGGCCTCAGGGCGAGAACCATGACGAGGGCGATGGGCGTCGTCAAGGCGATCAGGAGGACGACGAGGCGAGCGAGAGCGTGGACGGAGCCGGGGAACCCCCCGACGATGGGACGACCGGCTGCGGGACCCAGGGGAGAGGGCCCGAGCAGGGAGAGGGCCAGGGTGAACGGCCTTCAGTCGGGTCAGGGATACCCAGGGCGACGCGGATCCGGTCGGCAACAAAGGCCGGGGAACGGTGGCCCACAGTCCTAATGAGGCGGGAGACCATCGTCCACACCGACGGAAGGGAAGCAGAGGCCACAGCCGCCGCCGAGGAACCAGGGCCATGGAGCAGCACAACCACCAGGGCCAGACACGTGCCACACAGAGCAGGGAGGTAGGGCGTAGAGGACACACAGAGCGAGTGGCGCAAGCAGGACTTGTGCCTCTCCAAGCACGGGGAGCGACAACCAAGGCGAAAGCAAGGCAGCCTACCTGCACTAGAAGAACACACACCATAATCAGCACGTCGAAGGAGTAAGTGGAGAGAATGTCCAAGAAGAACCAGGGAAGGAGCATGGGGAAACAGGAACACACATGCAAACAGGTATCCGTACTCACCCTAAACTGGGAGCACAGAGGTAGGTGAGGAGGGCGGCCGAGGCGGAAGAGCACTAGCAGAACCTGCAAAGATGGAGAAAGTGTTAACCACCACTCAACATCTTACATGCAGGGCCTATAACACCAGTAAAGTGCATACACCAATATAGTATCAGGCAACAAGATGACATAAAAAAAAGTCAATAGTGAAAGCCAACTATTACCGCAAATTTGTGGGCCAATGGAGGCATAACCGTACCGACACCACCCTCCCGCAATTTCGCGGGACCCCCCAACGATCTCCGCAAATTTGCGGGGAGCCGAAATGTCCCAGAGGACCGAACCAACCCCCCGCAAATTGGGGGGACCGGCCGAGATGGTCCGGCGCCGAAAAAGCGAGAGGAGCGTCTAGGGAATACCAAAAGAGGCCCAGAAAAAAGCGTCATCTCCTTATGAACTCCAAGCGAGGGTGGCCATCAAGCTGAGCAGTGTCTTCCTTGATAAGATCCTGACTCAACCGGTCAAGGGAGAGGCAAGGAAGACACACCAGGGGAGAGGAGGCACATCCCCCAGGAACCACCCAACCCACAGAGATAGAGCAAAGCCCATGAGGAGAAGTGGCAGGAAGGGTGGTTTGGCACAAACAGGGGCCCCCGTAGGGTACCCCAGGATTGGGCAAAAGGATATGAAAGGATGGAGGTGAAAACAGTAAGGGAACACAAAAACCAGTAAATGAAACTGGCAAGAAAAAGGGTGGCCTAGCCGTGAGGAGAGAATGTGTCAGGGGCAAAAAACCCTGTGGTGTGAGGGAGGGGCCCCCGTGGGGTACCCCTGGATATCACGAACCACCAAGCGCCCAGGCCCTTGAGACACAGTGAAGGCTCGAAAGGGGGGACTCGGGAATAACGCTAATAATGCGGCCGACACAAACCCGACAAACAGCACCGCCACCACGAAATCTCAGATTGTGAACCAACTGTACACCTAGGCTATGAAAATATGAAAACTCATAGGGGCATAGCAATTCCTGAATGAGAAACAAGCTAGGCTAAAATAAGCTAAAAGCTAAACTATGCCCAGACTAACAGGAAACAAGAATATGAAAAGAGAAAGGAATGAAAAACACACACGAGGAACGCCAGGCGCCCCCGTACCTTCGGTAGCTATTTCCACACGCGTCTCCATTAAACACACTGAGGAGCCCATTTACGTGTGCCCTAGATCACGTAACATCTGTCTAACAAAAAAGAAGGCCAGATAAGCCGAAACGAACCTAAACAGGGTGAATTAAAGGAGCACAACAAAAGCGACTGCATTCAATGGAGCGCGTGAAAAAATGATGACAAGAGAGGGTCGCTCATGCGCACGTTCGACAGGGATCTGCACATGACGGAACACGGGATGGGCCTTAAGCGGTAACTAAGGTAAACCCCTTTTTCTTCTCTTCTATGCTTTTTTCACCTTCGGTGGTAGTTTTGGTTAATGTACAACGTCTCCTAGAGCAAGATAAGGAGTAGACTCTAGACGTTTTCTTTTTAACCGCGGTTGGAATGACGACATAGCAGTCAAAATAGACAAGTCGTCATTGCAATTAGGTTAATAGCCTTGACGTTGGATTTGCCAAGACTACTAACAAATTGTTGTGTTTGCGAGGGTGGAGTTTAGTAGAAGAATGTCAGGTTTTTCTTGTTCTAGAAGTAGTGAGATAAGGTGTCTGTTGGAGTGGTATGATCTGCAGTTGAATTGTGTTATTTTTAGCATTTTATGGGTTTTTTAGGGTGAAAGTTTTTAGTCAATAGATGAGAATGAGGGTAAGTCGGAGCGTTCCCTGTGGTCACGGGAGGTAGGAGTTGTAGAGGGGTGTTGGGACTGGTGGTGGGTTGGGTGACGGAGAAGGAGAGGAGGGGGTTTGGGAGAGAGGTTCAAGGTCGTCTACCTCTTGCGTAAGAAGTTCTAGGTCGGGGAGGTGTATGTTGAGGTCAGGAAGGGAGTCAGAGATGAAGGTTTTGGGGTCGTCGACCTCTTGCGTAAGAGGTTCTTGGGAGGGGTCGGGGAGAAATTTGAATATGTTGGTGACCGGAGGGGGATCAGAGATGAAGGGTTTTGGGTAGGTTGGGGTTTCGGGTTTAGAGGTAGTGCGGCTGTGAGAGGAGGAGGATTTGTGGGAAAAGAGGTTGGTTGTTGGGGTTCGGGTGGGTTGGGGGAGTTTGGTTTTGAGGTTCTGGTGCGGGGGCTTGGGGTTGGGTTTGAGGGTTTGTTTGGAATGAGGTGGGGATGGTGGTAGAGGATGAGAAGGAGAAGTTGGGTAGGGCGTTCTTCTTTGCCAGCCAGCTGGGACGTAGCTCCGGCGATCCGTGGTGCTGCTTGGTGTTCCTGGTCTGGGAGGAGTTTCTTTTCCTCTTGGGAGTTGCTCCTGCCGGCGATGTCCTGGGGGGCTGTTCTGCAGGGTCCTGTTGCTGCTGGGTGGTAGGTTCTTCAGGCTGGTGTCGTTGGGATTTTTCTTTGGGTTTGAGGGCATTCAGGGGGTCCTTCACTCCATTGCAGCGGGATTTTGATTTCAGGGAAACCATTGAACTTAAGACCGTCGTTCACTGTCCAGAGGAATTCCCTGCGGTCCCCGCGGGAAACGACTAGAGATACCTTCACAATTGAGGTGATCATCATGTCGTTGAGTTCCTCTACATTGATGTCTGGTTGCTGGCTGTCGTTGGAAGGGTTGGCGAGGGTAGGAGGTTGGGTGAGGGTTGAGGAGGTTGGATGGGTGAGATTTGGTTAGGGTGGCAGGTTGAGTGAGGGTGTGGGGTTCGGGATGGGAATAGGTAGGTGGGGTTGGAAGTAGGGGTGAATTCGAATTCTGGGTTTGTGGGGTTGGGGTCTGCCCGTTGGCATGTGCCTCTCTGACTTTACATTTGTTACTGATGGCGGCATGAGCAATGTGGTGTTGCATTCTGTGTGATGGTGTCCGGTCCTAGCACATTTAGAACACCTCTTTGGTTGGTCACAGGCATACTACTTGCGATTAAAACCATAACACTTGAGACATTGGGTGACCTTCACAAAGTTTTGGAATTCGATGTCATCGGTTCGGATAAAGACGGGAGTGATCTTGAAGCCGGCTTTCAAGAGACGGTCTGCTTCGGTGCGTGACGAACAAGTGATCTTCAGCATCGGGAAGTTCCGAATTTGAGTCGCCTTGGATACTTGGCAGTTGTTCACCCTGTTCATCCTCCTGACGCGTTCCTCTTCAGGCAAGGCTATCAGGAGGGGATCAACCTGGCGCATTACCAGCGTACACAAGGCCAGGTGTTCAGCAGTCCTTATGGGTGTGATCCCATTGCTTTTCAGTTTCTTCTGGTTGTTGGCCGAGAAGAACTGATCAGCATCTTCGGTACTATTCACTAGCACTGTCATCATTCCGTCTCTGATGAAAGTCCTGATTTGGTAGATCAAGGTCAGGGAATAGCCAAAGGAGGCAAGGTCTGCTGCCTTCTGCCGACTCCGGTCGACAAGCAGGCGGACAGAGGTAGGCATGGTGAGGAGAGGTAGGAGTTGGGATGAGCAGTTTGAGAGTAGGTAAGATTTGCAGGTTGGCTAAGGTTCAGTTTTTTTTTTTTAGGGTGAGGTCATGCGGGGTGGAGAGAGTATTATTGAAGGAGGTTGGTGGAGTGGATAGTAGGTAAGATTTGCAGGTAGGCTGAGGTTGAGTTGGGTTGTTTTGGTAGGTAGAAAAAAGGTAGATGGATTGCTAGGTAGGTCGATAAGTAGGTATGTAGGTAAATAGATAGGAAGGTAGGTAGGTAGATATAGATAGGTAGGTAGGTAGGTATATATAGATAGATATAAATAGATAGGTCGATAAGTAGGTAGGTAGGTAGGTAGATAGATAGATAGATCGATAGATAGGTAGGTAGAGAGTGTGGGTGAAGGTTAAATTTGATTTAAATTAGGGGGAGCTAATAAAGGTAGGTAAGTAGGTAAATAGATAGATAAGCTAGATAAGTAGGTAGATATAGATAGGTAGGTATATAGCTAGATATAGATAGGTCGATGAGTAGGTAGGTTGGTAGGTAGATGGATTGATTGATAGACTCAATATTTTATTTCGTAAAAGCTACATAAAACTTTGTACATAGTAAGAGAATTGTGAAGCACATTTATCTTATAGTTGGTTCACGGCTTTGAATAAAAGTAATTCTAGATTTTACTGCGTCAATGTCATTTTCCATTAAACATTCGATATTATAAATATTCAATAAAATATTCTTTACTTCCTTCATCAAATATAAGCTATCATCATTGTTAAGTAAACATTTTCTTAAAAAGATACAAGGCTTCATCATACATCTGTGAGCAAACCGTATTTTTTGCCAATTAATTAGATGAGTGAATGTCATTAACCCTGCTAAATCACATGCTTTGTGGTTGCTCTCCCAGTATTTAAGTTTTAAAATCTTCTTAATGGCTTTGTGGTATCCAACCGCAAATTGTTTCAGAGGAACACCACACCGCTTATTGGAAAACCATAATTCTGTACCATAAAAACTTAAGCAATAACTATTAAATAGTTGAATAAGAACATTAATATTAACATTAGGGAATTTACGTAAAATACAATTGAATTCATTATAAAACTTATTTCTTGTCCTTATTACATCCTTATCATTATTTAGTTTATCATCAATAATAAATCCTAGGTACTTATGTTCATGTACATTGATCATTACTTCATCATTAAGCTTCATTCTCGGCAGACCATTTATATTATTAGTATCCCTAAAAAACATACACACTGATTTATTTGCATTCACTTGAATATCTAAAGCTTTCGTTTCATGTTCCACAATGTTTAGTAACTTTTGTAACCCTGTCGCTGTTGGCGCTAAAACTACTATGTCGTCAGCATAGGCAATAATGTTACTCATCCTATTGCCAAGACTACATCCAGTTTTGCACTTTGATACGGTTTCGATTAATAAATCAATATATACATTAAAAAGTAAAGGAGATAAAATTCCACCCTGTCTCACTCCGTTCATAATCTTCCCGGGCTTTGACAGTGCATCTTTATGTTTAGTAGCAACCATTTGGTTTCTGTAAAAATAAAACAAAATATTTACAAGGTAATGAGGAATATCTAGTTCTAAAAGTTTCTGGATTAATTTAAAATGATTCACTTTATCAAACGCTTTTCTAAAATCAATAAAACTCGCATATACATTCGATACTGCAGATCTATAGCGTAAAACAGTTTCCTTAAAAATTAAACCTGCAGAAAGAGTTGAATGGCCCGCTCTGAAGCCATGTTGCCTCTCATTAAAGTCGACATACTTTGTTAATTTATATTTTAAACAATATTCAAAAATCTTTAGAAAAACTGAAGACGATATTATTGGTCTATAGTTATCAATTAAATTTGTATCTTTACCACGATCTTTAATAAGAGGAAGAATGACTCCAGTTAGCATAGTATTAGGTATGAAGCCATGAACAATAAATGCTGAAAATAATTTAGCAAGTAAACCTCTTGCATATTCTGGACAAAACTTCAAATGATTCGAATGGATATTATCGTGACCAATATCATACTTCAACTCCGATATGGCTGTATTTATATCATTCAAGTTAATGGTCCCAACTATTTTACCTCTTCGAACATCTTGTTTTAATCTTAAAGCTTCAAAATTACCTTTAGATTGACAATTCTGGTCATCAAATACACGTTTATATGCTTGTGAAAACTTTTCTGCTATTAGATTCGAATCACATTCGCCTTCAATCTTTATATTCAAGTAACCTTTGTTGTTTTTCGATTTCCTAACTTCATTCCAGAATGTTTTGTACCTCTTATGTGAATAAGACTCTGCCAGTTTTTCATTTCGTATTTGTGCTTCATTATGTATTATATGCTTCAGAGCTTTCTTAAATGTCTTTCGTGAACTCTTCATATCTTCAAGGAATTCGCCAACTATGGGGCAGTTATTCCTCTTCCAAATAAAACAATTCTCCCTTGCTACTTTATATAAATTACGAACATGATCATTCCACCCTGGCTTTATTTCGTAACCTCTGTTGATGTTTAGTATAAATTCAGCTGAGGCATCATTACAAATTTGAACAAATGTATCATAGATATGTTCTAATTCCTTAATATGATTTGAATCTGGACAGTTATATGAACAGCATTCCAGACATTCAAAATTAGTCAAGTCGTACCCAGTGATACAATTACTTACTTTATTTTGATATTTTAATATTACATCATTTGAGTTAAATAACTTCCAATTAATAAACTGCTTAGTTACTGACTCCATATGCTAATTTTTATGAATTACGTCGATATTTACTTTAAAACCAATAGGAAAATGATCAAATAATGAAAGGTCGTATCGAATACAGATATTATCTATTTTCTCTTGTATACTTTCCGAAGTTAGGATATGATCTAGCCAGCTAACAACACTTCTACTAGGACATAAATATGTAAAGGCATCACTAGGTAGCACTTCATCACTAATACACAAATTATTATTATCAATAAACGTAGTCAAGTCATCCCTAAAACGACCTTTTTGAAAATCTGCATTAAAATCACCACTAATAATACAATCATTAATATTTTGTTCACTGATCAGATTTTCCAACAATGCCAATGTGTGACGATATTCATCTAATGAGTCATTATTTTGTTTATCACAGGGTAAATACACGTTCACAATGAAGTATTTATGCCCTAACGAATTTAAAATTATACCAATTATTCTGTCATTACAATAAACTGGTTCAATAAATGTACTCAAACTCTTTCTCCACATAATCGCTACACCTTTGGAGGGTCGACCCTCCAATATACCCTCATTTGATTTATCTTGAACACAAGCTATACTATCAAATGAATCATTTATTGTACTAATTACAGGTAAATCATTTTTTAGTAACATTAATTCTTGCAAGAGTATTATGTCATTGTCAAATGTTAAGGTCTTAACTGTTTCAATATTATTCCGAATCGAATTACAATTAAATGAAACTATGCTAACCATCGTTCTCATTCATTCTAGATCGCGTCGTATAAAACTTCCTAACTTTTACTTTCTTTGGCCAGCAATCTGGTTTGAGCAAAATTTCCCTGTCCTCTATTGAAATGTTTAATTTAAAGGATTAAGGTAGGTAGATGGGGAAATAGGTATGTAGATAGGTATAGATACTTAGGTTGGTAGGTATAGATAGGTGGGTAGATAGATGGTTAGATTGGAAGGTATGGGGGTAGATAAATAGATAGGTGGTTAGGTAGATAGATAGATAGGTAAATAGGTAGATAGGTAGGTGGATAGATAGAAGGGTAGACAGGTAGGTATCTAGATAGGTAGGTATGTAGATAGATAGAGATATAGGTAGGTAGTTAGATAGCTAGATAGGTAGGCATGTAGATATATAGGTAGTTAGGTAGATAGGTAGGTGGGAAGGTAGTTAGATAGGTAGGTAGATAGGTATGTAGGTAGTTAAGTGAGGTGAAGTGAGTGAAGATGTGAGAGGTTGATATATGAGTGGTGAGAGATGGGTGGGTTGATAATGTTTGAGAGACTATGAATGAGGGTTATATTTTATTAGGCAATGATATTAGGGGGGGGGGGGGGAGCTAACAATTCTACCCTTGCCCAGAGCTTGGTTGTGCCTATGTGATCATAGGATTTCCAAGCTCAATGTTTCAAAGGGAGCGCCAATCAAGAAGGTTATCTCTTATGCCAATCTCTAGCCAATCAGAGAGAAAGAACCTCAAGAGGTTTCAGAGTCCGGTTTCGCAGTGGAAGGCTGCCAAATCTTTCTCGTCCACCAGCACAGGTAAAATGAAAGGTTTTTAGAGAGAGAGAAAGAGAAGTGCAAAATACATGCCTACCCTCTACAACTAACCAGATCTTCCAGCAAACTCAGAAATGCCTCCAGCGTGTGCCTGAGTTCGTGGGGAAGCCTGGCTACTCTTGAGAGCTTGCATGTAACACTTTCTTGTCAGTACAATTATTCTTTTTCTAAAATGGCTGAAGGCTTGTCTAGCTTTTCAGGATAGTCTCACTGAGCATGGCACAGCTTGGCTCAAAGTTTACCCCGGCGACTACAACGACCCTCGAAGTAGTAATCCAAATTCCACTCTTCACCACCAAGCGAACTTGACATTTCAAAACACATACAAACACGTCTCCACCACTCTCGTTATGTTAGGTAAGGGGAGTTGCAGAACTTGTAGACTACAAGTAGGGTATTGTAACATTGACCATACATTGTTCACATTATTTAATTACCTGAACTACCGTAATTTCCTTCTCTACACACAATCACTGGGTGAATACAATGTCTTGTGGGAAATTGTATTTACACAGGTTAATACGAGGCCTATTTATAATGTTTGACCAAGAAAAGTTAACTACCCATATACTGTATATTATACTTTCACGTTATAAGTATTACAGGTTTATATGAATGATATATTTATTAAAGGGTACTTCACACATTCAGGAATGCGAGCTAGAATCACTAGGAGTAGCTGAAAATTCGGATTCCTGGGCCTATTCGCGGTGAAAATTTGATGACTCCTAGTGACTCTAGTGATATCCTAGTGATTCCTGTTAGACTCCCAGTGACTCCAAACCACTCGCGGCCGATTGGCCCTGTCCGACAAAATGTTCACCCTGTTTAAAGTTCTAGCCACGAATCGGACCATTCCCAGTGACTCCCAGTTGATTCCCAGTGATCCCCAGTGATTCCCCAGTGACTCCCAGTGAGTCCTGGTGATTCTCAGTGTTTCGTATCTGATTCGTGGACAGCTTTTGGTTTCAGTTTCAGTTCATACCAGAATCACCAGAACTCACTGGGAGTCACTGGGGAATCACTGGGATCACTGGGAATCACTGGGAGTGGTCCGATTCGCAGCGAGAACCTTAAACACGGTGAACATTTTGTCGGACAGGGCCAATCAGCCGGGACTGGTTTGGAGTCAATGGGAGTCTAACAAGAATCACTAGGATATCGCTAGAGTCACTAGGAGTATCGATTTTCACCGCGAATAGGCCCAGGAATCCGAATTTTCAGCTACTCCTAGTGATTCTAGCTTGCATTCCTGACTGTGTGATGTACCCTTAAGTTACAGCTCGGGTACACTGACCAATAAAAGTCACGTCATTTCTTCTCAACTTCAGTTTCTGTTTTCTATTCATATGATACCATTGTTCTTCTACTTTTTATTAAGGTGACAGTTACAAAGTGGTGTACAATCTATCTTATTCTAGTTACATTGTAGTTTATCTTATTGTACCAGTACCTCCCTACAATCAACCTAGTTGTTCCCCAATTCGTCCCTCCGCCACGACCATTTCAAAGTCCAAGTCTCTCACTCTTGTCCTCTGTAGCGGGGAGGACCTTGTACCTCTGAGACATAGGAGTGCAGACCTGAGAAGAGAAAAAGAGAGCCGGCATCTCATCCAAGTTATGACTTGGCTTCTATGCTGGCGCTTTTTCTCCGATATTTGTTCAGCTAATCTGGCATAGAAGACACTTGCAGAAGGTCCCATACCTCCCGACGATGAGAAGACCAGAGGAGTAAAGCTTCCTTGGTCCCTGTTCAAAATTCTTGCTTCATAAGCGCGTTTTTTCTCACTTTCGTTTCTCAAGTATGCCGCCTTGTGTCCTCGCTCACGATATGTTTGTGCTCTTGGGTTGAAGATTCTGATGTCGAAAAAAGCTCGTTGTCCCCTCGTCCAAAAACCTCGAGCACTTACGTCCACTCTTGCTTCATTTGAAGTATTTGCAGTATTGTGGGCCAAGCGCTGTCCGTCCATAGGCAGAAGTTCCGGTTCGATTCTGACATCATGGCACACCTCGTCCAGCATTTGTGCAGTGATGTCTCGTACTTCATCATGCCGGATACAGATGAATCCTCCTTTCTTACAGGTCATACAGTGGTCTGGGTTGTTTATTTCACCGCATGCACATTTCAGCGGCAGGTTTGAAACTGGCCACCCATACCTCAAGGCTACGGCATCATTGAATTCTTGTTTATTTAAGCTGAAGCCTTTCTCCTTTATTGGTAATGATGTGAGCCAATTTGATGCCCCCGTGTCTTGTGCCATCTCAACTCTCATTTTCAGTTCTTCCCTACATCTGGTCTTAATTTGTTCTAGGCTATGTTTCTGTCTCTCTTCTCTGCTCTTTGTAATTGTTCTTCTACTTGACACACCTGATCAAAGTTGGAGGAAAAAATATTAATTAAGGTTTGATGTCGATCTAAATCCGTACGATAGTTCAATTTAGCTTGAGTTTCTTTTTTTCATTTTTTCAACACCTTGAATGTGCAAGGGATCAAAACCACTTCAATTAATTAGCTACAATCTAATTAAATGCTAAATAAACTTGCCTAACATTCACCAAATTATAATGCAAAACTCGTCCGTGTAGTGAGAGGGTTCACTCTATCCAAGGGTGGTCTTTTTGGGCCACCAAATTTTTGCTTCATTAGTTAAGGTGTTTTTAAGAATCAGTTTGGCCATTATTGTGAAGCCAGATTAGGGCACGCCACCCATCCTGCCGCCCACAGCCTCATTGTCCCCCACACCCCTGCCGTCCACCCATCTAAAGAGCGAAGTCCACCTGCCTACAGATTTCAGGCCTTATAAATGCCCCATAACGTTCCCAGAGCAGAAAACTTAGCAAACTCAACATGTGAACAGAACTTCCTCCTTAGCCTCCCACCCTCACCTTCACCAGCACTCTCTTTCACCTAGGTGGAAGGAACTAGGGAGTTGAAGAACAGACTAAGAAAGATTGAGATAAATGCAAAGACAAAGTCCTAACTCCACCACCAAAAACATAGGGTGAATCAGAGGAATGCGTAGAGCTTCAAGAGTTGAAGGATCTCCTGAACACCATTGATGACTATTTCAAGGAACTAACCCAAGAGTGGCAGGAGGAGCAGCCCCGTGCCCTCAGAGAGTGGCGAAACGACTCTTTCCTCTCTGGTAAATCAGGCGAAGAAGCTGGAAGAGCGAGCCACCCACAGACGAAGCCGCCCAAGCATGACATCCTAGAGGACAGCCCTTTCCCTAGCCCTACGTCTCTTGATGCCCGAGCCGGACACTCCCTCCCCCACCCCTTAATCTGTTCTAGACGATACAAAAATTGCAAATAGCGTACTCTCAAAAGAACAAGTTGACGATATGCAACACAATCTAGATTGCTTCCAAATTTCTTAAGCATTTCTCTTCTCATAATCTGCTCTCAGATCGCCAGTATGGCTTCCTTAAGGGTCGCTCTACTGGTGATCTTCTTTCATATCTTACTAACTCTTGGTCATCCTCCTTCCGGGACTTCGGTGAGACTTTTTCTATTGCACTAGACATATCGAAAGCCTTCGATAGAGTCTGGCATAAATCTTTAATTTCTAAACTACCCTCCTTCGGTTTCTATCCCTCCATCTGTGCCTTTGTCTCTAATTTCCTTTCCGGCCGTTCCATAGCCGCGGTTGTGGACGGCCATTGTTCACTTCCTCACCCTATAAACTCCGGTGTTCCTCAGGGCTCTGTCCTATCTCCTATTCTCTTTCTAATTTTTATAAATGATCTCCTTAACTGTACCTTAATTCCCATCCATTCATACGCAGACGACTCAACCTTACACTACTCCATTAGTTTTTCAGAACGCCCCAGCCAGCAATCCCTCAACGACAAACGTAATGAAGCCATAGAACTCTTAAATTCTGATCTAAATACTATTTCCAATTGGGGCAGAGAAAACCTTGTTAACTTTAATGCTTCCAAAACCCAATTTCTCCATCTATCTACCCGTCAGGATCTCCCAGCGGACTATCCCTTATTCTTCAACAATACAAAAATCAACCCTTCATCTTCTCTCAATATTCTTGGTGTCTCTTTTTCTTCTGCTCTCATTTGGAAGGACCATATTACCAGTCTTGCTAAGGCAGCCTCCCAGAAGCTGGGTGTGCTCAACCGCCTTAGGGGGTTCTTTTCCCCTGCACAGCTTCTTGCTCTGTACAGGGGCATAGTGCGCCCTTGTATTGAGTATTGTTCACATGTGTGGGGAGGTTCCTCTCACACCGCTCTCCTAGACAAAGTTGAAAGGAAGGCCTTTCGTATCATTAACTCCCGTCCACTCACCAACTCTCTGCAATCTCTCTCTCTCCGCCGCAATGCTGCATCTCTCTCGCTATTCTATCGCTACTATAATAATCAGTGTTCCTCAGAGCTATCCCAGTGCATACCACCTCCTTTACGTAGGGCACGTGGAACCCGTCTTGCAACTCAATCCCACCCCTACTCTGTGCAACTCTCCAACCCAAGAGTGAAACGTTACTCTCAAACTTTCTTCTACTCAACAGCTGAGCTCTGGAACTCTCTCCCAGAATCAGTCTTTCCCTCTTCCTATGACTTAAATTGCTTCAAACTCCGTGTGTCCAGGCATTTTGGCTCGAACGTCCCTTGATTTTGGCCCTGTCACTCTTTCAACTATGGGGGAGGCACTCGCTATAGGCAGTTATGCCTTTTGCCTCCCTCAATCACATAGAAAAAAAAAAAAAAAAAAAATAAATAAATTGTCACATTGGGCCCAAATTTGGCAAATGAGTTTCAATGCGGATAAATGTAAAGTACTACATATCGGATACCTAAATGAGAAAGCAAACTATTCGATGAATGGCACTCAACTTAAGAATGTAAACAGAGAAACCGATCTGGGAGTAACAATATCGAGTAACCTAAAACTGAGTCAACAATGTTCAGAAGTTGTTAAGAAGGCAAACAAAATAATTGGCTTTATAGGCAGGTCATTTGAGCATAAATCCAAAGACGTTATCCTAACCTTTTACAATTCCTTAGTCCGCCCTCTTCTGGAATACTGCGTTCAATGCTGGTGCCCTTATTACAAAAAAGACAAACAATCTAGAACGAGTTCAACGTAGAGTTACCAAAATGATACCTAGCCTAAAGAACAAACCATACGAAGAGCGTCTTAGAGAATTAAATCTATTTCCTTTAACCCAGCGCAGATTAAGAGGTGACTTAATTCAAGTGTTCAAAATCATCAAAGGCATCGATAATATGAACTGTAGTAAGTACTTCACTGTCGACCAATCTCATTACACACGGGGAAACGGTTGCAAAATTATTGGTAAATCTTTTAACTCACACGAATCTAAGAATTTCTTCTTCAATCGAGTTGTCAACTTGTGGAATGGGCTTCCCCGAGACGTTATAGACTGCAGCACCGTTGATTCATTTAAACTCCGCCTAGACAAATATCTCGCATCAAACCCGCGACTGACTGCGTTTGTAAATGAATAACTTTATTTTATCCTCCCCTCAGTTACTAACCCATATGTCCCGTACTAACTTTCTAGTCCTGCCAGACATTAGTTCCAGGGCAGTAGTTCCCTTTCCAATGTTCCCTTACCCACTCTAAACCACTGTTTGGACACTTGATCCTCAGTGTTTTGGACGACAAGCAGCCTAGAAGGGTCACTAGACCTGTTGTTGCTTGATTTCCTTTGTACTCCTTTGTACCCCCCTTCACCAGTAGCCGGAAGCAGCCACGGCCAGCTGAGCACCAACCCCACCACCACCCATAAGTTGTCATAGTTTCCCCCATAAAGGGCTGAGCAAGACCGTCACAGTACTACTAATAGACTCCCCCATAAAGGACATCTTCGGGCTACTACAACAACAGTAACTCCCCCAGATTGTACAAGTGTACTCGCCCAGACTGCCCAGAGAGAAGAGAGAAGCCACCAACCAACTGCACACCTGGCCACACATCGGCCCCAAGGTTACCTGAACCGTTAGACCACTAATCCTCTGTTTGACCTCTGACACTCACCCAGGCCACCTACTACCACTCACTAGCTTTACTCAGGGTTACAAGGAACCACCATGGTATCCCAACTCTGAACAGAATACTGTTTTATCTAATGCATGATTTGTCATATTGTTTGTGATGTATTGTACTCTGCATAGACGAATATATAATGTATAATATCTTCTATAATAAACTATATTTCATGTTCTGTTATGCTTGTTTTGCCTTCCCAGTTAAAGAGCTCACATTGTGTTCTAGCCTTAATAATACAGGTACTTCAATTATAAAATCTTTCATCTGGGCGAGCTATAGCAAGCCTTTACATTAGATAAAACAGGTCTTCGACCAGCATTTGTTTTACTGAAATTACATTGCTCATTTATGGCAGAAACAATAAAAACCCTCTACAACTGTTAATTAAAACCACCACAATAACCCTCAAACGTCCGATAGGCTAGTTTTAGGCACGTGAGGAAGGTGTTGCCTCAAAGAAATGTAAAGTCACACATAACAAATTGTGGACTTCATATTTTCATCATGAATTTTTGGAAACTCCTTTATAATCATAATAGTATCTACATAGATCTACAGTATCTATCTATCTTTTGCCTGATGCCGTGATCCCCGAAGGGGTGGCCACCAACGAACCGCCCCCATGCACCTCTGTCCCCAGTCAGTCGACGCCCCTCCCCCCAACCAGCACCGCCTTCGTTCATGTAGTTCCTCACTCCATCCTTCCACCTCATATTCGGTCTACCTCTCCCCCTCTGTCCCTCCACCTCGCTCTCGTACACCCTCTTAGTCATTCTCTCGCTATCCATACGTTCCATATGGCCGAACCATCTCAAGTTGTTCCTTTTCACACTTTCCAGCACATCTACCACACCACACCTCCTTCTTACTTCCTCATTAGTCTGTCTATCCCTCCATGTTACTCCGCACGCACTCCTTAAGTAATTCATTTCTACTGCTCTCACTCTTGGTCTGAGTCTCTCAACCAACGTCCATGCTTCGCTTCCGTAAGTCAGTGTCGGGATTACCACACTGTCATGCAAGGACTTCTTCACTTCCATACTGACCACCCTATTTCTTGTTACTGCTTTTAGCGTTCCTACAACCCTCTTCCCCTGTTGTACCCTCTCCCGCACCTCTTCATCCATAGTCCCATCTTTATTCAACACACTGCCCAGATACTTAAAAGAGTTGACGATCTCCATAGCCTGACCGTTCAGCTTCACTTCACACTCTGTGACTTCACCCCTTTCGAAGACCATAACCTTGCTCTTCCCCGTATTTACCTTCAAATTCCGTTTTTCGCACACTGTTCCAAACTCATTTACCAGACCCTGCAACTCCCATTCATTATCACTCATCAGAACTGTATCATCCGCAAACAGCAGTATAGGTAGCTTCCACTCAATTCCCTCCCTTGTCAGCGATACACCAACATCCACTGCTCTTGATAGTATTTCTTTCATGACTCCATCCATATATACAGTAAACAACCACGGGGACATCACACACCCCTGTTTCAAACCAACATTCAGGTCAAAGAACTCGCTCTGCTCACTCTCCACACGTACTGCTGCCTTTGCACCCTCATACATGCTCTTCACTGCTTTCAGCAACTTGCCCTCTACTCGTTATATTCTAAGTACTTTCCACAAACCTTCTCTCTCCACTCTGTCATAGGCCTTCTCCAAGTCCATAAAGGCAACATACACCTTTTGTTTCTTCTCCAGATACTTCTCCACAACACAATTCAGGGTAAAAATCTGATCTACACATCCTCTTCCCTTCCTAAAACCTCCCTGCTCGTCGCCTATCCATTTCTCCGTTCTCACTCTCAATCTCTCAATCACTACCATACTATATACCTTCCCTACTACGTTTAGAAGACATATTCCTCGGTGGTTACCACACACTCCTCTTTCCCCTTTGCCCTTATATAGGGGGACTATTATGCCAGTCTTCCAGTCATCGGGTGCACTCCCCTTCTCCCATGCTAGTTTGCACATTTTCCATACCCATTCTATCACTATCTCACCACCATACCTCAACATTTCCCCACACACTCCATCTGTTCCTGGTGCTTTCCCCAACTTCACTCTTTTCATGGCTTCCTACACTTCTGACCTCCTGATCCCCACCTCCACCTCCTCCTCCACTACTTCTCTTCTTCTCCCTCCCATACCATATCCAGCTATGTTTGCTGGCTCTTCATTCCTTACATTTAGCAACTCACTGAAGTACTCCCTCCATCTTTCGACTCTCTCTTGCTTCTCGGCTAGCATTCTCCCATTCTTTTCTTTCACACCCTTACTGTTTCCCTTGCTACCTTCCCTAACTTTCTTGACTTCTTTCCAGAACAGTTTCTTACTCTCCCTCCATTTTACACTCAGATTCCTTCCAAATTCCTCATCTACTCTTCTCTTACTTTCCTTCACTACTCTCTTCACAACCCTCTTACTTTCCATGTACCTCGCTCGTTTCTGTCTCTCGGAATCTTCATTCCATCTACTACCCAACCACTCTCTATATGCTTTCTTCATTTCTTCCACAGCTATTCTTACCTCTTCTGTCCACCATGCTGTCACCATGCTGTACCTTTCACTCCCCTTCCTCTTCTCCTCACTCCACACACCTCCTCACATGCTGCACAGATCTCATCCTTAAACACCTTGCTCATCTCCTCCACTTCCTCCATAACTTCCAGGTCGATCCCACCTAGTCGTCTTTCCATTGCTCTCCTGTACTCCTCCCTGACTTCCTCCTCCTGCAACCTCTCCACCCTCCTCACCATTTCACCCTCCTCTCGCCTTCCTCCAGCTCTCCTCACCCACTTCTTTTGTATCCTTACCTTAGCTACCACTACATAATGATCAGACAGACCCCCTCCAATACCCCTATACACCCTAGCATCCATCACAGATTTCTTCATTCATTCATCCACACACACATAATCAATCAATGACTTTCGTTCCACCACTGTCTTATACTTCATCGTCAACATCCGTTTCCACGTGTACCTGTGGATCATTCTGTGTCGGAAGAAGGTGTTGGCTATCCACAGCCTCCTCTCCACACATACGTCCACAAGTGCACTACCATTCCCATTCACCTCTGATGGTACCCCCCACCCTCCCACCACTCCCTCAACTTTCCTATCACCCACCTTACCATTCATATCCCCAATCAGAAATATTCTTTCGTTCTTGTCAAACTTCTCCAGGCACGCCTCCACATTCATCCAGAACTCCTCTTTCTTTCTTTCAAGTATATCCTCTGTCGGGGCATACACGCATACAATCACCCACGTTTGTATTCCTACTTTCATTCTCACCGACACAATCCTTGAACCCACAGACCCATACTCTCTTACACATTCCTTCCATTTGCTACTTACAAACAAACATGCACCTTCTCTCGCTGTTCCTTCACTCACTCCAGCACACACACCCATTCCACACTCCCACTCTCTCACATCTGAACCTTTCCATTTGGTCTCTGTCATTCCACATACATCCAGCCTGGCATTCACTAACACTTCCAGAACCTCTCTCTCTTTTGTGCCATCATTCATGCCACTATCATTCCACATAGCCATTCTCAGAATGTCCGAAGGCATGTCCTTAGTCGGTCGTGGTTCGTCAACGTTGGTTCCGTCCGCATCCGAGGCTGTTCGTTCGTTTTTCTTTGCTTAGATATTTTTTCTGGGTGGGGGTCGCAAGCCCACCGACCCAACCTCTTTAGTCGCCTCTTACGACACGCAGAAGGCACGTAGGCATCTACATAGATGAAGTTACATATTATGTTTATTCGTCTCTTAGTGTCCCTCTAACCCCAATCCCTTGAGACCATGGAGGTGAGATTTGGCTGGGGTACTCACGTTTCTAAGAATATTTTTGTAGCGATTCTTTTTATCATAAAAATATAATATCCGCGCTACGAGGGGAAGTATATTCACGTAATGCAACTCTCTCGGAATCTTGGAACCACTCTTTGATCCTCACAGGGTGCTGGTACCTTGGCTAGTATACAATATAAACGTATTATCTCACTAGATATTAGAATTAGTGAACTGCGAAATCTAGAATTCTGTACGACAAACCTCAAAACAGTCAGGGTAAAAAAAGTAACCTGAAGAATTATTGCCAGACTCGCAACACTTTTCAAGTTTTTGTTTTCCATTTTCCTCACCTTTCTGTGTAGCTCATATGCAGCACTAGTTTGATTTCACTTTTTCGGCGAGCTAGCATGCAGCGTCACTTTCTATAGAGGTTTTTTGTATGAGCGTGAGTAAAGGGGTGTTCGTTAGCGACATGAGCGATGTTTTACTGCTCATTAGCGAACTTCAAACGGATAGCAGCTCTACATTTCAGGAACTCTGTGTGTCTGTGTGTTGTCTTTATTAAGTGTAATGTAGTATGACATACATGAGTGTGTAAGTGTGATTACATGCGGAATTGCAGTTCAATTTCTTCGCTAATACAATGAAAAAGCAGAGCACCCTAAACCATACACCACCTCTGAACATAAACAACAGTAACAAAAACTGTAAAAACAACAACAGCGACACTACAGGGCCCTTCGTGTGCAAATTTTATCTAGCCGATTTTGTTAATGGCAATCCCCGACTTGGCACACGTGGTGCTACCTGCGACGTGGTTGTCTAGTATCTCTACAAGCGGCATGCTGTCTGGGGCCTCCTCTCAGCATCCCATCCACGTCCCCACATGTCTGCTAGGCTGGCAAAACGAGCACTGGACACCCACCCAACGACCCACCAAAATGTATTGGACCGCAGCCTGACACGCTCACTATTAACTTCTGCATCATTCGTGGCCTTTCCTCTAACTTTCACTCTGTTGAACACCACATCTCCTTTTCTAACCCTGATCTTCTCTTCTCACCAAAACCCAGTTGCCTGATAGTACTGATAGACAGCATACCCTTCCATGTATCCTCCTACTATCCCTATCCTCAGTTTCAAGCCAAAGGTGGATGCTAAGTATTTGTGCGCACAAATCTTGCAAATTCTCGTTTCACAACTTTGATTCTTCTGAATTCTCAACTCTCTGGCTAAAACTTGTGTGCCACTCTCAAGCAACATAATTCTGCGCTGTTTGTCTCTCCCCTAACTCTACTGACTATCTAAAATTCTTTGACTATCTAGCTTCTAAAGTGGAACACATTTTATCCATCTCTCTTTTCGCAGAAATCTCCATCTTTGGGAGATTTCAATGTTCACCACCATCAGTGGTTCTCCTCTCATTTCACTGACCAACCTGGTGAACAAGCTTACATTTTGTCTATCCTAAATTACCTAGAGCAGTTAGTCCAGCACCCTACTCATATTCCTGACCGCCTTGGAGATCGGTCCAACATTCTAGACTTATTTCTAACCTCTAATCTTACTACTTACGCTGAACAACTTCTCTTTCCGCTGGGCTCCTCTGATCACAACCTAATCTCTGTTAACTATCCTATCTCTCCTTGCGAACCTCCCAGCTGGCGGCGCTTCTGACAGCCTTGGTACTGCCAACTGGGAGGCTCTTCGGTAGTACATCTTTGATTTCCCATGGAATTATTTTTATTACCGTGGCCGGGGACCCACGGAGTGCGCTGAGCGTATTTACCAAGGTAATCATCTCGGGCATGGATGCATACATCCTATTTTCTTTCCCTCAGACTAATGCAAAAATAACTTAGTTTACTCACACTTGTTCTACTGCTGTCCACAATAGGTAGGAAGCATACAAACGGTACCGTCGCCTCAAGAATCTCGCTCATATAATGTTTCTGCCAAGAATCAAGCCAAATCTGTTCTCTGACTCGCCAAAAATACCTTTAATCAATACTAAATGTTCTGAACTTTCCAATTCTAGCGCTTCCCAAGTTTTTTTGGAATCTAGTCAAAAACCTCTTCAACAATTTCACTTCCTCCTCTTTCACTGCTCTTTTCCAATCTGACGGCACAACTGCCACGTCTTCCTCTGACAAAGCTGAACTCGTCACTTAAATATTTGCCATAAACACCACCTTGGATGATTCTGGCACTATTACTCCCTCTTCACTCTCCTCTCACATACTTATGAATAATATCATAATCTCTTTCAAGTATGTACTTTCTTCCCTCTTTGGACAAAATACTAAGAACATAAGAACATAAGAACATAAGAAAATGGGAGTCTGCAGAAAGCCGATTGGCCTACACAAGGCAGATCCATGAAGACTTACAGACAGGACGGTGTTTGTCTATCTATCTATCTATTGCCAGACGCCTTACTCCCCTTACAAGGGTGGTCATACACAGAATGCCCCCAAGCGGACCTATTCCCTGTGAGAGGGACAACCCGAGCCAGTTTAGTGAAGAACTTACAGGATTGACCACTCAATTTAGGATCCGTCCGACTCCGTGTATCTTGTTAGCACTATTTTTCTACAGTGGTGTTCGGCTAAACCATCCACTAACCTGCCTTACCCTTAGGTAAGCAGTACGGATTTGTATCAGGTTTACTCCCCTAGACAGGTTGCCAACCAAGGCTGACGAGTCCCATCCACCCGGATTTGTATAAGGTTGTCTCCCCTAGATGAGTTGCCTACCAAGGCTAACGAGTCCCATCCACCCGCCATGGTGTTTGTCCTGTTGTTTTAAAACACTGTTCTTGATTGCTAACTCTCTGCCTAGGCACACTCTTTCATCTGTCTTTCCTCTAACATCTTTCTTTCATGCTGGAAGTTTGTTCTCATTTAACCAGACCTAAAGTAGGGTGACTGTTCTTATTTGTTTGCATCTTTAAAGTTTTTGAAAGTATTCTGAATTCAAAATTTCTTAAGCATTTTTCTTCCTATAATCTAATTTTAGATTGCCAGTATGGTTTCATTAATTAAGGGCCGCTCTACTGGTGATCTTTCTTATCTTACTAACTCTTGGTCATCCTCATTTCAGAACTTCGGTGAAACCTTTTCTATTACGCGAGACATATTGAATGCTTTCGATAGAGTCTGGCACGAATCTATAATCTCCAAACTACCCTTCTACTGTTTCTATCCCTCCATCTGTGCTTTCCTCACAGGTTGATCCATGGCTGTGATTGTGGACGGCCATCGCTCTATTCCTCAACCTATCAACTCTGGTGTTCTTCATGGTTCTGTCCTGTCTTCAGTTATGTTTTTAATATTTGTTAATGATCTTCTCAACTGTACCTCCAGTCCTATCCATTCATATGCTGATGACTCTACGTTACACTATTCAACTATTTTTCCACAACGAATCAGCATGCAATCACTCCAAACTCACGTGATGAAGCAATAGCACACTAATCTTCTGTTTTATCAACCATTTCCGATTGGAGGAGAGAAAATATTGTTACTTTCAATGCTTCTAAAACCCTCTTCCTAAATTACAGGCAGACTATCGCTCGCTACGAAAAAATCGACACCTAAATAGCACGAAAGTCTAATAATTGACAGATACAGTATGGTGTGAATGCTCTTAAAATCGCCAAACTAATGGTGCAAACTTAAAGGTTCAAAATTCATGTGGCTAAGCATGAGGGAGAAGGGAGTCAAGAAAATAAACCTTAAGTGAAAATCTCCCTTGATTACACTGTCCAATGGTAGGCACAATACAGTGAAGAAAGACGTATTGGTAGCGCATGCAAGACTCATAAGGGTGTGAGCAGTATTTATTATGATTTAAACCCTTTCAGTACCGATGCTATCCTTTTAACCTTTTTTTCTGGCTACTATTGGACGATTTTGTTCAGCAATTAACAGGCTTCGAACCATCTCACTTAACACTTAACACTTTACACTTAACCCTTAACAGATCCTTCACAAAAGGCACACAATCGTCTAAATATAGCTAAAATAAAATTTAAAAGACGTCGCCGGTAGAGGAGGGTTGATTAGCTTAGGAAAGACCTCAAGGAGCCAAACGTATTTAACAACCATCGCAATCAACTCTTTGACTCCTATACTGCCCTTGTAATCGTAATAATATCGTCTAATGATAGCCAGTGAAGAAAGCCGTATTGATAGTTCCTGCTAGGTTCATAAGGCTATAACCAGTATATTACCAGCACGTCTCCATTACTCTCTCTCTCTCTCTCTCTCTCTAAGATTCACTATTCAATATCACGACCGGGAGAGTACTTTCATTGGAGTTGGGGCGCACTCATCTGGTTTCTTAGTTGCATTATTTCCCTTATATGTGTATTGATTATTGATAAATATTATTTATTTATTATTTAGTTTGTTTATATTTACCTATCTGCTTATTTGCGTATATAATTAATTTATCGTATATTGTTTATTATTGTTTACTATTATTTTGTATTGTACTCAAAATATTTGTTTCTATTTTACTTGACCATATATATATTATGTATATGTTATATATATATATTGTATATATAGATATATATATATATATATATATATATATAAATATATATATATATATATATATATATATATATATATATATATATATATATTATATATATCTATATATATATATATATATATATTAATTTAGTTGTTTATTTACTGTTTTGCATTAACAAAATTACTATATTGATTTAATGTATATGGGCAATTAACTTACCTTTTCACGCCATCTTTAGAATATTAATTTGACAGCAAATAAAAGAGGCAATGCTTTTCCCTGGTGGTCGAATTAAAGTGAATAGGATACAGTAGCCAATTCGTTTGCGGCGATAAAATAAGTGTGCGAAATTAATAAGAAACTAGCAATATAAAATCCTGAATATATTTAGGTGAAAAAAGATGGCATCATAATGCACAGTTGGCCAAATCTATTTGTTACCACTCCATGATTCGATATATGGAAGGAAACACAGTATGATAGACTTGCGTGAATAGTTTGCTATATAACCGTTAATTGGTCATAATTATGATTTAACTACTGCATACAAAATACACTCCTAATTCATAAAATCACGGAACGTATACAGATTTTGTGGCCAACAGTACCTTAGATATATCAAATTTTGATACTACATGTTTATAGACTAAGTCGGCTCGTTTTCTGTGGGTTGTATTTGTATCGATTTTGCGTACTAATTGGACCTCCGCGTAGTCAACCCTAGAGATCCTGTAGTAAGGGAAAGCGGCCATCTTTTTCTTTTGACGCCATTCTGTTGCCTCAATTATCAAACAGTGGGGTTTTACTTTATTTTTTTTATCATGTACAATGCATACCCAAAGACCAAACTTTATAGCTTGTTCATTTATTGTTGAATGATGATTATGGGTATTGAGGTATTTGAATGTGAAGAGAAGAAAATAGCACTATAGTCATTCTCCTATGAAATGAGCTACAAGGTGGTGTCCCTCGCCCTGTGCAGTGTTGTCAAATATTCAAACCTTTAACAACATATGTTAGTTTTTCAGGCTATTAACAAATTAATTTTAGCTTTTATGACTATATATATATTATATTACAATTTTTATAGGTTATGTGGTGTTAAGAAACATATCATTTTAAGGATATATAGAAGGAATTTATACAACATATGGCACGCTATTTAGAACATGCTGCCATTTTTCTGGGGACAGCTATAAATAGATTTAAGGAATGGTAGGATATGCGACGTTGCCAAGTAATGTCAATGCGGTTCTGTTGGCTACGCACGGACTCACACACACCCCTACAGATACACACACAAACACAATCTCCAAAATGCAATATAGCACAATGTAATCCCATCAAAAGAGAGAGAGAGAGAGAGAGCTGGATACGAGTAATGGCAACGCTTTAAATGGCCTCAAACTACGACAACAACATCACCCAGGTCAGCCGGTCACTAACCCTCATTCATAGCACGACCACCATGGAAGGAAAAACTCGCAAAAGTTACTCTCATCTTCATAGCCAGGCAAGGGAGATGCTGTACAATGTAAATAGGTATATACAAATATAGCCTACCTATTATTTCGTTTCTGTAACTTTTATACAAGAATACCAATAACCCTTCCAGACATAAAAAACGTCTTTTACATTTATTTCAAGTTTCCCTTCTAAATGTGGTTTTCCTTGGTTTCCCGTTTTCTAAAAGGTTTGTTTTGGTAGAAATGTGGCACCACCGCACAGGGCGACCTTGACCTCCTTGGAGCTCATTTCAGTTGAGTTTGACTATAGTTGTAACAAGATGATGGAGGTTGGCTGATCTATGATACTATAGGGCCTCTAGTCAACCGTACTGCCCATGTCTTCTTAATTTTAATCACGAATACCTAGCAGTGTATAATAGCCATCTTTGGACGAATACCTAGCAGTGTATAATAGCCATCTTTGGACGAATACCTAGCAGTGTATAATAGCCATCTTTGGACGAATACCTAGCAGTGTATAATAGCCATCTTTGGACGAATACCTAGCAGTGTATAATAGCCATCTTTGGACGAATACCTAGCAGTGTATAATAGCCATCTTTGGACGATGTTATACTACTTAGTAGGAATCTGTGGGAAATCAAATTATGGTGATGACTATCTCAATGTACCCTCTGACTTCCATATACCCTTCCTAACCTACATAAAATCGTCTAATAATAGCCAGAAAACAGAACAGAAATGCGTTTGATCACCCAAGGGTTAAGCACATATACATACATACATACATACATACATACATACATACATACATATATACATACATACATAGAGATATAGAGATAGATAAAAGTTGACAGCTAGATAGATAGACAGATATATAGAGATAGCCAGACAGTATGGTCTAGTGTGGGTTAAATAAAGATTCAAATGGGTGAGTAGCTATTATGATTCACGACTGTGGACTACTACTGCCCTGAAATTTACGAACCTATCCCAAACTGGACTAAACATTCTCATTAATAATATTGCTGCCCTGCAATTTACAAACATATGCTGCCCTGAAATTTACGAACCTATCCCGAACTTGACTGAATCTTCTCATTAATGTTTTGCTTCATATAGTACTTCCGGAGGTTCGTTTGTGTTGTACGAGGGCGCAAATTTTCACACCTATTCCCTGGTTGACCCTTACCAAATGGTAGAAATATTATTTCGATTACTCAAGTCGTTTGTGAGTTATAGATGTTAATGTTCAAGAATTGTGGCATACTTATGTGGAACAACGTATAGTGCAGTATATTTAATGATATGTCGGAGAGGTACCCTGACCAGGATCCGACCTACTCACCCCAGGCATATGTAGGAGAGCTGGGCACCGTAACCAATCGGCCATGAGTGGCTCATGGCCGAGTGGTTAAGGTGCCCAGCTCTCCCACATATACCTGGAGTGAATAGGTTCGAATCCTGGTCAGGGTACCTCTCTCCTAGTGCAGTATAAGCTGAACAATCACCGTTAGTGAAAAGTGGTACACAATATATGGAGTAATTCTCACACGCCAATGCAAAATTTTAAAGCATCGTTTGAGTCGGTGTTCTTCTAAAATGAGTGATTACCGTACCAAGCTTATCATAAAGTATTGTACACTCGGATGCCTCAGTTCTTAGCCCATTCATAAACATTTGTGTACCCGCTATGTGTTTATTTATGCAACTATAACCATATGGATGTATGTTTGGATAGAACTTGCTTTTCAATAAATATAATATAGAGTTTTGTAGTTGATGTACATATAAATGTATTCACAAATTCGTTTTCAGAGATATACTTCCATAATCAGAAATCAGTGAAGTCCACGAAAATATATAAGTGGGCTAGAGACTATGGCACCCAAGTGTACCAGCTATCAGTGCAGGCGTGTGTACAGTCGTGGTCAGGCATAATCAAACACCTCCACATCACTAACTTGGGAATTCCAGTACATTTATCTTTGTGGTCCTAAAAGTTATCAAAATGGTTCGCTAGTGTATCATGTTATCACATTATTCGGCATCCACGCCATGATTTTATGTATGGAAGAAGATAGTGTGATTGGCTTTCACGAATATTTTGTTATATAATCATTAACTTGTAAAATTATCATACTCATCGAGACCGAGAAAGGGGCGAGGGAATGCCAAAGTGGTGCCGGACCCTGAGAATTATAACCCTTGAATGTTGTTTATGTTCGGGTTTTGTCTCGAGTCGGCCATCCTCAACAATGGGGTATGTTCCTGAGTATATACATGCATAGGCCTACACCCAAAATCATTAACCCTTTCACTACCGGGGATGTCTTTCATATTTGATCTTAAATACATTTAGACGATTTTGTGAAGCTTATGATGGATAGATGATAGCTAAAAGGATTATTTGAGATAGTCTAAAGTCTTTTAATTGGTAAACGTCCTTCCTAAGCTGAATAAAATCATCAAATAATTACCAGCATATGATGAAAATTTCGTCGCCGGTACTGAATGGGTTAATTGGTCATATTATTTAACTACACTAATTCAATCATAATAATTGTCATTCCATACATAAATAAACATGGCATGGATAAAAACTAATGCGGCCACCTGTACCTCTAAGACATTATCCAGAAATTCATGATCACTACGGTACCAGCGCCTGGCTACTCTATCAAGGTTGGGAAAACAAATCACACTCCCCTTCTCCCTTCCTATTCTCCGAGAAAGTTGGATGGCCCTCATATCCGAATGGGAGGGAAAAAACATGAATGCAGCAGGAGATGAGAGAGAGAGAGAGAGAGAGAGAGAGAGAGAGAGAGAGAGAGAGAGAGAGAGAGAGAAGGATATTAGTTCCAGATCACACAAGTTTCTTAGGAGGGGGATGAGAGGCAGAATGGTAAGAGGTGCTTTTCTCTCTTTTTTTCTTTCTCTTTCTCTTTTCTCTTTCTGACGTTTCTATTCGTTTCTCTGTTCACGTTTCTTGTTATTTTCCCTCATTTTATTATGTATATTCGTGTCTATTTATCACTAAATTTCTTCTGCTTCCATTTTCACTCTCTTACTGTTTGTGTTAACTACCTATATCCCCTCAATTTCTACTTGTTTCAATCTTATTGCTCTCAGGTTTCTTCCATTCATATTGTTCATCTGTTCCTCTGTTCACACTCTGCTTATTCTCTCTCTCTCTCTCTCTCTCTCTCTCTCTCTCTCTCTCTCTCTCTCTCTCTCTCTCTCTATCTATCTTGGTTTGTCGAGCGTGATCTCTAAGTTTGCAGATAGCACTAAGTTTGGAGTAAATGCGAAGGATGCTAAAGATTTTTGTTTTCTATGTGAATGAGGGAGACAAAAGGCATAACTGCCTGCAGCGAGTGCACAACCTAGGTTTGATTTTAGCAGACACATTAAATGGTTGAGGCATGACAGATGCCACTAAAATGGAAAAGTGGAAGGTGATGCATATCGGCCAAGCAAACACCAAATCAGACTATTCATTATTGGGAAAGACTCAAAGTGACTGACTTGGAAAATGAAATGGGTATTCTGATTAGTAGTGACAAATTTGTCCAACCAGAGCATTGAAGAAGAGAAGAAAGAGCAGCAATTATTAGTCTTATATAGAAATAGAGAACTAGTCCTCACACTCTACAACGCTGTGATACGGTCTCTCCTGGAATATGTTGTTTAATTCTGATCTTCAGCACTCCGCTAAGTTATATAGAGCGACCAGAAAGAAAAACAAATCTAAGCTAGGTAAACAAACCTTATTCCATTGATTAGGAGACTGAGCTTTGATGTATATTCGTTGTGAACGCACAGACTATACTAGGTCAAGTCATAGAAGTCTTTTAGATGCTTAATGTGCTTGACAATGGGATTATAGCAAAATGCTAGTATAAATATGAATACAATGCGCAACCATGGCTGGTAATTGGGAATAAAAAGGTACAACACTAGCACAAGTTTAAACTTGTTCACATATACGATCTGTGCTACCTGGAACAAACTTCCCTTAGAAATGTTTAATAGTATTTTAGTAAAGTAGTTCCAGAAGATAGTAGACATAGTTTTGCACACTCTGCAATGAGTATAGTGCACATTCCCGTTTCTCTCTTTTTCCTCATATCTCCTCGGAATGGACCGCAAGGTCTTTGGGATACTAACTATTCATTATAACTCCTTGTAACTATATCTTTCTCTCAAGCTCACTCGATCTCTCTACCACTCTCTTCTTCTCCCCTACACTTCCTTCAGAATCTCATTAGTTTCTTCAAAGATCATGTCTCTCACAACTTTTGGAACATTATGATAACATTCTTAAAGCGCTAAAAGAAAACGAAAAACGTTGATGTCATTTTGCTAATTAAGGCATTTGATAAAGGGAGGGAATTGAGTGGAAGCTACCTATACTGCTGTTTGCGGATGATACAGTTCTGATGAGTGATAATGAATGGGAGTTGCAGGGTCTGGTAAATGAGCTTGGAACAGTGTGCGAAAAACGGAATTTGAAGGTAAATGCGGGGAAGAACAAGGTTATGGTCTTTGAAAGGGGTGAAGTCACAGAGTGTGAGGTGAAGCTGAACGGTCAGGCTATGGAGATCGTCAACTCTTTTAAGTATCTGGGCAGTGTGTTGAGTAAAGATGGGACTATGGATGAAGAAGTGCGGGAGAGGGTACAACAGGGGAAGAGGGTTGTAGGAACGCTGAAAGCAGTAACAAGACATAGGATGGTCAGTATGGAAGTGAAGAAGTCCTTGCATGACAGTGTGGTAATCCCGACACTGACTTACGGAAGCGAAGCATGGACGTTGGTTGAGAGACTCAGACCAAGAGTGAAAGCAGTGGAAATTAATTACTTAAGGAGTGCATGCGGAGTTACATGGAGGGATAGACAGACTAATGAGGAAGTAAGAAGGAGGTGTGGTGTGGAGGTAGATGTGCTGGAAAGTGTAAAAAGGAACAACTTGAGATGGTTCGGCCATATGGAACGTATGGAAAGCGAGAGAATGACTAAGAGGGTGTATGAGAGCGAGGTGGAGGGACAGAGAGGGAGAGGTAGACCGAATGAGAGGTGGAAGGATGGAGTGAGGAAGTACATGAACGAAGGCGGTGCTGGTTGGGGGGAGGGGCGTCTACTGACTGGGGACAGAGGTGCATGGGGGCGGTTCGTTCGTGGCCACCCCTTCGGGGATCACGGCGTCAGACAATAGATAGATAGATAGATAAATGTGACCATGGTATAACAGCCCACAAACTAAAAGCAATAGGTATAACTAGGAACATCGGACGGTGGATATACAATTTCCTCGTAAACCAGAAACAATCAGTAGCAGTAAACCAAGTCACATCTGAGCCTTCGGATGTCAAAAGGTTAGTGCCCCAAGGAACAGTGCTAGCTCCCCTTCTGTTCCTCATTCTAATTAGCGACATAGATACCAACACAAGACACAGTACGGTGTCGTCTTTTGCTGGTGACACAAAACTAAGGCAGATAGTAAACACACAAGAGGACATGGGCCAGCTGCAGGAAGACAACAATTTAGTGTTCCAGTGGACCAGGGAAAACAACATGCAATTCAATGAAGACAAATTCCAATTAATTCGGTACGGAGATAATAATGTTGTTAAAGAAAATATAAACTACCTAACAGAATCTAACCACATAATAGAACGGAAAGACAGTGTGAAAGACCTTGGGGTGTTAATGTCTGAAAATATGGGTTTCAAAGAACATAACCAGGTAAAAAGTTGCGGCTGCGAAACGTCTAACGGGTTGGATTCTGTTCACATTTAAAACACGCGGTGAATTACCTATGATAACGCTCTTCAAATCTCTAGTGCTAACGCGGCTTGAATACTGTAGCGCATTAACATCCCCATACAAAGCATGTGAAATATATTACTTAGAGAGTGTACAAAGAAATTTCACTTCGCAAATAAGTTCGGTAAAACAGTTACACTATTGGGAGCGTTTAAGAGTACTGAATCTGTACTCGCTGGAGCGTAGAAGGGAACGTTACCTTATTATATACAAATGGAAAATCGCAGAGGGTATATTACCAAACCGGGGGAGCATCAAAGCGTCAAAAACTGATCCTATCATTTCATCAAATCTGCAAAAAGCTATCAGTACATCAAATTTTCCAGATGTGTTCATTTTGTCAAAAAACAGTTTTTCCCCAGATCATAATTATCAATGTGTAAAAAAGTTTATATCACTTCAATGCATCAAAAGTAGGAAGCCATCGATGTATCAAAAATGTTAACCCCATTCTTACTAGGTTAGCTTAGGTAAGGTTGTTAGGCTAATGTTAACCCCATTCTTACTAGGTTAGGTTAGGTAAGGTTGTTAGGTTAGGCTAATGTTAACCCCATTCTTACTAGGTTAGGTTAGGTAAGGTTGTTAGGTTAGGCTAATGTTAACCCTAACTATTTTTGATGATATGAATTATCATCCAGTCAGTTTCATCCTTTTGTCAAATTGAAAAGGTCCAACTTTTTTGATGCTTTGAAAAGATTGGGATTTTGATGTATTGATAGGGCTGACACCCTTGGAATAGTTTTGACGCTTTGCAGGCACCCCACCAAACCTACATATCCCGATATTCATGAAATTCAGTGATAGGAGAGGCTGGGAATGCAATATCCCCCGGATGAATAAGAGGGGTGCTATGGGCTCTCTGCGAGAGGGCTGGTTATCACACAGAAGCCCACGTCTCTTCAACAAACTCCCACGGCGAGTAAGAGACATGAGGGGCGTCTCGTTAAACAACTTCAAGAGAGCCCTCGATGTCAAACTGCAAAAAGTGCCAGACGAGCCCATCTTCGCAGGGAAGCGTGCTGCCCCTTCGAACAGACTGCTGCACCAAATCACCACCCAGAACGAGGGGCGACGCGCTTTTCGGTGCCGTTAGAAGTGTGGCGAACTCAACACAAGGTAACACAAGGTAAGGTAAAAGACGTCCAGACCCTCACACCATCCGTCTCTCCATCAGGTGCCTTCCCGCACCAACATATCAATTTTCTTCCTCTAGTCTCTCTCTCTCTCTCTCTCTCTCGCTCTTATGCCTCTTCCATTCCCACATCAACATATCAATCTAACCTTCTTCCTTCATCTTTCTCCCACTATCTCCCTCATAACAAAACTCTTGGTCTGGAACATTAAGATTAGCGGAGGGAAGGGGAGATGGATCCCTTTCCCTATCTTTAAAGAAGGTATCACACGAGCGCATTATTTTCTATCAACTATTTATCGTCAACATTGGTAGCTTATGAGATAAAAGTTATATATAAATATAATATATCGTCAATCAAGTTCTCGATACCAGTGCGTAAGATACGTAAATATATGTTGCCGAAATATTTGCCGGTACAGAATGAGATATAGCTCCTGTGTAATACTTCATATTTATTTACGCCCTTTATCTCTTTCGTCAATCACTTATTGCATTTCATCCCTCCCTCCATTCTTCGTCGTGCTTCTCTTTCAATTTATGTCAGTGTTCCTTCTGTATATATTTGTTCATTCAGTAGCGATATATTTGAAACCCAAAGAAGAATTTGGGACAACCTTAACCCCTTCTAAATTACTGTTGCTTCTGTTTAAGTAAATGCGAATGTATCCTACAAAAGTAATATATATGGCTCTATCACAAAGGAACGCAAATGATGTTTATACGAGCCCAAGAACAACTATAGGATCCACCAGACAACTTCCACTCTATTAGGATCAGCCCATTTTTGTCCACGGGCCATCAAAACCTTCGATCTCATATTTCATTACCCCATTGTTCTACTTTCTGATCTACGTAAATCATCTTTCAACATTACCTCACACTTATGTCACACTCCTCTCCATTCACTCACTGTCTCCCTTTTTCATGCATGCACTCTTACTTCTTTCAGTAATTGAGGACGCAATATTACACTTTATTCTGGTTGTTATTTGACGATTTTATGCAATTTAGGAAAGATCTATACGAAAAAAGCGGTACAAACTACCTCAAGTAAATTTCCAGCTCCCGCAAGTTCTTCCTATAATTGAATAAAACCGTCTGATGACAGTCAGAATAAACTATGTAGGCTAAATGCGCCATAAGTCTCGAGGGGTTACTAACTTCATAATATAGTTGCCCTCTTCCCACCCTTCAGTTTCTTTCACACAAACACTGTCATTCACTTCAACGTTCCCTAACATATAAACAAGAACATACATCGTTAATACCTGCACATAAAGAAAAACTAATTGACACGTCCAATCTCAGAATATTGAAGGATTACCGATGGAAGAACAAACACTTACCACCATCATCATATACTGGATACTACAGTGATGAAACGCCAGGAAATCTTCAGTCCATACCTGCCAATGAAGAGTGTTGTTAGTAATTATATACGTACAGTACAACCGCCGATACAAATAGTTGGTACACTCAACGGCATAAATCCGGGCCAACATGAACTCTCAAACTGCAAAATGAACCTCCAAAATGTAAATATTAGCATCTATTAAGTAAACCCTTTATGAGAAGATTCGATTCTGTTGGGGATAGCTTCGAAAACTTAGGCCCTAAATTTTGTCGTTGAGTGTACGCTCGGATACGTCTCTAGCCCACTCATATGAATTCTTGGAGCCCCTTTGTGTTTCTTTATGCAATTATAACTGGATTGATTTATGGATAGAACTTGCTTTTCAATAAATAGCATGTATAGTAATGTAGTTGATGTAAAGAAAATTATACTCATACTTTTCAAAGATTTACTTCCATAATTAGAAATAGGTGAAATCCACGAATATTTATGAGTGGGCTAGAAGCTATGGCATCCGATCGTACATGATATATGATTAATTCGAAACAGTGAACATTATTGGACGAAATATACTGACTTGGGCAATTGTTTAAAGGGAATGTTTCAAAAATTTGGTTAACGTGCCATAAATGTTTAATAACATTTATGCCACCTTTATCGGCGATTGTGCATCTCATTTTTAACTACTCGGATGCTTAAAGGGAGATGGATGTTTTTGTTAGCTCCCCCCCCCCCTCCTCTCTCTTCTCCCTGATGTTTAGCCTCATTATTATTTCAGATTTTTAAACGTTCAGCCTATTAGTTTGGCGATTTTAAGATCTTTCACCCCGTGTCATTGTCAATATTAAGACCTTTTGTGCTATTTAGGTGTGGATGTTTTCCTGGCGAGCGATAGCAAGCCTGTACTTTAAGAGGAATTGGCCTTCGGCCGGGACAGTGTTCTACAGAAAAATATACAAATTTATCTAGAAGGGGAACCTTGGGGATGTTTTATTGCTAAAGCTTGATGGAGGTCAAGGGAGGAAACTAAAAAAGACAATAGTATATAAATCGACCAATAAATATACCTTTCCCCATAATACACACAACTAAGAACATTATACGCCTGGTTACATCATTACGTTAACTTATAAAGGAATAGATAAAGTGAAACGCCAGTAAAGTTACCCATTCAGATTATAATAAGGATAAATACATACCCCTTTTTACTAAATTAAATATGTTTAAATTTACTGCATATAGGTAAACAAAATACATTAGTAGCTACATGACTTGATCCCCATTGAATTCATAATAATACAGTTACCGGTGTTGTATACAGTAGAAAGTGCATGGTGTTATGTTGTTGTTGTTGTATTTAATTAGCATTCGGTACTGTATCCAAAGCTCAAAATGTTATTAAAAACACTCCTTCCACATAATACGTCCGTACGACTATTCGAATTAAGCAAAGTCCCCCACCACCCACAAGTATATATAATTCAGTCAGCAGCTTCTCTATCTATCTATTGCCTGACGCCGTGATCCCCGAAGGGGTAGCCACGAACGAACCGCCCCCATGCACCTCTGTCCCCAGTCAGTCGACGCCCCTCCCCCCAACCAGCACCGCCTTCGTTCATGTAGTTCCTCATTCCATCCTTCCACCTCATATTCGGTCTACCTCTCCCCCTCTGTCCCTCCACCTTGCTCTCGTACACCCTCTTAGTCATTCTCTCGCTTTCCATACGTTCCATATGGCCGAACCATCTCAAGTTGTTCCTTTTCACACTTTCCAGCACATCTACCTCCACACCACACCTCCTTCTTACTTCCTCATTAGTCTGTCTATCCCTCCATGTAACTCCGCACGCACTCCTTAAGTAATTCATTTCCACTGCTCTCACTCTTGGTCTGAGTCTCTCAACCAACGTCCATGCTTCGCTTCCGTAAGTCAGTGTCGGGATTACCACACTGTCATGCAAGGACTTCTTCACTTCCATACTGCCCACCCTATTTCTTGTTACTGCTTTTAGCGTTCCTACAACCCTCTTCCCCTGTTGTACCCTCTCCCGCACCTCTTCATCCATAGTCCCATCTTTACTCAACACACTGCCCAGATACTTAAAAGAGTTGACGATCTCCATAGCCTGACCGTTCAGCTTCACCTCACACTCTGTGACTTCACCCCTTCAGCAGCTTCCCTCCGATTAATTACTGCTTCCAGTTCAAGGATTTAAATTATCTGCATTTTATTTATATAGGAAGAAAGATGCACTAATCCGTTCATATATAGTGCATTAAATTCCCTAATGATGCATAATTGCATAAAATCTGCTGTACAATCACCTGACAAGTACCTGGTAAGCAACTGAATGATCAACTTGATACAGTGAGCATTGATTGAGAGACAGCACCGACTCGGGCATGTGGCCATAGATAGTGTTGCATGATATTACATCAGCGTATCAGAATCGTCCAGTAAAATGTTGTACCACTTATCACTGCAGGCGATTATGCAAATTGATGAACAAAGTCAATCTACACCAGTCCACTATTACAATTCGGACATCTTAGCTAATAATATATTTAGTAGTGCTTAGAAGCCGTCTTTAAAAAGGTTTGAACATCAATATTGTTAGAGCAGGTAAAAGTATATAACAATATTTACCCGATTTTTATAAACAATCTTAAAGGGAACCAAACTGGTTAAGAAAGGAATGACTTCAAAAAGTCCTTCTAAATTTAATTAAAATACTTTCGCAGTAGCAACATAACTGTTTATTATTAGCTAAATAGTCTAGCAGTGCACAACATAATAGTAAAGCTTTTATATGCAGGCATAAACAAATTCCCTACTTTTTCTTTGTATTTCCTGTACGCTATTGGAAATAAAGAAGAAGGTGGCAATAAGATATTCAATTTGAGATTTGCTTACAACGGATAGAACATCTTAAAGGGCAAAAGATAATACGTCAAATTTAAAGTAAGATCCTTTCAGTAAAATTGGTCCACTTACTGTTACGTTCTTAGAAAGTTATTGTTTCCTACCATTATTAAGAATATAGTTTCTTCAGTCCGATGTTTTTATTTATGTATATATATATATATATATATATATATATATATATATATATATATATATATATATTGTTTTCTTAAAATTCGTTAGTATTCTTACATAGATTCGAAACTATATGTGCAAGTAAATTTATTTTCAAAGGATTTTGGAGTTTTACTGACATAACCCATTGAATACTTGTCCTCTGCATTATCGGTATACTACGATATAAACAAAACACCTTCCCTGGCTCCATATAAATTATATACAGTACTATTCACTCTCTTAATTATTTAGAGTACATACTGTATATTAGTTTATGTTATTATTTTGTTCTGTCCACCCCTCCCTTCATTTAGTTTATGTTATTATTTTGTTCTCTCCACCCCTCCCTTCATTTCTATTCTACCTCCTTATTTGTGTCCTTATCATTCTAGCTCCCTCCTTTTCGACTCTTCCCACTCCTGTTCTTCCTTCCTCCTCCCTGTTCCATTCTACTATATCGTCTCATCTCCTTCTTTCTGATTATTCTGTGTCCTGATTCAGCCTCCCAGGGGCCTTTGTCATGCGCGCTCTCTTTCTCTCTCATATATATATATATATATATATATATATATATATATATACTGTATATATATTAATAATGTGCACACATATTTTTCACAAATGTATCTCTTCATTTGGCTTACAAGGGCGCCTGTCAAAACTATTCCAAGGGTGTCAGCCCTATCAATACATCAAAAACCCAATCTTTTCAAAGCATCACAAAAGTTGGACCTTTCCAATTTGACAAAAGGCTGAAACTGACTGGATGATATCATATACATTTTTTTTTACCTAACCTAACCTAACCTAACCTAACCTAACCTAACCTAACACATTGATATGATCTGGGGAAAAACTGTGTTTTGACAAAATGAAGACATCTGGAAAATTTGATGTATTGATAGCTTTTTGCAGATTTGATGAAATGATAGGATCAGTTTTTGACGCTTTGATGCTCCCCCGTCTTACACTCTCCTCTCCATTTTACCTATCTAGCTATCCTCTTTAATAGTATCTAAATTCAAACTTTAACACTTCTCCCACCAAGTTTCTCTCTCTTTCTCTTTCTCTCTCTCTCTCTCTCTCTCTCTCTCTCTCTCTCTCTCTCTCTCTCTCTCTCTCTCTCTCTCCCCCCCCCCCCCCCCACCAGTCGACACAGTGAGGGCGAGGACAAATTGAGGCCCCTCCAGAATTGAGAAATCTTGGTTTGGTGGGTGGAAATGAAAGAAGTGAAGAAGTGAGAGAGAGAGAGAGAGAGAGAGAGAGAGAGAGAGAGAGAGAGAGAGAGGAGTAAAATATAAAAACAGGGAAAGGAAGACAGGAAGGGAGAGAGTAAACTGATGAAAAGAAGAAGGTAAAGGAAAACAAAAGGGAAAGTGATATCAGATAAGATGTTGATGATGGTGATGAAGACAAATAATAATAAGACGAAGCACGACGAGGAAGAAGAAGAATTAAGGAGGCAAAGAAGGAAAAGAGAAAATGTAGGAGAAGAAGAATACGAAAAGGAAGTTATAATAAGAAGTGAGAGGAGGAGGAGGAGTAATGACTAAGGCGACGAAGAAAGAAAGCATGCAGTGCACAAAAAGAGAAGGATAAGAAAATAGAGACGACAAAGAATGGAATGAAAAGAAACGGTACAGTGGGAAGACGAAAATGAGACTAACAAAGGAGTACAAAGGAAATCAAGCAACAACAAATCTAGTGACCCTTCTAGGCTGCTTGTCCTCCAAAACACTGATGATCAAGTGTCCAAACAGTGGTTTAGAGTGGGTAAGGGAACATTGGAAAGGGAACTACTGCCCTGGAACTAATATCCGTGGCAGGATTAGGAAGTTAGTAGGGGACAGAGGGGTTAGTAACTGAGGGGAGGATAAAATAAAGTTATTCATTTACAAACGCAGTCAGTCGCGGGTTTGATGCGAGATATTTGTCTAGGCGAAGTTTAAATGAATCAACGGTGCTGCAGTCTATAACATCTCGGGGAAGCCCATTCCATAAGTTGACAACTCGATTGAAGAAGAAATGTTTAGCTTCGTGTGAGTTAAAAGATTTACCAATAATTTTGCACCCGTTTCCCCGCATGTAATTAGATTGGTCGATAGTGAAGTACTTACTACAGTTCATATTGTCGATGCCTTTGATGATTTTGAACACTTGAATTAAGTCGCCTCTTAATCTGAGCTGGGTTAAAGGAAATAGATTTAATTCTCTAAGACGCTCCTCGCTCCTCGTATGGTTTGTTATTTAGGCTAGGTATCATTTTGGTAACTCTACGTTGAACTCGTTCTAGCTTTTCTACATAATTTTGGTAATAAGGGCACCAGGATTGAATGCAGTATTCCAGAAGAGGGAGCACTAAGGAATTGTAAAGGGTTAGGATAACGTCTTTGGATTTATGCTCAAATGCCCTGCCTATAAAGCCAATTATTTGGTTTGCCTTCTTAACCCTTAATTAGCGGCTCACCACATAAGTCGTATTTAATAAAGCTGGACTATGTGGCGGCGCTCGACATAGGTCGAGTGGCAATTTCAGCACGTAATGTTGCTGAGAGAGAGAGACAAGTGGTGGCAGGAGAGTAGCGAGCGTATGACTGCTCCAGACCACCGCGGCGAACATACTGACACGAATCCCAGCTCCCTCCTCCCTCTCTCACTCGCTATATAAGGAATTGTATCGGGAAAGTGGCTAATTACATGCTTTTTGCACTCGCGTTGCACGGTTATTGCAAGAAAACTAGCCATCATAAAAGGATCGTTATGGTGTCATTCGAAAGCTCTGTTTATGCCCTTTCAGGGATAGGTACTTGTTTTACGTTCTGGGTCTTATTTAGGCATGAAAATGATCACGTAAACAGCCCTATTTTGGCTAAAAACACCCCGCTGGGCGGTACATATAAATAAACCGCATAGGCCGCTCGAAAGGTGTTAACAACTTCTGAACATTGTTGACTCGGTTTTAGGTTACTTGATATTGTTACTCCCAGATCGGTTTCTCTGTTTACATTCTTAAGCTGAGTGCCATTCATCAACTAGTTTGCTTTCTCATTTTGGTATCTGATATGTAGTACTTTACATTTATCCGCATTGAAACTCAATTGCCCAATTTGGGCCCAACATGACAACTTATCTAGATTGTGTTGCATATCGTCAACTTGTTCTTTTGAGAGTACGCTATTTGCAATTTTTGTATCGTCAGCAAATTTTGAGATTGTACAGGTGAGACCCTCATCTATGTCGTTGATGTAAATTAGAAAGAGAATTGGTCCTAGTACCGATCCCTGGGGTACCCCGCTACTTACATTGGTCCATTTAGATGCCTTACCGTTTATGACTACTAACGAATGGATTTTTAAGAGAGTAAAATAAACAGAAGAGAGAAAGGAAAGAGAAGTAAATGGATGAAGACAGCGACGATGATGAGAATGGTCGATTAATCTTGATTTGGTGAATGAAGGAGAGAAAAGGGAACAAAGGAAATATGAATAATAAAATAACAAGGCAGAGAAAAGGTAGCAATAAAGAAGAAGAAGTAGTGGATCAATTTGATCATATCAAGGGTTTTTTTCTGGTCTCCCTTCTTCCTTATATTTAGTCCATTAATTTAATATCGCCAAACTAATGGGGCACTAGTTTGGCGAATTTAAGACCTATCCCCTTATTTTTAAACAAATTTAAAAACCTTTCGTGCCATTTAGGTGTCTATTATTGTCCTGGTGAGTGAAAGCAAGCCTGCAATTTAGGAGTAACCGGCCTTCCGCCGGCCCCTTTTTCCACCTAAAAATGTACAAATGTATCTCGAAAGGGGGTCTTTGAGGTATTGTTTTAAGCTTGATGAAGGTCTATGAAAGAAACTAAAATACCAATAATAATACAAATAATAATATTCATAATAATAATAATAATAATAATAATAATAATAATAATAGTAATAATAATAATAATCATCATCATAATATTAATATACAGTATGTACAACCATTAATACCATAAATAAATATACATTAACAAAATTAACACAATGCAAAACTCCCGTTAGATGAGCAGGTAAGAAATAATATATAAAGTATGAAAAGATACAAATAAATCAAATGGGGAAACTGATTAATTAAAGGAGAAAATATACATACAGATATATTGAAAGAGAAAGAAAATGGAAGACATTTACATTAAAGATAATAAGATAGTGATTGCAGAGAGAAAAAAGAGAGAGAGAGAGAGAGAGAGAGAGAGAGAGAGAGAGAGAGAGAGAGAGAGAGATTGATTTTGATTTTGCCCCGAGGGGCGAGTTTATTGAGCAGCGCCCCCCATCCTGTGAGGGGACAACCATAGACCAGTCAAAGTAGGGCTGGACTTAGAACAAATTGCAATAGAAGGTTTTTTGGCTTTAACTTGTTTATTAGGTCCCTCTGATGAACATATAAAAAGTCTCCAACTTTTGGACACCGGGAAAGTGGTTAATTTGCATAAATTCAAGATGGCCACCGTCCAAAGCTTCAATTTACAGATAACTTTTTTCTGGTTGCTCCTAGACCCTATAAATGTATTACAAACAACGTTTTTTGGCTTTAACTTGTTTATTAGGTCCCTCTGATGAACATATAAAAAGTCTCCAACTTTTGGACACCTGGAAAGTGGTTAATTTACAGCCAAAAAACCTTACAGCCAAAAAACCTTCTATTGCAATTTGTTCTAGGTCAAGCCCTACCTCTACTGCACATTATTGTCTATTACATTTTGCCTAGGCCTATACTAATCCCATCATCTTGTTTCTGGTTTCAACAGATTGGTGCGACATCTACCGAAGCCATGGAAGAAGAGGTGGTGCATAATCCCTGCGGCATTTGCTCAAACACGTTAGACGAAGGAGAAACAGTCAAGCTGAGGGCGAAGGGAGCAGATACTATCAACAAGGCCAGTACTGAACGTGGAACGCCATCAATTACCGTGTCCGAGGGCCAAACGGTGCACATTGATTGCCGAAAGAAGCATGTCAATACGAAGCCAAATAGAATTCCTGGGAAGCAGAAGAAACGTCCTGAAAAACCTGCTCTTCGTTCTCAGACACCAGACTTTTGTTTTACAGAGAACTGCTTTTTTTGTGGTACAAAAATCTATTTGGACACAAAGCATGATTCAGAAGAAGTGTATCCAGTACGCACCTTCAACTTTCAAAGGACAATACTTTCTGCATGTGATGCCAGGGCTGATGAGTGGGCTGACACTGTTAGAGGCCGAATTAACTTTGCACGCGATCTTCCAGCAGCTGACGCAATATATCACAAGCAGTGCAGCTCAAATTTCCAGACACATAGGCAGATCCCCTCCAAATATCGTGATTCCGCAGACAGTGAACCTCCTCGCAAGGGTCGCAAAGTAGATGCCTCACGAGAGGAAGCATTTCTACTCGCAATCGAGGACCTAGTCAGTGGCAATGATGATGAACAGACTACAGTGGTTGATCTCGTTGATAGAATGTCCCAGTTGTGTCCTGATGTTGAAGCGTATAGTGTAAAATACATGAAACAGAAACTTATTTCATATTTTGGGGATGAACTGGTTATTAGTAACGTGCATGGACGCAGCGATGTTGTAACTGTCAAAGAAAGTGCTGCAAAGATTTTTCAACAATTCAAAGACTCACCACAGACTGATGATGAGGAAGCAGAACAAAGAAAGATAGTCAGGGCTGCGGCACGGTTGATCAAAGCAGATATAAAGAACATTGATACTTGTAGAGATTTCTATCCAGATCCTTCTGAACTCCGGTCGCTGGAAAAGAATGTGGCTTACGTTCCGCAGTCCCTTCGTATATTGCTGCAAGAGACGTTCAGTGGCAAGTCATGTGATCTTGAAGTTGTTTCAATTGGACAAAGTATCGTGCAACTTACCAGACCAAGGGCCATTGTAGCACCCATTCAGTATGGATTGGCGGTTCAAATGCACCAGCACTTTGGTTCCCGCTTTCTTGTGGACAGTTTACACAGCCACGGCTTCTGTCTGCCTTACGCAGAAGTTTTGAGGTTTTCGAAGTGTGCTGCCAATTTCAGGGGCACCAACATATCCACTGCAGGCAGGTTTGGACAGTTCGTTGCAGACAATGTTGATCACAACTTGCGTACGCTTGATGGGCGAGGAACATACCATGGTATGGGTATAATTGTTGCTGTCACCCCTGAAGTAAGAGACACAACATCAATACCAAGATTGCAGTCACCTGAAAACAACTTCACGGCAGCTCAAATTGAAATCAAATACTACCGCAGTGTTCGCAAGAAGGGTGGGCCTCTCGAATTTAGAAAGCTTGACCCCATTTCAGCATCTGACAAGCTTGAAAATCTGGACATACTGTGGAAAACGTCATGGTTGCTTCGACCAAAACGACCAGGCTGGTCCGGCTTAATGCAGAGTGTGTGCCATGGACCACACCCAGGGAAATCATCCGTCCATTTCTTGCCCATGATTGACATGGACCCTACGGACATGAGTTGTATTTACTCAACACTTCACTTCGTTGCTGCGGAAAGCCATCGCCAGGGAACGACGCCAATGCTGACATTCGACCAACCGCTTTATTGGAAAGCGAAGACGATCATTGTTCATGAGAAGGAAGGAAGCGAACTGAAACCCATTGTTTTGAACCTTGGTGGCTTTCACTCTGTGATGAGCTTTTTGGGATGCATGGGCCATGTTATGGAAGCATCTGGGCTTAAGGAGGTTTTGGAACTTATATACGCTGAAAAATGCTGTGACCCAAATGCTGAGTGGGAAAGCCTATGCACGAGCAATCAGAGGCCACTTCTTGGTTGACACAGCCTTGAGTTCGATTGTGTTAGGCAGGGCATACGGTGTCAACCTCTCAATGGTAGATGAGGAAAGTGACGCATGCAAGGACTTCCAGGAGGCTGCAGATCTTTTGGATAAGCTGTTGCGTGAAGACGTTTCACCGGATGAAGTCTGCAGTAAAGACGTTTTCAACAGAATTTCTGAAAAACTTAAAGCTGAGAAGAGCTCCTTAGCAGAGCATAAGATGGGAAAGCTATGGATTCAATACATGGAACTGATTGACCTGCTGCGTCGCTTCCTGAGGGCACTGAGAATGGACGATTTCCTACTGTACCTCGGAACACTCCAGGAGATGTTGCCGTACTTTGCAGCGTGTGGTCATAACAATTATGCCAAGTCAGCCCATGTGTACATTCAAGACATGATTGAACTTGAGCAGCTCAACCCAGACATGTTCTGTCAATTGAACTCCGGTCTATTTGTGATCCGCCGAAGTGATCGGCTGTGGGCAGGACTGCCAAGCGACTTGGTTATAGAGCAGGTTTTGATGCGCTCTTTGAAAACGAATGGTGGATTGACACGTGGTAGGGGCATGGAGGAAACGCAACGCCTGCGCTGGTTACTTGCTATGCCAGCCTGCGCTGAGGTGAGTGAAGTTATGCAAGAACTGACAGGGAAGCATTTCCACACCTCTGAGCAGCACAAAGAAATTACTGAAGCAAGGCGTGAACGAGATAGGAAGGACACAGAGAAGGTTCTCGCATTCTTCAAGGATTATGATCCATTTCAAGAATCAAATGAACTCAGGAATATTGCCAACGGTTGTGACAGGACCAGCCTCGGCCAATCCTCATTTACTGTATGAGGTTGGTATGAACATTGTGCAGAAGATGGAAGGTAGCAATGCTTTTGACTTTTCATTTAGGAAGAAAGATCAAGTTGAGTCGTTGGGTGCAAAGGTTACAATCAGTGCTGAAAAAGTACCAATCGACCCACAGCTCCTTTTCCAGAGGCTCCTCATCTTTGCTAATAACAGGGACTTAGGTGTTGAAGAGGTCTTTGCGTATGAGTTGTCTAGCTACCCTACTGCTCTGTTCGATAAGTGGGGGAGGCTCAGGGAAGCCAATAAACCACAGCTAGGAGATGAGATAGCTGCTGTTGTTCCCAAGTCGTCATTGGAATAATTTGAGGAAGAAAGGACTGTGACCCATGTTCTGGATGGTGGTTCCTTATTGCAAAGGATTCCATGGAAGAAGGGTGACACATTTGAGGACATTGCAAGCATGTACATGAAGCATGTTTCCAAAAACTTTCTCAACCCGGTGGTTGTATTCGACGGTTATAAATCAGGACCTACTATCAAGGACATGACACACAATCGACGATCAAAAGGAGTCTTTGGTCAAAAGGTGATGTTCACTCCAACCATGCCCCTTCGGTCAAAAAAGGAAAACTTCTTGTCAAACTCGGACAATAAGCAAAACTTCATTGACTTATTGTGTGAAACATTCAAGGCAAATGGAATTGACTGTGTCAATGCGCCAGCAGATGCAGATGTCATGATTGCGAAGAAGGGAATTGAGCATGGAAGGGAAACCGTGACATATGTGATAGGTGAGGACACAGACTTGTTGGTGCTGTTGTGTCATTATGCGGAACGAGGGATGAATGATTTGTACTTCAAGTCGAGCAAGGAAGGTGGGAAATGTTGGCATATTAACTCAGTAGCAGAAGTGTTATGCCCCGTTTTTCTACAGGTTTAACTTGGGTAATGTGAGTTCTAAATTGACTGGGTATATAAGGCTGCATGCACAATACAAGATATGAGGAATAGAGAACACAAAGAAACACATGGTAGCAAGTTACATGATCACGTTTATTGATATACCACTGCAGAATACTTGTGTAAGACAATACAATAGAATTGAACAACACTAGCATAAGTGGATCTGGATGGAGCCTAGTCTCCCACTTCCAACGTTCAGGTATTAATCTTCTGATCACTGGCTTTGATTTCACAGGTTTATATACCGAAGACCATCAATGTTACTTATAGATTCATATTCACTGTTAGATTTATTACTGGTAGCTCTGGTGCACAAGTAGTAGTTCACAGACTAGATTAGACACGCATTTTTAGAGCACAGGAATTCTAGTAACCTCAGGGGGTACTGATCTAAGTTTTATATCCTTGTCTCAGAAATACATAGAACGCAAATCAGTGGGCGAACGTTAGATATCACTAGAGTTTTAATATCTGAATAAGGTAATTACGAGAGTCAAGGTCGCCTGTTAATTAAAGAGCACTTATCGCTTAGTACGTCCCAAATGGAATGGTTAAGTATGAATTACACTGGGCAAGGTCTTAGCCACTTCGTAGAAATATTAATTAGTGAATCTAAAACAGCACAGTAATATGTAGTACTGCTAAAGGGAATCTTGGGTAGTATCTGATGGGTCTGGTCCTGGTTATCTTGCGTCCATGATGTTGGGGGCTAACGACTGGTTCCGCGGCCGTCCAGGGGGGCCATATGTGTGAAGTTCTTCAATACGTGGGCAGGTCCTTCTATCCAAATCTGCCACGGAGTCTGCCGGTTCTGGGATCTCACTCCGGAACAACACAAGGGCAGAGCTAGAAATTAACTGCAGGGTAGTGACCCCTGGTTGGTGTCTAGCTTTCAACTGATTTGACTGGGGGCGGGAGTTAGATTTATAGGCTCGGTTCTGGACCCTGTAGACAGTAGGGATCTCGAGTCTTATGGACTTAATTGAGCTCTCAATAGATATGGGGACTAGGTAAGATGGTATTTACTGTTGTGGCACAGGGCGATAGGAAGCCTTTATATTTTCATATAACTGAGCCTTAGTAAGAGGTACTATTTTGGCTATACTGGACGTATTTAGGGGAGAGAGACTGGATCTACTTTGCGAGGAGGATGGGGACAGCTGTGATAGGAGCGTCTCTCTAGATTGTTCAATCTTCATTCTATGGTATAGCTGAGGTGCTAATTTAGTGATCAGAGCATGCAAGAAAGGTAAATGGTTTATTGTGAGTTAATAGAGGTTAGTAAAGGTGTTAGTCATTCATGGTTAGTTCATCGATAGGAAGAATTCCTGTGCTACCTGGCAATGACTCGAAAGTCAAAACAGGGGCCAGGTATACCTCCGCGGGGGTGGGGGTCTCCCTCCTCGGGTGGGCAAAAAGGGGGAGCTGGGCGCCCTCTCTCTGATATAGTCGTCCGGCGGCTGTGGCTAGGGGCTTGCCATATCACCAGTGTTTGTAATAACCCTCTGTGTATGAGACAGATGGGAGTGTCTTTAATACCAAAACCGAAGGTGCCTTAGCTAGCTGGTTTTACTCGGCTGGTTGTTAATTGTAGGGTTTGCTGGATATGGTGGAGACTGGGTTGCTAACTCTGCCACATTTATCTGGAAGTATGGCAATAGAAGTTAGTTACTGGCGGGGCGGCTAGCCTCGCACCGACGACCATTGGGTGCAGGGTTGTGAATGTGTTGTAAGAGAATAGATGGGATGCAAGGGGCTAGTAAAGTTCTAATGTTGTTCTGGCCTACTAAGTGAAGGTAGGCTGGATAGGAGTATATATATAAAAGGTTGGAGAGCGTTAGTAACGGACAATTCAAGGATCTTCAAGAGGTATGAGAGAGAGGCTAGGTCGGACAAGAGTCGAGAAGCGCGGGTGTCTTAATGAGAGGGGGGGGTGGGGTAGGGGGGGGGGGGGGGGGAGTTCAAGGGCTACAGGGAAATTTTGCCCCTAAGGTCCCTGGGCGTGGGGGTGGCATTAGGCTACAATTGATATGGAAGTTTGAAAAGGCAGTAGAATACGTTAGCCAAATGCTACCGGGGAATGCAACTATGGGGTGGTATATGAGTCTGGAAAAGATAGAGTTATGTGATCAGTCAGAGGGTTATGGATACTATTAGTTGGCCCTGGGAACTGCGTTTTCTATTAAATATAAAATACCACCCACAGCGGCAGTTCGTAGGGGTACTTAGTTATTGTTTCGGGGTACTTATGACAGATACTGGTAACCAGGTTATCTTATACAATCTCTGGTTGGGGTAAGAGGTGTAAGACACGAAATAAATTGGCGTAGTGTGGGCTGTGGATACGAAGGAGGCAAGGGGAAGACGTATGACAATTGTGGAAAGTAAATGGAAAAAGGTGAACACAATGGCGGATAAAAATACTTAACCTAAGGATTGCATACATAGATTTATGGGGCGATGGGTCTTCAGAAGCTTAGTCTGGCAAGACAAGATGTTAGGGAATGTTAATATTAATACTTAGTTACTAGAGGAACAGTGCAAGGGGCGACTGGGCACGGGTTACATATATCTATACTCGTCATGGAAAATGATATACGAGGTCTAGGGACAGCGTGGGTGTTTTAACTTCTAAGATATATAACATCTACTTCTCGGATGCAAGAACATACATAGATATAATTATGGCTGTCTGATGTGTTGGCATTGGCTCAACGTCGGGACAGGCATGGGTGTTTTTAATATGAATGTATATTCCTGTTCATCATCTTTGTAGTTAGGAGTGTAGGACACGAGGGGGTTAGTGTACGTGAGGTGTGGAAAATGGTCAGTTTTAGAAAAGGTAAATGGGGGTGTCCTGGAGCTGTTTAGCCCTGCGGCTTGGGCTGTCTGAAATGGCTGGCTCGGTCAGCTGGTCCTTTCGTTCTGTGGACCTTTCCTTTGGTGTTTCTGTGTGGTGTTCGTTCATGGCTTCTGTGGTGGGCTTCTCGTTCTGGGGCATTTTACTTCCCTCTCCTTCATTATAGGCTCGTCCTCGAGCCTCAAGGGTGAAGTAAAAAGAAGCATAGTCAGAAAAGTGTAGGTTAACAAGAAAAGTAGTATGACTAAGGGAAAAAAATATATACAGTATATGGAAAACATGTAAATTTAAGAAAGGACAGATACTTAAGAACACAGGAAATTAAGAAGAGGTAAAGTGTTTAACAATGTATAAAGCAAATTTAAAAGATAGTCAGAAAAGTGTAGGTAACAAGAAAAGTAGTATGACTAAGGAAAAAAAATATATAGTATATACAGTATATGGAAAACATGTAAATTTAAGAAAGGGCAGATAATTAAGAACACAGGAAATTAAGAAGAGGTAAAGTGTTTAACAATGTATAAAGCAAATTTAAAAGATAGTCAGAAAAGTGTAGGTAACAAGAAAAGTAGTATGACTAAGGAAAAAAAATAATATATACAGTATATGGAAAACATGTAAATGTATAGAATCATGCCCAATCGCTTAGGAATTGAAAACATTCGAAACAATTTAGTACAATAATATCCTCATCATCATCAGGGGGAGGGGGGTATTTAGGGTCGCCGTTAGTCTGGGTGACGGTCTGGTAATAGGGGGTGGTGGTTCACTTTCACTTTGGAAGGGCGGGTGGTATATACCGTTAGTTCTTGTCGTTAGGAATGTGGGTCTGGGGGCGAGCTGGCCCGGGGCCAGTTTTGGAGGGGGGGTCTAAGTGGTTTCGGTCGGGGGTAGTGATAGGGGGGTTTTAAAGATGAAACGGGCAGGTCGAGTCGGGGTTGTTGTTGCGGAAGAGGTTGGTGCTGGGGAGGGGTTGAATTGTGTAGAGAGTTGTGGTCGTGAGTGGGGTTTGGGGAAGGGTGAGTAAGGCTGAAGGTTGAGAGTTTACTATGATCGGGTGGTTTGGAGGTTTGGGGTGTGGGGATTTGATAGGGAGATGGTGGGGGGGGTCTGGGCAGGCAGGGTTGTGGTTTGAGAGGGGTTGAATTTAGACTGATTTTATTTCCGGGAGAGACATGGATGGGATTTCGAGGAGTGGTTGAAGTTGAGAGGTTGATTATGTTGTTTGGGGCGAGAGAGAGAGTATTTTGGGGTTTAACCAAGGTGGAAAAAGTTTTGTGGTTGGATTGGGATGGGAGTGGTATTTCGTCGAGCGGGATCTTTGGGGGGGGAATTTGGGGGGGGTGGGTTAACGGTGAAGAGGGAGAGGTTGAAAGTTTAGCTGGGCTCATGATGGTGGGGGGACCGACTGGTGAGCAGGTGTTCGGTACGCATGAGGGGGGGGAAATCACTTTGGTGGGGGTCACGCGTGAGGGGGGGATTAACGGCGCGTGTGGGAGGATCCGAGTGGTGGGGTGTGTCGGTGGCAGTGACGGTTTGCTTAGAGGTTATCTGGGGTTGGTGAGTTTGTCTGTCATGAGGGGGTGAGTCAATTTGGGGCGGGTGGGGTAACGGTGAAGAGGGGGAGGTTGATAGTTTAGCTGGCCTCATGATGGTGGGGGACCGACTGGTGAGCAGGTGTTCGGTACGCATGAGGGGGGGGGAATCACTTTGGTGGGGGTCACGCGTGAGGGGGGGATTAACGGCGCGTGTGGGAGGATCAGAGTGGTGGGGTGTGTCGGTGGCAGTGACGGTTTGCTTAGAGGTTATCTGGGGTTGGTGGGTTTGTCTGTCATGAGGGGGTGAGTCAAGTGTGGGGTTTTGAAGTTTATTAGGGGTGTGAATTGTGGGGGGGTGGAAGGGAGCTACTGACGGAAAACTGTCACAAGGGAGATTTTGTTGGTGGGGGAATAGCCGAGTATTTCTAGGGGAAGGGGGGGAACATAGTTGGGTCCTTAGGTCGTCACGCGTGAGGGGAGGATTAACGGCGCGTGTGGGAGGGTCAGGGTGGTGAGAGGTGAGCGAGTTAGGAAACGGGATTTGTTGGGGGGACTGCGGCGGGTTGGTGGGGGAAGAGTTAGGTGTAGAACAGGGGTTATTGGTAGAGGACTGATCTATTGATTTGGGGTTGTTAACAGGACGAATTTTAGGAATCTTCTTGGTTGCAGTCACGGTCTGGTTAGCGGTTATCTGGGGTTGGTGGGTTTGTTTGACATTAACAGGACGAGTTTGGGGAATTTTCTTGGTGGCAGTCTCGGTCTGGTTAGAGGTTATCTGGGACTGGTGAGTTTGTTTGACATGAGAGGGCGAGTCAAGTGTGGGGTTTCGAAGTTTTTTAGGGGTGTGAATTGTGTGGGGGTGGAAGGGGGCTACTGACTGAAAACTGTCACAAGCTACCGACGGAAAACTGTCACAAGGGAAATTTTGTTGGTGGGGGGATAGCTGAACATTTCTGGGGTCATGGGGGAAATATGTTGTGGTAGGCCTACATAGGTAGGCATAGCTAGAATACGGGGCTTGTTGGGGGGGCTGCGGAGGGTTGGTGGGGGGAGAGTTAGGTGTAGAACAGGGGTTATTGGTAGAGGACTGATGTATTGATTTGGGGTTGTTAATAGGACGAATTTTGGGAATTTTCTTGGTGGCAGTCACGGTCTGGTTAGAGGTTCTCTGGGACTGGTGAGTTTGTTTGACATGAGAGGGCGAGTCAAGTGTGGGGTTTCAAAGTTTTCTAGGGGTGTGAATTGTGTGGGGGTGGAAGGGAGCTACTGACTGAAAACTGTCACAAGCTACCGACGGAAAACTGTCACAAGGGAAATTTTGTTGGTGGGGGGATAGCTGAACATTTCTGGGGTCATGGGGAAAATATGTTGTGGTAGGCCTACATAGGTAGGCATAGCTAGAATACGGGGCTTGTTGGGGGGGCTGCGGAGGGTTGGTGGGGGAAGAGTTCACTGGGGTTGGACTTTCACCGGAAGTCATTTGGGAAGGGTGCACGGAGTCTTGGATAGGGGCTAAAAGGTTGGATAGGGGATTCATCGAACTGCGTAGGCATTCTTCTCTGATGGCGAGCATATGTTCTTCGAATAAGCCATACGGGTCGAGATGGGGGGTGATGTGGGGTGGGAGGATGTTTAACAATGCGGTGAATAAGAGTTCATTTTGTTGGTCGTAATCTTCATAGCTATACGTGGTCCTCACGTATCTGTAGAGTTGTATGAGGGTCACATTTATATCCCCTTCATACTTGATCTCGTCGACTTTTATTATTTTGGGGGCGACGGGGGAACCCAAAAGTGGATCTAAAGTCCGGATCACGAAGGATCGAAACTGGTTCCAGGTACTCTCTGGCGTATTCTGTGTCACCATTTGGTGAATAAATTCTTTAAAGGTAGGCTTATCAACAAGTTGGGAAACGGCTTCTCCCAACTGTACAATATGCAAAATTGCCATGGCGATTTTTTCGCGGTCATTATGAAGTACCACATCGTACACTGGCTTTATTATGTCTAAGTAACTGGTGATATCATATGTGTTTACATCATACTTGGGAATGTGTGCGAGTGGCTGAAGATTTCGCGATGTTGCCATGCTTCTACTGTTCCAAACTTGCAGTGTAATGCAACCTTTTATCCGAATCAAGAACCACCGCTGCCGCCAATGTTATGCCCTGTTTTTCTACAGGTTTAACTTGGGTAATGTGAGTTCTAAATTGACTGGGTATATAAGGCTGCATGCACAATACAAGATATGAGGAATAGAGAACACAAAGAAACACATGGTAGCAAGTTACATGATCACGTTTATTGATATACCACTGCAGAATACTTGTGTAAGACAATACAATAGAATTGAACAACACTAGCATAAGTGGATCTGGATGGAGCCTAGTCTCCCACTTCCAACGTTCAGGTATTAATCTTCTGATCACTGGCTTTGATTTCACAGGTTTATATACCGAAGACCATCAATGTTACTTATAGATTCATATTCACTGTTAGATTTATTACTGGTAGCTCTGGTGCACAAGTAGTAGTTCACAGACTAGATTAGACACGCATTTTTAGAGCACAGGAATTCTAGTAACCTCAGGGGGTACTGATCTAAGTTTTATATCCTTGTCTCAGAAATACATAGAACGCAAATCAGTGGGCGAACGTTAGATATCACTAGAGTTTTAATATCTGAATAAGGTAATTACGAGAGTCAAGGTCGCCTGTTAATTAAAGAGCACTGATTGCTTAGTACGTCCCAAATGGAATGGTTAAGTATGAATTACACTGGGCAAGGTCTTAGCCACTTCGTAGAAATATTAATTAGTGAATCTAAAACAGCACAGTAATATGTAGTACTGCTAAAGGGAATCTTGGGTAGTATCTGATGGGTCTGGTCCTGGTTATCTTGCGTCCATGATGTTGGGGGCTAACGACTGGTTCCGCGGCCGTCCAGGGGGGCCATATGTGTGAAGTTCTTCAATACGTGGGCAGGTCCTTCTATCCAAATCTGCCACGGAGTCTGCCGGTTCTGGGATCTCACTCCGGAACAACACAAGGGCAGAGCTAGAAATTAACTGCAGGGTAGTGACCCCTGGTTGGTGTCTAGCTTTCAACTGATTTGACTGGGGGCGGGAGTTAGATTTATAGGCTCGGTTCTGGACCCTGTAGACAGTAGGGATCTCGAGTCTTATGGACTTAATTGAGCTCTCAATAGATATGGGGACTAGGTAAGATGGTATTTACTGTTGTGGCACAGGGCGATAGGAAGCCTTTATATTTCATATAACTGAGCCTTAGTAAGAGGTACTATTTTGGCTATACTGGACGTATTTAGGGGAGAGAGACTGGATCTACTTTGCGAGGAGGATGGGGACAGCTGTGATAGGAGCGTCTCTCTAGATTGTTCAATCTTCATTCTATGGTATAGCTGAGGTGCTAATTTAGTGATCAGAGCATGCAAGAAAGGTAAATGGTTTATTGTGAGTTAATAGAGGTTAGTAAAGGTGTTAGTCATTCATGGTTAGTTCATCGATAGGAAGAATTCCTGTGCTACCTGGCAATGACTCGAAAGTCAAAACAGGGGCCAGGTATACCTCCGCGGGGGTGGGGTCTCCCTCCTCGGGTGGGCAAAAAGGGGGAGCTGGGCGCCCTCTCTGATATAGTCGTCCGGCGGCTGTGGCTAGGGGCTTGCCATATCACCAGTGTTTGTAATAACCCTCTGTGTATGAGACAGATGGGAGTGTCTTTAATACCAAAACCGAAGGTGCCTTAGCTAGCTGGTTTTACTCGGCTGGTTGTTAATTGTAGGGTTTGCTGGATATGGTGGAGACTGGGTTGCTAACTCTGCCACATTTATCTGGAAGTATGGCAATAGAAGTTAGTTACTGGCGGGGCGGCTAGCCTCGCACCGACGACCATTGGGTGCAGGGTTGTGAATGTGTTGTAAGAGAATAGATGGCATGCAAGGGGCTAGTAAAGTTCTAATGATGTTCTGGCCTACTAAGTGAAGGTAGGCTGAATAGGAGTATATATATAAAAGGTTGGAGAGCGTTAGTAACGGACAATTCAAGGATCTTCAAGAGGTATGAGAGAGAGGCTAGGTCGGACAAGAGTCGAGAAGCGCGGGTGTCTTAATGAGAGGGGGGGGGGGGGGGGGGAGTTCAAGGGCTACAGGGAAATTTTGCCCCTAAGGTCCCTGGGCGTGGGGGTGGCATTAGGCTACAATTGATATGGAAGTTTGAAAAGGCAGTAGAATACGTTAGCCAAATGCTACCGGGGAATGCAACTATGGGGTGGTATATGAGTCTGGAAAAGATAGAGTTATGTGATCAGTCAGAGGGTTATGGATACTATTAGTTGGCCCTGGGAACTGCGTTTTCTATTAAATATAAAATACCACCCACAGCGGCAGTTCGTAGGGGTACTTAGTTATTGTTTCGGGGTACTTATGACAGATACTGGTAACCAGGTTATCTTATACAATCTCTGGTTGGGGTAAGAGGTGTAAGACACGAAATAAATTGGCGTAGTGTGGGCTGTGGATACGAAGGAGGCAAGGGGAAGACGTATGACAATTGTGGAAAGTAAATGGAAAAAGGTGAACACAATGGCGGATAAAAATACTTAACCTAAGGATTGCATACATAGATTTATGGGGCGATGGGTCTTCAGAAGCTTAGTCTGGCAAGACAAGATGTTAGGGAATGTTTATATTAATACTTAGTTACTAGAGGAACAGTGCAAGGGGCGACTGGGCACGGGTTACATATATCTATACTCGTCATGGAAAATGATATACGAGGTCTAGGGACAGCGTGGGTGTTTTAACTTCTAAGATATATAACATCTACTTCTCGGATGCAAGAACATACATAGATATAATTATGGCTGTCTGATGTGTTGGCATTGGCTCAACGTCGGGACAGGCATGGGTGTTTTTAATATGAATGTATATTCCTGTTCATCATCTTTGTAGTTAGGAGTGTAGGACACGAGGGGGTTAGTGTACGTGAGGTGTGGAAAATGGTCAGTTTTAGAAAAGGTAAATGGGTGTGTCCTGGAGCTGTTTAGCCCTGCGGCTTGGGCTGTCTGAAATGGCTGGCTCGGTCAGCTGGTCCTTTCGTTCTGTGGACCTTTCCTTTGGTGTTTCTGTGTGGTGTTCGTTCATGGCTTCTGTGGTGGGCTTCTCGTTCTGGGGCATTTTAAGAAGCTCTCGGTGAAAGCATCTGTCGTGTCCTGCCAGTTGTCCATGCACTCTGTGGATGTGACACAACCTCACGACTGTATGGTATTGGTAAAGGGGCTGCCTTGAGGAAAGTGAGGGAAGACAACGGTTTCTTGAAATGTATAGAAGCATTCTGTTGCCAAAGTGGAAGTAAAGACGCGATATCATCAGCTGGTGAAAAGGCCTTGGTTTATTTGTACGGGGGAAAAGGAAATGACACCCTTGACGGACTGCGAAAGACAAAGTTTTGCAACAAGGTGGCAAAAAGTTCAACTACCGTTGAAGTTCACAGCCTTCCCCCAACATCCGATGCAGCCAAATACCACTCGTTCCGAGTTTATTGTCAGGTCCAGGAATGGATGGGGAACTGTGTGGACCCCGAGAAATGGGGCTGGTGTCTGCGGAAGGGACAGCTTGAACCGAAGACGATGGATTCGCCAGTGGCTCCTGATTCACTACTGAAATTGGTCAGATGTCAGTGTAAGGGCAACTGTGACACTCAACGCTGTAGTTGCAAACGGAATGAGCTTGAATGTTCCAGTGCATGTGGTCAATGTAAAGGACTCTGTCAAAATAGCAACTTTGATGCAAGCACCGATGATCCAAGTGAATACGAACTCCTATCATGAATTACATAATTGGCTCTGAATGACGTCATACTACGTTATGGTTTGTTTTTTTTGTTTTAATAAAAAAGAGGGACAACAGGTCAAAAAACCCATACAAGCACAAAGTGCCTGTGTCACCCCTTGTGAAAGAGACAGTTCAGCCTGTCTGTAAGGTTTTTCGGCTGTAAATTAACCACTTTCCAGGTGTCCAAAAGTTGGAGACTTTTTATATGTTCATCAGAGGGACCTAATAAACAAGTTAAAGCCAAAAAAACGTTGTTTGTAATACATTTATAGGGTCTAGGAGCAACCAGAAAAAAGTTATCTGTAAATTGAAGCTTTGGACGGCGGCCATCTTGAATTTATGCAAATTAACCACTTTCCCAGTGTCCAAAAGTTGGAGACTTTTTATATGTTCATCAGAGGGACCTAATAAACAAGTTAAAGCCAAAAAACCTTCTATTGCAATTTGTTCTAGGTCCAGTTAAATGATTGCTAGGTTTACTGGACTACCACTAGTAAGGCGATACATACTGCTCAAAGAGCCATTATTCCACTGAAACAACAGCATCGTCGTCTGGTTACATTCATATTTGTGTTTATAAGTCAGGTTGGCATTATTCAGATGTGTTATTATAGTTTCCTCATTTAATTGTCACATGGTCTGTATAAAAAAAAAAAAAAAAAAAAAAAAAAAAAAAAAAAAGCAAGCAAGCTTGTAGTGACTGAATTATTAATTGACAGGTTGTAAATAATAGCACTACAGAACTAGTGCAATCGTATGAGGAGACTATTCATATTTTCATTACATCAATGATTATTGAGATCATAGTTAGCTGAATACAATTATTACAAAAATAGGCAATGATATAAATCAACATAATACATAATTTAATACAGGCGGACATAATCATGATCCGGTTCGTTGTGCACTGGGAGCTAAGGTGTCTTGAGATCGCCTCGTACCCATACACAACGAACGTATTATAGTCTGCATGGTTGGTATCTAATTGAATATACTTAGTGGGTATTTCAAGAATGTCAGGGGGTAAGGAAATGTGATTTGTATATTAGAAGACTGTGATTAACGAGACGTGTAACATGTGGAGGGAGGTGGTAGAAAGAGAGGGATCTCGTTGGGGGTGGAAGTTTCGCTCCCAGGAATTTTCGTTCCTGTGGTATTTCAATAATAATAATAAAATAATAATAATAATAAGGGGACAACCACTGGTAAGGCAATACATACTGCTCAAAGAGCCATTATTCTACTGTAACAACAGTATCGTCGTCTGGTGTTATTATAGTTTCCTCATTTGATTGCCACATGTGCTGTATATACGTGCTCATGAAAAAAAAAAAAAAAAAAAAAAATGAATTATTAATTGACAGGTAAATAATAGCACTACAAAACTAGTGCAATCATATGAGGAGGCCATTCATGTTTTCTTACATCAATGGTTATTGAGATCATAGTTAGCTGAATACAATTATTACATACATGATGTGACTAATATTTCGAACTACATTAATTATTATGCAATAATAGTACCACAAATATATTACAATCATATGAGGGACACTTCACATTCTTCATAACATCAACGGTTATTGAGGTCATAAGTTAGCTGAATACAAGAGTCACATACATAATGTGACTAATATTATTATGTATGTGACTCTTGTATTCAGCTAACTATGACCGAAAGAGAGAGAGAGAGAGAGAGAGAGAGAGAGAGAGAGAAAGAGAGAGAGAGAGAGAGAGAGAGATAGAGAGAGAGAGAGAGACAGTATTGGACAATAAGTTACAGTGAAGTACGGTAGGCGGAAGATAAGAGAACATAAAGAGAGCAGCGATTGAGAAGGATAATTAGAAGAAGAAGAAGAAGAAGATAACAAAACAGAAAAAGAAAACAAAAGAAAATAACAAAAACAGTAGACTAAGCGGAAAAGGAAGGAATATAGGATATGAAGAGAGAAAATAGAGAAAAACAAATTAAAAAAGAGAGAATGAAAGATCATAATATATATTTACCCACAAAAAATATAAACACAAATAAATAAACGAAGTATAAGAACGAAGGGTACACACAGAAAGGGAACACAATTAGAGGCGAAAAGAGAACAGAATGAACAGAAACGGTTAATTGGGAATTAGACAAATGGGTATACCGAAATATAAATAAATACACAAAACAGCATAAATGGAAGGAAAACAGACAGACAGAAAACGAAGAACGCATAAGAAAGAGGAACACAAAGAAAACGAGGAACACCAAGTCTTCCAAGAAGAACATGGAACAAAATGAGAAAAAAATATAAGAGAACGAAAGGAAAGAAGCAAGAGTACGAGAGGAAAGAAGCAAGAGTACAAAATAAAAGAAGAAAGAGTACGAGAGGAAAGAAGCAAGAGTACGAGAGGAAAGAAGCAAGAGTACGAGAGGAAAGAAGCAAGAGTACGAGAGGAAAGAAGAAAGAGTACGAGAGGAAAGAAGAAAGAGTACGAGAGGAAAGAAGAAAGAGTACGAGAGGAAAGAAGAAAGAGTACGAGAGGAAAGAAGAAAGAGTACGAGAGGAAAGAGTACGAGAGGAAAGAAGAAAGAGTACGAGAGGAAAGAAGAAAGAGTACGAGAGGAAAGAAGAAAGAATACGAGAGGAAAGAAGAAAGAATACGAGAGGAAAGCAGAAAGAACACGAGAGGAAAGAAGAAAGATTACGAGAGGAAAGAAGAAAGAGTACGAGAGGAAAGAAGAAAGAATACGAGAGGAAAGAAGAAAGAGCACGAGAGGAAAGAAGAAAAAGTACGAGAGGAAAAAAGAAAGAGCACGAGAGGAAAGAAGAAAAAGTACGAGAGGAAAAAAGAAAGAGTACGAGAGGAAAAAAGAAAGAGTACGAGAGGAAAGAAGAAAGAGTACGAGAGGAAAGAACAAAGAAGAAGAGAGTACGGGAGGAAAGAAAATTAGAAAAAAAGAGTAAAGATAGCAACGAGAAAAAGTACGAGGAAAAAAATTAAAATAACATACGAAAAACGAAAAAGAGAAAACAAATACGAGAGGAAAGAAACAAGAAGAAAGAGTACCTAAGGAAAGATCAAGAAAAGGAAGAGTACGAGGCGGAAGAAAAAGATAAAACAAATACAAGAGGAAAGAAGAAGATAAAACAGAGTAGGAGAGGAAAGAAAAAGACAACCACAAGAGAAAGAAAGGAAAACAAAAGTACGACAAGAAAAAAGGAGAAAAAAGTTCGAGAAAAAAAAGAGAAAGCCAAAGAATACGAGGAGAAAGAGAAAGAGAGAAACAGCGGATGAAAGAGGATTCGGATTTAGGAAGGAACACGTAAAAGGAAAGGTTCGGAAACAAAATATTGGACACAGACAACAACTATACCTTATTCATCTTGACCACTAACCTCTCGACTAGAATAATCGAGCTAATATTTTTACCATTTAGGAAGAGTCAACCAGGGATTAGGTGTGGCAATTTATAGTGGCAATTTACAGTCTTGCAACACAGTCCCACCCCTACTCTGTATAACTCTCCAATCCAAGAGTGAAAAGTTATTCTCAATCTTTCTTCTATTCAAAAGCTGAGCTCTGGAACTCTCTCCTAGATTCAGTCTTTCCCTCTTCCTATGAAATCAAAATTGCTTCAAACTCCGTGTGTCCAGGCATTTTCGCTCGACCGTCCCTTGATGTTGGCCCTGTCACTCATTCAACTCTGGGGGAGGCACTCGCCACATGTAGTTCTACCTTTTGTCTCCCTTACTTACATAGACAAATAATATTTGCTCTAGCCCTTTTTGAGATACAGAGGCTAGGGGTTACAATTGCTGACCTACCTACAATGAATGAACTGTAGGATTAGCAGGATATAGAGGGAAGGAATAAGCCAGTATCACACACGGAACGTTTTCCCTTAACCCCTTCAGTACCATGACGTAATTTTCATCATAAGCTGGTTACCATTATACGATTTCTTATACCTTATGATCTACCCCTAGGTTTCAAAAGGGTAAAATAATTATACGATCTGAACAAACTCTCTCAATAACATAGGTTCTTCTTAAACTGCATACAAGTATACATCTAGCCAGAATGAAGGATAGAAAGACGTCACCAGTACTGAAGTGGTTAACATTTATTCTCAACACTGGTCTAGCAGCTTACGAGGTCAACCTTTTCTTTATATATGTGACCTAATTATATACAGCAACAGTCTAGCTTCCGATATCAGCGTAAAATATTTCAGAAAGATTGCCTATAAATACAAATTTTGACTCGAATGTTGACGACAAAAACTCTTTACACTAGCTGATCCGACGTCTTGTGGATCTGTAATATTTTGAGTCATTAATATTGAGGATTTTACTTGTTTTTGTCATTTTCGAACAATGTATTTCTGTCTGTCACTTAGGATAACAAAACGCCTACCCAAGCTTCCTTCAAGCTAAGAAATACCCACCTAAACTCCCTTCCACCCAAATTTGCAAATTTTTCGATTGAAAAATGTCCCGGCCAAAGGCCAATTTCTTCTAAGTTACAGACTCGATATATCCCTTACCATGAAAAAAAAGACACTTGAATGGGGTGAAATATATTATTGACAAATTAAGGGGGTGAAACGTCTAAAAATCTCCAACCTATTGAAGCGAAACAGGGGAGGTCGAGAAAGACCCCCTTCGAACCAAGTAGGGTAAACATAGAGATGATAAAATGAATAAAGAGAGAAACAACACCTAAATATATCATTCATCAGGATCCGCAAGAAACATTATACACTTTTCGTTATTCACCCGGTTGGCCAGTCTCGATTTATTTAATAAGGGGTGTTGGGTCGTTTTTCTGGTCCCCTTTCTCCCTCGAGTTAAGCCCCAATTGTTTTGAGATTATAAGACGTTCGGCCAATTAGTTTGGCGATTTTAAGGCCTTTCGACCCATTTATTTGTCAATATTAAGACTTTTCGTGCCATTTAGGTGTCAAGTTTTTCCTGGCGAGCGATAGCGAGCCTGTATTTTAAGAAAAACCGGCCTTCGGAAAGGGAAATTTTTCTGTCGAAAAATGGACACATTGATCTTGAAGGAGGATTTTGGGCGGGTGTTTTTTAAGTTTGGTGGAAGTCTAGGGAGGAAACTAATAAAATAATATAAAGAGCAAATATTACCGACCCATCTCCCCTCAACCCATATTACCGACCCATCTCCCCTCAACCCATATTACCGACCCATCTCCCCTCAACCCTTATTACCGACCCATCTCCCCTCAACCCCTATTACCGACCCATCTCCCCTCAACCCTTATTACCGACCCATCTCCCCTCAACCCATATTACCGACCCATCTCCCCTCAACCCATATTACCGACCCATCTCCCCTCAACCCATATTACCGACCCATCTCCCCTCAACCCATATTACCGACCCATCTCCCCTCAACCCATATTACCGACCCATCTCCCCTCAACCCATATTACCGACCCATCTCCCCTCAACCCATATTACCGACCCATCTCCCCTCAACCCATATTACCGACCCATCTCCCCTCAACCCTTATTACCGACCCATCTCCCCTCAACCCATATTACCGACCCATCTCCCCTCAACCCATATTACCGACCCTTCTCCCCTCAACCAATATTACCGACCCATCTCCCCTCAACCCCTATTACCGACCCATCTCCCCTCAACCCATATTACCGACCCATCTCCCCTCAACCCATACAGTACCGGTGACTTACTTCTCATTATATTCTAACAACTGTTAGACGATCTTATTCAGTTTAAGAAGGGCCTCCAGCAATTAACAGGCTTCGAACTATCTCACTAAACCCTTTTTACTACTACAGATCCTTTTCTCTACTGCTCAAATTTCTCTCTGCAAAAAAACAAAACAAAAAACAAGCAAAAAAAAAGCACGAAAGACACATTCTACCTGTATTTGTTTATAAATATTTTGTTCTGATTTTGTTTTTCTGAGTATTATATGTATGACAATATAGAAGGTGGGAAACTACTTTTGAGCTCGACTGTATGTACTGGCATACAAATTAACCCCAAAAATTGTCCTTCAAATAATGAACCTGTGCTGTGTGTGCTATTATTCACCCGTATTACCCCTTAAGCCGGTATCACACGAGCGCTTTTTCCCTCAACATTTATCCTCAACACTCGTCTGGCAGCTTATGAGGCTAACATTTAATATATTTCGGTCACCTAAGTTCATCTATCATAAGTCTAGCTTCCGATACCAGTGCAAAATACTCCAGAAATGTTGCCAGAAAAATTGTGATCATGGAATGTTGACTATAAAAGCTCTCGTGTGATACCGGTTTTATGCCTACCATTAGGACCATTCTACTGACAAAAACTTTCATCCTGTGCTGGGTTGGTTTACAGGATCTTCAATTCTACAACTAGCCACAAAATATTCTTTGACAATTTCAGATGAGCATTTTTTTTTAGATCCTTCCAGAAACCAAGAGACCGGAATGCGTCCCTTAAAGGGGGATGTTTCACTTTTTGGGCGTTTTTTGCATGTATTCATTATTTTTCTAGTTTCCTCCCTAGACCTCCATCAAATTTAAAAAAAATCCATTAGATCCCCCTTCTAGATTAATTTGTAAATTTTTCAGTAGAAAAATGTCCCGGCCGGTTCTTCCAACATTACAGGCTCACTATCGTTCGCCAGGGGAAAATCGACACCTAAATGGGACGAAAGGTCTTAAAATCCACTAACTAATGGGGCACACATCTTTACATCTGAAAACTAATGGGGCTAAACATGAGGGAGAAGGGGGCCCAGAAAAGCGGCCCATCTCCCCTTAAATATATTAGGTGGAAGGGAAACACAGGAGAGAGATTGAATTCTATATTTCTCTTTCGGGCTACGCAGAACCCATCTTCAGAAAGACCGCATAGCCCGAAACGTAAGAGAAATACAGGATTCATACTCTTTCCTTGTGTTTCCTTTCCAACTAATTGCCGACTTGCGAGTTTCGTTCTATAAGGGAATTGGAGCTGTAGACATCTATTGTTAACAGAATAACCAGCTATAATACGGTTTTAACAGAATAACCAGCTATAATACGGTTTTAACAGAATAACCAGCTATAATACGGTTTTAACAGAATAACCAGCTATAATACGGTTTTAAGAATAACCAGCTATAATACGGTTTTAACAGAATAACCAGCTATAATACGGTTTTAACAGAATAACCAGCTATAATACGGTTTTAACAGAATAACCAGCTATAATACGGTTTTAACAGAATAACCAGCTATAATACGGTTTAACAGAATAACCTATAATACGGTTTTAACAGAATAACCAGCTATAATACGGTTTTAACAGAATAACCAGCTATAATACGGTTTTAACAGAATAACCAGCTATAATACGGTTTTAACAGAATAACCAGCTATAATACGGTTTTAACAGAATAACCAGCTATAATACGGTTTTAACAGAATAACCAGCTATAATACGGTTTTAGTACATATATTATTACATAAAACCAAATTCAACATACTATTTATCCATCAGAAACCTACATAATTACCGTATTTGTGTTTAATATCGATGTTTAAGGCTCCAACTTCCTTATAGCCTGAAACTCGCAAGTGGTCAATTCATCCACTTGTCATAATGGACCAGCCACAATGCGTACCTTCTATATTATACAACATTAACTATTATTAAGGGGAGGCAGACCGTTTTTCTGGACCCCCTTCTCCCTAATGTTTAGCCTCACTAGGTTTGAAATTATTAGACGTTCAGCCCAGTAGTTTGGCGATTTTATTACCTTTCGCCCCATTTCGTTTTCAATTTTAAGACCTTTCGTGCCATTTAGGTATCAATTATTTCCTGGCGAGCGATAACAAGCCTGCAATTTTAAGAGGAATCGGCCTTTGGCCGGGAAATTTTTTCTACCGAAAAATGTAGAAATATATCTTGAAGGGGGTCTAGGGGGTGTTTTTATAAGTTTGACGGAGGTCTAGGGAGGAAACTAAACAAATATATGAATACATTAATTAATAGACCAAACAAACGGTCAGTCTCCCCTTAACTCCTTCCCTACCGGTGACGTCCTTGTAATTATATTCGGGCAAGCATTAGACAATTTTATTCATCTTAATGGGAGATGGGTCGCTTTTCTGGACACCCTTCTCCCTCTTGCTTAGTCCCATTGGTTTTCAGATTTGAAGATTTTTACCCCATTAGTTTGGCGATTTATAGATCTTTCGCCAGTTTACTTTGTCAATATTTAAGCTTTTCATGTCAATTAGGTGTCCACTTTTTTCTGGCGAGCGACAGCGAGCCTGTAATTTAGGAGGAAACGGCCTTCGGCTGGGACAGTCTTCTTCCAAAAAAATTACAAATATAACTTGAAGGGGGATTCTGGGTATGTTTTCTTTAAAGTTTGATGGAGGTCTAGGAAGGAAACTAGAATAATCAATAAAGTAAAAACTCGATCACAAAATTAACCCTCCCCCCTTAAGAAGTACGTCGGCCCATTAAAAGGCAACCATATATCTTACCTAAGCTCTAAAACATCGTCTAAATTTGGCGGATATCAAATATAAGAGACGTCGTCGGTACTGTAAGGTTTAAAAAAATATAACTCCAAAAATATGACAGAATAGAAATGAGCACCACGTAATGAGAAGTACTTTATTGGCAGCATTTTCCTTATTAACCCGAATAAATTAAAGAGATTACGTTGTTAATAAATGTCTCTTCACATACTGTAGTGTTTAATATCCAGTCAATTATTTATGCCAAAAATTTACCAGCCTACCATCAGTATTCCTTTCTGACTGTGTGAAACATACTGTAGAAGAAATGTTTAGAGTATAATTTATAATTTCCAAAAATGTATGTCATTGCAAAATCTTGTCAAGCTTTTATATTGTTAACACCTTCAATCAGATGACCTAGAAAACCTTGGTAATCACCAGACGATTTTATGCAACTTTGGATCAATCTATAAGCAACCAAGGGCTAGACTATCTCAAATTAAGGGGAGCAGACCGTTTTTCTGGACCCCCTTCTCCCTAATGTTTAGCCCCAATAGATTTGAGATTATAAGACGTTCGGCCCATTAGTTTGGCGATTTTAACACCTTTCGCCCTATTTCGTTGTAAATTTTAAGACCTTTCGTGCCATTTAGGTGTCGATTATTCCCTGGCGAGCGATAGCGAGCTGCAATTTTAAGAGGAACTGGCCTTCGGCCAGAAGAAGAAAATTACTCACACAAAGACGCACACATCAAAATCTACAGGATAGGCAAAAGGTCGAAATAGATAGAGAAATTGTGGAAATTGAACAAAGGCTAAGAATATCATATGAACTACAACATATGGAAGAGGAGAGGAAAGCTATTGCAGGTATAAAGGAAAATTCCAAATATTTCTTTTCATACGCCAAACAAAAGGCTAAAACAACATCAAACATCGGCCCACTGAACAAAGGGGACGGCTCTTTCACAGGGGACAAAAAGGAAATGAGCGAACTCTTAAGCAGGCAATATGAAATGGCATTCAGTGAGCCTGATGAAACAAAAGTCATCAGAGACCAAAATATATTTTTCATGGAAACCTCCCCCACGGAAACCCCTCAGATGCTGGATATTGATTTCGGTCCAAAAGACATAGAAGAGGCCATTTCCAACATGCCATCCCACTCGGCACCAGGCCCGGACTCATGGAATTCGATCCTAATGAAAAAATGTAAGGAAAACCTCTCAAAACCCCTGGCTATAATGTGGAGAAGGAGTCTAGACACTGGTGACATACCAGATAGCTTGAAAAATGCAATAATTGCCCCACTGCATAAAGGAGGGAGTAAAGCACTACCAAAAAACTACCGCCCGGTAGCTCTAACCTCTCACATCATTAAAGTTTTCGAGCGAGTCCTGCGAAGCAAAATTTCAACATTCATGGAGGCAAATGAACTACACAACACTGGTCAACATGGGTTTAGAGCGGGAAGATCATGTCTCTCACAACTTTTGGAACACTATGACAAAATTCTTAAAGCGCTAGAAGAAAAGAAAAACGTGGATGTCATTTACACCGATTTTGCTAAGGCATTTGATAAATGTGACCATGGTATAATAGCCCACAAACTGAAAGCAAAAGGTATAACTGGGAAAATCGGACGGTGGATATACAATTTCCTCGTAAACCGAAAACAATCGGTAGCAGTAAACCAAGTCACTTCTGAGCCTTCGGATGTCAAAATCTCAGTGCCCCAAGGAACAGTGCTAGCGCCCCTTCTGTTCCTCATACTAATTTGCGATATAGATACCAATACCAGACACAGTACGGTGTCGTCTTTTGCTGATGACACAAAATTAAGTAAGATAGTAAACACACAAGAGGACACGGGCCGACTGCAGGAAGACATGAATGTAGTGTTCCAGTGGACCAGGGAAAACAACATGCAATTCAATGAGGAAAAATTCCAATTAATACGGTACGGAGATAATAATGGTGTTAAAGAAATTACAAATTACTTAACAGAATCTAACCACATAATAGAACAGAAAGACAGTGTGAAAGACCTTGGGGTATTAATGTCTGAAAATATGGGTTTCAAAGTACATAACCAGGTCAAAGTGGCGGCTGCGAAACGTCTAACGGGTTGGATTCTGCGTACTTTTAAAACACGCGGTGAATTGCCTATGATAACGCTCTTCAAATCTCTAGTGCTACCGCGGCTTGAATACTGTAGCGTATTAACATCCCCATACAAAGCAGGTGAAATAAATGACGTAGAGAGTGTACAAAGAAATTTCACTTCGCATATAAGTTCGATAAAACATCTACACTATTGGGAGCGTTTAAGAGCACTGAATCTGTACTCCCTGGAACGTAGAAGAGAACGTTACCTAATAATATACATGGAAAATCGCAGAGGGTTTAGTACCAAACCTACATACTCCGATAGTCATGAAATTCAGTGATAGGAGAGGCTGGGAATGCGAAATCCCCCGGACGAATAACAGGGATGCTATGGGCTCTCTGCGAGAGGGCTGGTTATCACACAGAGGCCCACGTCTCTTCAACAAACTCCCACGGCGAGTAAGAGACATGAGGGACATCTCGTTAGACAACTTCAAGAGAGCCCTAGATGTCGAACTGCAAAAAGTGCCAGACGAGCCCATCCTCGCAAGGGAGCGAGCTGTCGCTTCAACCAGTCTACTGCACCAAATCACCACCCATAACGAGGGGCGTCGCGCTCCTTGGTGCCGCTAGAGGAGCGGCGAACACATCCAAAGGTATCCAAAGGTAAGGCCGGTACATTGTTCTACCGAAAAATGTACAAATTTATCTTGAAGTGGGGTCTAGGGGGTGTTTTTCTAAGCTTGATGGTGGTCTAGGGAGGAAACTAAAAAAATATTTGAATAAATTAATTAATAGACCAAACAAACGGCCAGCCTCCCCTTAACATACATTTCGTTGGGGGGGGGGGGGTTTGGTGTGTTGAGTGAAATTAATATATCCGATTAACCCTATGATGCATACTAATCCCTCATACGAACTATACCGAGGCCATTCTATTACATGGGTCTCGTTCGAGGGAGTGTCCGTAGAGGTCGCAAACATTTGTTGAACCACAGGACCTTGTTCCTCCCTATCTGGCCATTGTTCAGGATGGGATAGCCAAGATGGCCCTTCCCACCATAGCCGAGAACTGTGTAGGTAGGAATGAGTAATTCCCCTTATGAGCAAATCGCCTGGATTAACGTCGGTAGGGACATACCTAAACTGAGTGTTCGTACATGACGCTAAGATTTCGTCAACTCTATTACGAACAAACACCGGTAACACTTTCTTACTTACAAGCCAACATAAACTTATTTGACTATCACACCAGATGACTGTTTCTTTGATTGACAGCTCAGATGCGTAGGCCTCTTTAATTTACACGCCAAAGCTCCTGTACAAAAATGCGAGCCCTAATGGTGACAGGTAACAAAACCCCCAGCGGATCAACATCCCGAGTGTCTTCACCCTTTCCTGTACTGTACTTGCGACATTATGTGAGAATAAGGTATCATGGAGATGCGGACTATTTGTGACCCATTCCCTGAGAAGGAGATGCGCTCCCGAGAATATGTCCTGGGCGCTGTTGTATATGGCCAGAAGGTCCTGCTCACTGTCATGGGTCGCCTGTAAATTATCTATGTAAAGCCCACGTCTCAGACTGTGAACATGTTGAGCATGTTTATCTACCAGTGACAAATGTTTCAAGATAGTTGCATTCAACAAAAACTGTGAGCAGATCGTGCCAAAAAGAACCACGCGAAACCCTTAGACCGACACTGGACTGTCGATATCCAGTGGATCATCGGGCCACAGAAACCGCGTGCAATCCATGTCATCCTCGTGCAACTTGAGCATAAGAAAGGCCTTCTCAATGTCGCTGACCCAAGCATATTGGTTCAATCTGAACCTTAACAAGACCTGGGTTAGGTCAGCGACAAGAGAAGGTCCAGTAAACAGACAATCATTCAAGCTCAGCTTATTTGTGCTTGTCTTTGCTGAACAGTCGAAGACTACCCTCACTGTCCTTTTCAACACCATGATGTGCCAGATAGTGAGTCTGGTTAGTGCTGTCAAAGTTATCCACTGACACTCTCTCAATGAAACCTCTTGCTATCTGATCCCGAATGACACTTCCATATTGCTCGCAGTATTCCGGGGCCCGTATGAACTTACGCTGAAGACCTCTAAGTCGTCCCAAGGCTAGCCCATAGTTGCTCGGAAGTAAGTGCTTGTTGTCCCTCCAGGGCAACTGAACAGTGTACTGATTAGTAACACGAGAGTACTGTATTGACTCATTGAATTTTGACATACTAATTTAGCCTCCAAGTCGCTATCCTACGGAAAGGTAACCACGTCTGAGCCGTTACAATGTATGTAGTGGAAAACGACGTTTAACAATTGTATGACTGTATGCAAGTATAATGCATAGGGACGGACAAAGGTGAGCAGACGGGACGCATGCCGTGGGAGGGAGGATGCCGGGAGGTATGACAGCATCTTGGCAACACTCTGGCCCATATCTCACCAAAGTTTGTATTGTGTCTCGTGTCAACTGGCTCCCGGGTCAGTGTTGCGCGCGTGGTGTGTGAGAGACTGGGGGGGTGGTGCGTGAGAGACTGGGAGGTGGTGTGTGATGGTGGGGTCACACATTCACGTATATTGCTCCCGGCAGCTCCCGTCCGGCGTAATCGCCAAATTATGTAAGGACGCGAGTAGTTCCTGCCGTGAACGCCCGTTCTTACCACGACTATTGCACTTCCCGACAGACGTACCGTAACGGGGCCAGTGTTACGTCAGACGTAATGGAGTCGTATTGAACTACGTACGTGTTTGCGACGTGCGTAAGCATAGGCCCGTTCGACCGCATGGGCTGCCCGATTTGCGGGAACACAGGCCACGCCCATGCCACATCCCCACAAGACCAGCGTAGCTGAGGCCGCACGTCTTGGGATTTGTTAGGTCGTACCTGGACCGGTTCCGGCCAATCGTAGGCACACCCCGTCTGACCAAACACAGACAAAGACAGTCTTTGTCAACCACGTCTGTCGGGGTTGCAATCTAGGAAGTACAAAAGGGTAGGACTGGACACACATTTCCCATTCCCACTCATTCCTCTGCACCATGAACAACATCACGGAATTCATCCCGGAGGAGTTCAAATTTGTGAACTCCTTAATCAAGCCGGATATTAGGCATAACACGCGGCTTATACAATGCATCCTTGCCTACATAGAAGTCTTAAAACTACTTGCAATAGCAAACTCCATCCATCAAGAGGAACAAGAGAAGAAGAAGGAAAGGACCAAGAGGACAGTGTGGGTGTGGCCATATCTACAACGGAGGCCTGAACATGGCCATTATGAGAACCTCATGCAAGAGTTGGCCAGAGAATGTCCACTACTGTACAAGAACTTCACCCGGGTAGACAAACAACTATTTGATGAGATTGTGGAACGTGTCACCCAGATCATTCAGAGGAAACCTACGTTCTGGCCGAAAACCCATTCCTCCTGGTCTGCGAGTGGCCATCACCCTACGTTTCCTCGCTACGGGTGAAACCTACAAGAGCCTGCAATTCTCCTTTCGTGTTGCCCACAACACCATCAGCCAAATTGTTCCAGACACATGCCAGGCCATCATCTCTGTCTACGGAGATCAGGAGCTCATAACGCCACAATCGCCTGATGAATGGAAGGAGGTTGCCAGCGGCTTTGAGGAACGATGGAACCTGCCGCATTGTGTAGGAGCCATTGATGGCAAACACATACGGATCCGCAACCCCTCCTTTGGTGGCACATATTACTTCACCTACAAGAAGTTTTTTTCCATTGTCCTGTTGGCAATTGTTGACTCCAACTACAAGTTCATCTACGTCGACGTTGGTGCCATAGGGTCAGAGTCTGATGGTGGTGGCTTTGCACACACCTCTGTCTAATTTGCTTGAAAGACAGACCGCCAAACTCCCCCCCGAGGTCATCTCTACCGATCCCACTGGACCACCCACGGACTACTTCTTAGTAGGGATGATGCATTCCCTCTGCGCCCCTACATGATGAAGCCCTACCCCCAACGATTCCTCTCGAAACCTGAACGGATCTACAACTACAGACTCAGCAGGGGCCGCCGGGTGGTAGAGAACGCCTTTGGCATTCTTGCCAACCGCTTCCGGGTTTTCCACACTCCAATATCTATGAAACCTGAGCGTGCAGAGGTTGTTGTGTTGGCCTCATGCATTCTGCACAACATCCTACGAGGACGAAACCCACCCCGAGCAGAGGTAGATCAAGAGGACCCACACACCCACCAACTCATAGCTGGTCCCTGGAGGACTGACCCACCTGTAGGAAGGAACCTACCAACCGTGGCCCGTAACACTGCAACCAGGCTTGCCAAGGAGCAACGGGACTACCTCAAGACCTACTTCTCTTCCCCTCAAGGATCTGTGGGTTGGCAGGATGACCGTATTAAAGGTAGGTTCACACATAGGCGAGTCGGAGGGCGAGGCCAACGCGAGTCACACTCGCCGCAAATCGCCGTTGATGGAGCCCGAACCCAACGCGAGTAGCAGCTGATGCGAGTAAACACGCATAGAACACGAATTTAACACGAATTTAACACGAGTTTACACGAGTTTACATGAGTTTACACGAGTTTACGCGAGTTTACGCGAGTTTAACACGACCCCAACACGCACCGCCAAAATTTGAAAAATAACGGTCAAATTCCAGGGTACGAATAGTGCGAGTCTACATGAGTGTCACAGGAGTTTACATGAGTTTACACGTGTTTACACGAGATGAACGCGAGTCTACAGGAAGTTAACAGGAGTGTATATTCTATTTAATTTATATCTTGTATTTATTTATATTTCATGTTGGATATCAATCTGTATATTATTATGTCATCATATAATTATCCTATGCATATTCCACATCATTATTATTATGTATGGGTAGGAGGGTGGTGGGAGGGTGGTTTGGGGGATGGTGTGGGGAAGGTAGAAGCGTAATTGACTCATGTTACAAATATGAAGCCGATTGGTAAGGTAGTTTCGCAACCACGGATTTTCCTTTTTTTCCTTATCTTCGTACGGATACGCTGGAAGTGGATGGTGGGAGGCGGTTGGGGGTGTGGTGGGGGGAAGGCAGAAGGGTAAGGGACTTGTCACACAAATATGGAACCGATTGGTGCAGTCGTTTCGCCGCCACAGATTTTCATTTTTTTCCTTCTGACGGGACCGACAGTCAGCGAGTGGGTGGGAGGAGGAATTTGGGATTTTTTTTGTGGGTAGCCAAAAGGGTAAGGTACATGTGGTAAAAATATGAAAGCCATAGGTGCAGTCGTTTCGCTGCTACGATTTTTGTTGATAATATAAACAGACTCGTGTGACACTCATGTAGACTCGTGTGACACTCATGTAGACTCACGTGACACTCATGTAGACTCGCGATCATCAAATTTCTAAATAGTACAACGTGACTGTCACGCGAGTCTACATGAGTTTCACACGAGTCTACAGGAGTTTACACAAGTTTACGCGAGTCTACGCGAGTCAACGCGAGTCTACGCGAGTCTATGCGAGTTGGCGTCCTACTCGCACTTGACTCTCCAATTTTTGTGTCTGCACAAAAATTTTGGCCGCGTTCGCGAGTCTACGCGGTCCACCGCGAGTCCACGCGAGTCTGTGCGAGTGTCGGCGAGTGTCGGCGAATTTGGGATAATCATTGGCGAGTGCAAAAAAATCATCACTCGCGTTTGAGTTGCGCTCCGACTCGCCTATGTGTGAACCTACCTTTAGGTGAGTGAGGTTTTCCCCTGTTTAATTTGTATTTTGCTGTACAGTATATTTCAGTTTCATCTTAAATGTTTGTTATAGTTTCTTTGCCAGTTTGCTTTGTATTGTACTGTTATCAGTTACTTTTGATGTTCAGTAAGTTTGTAGGTTCTTCCATATTTGTTTTATTGTATATTTTTAAATTTCCTTTAATTACTTTAATTGTTCCCTGCTTACTTTATGTTTCATCTTTTAGTTTTATATTTCAATCAAGTTGTTAATTGTTTCAATGTTTCCTTTGTTTTTTACTGAATGTTTTATTTAATTTTTCATGATTTTCCATATTTATTATTAACCATATTATCAGTATTTCTTTATTATTTACTTTATTTTTCATCTTTTAGTTTTATATTTCAATCACGTTGTTAATTGTTTCAATATTTCATTTGTTTTGTACTGTATGTTTTATTTAATTTTTCATGATTTTTCATATTTATTATTAACCATATTATCAGTATTTCTTTTCAATTAGTCATTTCTTTTTTATTACTTTCAGTATATATTTCATTTGTCATCTTATTAATAAATACTTTAGCTACAATATTGGAATTAGAAACACACACGTCATTACAATATTGTTTTTAATTTTTAATACATGTTTCATTTTCTACAAAATATAACATAACATTATTACATTAGGGTTGCTTCTTTGGGGTCTCCAGGCTCTGATTAGGGTTGCTTCTTGGAGGTCTCCAGGGTCTGATCGGGATCAATATTTGGTGCTGGCGTAGCTGGGTTCGAAGGTGCAGGTGAGGATGCCAGCAGATACTGTTCTATGTTGAAGCTATATAGATTATCATTTTACAAACACACACACACACACACACACATTTAGTATGTACATGTGGATATGTTACAGACTACGTGTGTGTCTGAACGTTTGTCAGTATGTGCTGGAATTTGAATATGTGTACGTGTGTGTGTGTGTGTGTGTGTGTAATAAGCTTGTGTTCCCAAGCCCAAACTGGGAGCTCAACTGCGATAGGTCGAAGTGCGTCGGTGTGGAGGCAGTAGGTGGCTGGAATGTGGCAGGGGAGGCAGGGGATGTTTCCGATAGGGGCGGCCGCATCATCAATGTCTGCAGTGCTGCAACCTGGTGTGCAGGTAGCACGTAGGTAGGAGCAGGCTTGGGCAACACTGGTTGATGCAGGGTGATTGCCGGAGTGCCCTGGTACATCACAGCGGTTGGTTGAGGTTGAGGTTGAGGTGGTTGTGGTTGTGGTTGAGGTTGTGGTTGTGGTTGTGGTTGTGGTTGTGGCGCCGGAATGCCATAATTTCGTATGGCATGCAGCATGAGGTCCGGACCAACACTGGTTACTCCCTCCTCAAAGGCAGTCTTGAACCTGTGGAGGGCTGCCAGGAGCTCACTCTTGAATGGAGTTCTAAAATTGGCCGGCAACCCCACACAGTCCTTTGCCATGACATCCATGGAGGCGCGCCAATACTGGAGTTCGGGGTCCTCCACCAAATCAGCCACCCCAGCCAGGTTCTGCCGCACCTGCTCCGCAGTGACAAGGACCTGGTAAGGGAACAAGGAACAAGAGAACATTAAACACACGAAACATAATATATTTTAATATTGGATCAATTATGAATGTTAACAAATAAAATGATGTGGTATTCTGTGAAGCCTAATATGTTCAAAGTTATTGTTACCATTATGGAAAAAGAGAAGATTAACACGTTGCACAACACACGAAACATAACATATTTCAATAATTAACCAATTATGAATGTTAACAAATAAAATTATGTGGTATTCTGGGAAGCCAATATGTTCAAAGTTATTGTTGCTATTATGAAACTAATATTTCCTCTACTCACTTGCTCCAGGGTTCCGGTTCCGCGGGTTGCAGGAACAGCACCAGGAGGCTTCCCCTGCTTCGCCCTCCGCGGAGGCATGGAGATGGCTGTGGTGGTGTTCTCCTGACTGCCGGCTGCTTGGTCTTCCTCATCAGCGTCTGCTGGGGCGGGGTCATCAGGCACAGGACCACACACAGGAGACACAGGAGCATGCACAGGAGCAGGTTCGGCAGCTTGGGCAGCAGACTGTTGAGACATGAATGTATAATTAGTAACATGTAAATTATTTTTCAACTGTTAAATACCAATCAACATAACCATTCATCCTTGTAACCTTTAAATAAAATGAATAAACTGCTTTGTTTTATTATGTGTTTCATTAACAAAAATGTTAGGTAATTATAAACTTAAGTGAACAAGTTAAATTTACAAAAATAATGGCACCATTATAAGCAAAATATTTCAGAAAAAAGACAAATCCTGTTACTGTCCTGAGGACGCCAAAACTCTTGGCTTGCTATCGCTCGCCAGGAAAATATTGATGTTGTTGACTATTTAATAGTGAAAGGGTTGGGAAACAAACAAATATAAACGTACCTGAGGCATACCCAGATTCCAGGGCTTCTTCTGTCGCACGATGTGGGGCTTGAGGAACTGGAACATGGCCAGTATCCACTTCTCCCTCTCAGTCAACCTCTTGGCCCCCTCACCACTCTTGTCCTTAGTGAGCCTGCCAAACTTGGAGCTGAGAGAGGTGAACCACGTCAACAATTCCAAGCCGGTGATGGGGGGGTCCAGACTGGCTGCCTTCTCCGCCCAAACATGGTCGATGTGCTCCTTGTCTTTCTGGCGGTTATCACCCTTATCATACAGATAAGGCACATCCTGTTCCAGCCAGTCTCCCAACATACGCTCCTGCGCCTCCGTCAGGATAATGTTGGTGCTCTTCCGGTGCCATTTTATTGGTACTGTTGGCTGTTCCTGTCCCTGTCCCTGTCCCTGTTCAACGTCGTCGGGGTTTTCCTCACTTTCATCCACGTCCAACACCTCTCCATCATAGTCGGGTATATTCATCAACACTTCACCGTCAGAGGGGTTAATCGGCGAGGTTCCAGACGACGAGGGGACAGCCGGTGAGGTTGCAGAGTTCGAGGGGAGAGCCGGTGAGGTTGCAGAGTTCGAGGGGCCAGGCGGTGAGGTTGCAGAGTTCGAGGGGACAGGCGAGGTTGCAAGCATCAAGGGGACAGGCGGTGATGATGCCTGCCATAAAGGGGACAGGTGGTGAGGTTGTAGACGTCTTCTTCACGCTTCTGTTGGTAGCCTTGGTAGCCATGGTGACAGGGCAGGGCAGGGCAGCATGCAGAGGGTGGCAGCAGAGGGTGGCAGGGTGGCAGGCAGGATGGCAGGGTGGCAGAGTAGCAGGGATGGTGGTGGTCGTCGTGGTGAGGTGAGATATATGACGGCAGTACCTCCCGTTGTCCCTATATACCCCCCCGTACAACGTTGCCGCGTCTTCCCGGCAACACGCAGTGCGGCGGTGTTGCCAAACGAACGTAAACTTCCCCGTTCGACTGGAACTTTCCACGATGGACGGGAGCAGCTCACGTCTGACGGGCGAGCGGCTACGTCTGACGGGCGAGCTGCTACGTCTGACGGGGCTGCTCCCGTCAGACGGCCGTGGTGGCCCGGTCGGTCGTAAGCTTTCCCGTCTTTTGACATACGTGAGGGCGAGCCACGTATTTGATTCCACTCGAATCAACAACCGCGCGGCCTCGGCCGCACCCACAACATTCCCGACCCCCGTGGGCTACTCGTTTCTACTCTCGCCATGCGTGAGTACCCCCCCGACTGGCCGCAATTTCATTTACGTTTTGCGTATTATGCCCTTAAGTTTGACGTAATCGGTTGCCAACTACCAATATACCTTCGTTTACAAAAGACGGGAGCTGACGGGAGCAATATATGTGAATGTGTGACTCCACCATGAGAGACTGGGAGGTGGTGTGTGAGAGACTGGGAGGTGGTGTGTGAGAGACTGGGAGGTGGTGTGTGAGAGACTGGGGGGTGGTGCGTGAGAGACTGGGGGGTGGTGTGTGAGAGACTGGAAGGTGGTGTGTGAGAGACTAGGAGGTGGTGTGTGAGAGACTGGGGGGTGGTGCGTGAGAGACTGGGGGTGGTGCATGAGAGACTGGGGGGTGGTGCGTGAGAGACTGGGAGGTGGTGTGTGAGAGACTGGGAGGTGGTGTGTGAGAGACTGGGGGGTGGTGTGTGAGAGACTGGGGGGTGGTGTGTGAGAGACTGGGAGGTGGTGTTTGAGAGACTGGGAGGTGGTGTGTGAGAGACTGGGAGGTGGTGTACAAAGGAGCACAAAGGAGTACAAAGGAAATCAAGCAAAATCAGATCTAGTGACCCTTCTAGGCTGCTTGTCCTCCAAAACACTGAGCATCAAGTGTCCAAACAGTGGTTTAGAGTGGGTAAGGGAACATTGGAATGGGAACTACTGCCCTGGAACTAATGTCCGTGGCAGGATTAGGAAGTTAGTAGGGGACAGATGGGTTAGTAACTGAGGGGGGGATAAAATAAAGTTATTAATTTACAAACGCAGTCAGTCGCGGGTTTGATGCGAGATATTTGTCTAGGCGAAGTTTAAATGAATCAACGGTGCTGCAGTCTATAACATCTCGGGGAAGCCCATTCCATAAGTTGACAACTCGATTGAAGAAGACATGTTTAGCTTCGTGTGAGTTAAAAGATTTACCAATAATTTTGTACCCGTTTCCCCGCGTGTAATTAGATTGGTCGATAGTGAAGTACTTACTACAGTTCATATTGTCGATGCTTTTTGATGATTTTGAACACTTGAATTAAGTCGCCTCTTAATCTGTGCTGGGTTAGAAGAAATAGATTTAATTCTCTAAGACGCTCCTCGTATGGGATGTTCTTTAGGCTAGGTATCATTTTGGTAACTCTACGTTGAAATCGTTCTAGCTTGTCTATATATTTTTGGTAATAAGGGCACCAGGATTGAACGCAGTATTCCAGAAGAGGGCGGACTAAGGAGTTGTAAAGGGTTAGGATAACGTCTTTGGATTTATGCTCAAATGACCTGCCTATAAAGCCAATTATTTTGTTTGCCTTCTTACCAACTTCTGAACAATGTTGACTCGGTTTTAGGTTGTTGTTGTTGTTGTTGTTCCCCAAGCTGCCTGGCCGAACAGCCCCAAGGCCCCGAGCAAGGCCAAGGCCGTAACCGAGTGCCCCCACAGAACCCTCCCTGCCGACCACAATAAAGCCTGGGTGACCGAAGCCACTCCATGGCGGGGGGCTGAGGAGGGTGCGGAAACGCCCGGGAAACCAAAGACCCACCCAGGGCCCTGTGCCCCTCAGCAATTATGAAGAGAAAGTTGAGGGGCAAAGGAAAAAAGTGACGCTTTGGCTTCCAATCTTGGTAGATTGGGAGGTCAATCCACGGAAGAGACGCCGTCACTTGAGATCTAGAAAATTTATAAGTAAAGGGAACAGTCAGACTAAGCTATGGGTATGGCAGAGGTCGCTCACTTCTCACTCTGATAGACCAGCCCATCACCACATGACTAGAACCCAATCCTCTCAGCATCAGCTAGGAAAGGCCCAAGAAAGCCGCCTTTGGCGGGGGGATAGCTCCCCTATTTCAACCCCTTTCTGGGTTGGGCACCCGTTACTCGATATTGTTACTCCCAGATCGGTTTCTGTGTGTGTGAGAGACTGGGAGATCGTGTGTGAGAGACTGGAAGGTGGTGTGTGAGAGACTGGGAGGTGGTGTGTGAGAGACTGGGAATTGGTGTGTGAGAGACTGGGAGGTGGTGTGTGAGAGACTGGGAGGTGGTGTGTGAGAGACTGGGAGTTGGTGTGTGAGAGACTGGAAGGTGGTGTGTGAGAGACTGGGAGTTGGTGTGAGAGAGACTGGAAGGTGGTGTGTGAGAGACTGGGAGGTGGTGTGTGAGAGACTGAGAGGTGGTGTGTGAGAGACTGGGAGTTGGTGTGTGAGAGACTGGGAGGTGGTGTGTGAGAGACTGGGAGGTGGTGTGTGAGAGACTGGGAGGTGGTGTGTGAGAGACTGGGAGGTGGTGTGTGAGAGACTGGGAGGTGGTGTGTAAGAGACTGGGAGGTGCGGTGTAAGAGACTGGGAGTTGGTGTGTGAGAGACTGGTTGTTGGTGTGTGAGAGACTGGGAGGTGGTGTGTGAGAGACTGGGAGTTGGTGTGTGAGAGACTGGGAGGTGGTGTGTGAGAGACTGGGAGGTGGTGTGTGAGATACTAAGAGATGGTGTGTGAGAGACTGAGAGGTGGTGTGTAAGAAGATGGGGGGTGGGTTGAGAGGATGGGGATGAGAGGATGGGGGTGGTGTTAAGGGGATGAGGGGTAGGGTTGAGAAGATGGGGATGGTGTTTGAGAGTATGGAAGGTGAAAGGCTGGGAGGTGGTGTGTGTGAGGATGATAGGTGGTGTGTGTGAGGATGAGAGGTGGTGTGTGAGAAGATGAGAGGAGGTGTGTGTGATGATGGGAGGTGGTGTGTGTGAGGATGATAGGTGGTGTGTGAGAGGATGAGAGGTGGTGTGTGTGACGATGACAGGTGGTGTGTGTGAGGATGAGAGGTGGTGTGTGTGAGGATGACAGGTGGTGTGTGTGAGGATGACAGGTGGTGTGTGTGAGGATGACAGGTGGTGTGTGTGAGGATGACAGGTGGTGTGTGTGAATCTGACACGATCCATAATATTAGACTTGTCAACCATGCATTGATTTGTAAAGCAAAGGATTACGAATTTGTATATATATATATATATATATATATATATATATATATATATATATATATATATATATATATATATATAATCCTTTCCGTGATCCGGTCTCGAACTTGCAAAACTGCCGCACATTAATCATGCCCGAGAAAATAAATCTGAGAATCCACAACAGAAGCCAAACTAGAATGGTAAGGTTGTGTGAGGAAGGTAGAGTTCAAGTATAATTAACCCTTTCAGTATTCGAGGACGCCTTTTCCCTTTTTTCTGGCTAACATTAGATGATTTCACTCTGGTTCGGATGGCCCTCTACGAATCAAATGGGTAAAGTATATCTTGATTAACTGTACTTCTTTATGAGATAACCATAATTGTTTGTTCTCAATATTTGAAGGTTATTGTAGAATTTTGATGTTGCAAAGTTCATATTAAATTTTAGTTAAATTCTACTTCCATACCACGATTTAGTATTTATATATTTGAAGACAAGATAATTAGGCTATAGGAAATAGGCTCGCAGCATTATTATACATAATTTATTAGGGACAATGTAGGTCTATGGAATCCTTATACTGTACTCATGTATAATCCACTGTTGGAGAATAATGTTGATTACATTTATAAAACCCGATATTAATAGAACAAACACCCATTATAATCAATCTCAGAGCTCTTTCGGCCATCCTCACTGTTTACAAACACATTTATGTAGTATAATTAATATTTACCCCCTGCTGGCAACATAGATGACGATTTCAATAAGTCATGGGGGAGGGGGGCTGAGGGGAGGGGGGCAAAGCCCCCCTCATCCCATTGTGTATCCCACATTGGAATTATAACTAAGACCATGAAAACACTAATTTCTCAAAATCTGGAGGAAAAAACATGAACAATAAGGGTGCGAGCCTATTCCCTATACTTACCGAAGACAAATATGGAATCTATAATTTATGCTCTAAAGATCCTATGTCTAAAACTCTCCTATAGACGGCACCGATTTGTATACGGTACTCGCCACTAGGAACACTTAATACATACTAGGTGTTAGATGAGAGTTAGTTTTGTATCCCACGTACTGGGTACTATGAACACATACTAGGTGTTAGATGAGAGTTAGTTTTGTATCCCACGTACTGGGTACTATGAACACATACTAGGTGTTAGATGAGAGTTAGTTTTGTATCCCACGTACTGGGTACTATGAACACATACTAGGAGTTAGATGAGAGTTAGTTTTGTATCCCACGTACTGGGTACTATGAACACATACTCGGTGTTAGGTGAGGGTTAGTCTTGAATCCCACTAGGTCTATTTTAGGTCGTTTGGTTAGGTTACTGACAAGGGATTGGGTGGTAGGTATGGAATAAGCTAGGTACTAGGAACACTTACTAGCTGGTATGTAAGGGTTAGTAGAAGTTTGCCAAATTTGGTTTGGGTTTTACAAATTTTGAGTTTTATGGGTTTCAAGATATTGAACATTCGAGCCAGGTTTCGTGCCAATACCTTATTATCGCCATTTTACGCCTTTTACCCCGCAATTTCCCTGATCTTCATAGCCCTCCCCACTATCGAAGGGCGTGTCTTAACATCGATCGAAAATAGGGAAAACATTTTTTTCCGAGATTTCGAATTAATTACAAACGCTATATATTGATGCAAATGAACTAAATATAAATGAAACACTGGGAAAAATCGTGGTGGTATAAAAATAAATATTTTACAAATTTTGTTTCAACCATCGGAAGTGCATTATATGTGCATTGTATGTGCATTATATGTGCTGTAAAAAAAAAATCGAAAAATAAAAATCTCGCTATGACTCTCCCTATCGACGGCGGTAAAACTCTAATTAAGCCCCGCGCGTCGCCCCTCGTTCTGGGTGGTAATTTGTGCAGCAGACTGTTCGAAGGGGTAGCACGCTCCCCTGCGAAGATGGGCTCGTCTGGAAAAGAGCACAGAAACCGACTAGAAAAACTATGCTAGACAAACAGTATTCAGAGTCATACGAGATATGTCGGCTCTATCCAATTAAACAGTAAATCAACTCACAAATTTTTAGTGAACCCTTTAAATCTACAGCTATTATCTCGACTCCAAAATCATATGCAAACCAAGTACATAATATTGAACTGATCTTGTGCAATCTCTGGCTTTGGTCCATATTATAAGTTAATACAAGAGTTAAGCAACAAACTGTTCCTCTGTACATTTTCAGCCAACTGCTGCAACTATTAATAAACCGTATATCATTATACACAAAGACAGAGAGAGAGAGGGTAATTACACAGAGTTGCACAGATATTCAGACCACCGATCTTGCGGTCTCTACTAGGTGGTCCGGCCTTAATATTACTAGGCACTACAGTACAAGGAACGATGTAGTTGGAGGGGTATGTGATTGTGAGTAAACTGGAGGTACACAGAATAATATATGAGTTATGCCATAAATATAATTTTCTATGTTGTACGCACTTATAGAAAAAGGTTAATTTGAAGGTAGACAAATATATTGTTGGAGGCGAGCCAAAGCCTTTCACACACACACTTTCACTCTAAGTTACACATCCCTTAACACTATTTGGCCCGATTTTGTTTAAATCTCCCTTGCTCCACTACTATGAAGATTTGAAGATGTTTCACCCCATTCAATTGTCGATAATGATCGAGACACTTCACCCAATTCAGGTATATAATGTTTTCTCTGGGCGAGTGAAAGCGAGTTCGGCCATCGGTCGGGACATATTTCTATTGCAAAAATGTGCAGCTTTAGCTCGAAGGGAAGGCGCTTTTGTTAGCTATCAGTAACTCACGTAACTTAATGGCGGGCGGGTGCCCGACCCCGAAAGGGGTTGAAATAGGTGAGCTATCCCCCCGCCAAAGGCGGCTTTCTAAGGCCTTTCCTAGCTGATGCTGAGAGGATTGGGTTCTAGTCATGTGGTGATGGGTTGGTCTATCAGAGTGAGAACTGAGCGATCTCTGCCATACCCATAGCTTACTCTGACTGTTCCTTTAACTTATATATTTTCTAGGTCTCAAGTGACGGCGTCTTTTCCGTGGATTGACCTCCCAATCTACCAAGATTGGAAGCCAAAGCGTCACATTTTTCCCTTGCCCCTTAACTTTCTCTTCATAATTGCTGAGGGGCACAGGGCCCTGGGTGGGGCTTTGGTTTCCCGGGCGTTTCCGCACCCTCCTCAGATCCCCGCCATGGAGTGGCTTCGATCACCCAGGCTTTATTGTGGTCGGCAGGGAGGGTTCTGTGGGGGCGCTCGGTTATGGCCTTGGAATTGCTCGGGGCCTTGGGGCTGTTCGGCCAGGCAGCTTGGGGAACAACAACAACAACAACAACAACTTAATGGCGAATAAGTAGGGGACAGACTAGAATACACTGCTCGAAAATGGCAAACGCAACAAAAACACTCAATAAGAGTATACAATATTATAATAACCCTCAAGATACCGGACCATACATCGTTAAGCAACAACGTTCCCCAAAGTGTTGCGGATTGTATTAAATGCATACAGTAGAATTAATTAAGATTACTCATAATAACTCACAGTAGATTCCCTGGAAGAGGCCCTAGGGGGCCTGTGGCTTCAGTATGGCAGCCTGAACACTAATTATTTGTTGGCTGCGTGCGGTGTTAATTCGTACTTTGTAATTATATTTCTGGTCCTGATTTTTCCAAAATTTGTCTAGCCTAGACTCGAACTGTTCAACCGAGTCATCACTCACCACCCACTCTGGCTACTCATTCCAGTTGTTAACAACACGATATGGAAACAAAAACTTGTGAGCTTGTCATCAATGACCACCCCAATATCCTTTTCCACTCCAGGTCTCTTGATGCCAGTGTACATACTATATCCCTTGTCCTCAACATGGGTCCTTCCTATTCTCATGTACCTGCTCCTCTCTGAGTGAACATTTAAGAGCCCCTTTTCCATCCATTCTCTGAGCTCATCCAGGTCCTCCTGCAGCTTGATATTTGGTAGGCTACTTGCTCTATATTTTCATAAAAACCTTGGTGTCATCTGCATATAGAAACACCTCACTGCCATGCCTGACTGCTTCTTGTAGGTCATTGATGAACATAATAAAGAGCAGGGGACCCAACACTGAGCCCTGTTTGACGCCACTTGATACGTTCCTCCAGTCTGATGCCTCGCCATTCACCATCACCCTCTGTGCAAACCTGTCAAGAAGCTCTGGATCCATTTCAGTGCTTTACCTCCAATCTTGTAGCTGGACGCTTTTTCTAGCAATCGTTTGTGAGGTATCCTGTCAAAAGCCTTCATGAAATCCAAGTAGACCATATCCACAGCCAGTCTGTTGTCAATAGCTTCGGTCCACGTGTCGAGCACCTTCATAAGTTGCAGCACTGTTGCTCTGCCAGAAATGAAGCCAAACTGTTCATTACTGAATAGCCTGTTCTCGATCATATGCAAACTTATTTCCTCCCTCAACAGTGATTACATCATTTTGCAGAACCCACTTGTCAGGCTGACTTGCAGGTCTGTAGTTTCCTGGATCGAATTTATTCCCTTTCTTGAAAATCGCTGTGACATGAGCAATTTTCCAGTCCTCTGGTACCACACCCTCCTGCAATGAGCTACTGTACAGTATCCCTAGAGGCTCCAGCAATTCTTCCATCAAGTCCTTGATTATCCTAGGGTGTATCCCATCTGGTCCAGGTGACTTGTTTCTCTTGAGCCTTTGTAACGCCTTCCTTATTTTATCATTTGTGATTTCTATGTGGTCAAACCTTAGTACCCCTCTTGTGGTACGGTGAATCTCCATTCGATGAAGAACCCTGCAAATTGTTCTGAAAGAATGTCTGCCTTTTCTTTGTCTCTTGTTGCCTTTCCGGTTTTCCCGCATCTTTATATAAGTCACCAATACGATATTTACATCTAGACTTTGACATTAAGTACTTCCAGAATATTTTGAAAACAACACCATCAAACTGTAATGACATATTAGACAGAAGTTGAGGAAACATGCCAAGTAATCTATGTCATATTTTACTTCATTAATGAGCTATATGCATTAACATTGATGTAACAGAAACTGGGATGTAAGGAGAGCATAATTATATAGGCATAAAATCATAACATTTGATGAATTACATAATGGAAATATAATATTGCATCGCTATAAACAACTTCATGGACCTTTATTCCCCATTGCTGACAACAAATAGAAAATATCATGGAGTACCTACTTGTAACTCTTTGTAAGACCCGGTCCGGGGTTGAAAAAAAAGTGTTTGCTAGGGATTAAGACAAGGTTAGTAAAATGGAAGGCTCTCTCTTTTTGTGTTGACACTGGTTTGATGGTGTGTGTATGGCGTGTTTTTTTTTTTTTTTTTTTTTCCATTTGAATAATGGAGACAAAAGGCATAACTGCCTGCAGCGAGTGCCTCCCCCAGATTTGAAAGAGTGACAGCTGACAGGGCCAAAATCAAGGGGCATTCGAGCTAAAATGCCTGGACACACGAGGTTTGAAGCAATTTAAGTCATAGGAAGAGGGAAGGACTGATTCTGGGAGAGAATTCCAGAGCTCAGCAGTTGAATAGAAGAAAGTCTGAGAATAGCATTTCACTCTTGGGTTGGAGAGTTGCACAGAGTAGGGGTGGGATTGTGTTGCAAGGCGGCTACTACGTACCCTACGTAGAGGAGGTGGTATACACTGGGAAAGCTGCGAAGAACACTGATTATTGTAGTAGCGATAGAATAGCGAGAGAGATGCAACATTGCGGCGAAGAGAAAGAGATTGCAGAGAGTTGGTGAGTGGATGGGAGTTGATGATACGGAAGGCTTTCCTTTTTACTTTGTCTAGGAGTGTGGTGTGAGAGGATCCAACTCACACATGTGAACAATACTCAATACAAGGACGCACTGTGCCCCTGTAAAGAGCAAGAAGCTGCGCAGGGGGTAAAGAACCCCTTAAGGCGGTTGAGCACACCCAGCTTCTGGGAGGCTGCCTTAGCAAGACTGGTAATATGGTCCTTAGACTGAGAGAAAGAAAATGGAATGTACGCTTCCATGCCCGAGAGGATTACCTCGGTAATGGGTTCAGCACTCTTCGAGGGTCCTCGGCCACGGAAGCAAAAGTCATTCTGTGGGAAATCAAAGTACTGCCGGAGAGCCTCCTAGTCGGCAGCGCCAAAGTGCCACAAGTGCTGCCGGCTGAGAAGATCGGGTGGCCGTACTGAAGAGATAGGACAGGTGACGGAGATAAGTTTATGGTCGGAGGAGCCCAAAGGAGAGAAAAGATTGACAGTATAAGAAGAATGGTTAGAAGTCAGAAATAAGTCAAGAATGTTGGGCTGATCTCCGAAGCGATCCGGAATACCAGTGGGTTGCTGGACCAGCTGCTCTAGATAATTTATGATTGAAAAGATGTAGGCTTGCTCACCAGGTTGGTCAGTAGTGTGAGAGGAGAGCCATTGGCGGTGGTGAACGTTGAAATCGCCTAAGATGAAAATTTCAGAAAAGGGAGAGATGGATAGAATGTGTTCCACTTTAGAGTTTACATAGTCAAAGAATTTGGGAAAGTCAGTAGAGTTAGGGGAAAGATAGACAGCACAGAAATATTTAGTATGAGAATGACAGGATAGTTTGAGCCACAAAGTTGAGAATTCAGAGGAGTCGAAATCGGGAACACGAGAGCAAGTGAGTTTGTTGTGCACGTATGCACAACATCCGCCTTTGGCTTTGAAACTAGGATATAGAAAGTAGGAGGATACAAAGAAAGGTCTGCTGGAAGTTGTCTCAGATACTTGGGTTTTGGTGAGGAAAAGAAGATCAGGTTTGTAGGAGGAGAGATGGTGTTCGACGGAGTAAAAATTAGAGGAAAGTCCGCGAATATTGCAAAAGTTGATAGTAAGAGTGACAGAGCATTTCGAGGGGTCATCAAGGGAAGGTCGGGCAGGAGTAGGGGCATTTATGGTCCCCCCCCCCCACCTGGGGACTCCGAGGCTGGGTCTGTATTCAACATATTTTTTAATAATTTTGAAGGAGGAAGTGTGGTGTGCATGTTAAGTGTAGTGAAGTAGATAGGAGGAGGAGGTGTTTGTGAGAGCATGCTGGACTACTCAGTGTAAGTGAGGAACAAAGGAAAACAGTAAGAGAGGCCAAACAAATGAAACAGGAGTTCCAGCGACTCCTTATCAAATGCCTACAGACACTCCTGGGTATAGCCCTGTTCGATTGGTGCCTGCAATCTACCCCCATTTCCCCTATTAGTTGCCTTGTACGACACGCAGTAGGATGCGTGGGCATATTCTTTTTTTCCTCCACCATAGGATGGAGGCCCCCTTACCCCCAGGGGGGGCACATGTGTATGTGTCTGTGTGTGTGTGTGTGTGGGAGAAGTGGATATCTCTATATATATATATATTTTTTTTTTTTTCTAGGTGTTTGAGGGAGGCAAAAGGCAGAACTGCCTATAGCGAATGGCTCCCCCATAGTTGAAAGAGTGACAGGGCCAAAATCAAGGGACGTTCGAGCCAAAATGCCTGGACACACGGAGTTTGAAGCAATTTAAGTCATAGGAAGAGGGAAAGACTGATTCTGGGAGTGAGTTCCAGAGCTCAGATGTTGAGTAGAAGAAAGTTTGAGAGTAACGTTTCACTCTTGGGTTGGAGAGTTGCACAGAGTAGGGGTGGGATTGAGTAGCAAGACGGGTACCACGTGCCCTACGTAAAGGAGGTGGTATACACTATGAAAGCTCTGAAGAACACTGATTATTATAGTAACGATAAAATAGTGAGAGAGATGCAACATTGCGGCGGAGAGAGAGAGATTGCAGAGAGTTGGTGAGTGGACGGGAGTTAATGATACGAAAGGCCTTCCTTTCAACTTTGTCTAGGAGAGCGGTGTGAGAGGAACCTCACCAAACATGTGAACAATACTCAATACAAGGACGCACGATGCCCCTGTAAAGAGCAAGAAGCTGTGCAGCGGTAAAGAACCTCCTAAGGCAGTTGAGCACACCCAGCTTCTGGGGGGCTGCCTTAGCAAGACTGGAAATATGGTCCTTCCAAATGAGAGCAGAAGAAAACGCGACACAAAGAATATTGAGAGAAGATGAAGGATTGATTTTTATATTATTGAAGAATATATATATATATATATATATATATATATATATATATATATATATATATATATATATATATATATATATATATATATATGGAGTAAGGAGAAGAGGGAGGGGAGTTAAGGGTACAGCATGGTGGACAGAAGAGACAAAAATAGCTGTGGAAGACAAGAAGAAAGCGTATAGAAAGTGGTTGGGTAGTAGAGGGAATGAAGATTTGGAGAGACAGAAACGAGCGAGGTATGTGGAGAAAAAGAGAGTGGTGAAGAGAGTAGTGAAGGAAAGTAAGAGAAGAGTAGATGAGGAATTTGGAAGGAATCTGAGTGTAAAATGGAGGGAGTGTAAAAAACTGTTCTGGAAAGAAGTAAACAAAAGTTTGGGAAGGTAGCAAGGGAAACCGTAAGGGATTGAAAGATAAGAATGGGAGAGTGCTAGCCGAGATAAGCAAGAGAGAATCGAAAGATGGAGGGAGTACTTCAACGAATTGCTATATGTAAGGAATGAAGCGCCAGCAAACATAGTTGAATGGGGTATGGGAGGGAGAAGAAGAGAAGTAGTGGAGGAGGAGGTGGGGATCAGGAGGTCAGAAGTGTGTGAAGCCATGAAAAGAGTGAAGTTGGGGGAAGCACCAGGAATAGATGGAGTGTGTGGGGAAATGCTGAGGTATTGTGGTGAGATACTGATCGAATGGGTATGGAAAATGTACAAACTAGCATGGGAGAAGGAGAGTGCACCTGATGACTGGAAGACAGGCATAATAGTCCCCCTGTATAAGGGTAAATGGGAAAGAGGAGTGTGTGTTAACCACCAAGGAATATGTCTTCTAAGCGTAGTAGGGAAGGTGTACAGTAGGGTAGTGATTGAGAGAGTTAGAGTGAGAACGAAGAAATGGATAGGTGATGAGCAGGGCGGTTTTAGGAAGGGAAGAGGATGTGTAGATCAGATTTTTACCCTGAATTGTGTTGTGGAGAAATATCTGGAGAAGCAACAAAAGGTGTATGTTGCCTTTATGGACTTGAAGAAGGCCTATGACAGAGTGGATAGAGAAGGTATGTGGAAAGTACTTAGAATATACGGAGTAGATGGCAAGTTGCTGAAAGCAGTGAAGAGCATGAATGAGGGTGCAAAGGCGGCAGTACATGTGGAGAATGAGCAGAGCGAGTTCTTTGACCTGAATGTTGGGTTGAAACATGGGTGTGTGATGTCCCCATGGTTGTTTACTGTATATATGGATGGGGTCATGAAAAAAATACGAGGAAGAGCAGTGGATGTTGGTGTATCACTGATGAGGGAGGGAAATGAGTGGAAGCTACCCGTAGCCTACTGCTGTTTGCTGATGATACAGTTATGATGAGCGATAATGAATGGGAGTGGGAGAGTCTGGTAAATATGTTTGGAACATTGTGCGAAAAACGGAATCTGAAGGTAAATGCGGGGAAGAGCAACATTATGGTCTTCAAAAGGGGTGAAGGAAAGATACCTACTAAAAGGCAGGGATCTTTACTTTGTGTTTGTGGACCTGGAGAAGGCCTTTGATAGGGTACCTAGAGATGTTGTACAGTGGGCTATGAGGAAACTTGGTGTGGAAGAGTGGCTGGTGCGTGTGATAATGAAGATGTATGAGGATTCGCGAAGTTCGGTGAGGGTGAAAGGTGTACTGAGTGATGAATTCGCAGTCCGTGTTGGAGTCCATCAGGGTTCAGTGTTAAGCCCCCTCCTCTTTATTATGGTCTTGGAGGCGCTGTCTAGAGTTTTTAGAGGCGGACTCCCGTTGGAACTGTTTTATGCAGACGATTTAGTCCTAATAGCTGACAGTATGCAGGATGCTGAGGCCAAATTCAGAAAGTGGAGAGAGGGCATGGCGAGCAAGGGTTTAAGAGTCAATATTAACAAAACCAAGGTTATGCATTGTAGTTTGAGACGAGGCAATGTGGAAAAGAGCGGTGCATACCCATGTGCAGTGTGTGGAAAGGGAGTGGGCGTTAACTCAATTCAATGTAGCATCTGTCGATGTTGGGTACACCATGGGAGTAAGCGCTGTAGTAGAATAAAGGGGCCCCTGCCGAAGGATAAGTCAGAAATAGAGAAATTTGAGTGCGTAGTGTGCAAAGGCGAGCTTGTGTTAAGTGATGATCCTGTGGCTGTGAATTTTGGAAATGAGTCTTTGGAGCTGGTGAACAAGTTTTGTTACCTAGGAGATACCATCTCTGCCGGTGGTGGGGCCGAGGCTGCCACTGTTGCTAGAATTAGGTGTGGCTGGGGGAAGTTCAGAGAATTGATACCAATCCTGACCATGAAAAGAATGCCTCTCCCCCTGAAGGGAAAGGTGTATGCCTCATGTGTTAGAAGTGCAATGACGTATGCCTCAGAAACATGGGCCGTTAAAGTAGAGGATGTCAACAGAATGGAGCGTAATGAGATGAGAATGGTGAGATGGATGTGTGGGGCCAGGCTACAGGATAGAATAACAAATGTTGAGCTGAGGAGACGTTTAGGTATAAAGAGTATTAGCGAGGTGATGCGTACAAGTAGACTGGGATGGTATGGACATGTGGAGAGAATGGATGAACAAAATTGGGTGACAAAATGCAGGTCTGTGATTGTGGAGGGAGCTGCACCAAGGGGTGGACCGAGGAAGACCTGGGATCGGACTATACGCGCCGATCTCAAATCCAAGAACTTGACAAGTGAAGCAGCCCTTAACAGGGTTGCCTGGAACGCCGCCATTAGGACAAGAGACTGAAACTGCACTTATGTGTGGAACACTCAGTCTTAAAATGTTATGTATGTATGTATGTATGTAAGCCACAGAGTGTTAGGTGAAGTTGAACGGTGAGGCTATGGAGAATGTCAGCTCATTTAAGTATCTGGGCAGTGTATTGAGTAAAGATGGGACTATGGATGAAGAAGTGCGGGAGAGGGTGCAACAGGGAAAGAGGGTTGTAGGAATGCTGAAAGCAGTAACAAGAAATAGGGTGGTCAGTATGGAAGTGAAGAAATCCTTGCATGACAGTGTGGTAATCCCGACACTGACTTACGGAAGCGAAGCATGGACATTGGTGGAGAAACTCAGACCATGAGTGAGAGGGGGGAAATGAGTTACTTAAGAAGTGTGTGTGGAGTTACATGGAGGGATAACAGACGAATGAGGAAGTAAGAAGGAGGTGTGGTGTGGAGGTAGATGTGCTGGAAAGTGTGAAAAGGAACACCTTAACCCATTATGCGCGCGTAGGGTGTAGTGAACACCACAGTTCTGGGCGGCAATATTAGGCTCCATTCCTGCCTATAATCATAATTTTACGATAAATATCGTTATTACTTATTCATATGCACCTATTTTACCTTTGTTATGAAAATAATAATCTGTAACAACAATAAAACAAGTGGGAATATAATTTTTCTGGTCAAAATCGGGAATTGTTAGCGAGCGGTTCATTCATCAAGTGTGAGCAAGCTGGCCTCACACCCTTCTCTCTATAAGCCTGGAGAGTGACTGAGGCCTGTATATCTCTCACTCTCTCTTTCCCACACATAGACATACACATGACCACACCCTGCAACCGGCTTGCAGATGTTAGCACGAAAATATACCAATGTATAAGGGATTAACAGGGAAAATAGGTGATAATTGAAGGGGGGGGGGGGAAAGGAGGGGATGTGGAGGAGTGATATGAGATATGGAGGAAGAAAAACAAATTTAAGTGCTACTGGGGCCTTTTAAAATGTTTGTTTAGGCCTTCCCTCTTAAGAGCTTTCTCACCATTGCCCAGTAAAACCTATTCAGAGTGTTCTCACCATTCCCGGGTTAAGATGGTTCGGCCATATGGAACATATAGGAAACGAGAGAATGACTAAGAGGGTGTACGAGAGCGAGACGGAAGGACAGAGAGGGAGAGGTAAACTGAAAGCGAGGTGGAAGGATGGAGTGAGGAAGTATATGGATGAAGGCGGTGCTGGTTGGGAGGAGGGGCGTCGACTGACTGGGGACAGAGGTTCATGGGGGCGGGTCGTTCGTGGCCACCCCTTCGGGGATCACGGCGTCAGGCAATAGACATATATATATAATGAATATGAAGACCAAAGCGAACAGAAACATATTTATTTATTGGCAACGTTTCAACACTAATCTTGTGTCATTTTCAAGCCTAAAAAGAGAAAGAATAAAACCTATCCTGAGTATCATAATGTCATCACATGTTAAAATTGGAAATGTGTTCAGAAGATAAATTTAAAGAAAATAGAGCTGAGGTTTATCACATCAAGATATTATAAGTTGAGATACTGTATATGATAAGTAAAAAGGAATAAAGAGTGAAAATAATGTATACAATAATAAATATTGCTATGCAAAATATGAACGTATTGGGGGACAACAATGACTAATAGAAAACATTGAAAAGAAGCGTTAATTGTCGAAATCTTAGTATGGAAAGAAGCGAGGGAGCAGATTTAGAACAATGAAACAAAATTAGTTAATTTAAAGTTAGATCTGATGTGGGTGCATGCGAATTTAAAAGTGTCATGGAGTGATAGGAGCGGGATCAATTAAAATAAGAAAATAGGAGTACAAATGGGCAAATATATATATATATATAAATATATGCCTACACACGTACCTAATATTAAAAGCACAGGACACTAAAAGCAGAGGAGGGGCTTGGTGGGTGCCATGAGACGGGCGGAGGTGGTGGGTGAGGAGGGACTCTGCTGTCACACGTGTCATGTCGTCTGTTGCACTGAACAATATGGTAAAATCCTGGCTATTTAAAGTATGGTCTGAGGTTTCGCTGTGGATTCGGATAGCAGAATATGATGGCTTTGACAAAGGGAAATGTGTACGGTAAGATCGACCCTTGTGTTCCAAGATCCTCGTTGAAAGTTGACGATTGGTTTGACCAATATACGTAGCATTACAGCTACTACACTTGTACTTCTATACAACTGAGGATTGTAGAACACAGCTGGGAGATTGTAATTTGTGGCTTAAATATTTCCCTGAATGAAATATGAGGAAAGAACTCGGAGATCAGTTTTTGAACACTGTGCTTTAATGCGAAGCTTTGTTTACCAAGAAAGGGGCAGGACAAATACAAAGAGGCCTTATTGACTGTATATTGATCTTTGGCGAGGGAAAATGTATTTTTTGAAGCTAGGTAGGCTACCAATACATATGTCAATGAACATTAGTGGGAAGCCGTTCGCACTTAACATTTTCTTCAAAAACTGAAATTCGTTATGCATGGACATGAAATTGGAACATATATTATAAGCTCTGGTGACCAGAGTGCAAACTAAATTTAGCTTAAATTGGATTGGGATGGAGGAGTCGAACTCAGTCATTAGGCCTGTGAATGTCGGTGTACGGTACACTGATGTTACAAATGAATGGTTTAATTTTTCAATATTAATACCAAGAAATGGTAACTTGTTTTCGTTCTCTAGTTCGGCGGTGAATTTGATGTTTTGGTGTTGGGAGTTCAAGTAATTTAGAAATAGCGGGACATGATCTGGGGAACTGAATACTAGGAAGATGTCGTCGATGTAACGTTTATATATTAAAGGTTTGACATTTTCGGGGCACTGGTTGAGCTATATGGTTTTATGATGGGCAAGGAATGAATTGGCGAGACAACAACCTAACGGATTACCCATGGATACTCCGTCCTTTTGTCTGTACAGGGATTTAGGTTGTTGTCTCGCCATAGCTATAGAGTTAACTGAGATTGTAATAACCCCTCTAATAATGTCTAATTCCTAGGTATGTCCTTCCTAAATTGCATAAAATCGTAAAAGGATAGCCAGAATAAACTGTTAAAATGCGTCATGATCCTCAAGGTGTTAATGATCAAATGGGTTGTTAGAATGTTTAGCAGCACCGGAAATTAAGCCGCTATCACACGAGAGCTTCTTCCCTCAACTTGTTCCTTCAAAACTGGTCTGATAACATACGCGATAAACTTTCTAAATAATTATATCACCTAACCATATCCTCCTTTGTTTAAGAATCCAATACCAATGCAAAAGATCCAAGAATTGTTGACGGAAAAATACTAAACATCGAAAATTGACTATAAATGTTTTGTGTGGTAACCCCTTTAGTAACATCGACCATATAAATTATGTTCAGTTCATTGTTCACTGATATAATGCGACATATTTTCTCTATTCAAATGGATTTGTTGAGGTATCTGCGTTAGAGATATGCTTCGCTAATGCAACATTAATCATAGCATTTCTCTTCACAAGAATACACAGGAGTTTCTAAACAACACTGTGTATAATTATGAAAGTCTAACACTGTTAAGTAAAACGAGTACATTCTTAATTAAAGTTTAATATCAAAATAAATAGGTAGAAAAATCCATGCATAAAAAGTTAACGACAACAGTAATACATTTCTTCGGTGCAACAGTAGTTTTGCAAATTGGATTAACAAATAACATCAGATTCAATACCGGTAGACTTAGGATTCCAATTTTTAAGACATATTTTTAGTGTGCACAACAATAATACTTGCCGTCATAGTCTGACAGACACCAGTTGTGACAGCCGTCATAACCCTGGTTAGGCTGGGCGTCATAAAAGTTGTGACCCTCAATAAGACCAGGGTAGTGAGAGGGGTTGTAGCTTGGGGAGTTATTCCGTACGTCCACTGTGAGGTGGTCAGCGTTGTTGTTGTTGTTGTGGTTGTCGTGGGAGATGTGGCCAGGGTTGTGGAGGTTGTGGTTAGACTCGTGGGAGTTGTAGGTGTCTTGGTGACCAGTCTGGTGGAGGTGTGTGGTTGGTTGATGATGAACCGCAGCTGAACCTCGGTTACCATACCTCGGGCCACTACCATATCTGGACCCAACACTACCATATCTGGACCCACTGCCACTGCTATAGCTTGGTCGTCTACCATAGTTGTTGTTGCTACCATAATGGTGGTGAGGTTCAGCTACCACCACCGCCACCACCACTAACATCACCAAACCCTTCACAAACATCCTGTACAAAATAATTATTGTAAAATATGTTATGGAGTTATGGTTTGACATTTTGTTGATTGAAGACAGTGTGAATAATTTACAATTAAATATCTAAACATAATCTTAGTTAATATATTCCTCTCTTGTTAGTTAGCCGTATTATTTGTTATTTTGTTTGGTATTCATACCATTATGAAAGTGAAACCTGGTGCGTAAAAGGACTTCTTAATGTAATATCCATAGCAGAATTGATCACAAATATGCAACAATACAGTATTAACTCCTGTAGGCTAATACTGTACACATATAAATAAATATTTTACATTAATTTGCTTAATTAGCTGTTGATTGAAGTAATAATCTTAATATTGGTAATGCAAATTGTTATTCAGTCATTGTATATAATTCACTAAATTCAAATTATATTATTTGAACATCAAACATTGAGCTTTTGCACACAATGTCGATTCTTGGTAATTGTACAGTATACATCTTTATCTATCGGTGCATATATGCCAGTATCCTTGTTTTAAATAAGCTAGCTGTCTATTAATTTACATTCATAGTTAAACACCATGTTCCATTAACCACAATTTATATTCTGGTCTTATCTCTATAGCTATTAGTGATAAATGTATCCTTAGCAGGCACAAACAAAGCCTTTATATTCGTGGTTAGCTCAGTGTGGTTCAATAATATTTGTAAATAACATCAACAAAGTGGTGATGGGCTGGTCTATCAGAGTGAGAGCTGAGCGATCTCTGTCATACCCATAGCTTACTCTGACTGTTCCTTTAACTTATATATTTTCTAGATCTCAAGTAACGGCGTCTCTTCCGTGGATTGATCTCCCAATCTACCAAGATTGGAAGCCAAAGCGTCACATTTTTCCCTTGCCCCTCAACTTTCTCTTCATAATTGCTGAGGGGTACAGGGCCCTGGGTGGGGCTTTGGTTTCCCGGGCGTTTCCGCACCCTCCTCAGCTCCCCGCCATGGAGTGGCTTCGGTCACCCAGGCTTTATTGTGGTCGGCAGGGAGGGTTCAGTGGGGGCGCTCGGTTATAGCCTTGGAATTGATCGGGGCCTTGGGGCTGTTCGGCCAGGCAGCTTGGGGAACAACAACAACAAAGGAAAATTAATTTGAAGTTATGAAGGTGGGACATAACTCTTGTCCGAGGCTGTACTAGTTCGCCCACATAAACTCTGTCCTCATCCAGGATTGCATGTATACAAATAATATTAATATGAATAACTTATAATAGCTATATGTGCGGTATGTTATAATTTACATGATTTACCCCTGAGAATTGTGACGCGTTTTGACTGATATTCTGGCCATTATTAAACGGTTTTGTTTGGATTAGGGGGGGCATATGGAAGTCAAAGGGTTAATCGAAATAGTCTTTACCCATGTAATTCCAACAGATCCTTCCTAAGCTGTAAAAATCGTCTAAAGATGAACAGTTTAACCTGCCAACACGCGTTAAGATCCTCAAGGGGTTAATTAGATAGATTAACTACACTCGTAACTGAAACTTACTACTTTACTCTCATACATAGGCCTACAGATCACTGTGAGAAAACGAACTTATTAGGCAATAGTATATGAATCAATTGACAACGATGAATATGGAGACGTAATGCTACAACACGTTTTACTGTTTAGGTTACTGAAATAAATGTACTTACCTCGTGTGTTATAGACAAGATACTGTGACACTGTAGCCTCAGCTCTACCTTTATATACCAAACACCAAACCCGCTCTAACAAAGGCCACACAAACTCGGGATATCCAGGTTGTGTAGGTGGGGATGCCAGAGGCCGCAGGCTGGTGTTCATGTTTGGGTAAGAGTACTATGATTATTACGACATCACAGTTTTCCAGGTTTGTAGCTCCATGGAGTTTGGGGTTAACCCGCAAAATGTACCTCGTGGGCAGTAGGCCTATGATATGCGGAGACTACAGGATAAGCCTTAGGGTAGAATTAGGAGAGTCTTTTTTTCTATACGTATGAACGAGACAAAGCGCAAAGCTGCCTGTAACAGGTGTCATAGGATGTGGGAAGGACAGGTTGAGGGAGAGCGTTCCAGAGCTTACTTGGGGTAGAAAACTGGAAACATCATATCACTCTTGGGTTAGAGAGTTGGGCAGAATAGGGATGGGAATATGTTGAAAGGCAGGTGCCACCTACTACCCGCAGGGTCGGAGGTAGGTTATACACTAAGAAAGCTCTGAAGAAGACTTATTATTATAATAGCGGTAAAAGAATGAGAGAGATGCAACATTGCAGCGTGTAGAGAGTTAGTGAGAAGAGGAAAGTTGATGAGACAAAATGCTATTGACTCTATCATTTCAAGCACTCTGGTATGGGTGTAACCTCCCCACACATGCGAACAGTACTCGATACATGAGCACACTGTGCCCCTGTACAGAGCAAGAAGCTGTGCAGGGGTGTAGAAACCACAGAAAGGGTTGAGCACATCTTACTTTTGGGAAGCTGTATTAGCACAAGTGGTAATATGAACTTTCCAAGAAATCTCAGAAGAAAAAGAAACACCAATGTACATGTTTGTGATAAAGAAGATGAAGGGTTGATATGTGTATTGTTGTAGAGTAAGGGATAATCATGCGGAAGACTGTGACGTGTGAATAGATGGAGAAATTGGGTTTTGGAATCATTGAAAGTAACAAGATTCTCTATGCTCCAATCTGAAATAGTTGACTGATCAGAAGATAAATGTGACATTGCCTCATATCGTGACTTCTGATGTAACTGCATGGTGGGTCATTGTGTAAATCTAGTTGAATAATATAAGTACGTAGAGTCATCGAGTCATCAGCATAAGAGTACAAATAAGATCATTAACCCTCTGTTCCCGGAAGGGCTCTTGAACGCCCATAAAAAAGCATACACGAGCTACCCGGAAGGGCTCTTAAACACCCATGACGTCAAAGCCTGTGAGCTTGGTGTGCGAGGCGTCGGTCCGACGCATGTAAACAACAGCCGGCTGGACCGACGCTCCGCATCTCCGGCCACAAGAAGGAGAGCGTCGCTTGTTCGTGTGTGCCTGTATGTTGTTGTTAAGTATCGAAAAGTGGTGTAAAGTGGCTGTTTTGGCCATAAAGTTATCTCCAATGAAATCATCATCACAGCTCAACCAGTTGACTTAGAGAGATCTACTTAATGCCATTCTACAGGTAAATAACACAGCTACGCTTGGGGATGAGCGGGAATGCGGGAAGCAGTCTGATTAACGAATATACGGTAGCCTAGCCTAGACGTTTTTCGGCCAAAACACCCGGTTTTCGAGGAATATATATATAATACATAGCCGGGGCTGGAGGGTTAATGAAAATTAGAAAGTGAACTAGAGATTGGACAGAACCCTGATGAATGCCTGAGTTGATAGGCTGAGGAAGAGTGAAATAGATTCAACATTGCGGTGTGTAGAAAGAGATTGTAAGGAACTAGTAAGAGGAAGTGAGTTGATGAGGCGAAATGCTTTTGATTCTACTTCTTTGAGAGGTGCGGTGGGGTGGACCCTCCCCACATATTTGAACAATATTCAATACAGGGGCGCACTGTGCCCCGATACAGAGCAAGAAGCTGTGCAGGGGTGAAGAACCCACAGAGAAAGTTGAGCACACCTAACTTTTGGGAAGCTGTTTTTAGCAAGAGTGGTAATATGATCTTTCCAAGAAAGGTCGAGTGAAAAAGATACACCTTCATAATTATTGAGAGAAGATGAAGGGTTGATTTATGTATTGTTGAAGAATAATTTATAGTCTTGCGGAAGATTGTGATGGAGAGATAGAGAGAGAAATTGGGTCTTGGAGGCGTAAAAAAAAAAAAAAAAAAAAATCTGCCCCAGTCAGAAATTAAATAAAAGTTAGTGAGTTAGAGAAGAGTGAAAAGAGAGGGAGTACAAGGAAAGACTAAATGAAAAGTGGATGGAAGTGAGAGAGATGGAAGAGAGAGAAGTAGAGGTTGAATGGCAACAGTAAAAGGAAGAAGTGAAAGCAAGTGCAGAGGTAGTATGCGGCAAAAGGAAAGTAGGAGGCAGATGTATCAGGAAGGGAAGCGAGTGGTGGAATGATACGGTGAGAAAGGCAGTTGAGGAGAAGAGAGTGTTTTGAGAGGGTTTTACAGGATGGTTGTATTGAGGTATGGGAGAGGTACAAGGAAAAAAGGAGAGAGGCAAAACGGAAAATTAGAGAAACGAAAAAAGATGCAAACGAAAGGTGGGGTCAAAGGCTGAGTGAGAATTTTGAAGAACGAAAGAAGATGTTCTGGAAGGAGGTAAATAAAGTAAGGAAAGGAGGACAAAAGAGGGAAGAGTCAGTGAAAGATGAAAATGGAGAATTACTAGTGGAACCAGTTGAAGTGAGGAAAAGATATGCCGAGTATTTTTAATCTTTGTTAAATACAAGAGATGGAAGAGAAGCAGTGATTGAAGCAGAGGTGGATGGAGATAGGTTACCCAGGCCACCCAGGTGGCAGGGAATGAATGAAAGGATTGAGGAAAATGAAGTGAAAGAAGCAGTGAAACAAATGAGAGTGGGAAAAGCAGAAGGTTTGCATGGTATTGCTGTGGAGTGTATAAAGAAGGGTGGAAATGTGATAATAGATTGGTTGGTGAGACTTTTCAATGTGTGCTTTGCTGTGTCAATGGTACCAATAGACTGGAAGAGTGCATGAATTCTGCCATTGTACAAGGGGAAGGGAGATCGGCAGGAGTGTTCAAGTTATAGAGGTATTAGTTTATTGTCAGTGGTTGGAAAGCTGTATGGCAGGGTGTTGATAGAGAGGATAATAAAGTGTACGGAAGTTGCAATAGGAGAAGAACAGTGCGGTTTTAGGAGGGGAAGAGGGTGCGTGAATCAGATGTTTCAGTAAGACAGTTATGCGAGAAGTATTTAGAGAAGCATAAGGAGATATTTTGGGCTTTTATGGACTTGGAAAAAGCGTATGATCGTGTGGACCGTGAAGCAATGTGGAAGGTGTTAAGGATTTATGAAATAGGAGGAAATTTGTTAGAAGCAGTTAAGAGTTTTTATGAAGGGAGCAGAGCATGTGTGAGAGTAGGTAATGGTGAGTTGAGTGAATGGTTTGAGGTAAAGGTAGGTTTGCGACAGGGTTGTGTAATGTCACCATGGCTGTTTAATATGTTTATGGATGGTGTGGTGAGGGAGGTGAAAAGGAGAACTATGGGAAGAGTATTGGGTTTAGTAGGAAAGAATGGTAGAGATTGGGAGTTGAATCAGTTGCTGTTCGCTGATGACACAGCATTGATGGCGGATTCTGATGAGAAACTGCAGCGGGTAGTCAAAGAGTTTGGTGTGGTTTGTGGAAGGAGGAAACTGAAGGTGAACGTCAATAAAAGTAAAGTAATGGTGTGTAATAGGGGAGAGCATAGGGTGAATCTAGATGTGAGGCTGGATGGGGAAATATTGGAACAATAGAGTGTTTTAAATATCTAGGAGGAATGATAAGCAGGAGTGGAGGTATGGAAGTGGAGGTAAAACAGAGAGTGTGTGAAGGAAGGAAGGTTTTCGGAGCAATGGGAAGTATGTGGAAGACGAGAAATCTCGGAGTGAAAGTAAAAAGTGCTCTGTATCAAGGAATTGTTGTGCCAACAGTGATGTATGGGGCTGAGACATGGGCTCTGAAGAAAAAGGAGAAAAGAGGGCTGGATGTGATGGAGATGAGCTGCTTGAGGAGTATGTGTGGAGTTATTCGTAGAGACAGATTGAGGAATGAAGAGATACGTAGGAGAGTGGGGCAGCAGGAATATTTGTCAGCCAGAGTGGACAGAAGGGTGCTGAGCTGGTATGGTCATGTTGAACGAATGGGAAATGAAAGGCTTACAAAGAGAATATGTAAGTCAGGTACAAGGGGAGATAGAAGGGCAGGAAGACCCCCATTGAGATGGAGAGACTGTGTAAGAATGGCTTTGGATGATAGAGGAATGACTATAGATCAGGCAGGGGAAGTGGTGGTGGACAGGAGTGAATGGAGAATGCTTGTGAATAGTTGAGTGAACACGTGGTCATTTGGAGTAAGGTGTCGGGCGCAAGTTGGACTTAATAGTCCATCAGGCGCCTGGCCCAGGGAGACGATTAATATGAAGGGTGCGCCTGGAAGTGTGGTGGGAGGGCTTGTGGCTTTGGCTCCGCTACATGTCTGCCTGCCGAGATCAGAACTTCTCCGGGTGGTCGGGGGCCGGGGGAGTGCTGGAGCGACCTTGGTGACCCTGGTCTCTGGGTCTTCTCCTGGGTGACCTGGATGTGTGTGAGTTTGTGCTTTTTACCTGTGTTTATTTGTTGTTTTATGTTCTTTTTGTGTTTTCCCTGTTCTTGCTCTGTCTTGAGTCGGCTACCCCCAAAATGGGGATTGGACCTGAGAATATAGATAGATAGATAGATAGTCAGAAATAGTTGATAGATCAGAAGATAGGCGTTCAATGGCCCTCTTACACAAGGTTTGGAGTCATTGCATAATTGGGTGATATGAAAAAAATATGGAGATATAGGCACAGATAGAGGGATAGAAACCGAAGGAGGGTAGTTTAGAGATTATAGTTTTGTGCCATAGTCTATCGACGGCTTTCGATATGTTTAGCGCAATTGAATATGTCTTACTGAAGTCCTGAAAAGAGGATGACCAAGAGATAGTAAGATAAGAAAAGATTTCACCAGTAGAGCGGCCCTTAAGGAAACCATACTGGCAATGTGATGAAAAGACAAATGCTTTGAGAAATTTTGAATTAAGGATAGTTAGAAAAATCTTTAGAAACGCAAACAACGAGAGTAATTAAACGGTAGTTGGAAGCCTGAGAGCCGGTCACCCTTCATAGCGACAGGTTAAATGCGGGCAAACTTTCAGCAAGAAGGGAAGATGTTAGAGGAAAGACAGAGATGGAAGAGTTTGCCTCGGCAGGGAGTCAGCACTGAAGAACAGTTTTTGAGTCCGAACGCCTATTTAATATTAAGCCAAGAGAGGTAAAAAAGTATATCCTTAAAAGAGATTTGAATATTAGGCCCAAGTAAAAGAGAGGGGGGGGGGGGGGAAGGAAAGACTAGCACCGAAATCATACAAGGTGGAGTTTTAGCGAAAGCTAGTGCGAAGAGTTCAGCTTTGTCAGATAAAGAAGTGGCTGTGGTTCCATCAGAGTGGAAATGAGGAGAGAAAGACAAGGAATTGAGGAAATCAAATTGTTGGACAGTATTTTACCTGAAAGCTTGAGAAGTGCTAAAGTTAGAAATTTAATTACATTTGTTATTGATTAAAAGTTTTTAGGCAAGTCGAAGAACCGATTTGGCACGAATCGGGGCAGAAACTTATTGCGGACAGCAGTGGAACAAGCATGAGTAAACCAATTTTTGTTTTGTAATAGATTGAGAGTAAGAAAATGGAATGTATGCTTCCATGCTTGAGATGATCACCTCAGTGATGAATTCAGCACACTCTGTCGCACTGGAGGTCGAAGAGTGAGGATATTCGCCGCCCGGGCTCTCTTCATGATACGACCGGGCGGCAATAATACGGCTTTTTCACCTCCCAAATGCTATTCCCACATCTTTTATTGCTCTTAGATGTTCATATGTTCATATTAAAAGTAAAATAGGCACATATGGATAAGTTATAATTATACATATGGAAAATACGACGATTTTCGTCAGAATTCTACCAAATAGCTTAGCATGGCGGGCACTTTAAAAAACATAGGCTTCGCCATTTTTGCGTTAATTAAGCATTTCTCTTCTTATAATCTACTCGCAGAACTTTAGCTTTATTAGGGGTCGTTCTTACTAACTCTTGGTCATCCTTCGTTCGGGACTTCGGTGAGACTTTTTCTAATGCGCTAGAGTCTAGACAATATGAAGACCTTAAATATAGTCTGTCACAAATCTCTAATTTCTAAGCTACCCTCCTTTAGTTTCTATCCCTCTATCTGTGCTTTTATCTCTAACTTCCTCTCTGGTTGTTCCATAGCTGCGGTTGTGGACGGCCATCGCTCTACACCTCAACCTATTAACTCTGGTGTTCCTCAAGGGTCTGTCCTATATCCAGTTATCTTTCTAATGTTCATTAACGATCTCGTCAACTGTACCTCTAGCCCCATCCACTCATATGCTGATGACTCTGCCTTACACTGTTCAATTAGTTTTCACAACAACCCAGCATGCAATTACTCCAGAACTCACGTAACAGGGCCTTGGCACACCTACAGTATCTTCTGATCTTTCTACTATCTCTGATTGGGGCAGAGAAAACCTTGTTACTTGCAATGCCTCCAAAACTCAATTTCTCCATCTGCTTACTCCTCACAACCTTCCAGGAGACTATCACTTATTCTTCAACAACATACAAATTTACCCTTCATCTTCTCTTAATATTCTCGGTGTCTCTTTTTCTTCTGATCTTTTGGAAAATAGTCTCCCAGAACCAGCTTCAGTGTGCTCAACCGCCTCCAGGGGTTGTTTACCCCCACATAGTTTCTTGCTCTGTACAGGGGCACAGTGCATCCATGTATTGAGTAATGTTCGCATTTGTGGGGAGGTTCCTCTCACACAGCACTTCTAGACAAAGTAGAAAAGAAAGCCTTTCGTTTCATCAACTCACGACCACTAACTGATTCTCTGCAATCTCTCTCTGTTCGCCGCAATGTTGAAACTCTCTTGCTATTCTACCACTGTTACAATAATCAGTGTTCCTCAGAGGTCTTTCAATGTATACCACCTCCTCTATGTAGATTGTAGAGTATGTGGCACCCGACTTGCAACACAATCCTACCTCTACTCTGTACAACTCTCCAACCCAAGAGTGAAACAATATTCCTAATCTTTTTCTACTCAACAGCTAAGCTTCGGAACTCTCTCCCTGAATCCATCTTTCCCTTATCCTATGACTTAAATTGTTTCGAGCTCCATGTGCCCGTGAATTTTTGGTTCGTATATTCCTTGATTTTGGGCCCGTTACTCTTTCAACTCTGGAAGAGGCACTGGTCACAGGCAGTTTTGCCTTTCGTCTCCCTCATCCACATAGGGAAAAAACAAAAATATACCGAGAAGATTGTTGTTATATTTAAATTACTACCGTATAATTATGTTTTGTGTAACGAGCCCCAGTGATATATTCAGTGAAACAGCAGTTAATTCTAATACCTTTTTTTCCAATTAATCTACATGAGTAAAACATACTGTAGATGCAAGTTCTAACATTTTTAAAGTAAAACAAGTGCATTCTAAATAACGGCTTTAATCAGGGTAAATACATACACTATTTTTAATATAAACATGTTGTGAACAACAGTAATACAGTTCTTTGGTGCAACAGTTGATTTGCAAATGCATTTATATTAACGAAATATCCTAATTTTAATATGTATATTTTTAGTGCGCGCAACAATAATACTTGGTGTTATAGTCTGACAGGCACCAGTTGTGACAGCCGTCATAACCCTGGTCTGGCTGGGCGTCATAAAAGTTGTGACCCTCAATAAGACCAGGATAGTGAGAGGGGTTGTAGCTTGGGGAGTTGGTCCGTAAGTCCACTGTGATGTGGTCATTGTTGTTGTTGTTGTTGTGGAGGTTGTGGTTGTCGTGGGAGATGTGGCCAGGGTTGTGGAGGTTGTGGTTGTCATGGGAGTTGTAGGTGTCTTGGTGACCAGCCTGGTGGAGGTGTGTGGTTGATTGACGATGAACCGCAGCTGAACCTCGGTTACCATACCTTGGGCCACTACCATATCCGGACCCAACAGTACCATATCTGGACCCACTGCCACTGCTATAGCTTGGTCGTCTACCATAGTTGTTGTTGCTACCATAATGGTGGTGAGGTTCAGCCACCACCACCGCCACAACCACCAACATCACCAAACCCTTCACAAACATTCTGTAAAAAACACAATCATTATAGTACAATAAATTATGGAGTCATGTTTTGACATTTTGTTGATTGAAGACAGTATGAAGGATATACAAATATATATCTAAACACAATCCTAGTTTATATATTCCTCTTTTATTAGTTAACCACATTATTCGATATTTTTTTCGATCATTATATTATAATAAATTATGGTGTCATGGTTTGAAATTTTTGATTTGTGATGACAGTAAGAATAAATTTCTATTAAATATGTGAACACAGTATTAGTTAATATATTTCTCTTTTATTACCACTTAGTATTCTGACCGTTGAACATGGAGTGAATAAGGACAACATAATATACGTAACAGGATTGATGACAGTTGTACAAGCGTAATACTTCCTACTTGCATATATTATTATAGTGTAAGAAAAATATAATAAACATATTACACGAATTAAATTACTGCATGAAGGTGTGATACGTCATGTGTCAGAGAGTGTACGTTAACTCGGATAAATTTACCGTAAAAAATAATATGACTAATTTACAAGTTGGCTGAGGGCTGGTCCTGTCCAGAGTGAGCTTTGGCATAATCTACCCAACCTTAGCCGTTTCTGTCTAGCTGTCTCTCTTCCTGTACTACCTTTCCTGCTTTTGGGACGGGAGGCTAGGAATCCTCCTCCCCCCCCCCCCCCCCCCCCTCTTTGTAAAATTCACCTACTAAACGAGACAGAAAAAGGGGCGAGGGAACACCAAAGTTGTCCCGAACTCTAAGAATTGGAACTATATATGTTGTTTCTGTTCGGGCTCTGTCTCGAGTCGGCCACCCCCAGGTAGCGGGTATGTGCCTGAGTATATACATACCTACAGTTTACAAGTTCTTATAGTGTGTTATTAATTAGCTGATTAACCCTACCCAGATACGATGGCGCACTTCGTTTTTGTTTTCTGGCTAGTTTTATAAGATGTTATTCAGATTAGGAAGTGTATATGGAAGTCGGAGGGTTAATTGAGATTATATATCGACCCACTTCCACCGCCGTAAGCTGTTTGAAATCGTGTAATGAAGAAATCGTCTAACCAGAATAAACTGTCAAACGCGGCATAATCCTCCATCAAGGAGTTAATGAGAGCGATTAACTACACTCGTAGCTCATCATTACCCTTTCAGTCCCTTACATTAAATCATGGAGAAAACAAAAGCTAACGTGGAAAGCTGTACACGAGTTAATAAACACATATAAACATAGATGGATAATACTACTTACTACTATTTAGGCTATGAAGAAAAATGTGCAATCGTCTGCACAAATATCTGTTACACTACAAGATGATAAATGTGAAACAGTGAACATGTAATGAGATGAACACGGACTTGGGGACTGTGGTTAAAGGGATTGGTCAGTATATTTAGTGAGCGAATCAGAATTGTATAGTAATTTATACATTGCTTATATTGCTTATCACGGCAGGAAATTGTGCAATCGCAGGTACATTAATATATGACAAACTTGAAACAGTGGACACACAGAAAAAGAGAATACACTTACTCAGTCATATGTTTAAGGGGGGTGACCTGCTATTTTTCACTCCTTTTCTCTCTTTCTCTGGCTTGTATCCATTCGGCCCCTTTTAGCCTACTGTTTTAAGACTTTTACCCCAATCCAGGTGTCAATTGTTTCCTGGCGAGCGGTAGCGAGCCACCATATATGTAGTTTTGTTTTACAGCAAGCTAAATTTGTACATTTTTCGATAAAAAAAATTATCTGGCGAAGCCGGATTTCTCCACACAATGTTGGTTCGCTATCGCTCGCCAGGAAGAAATCGACACCTGGATGGGGATAAACGTCTTAAGACAGCTGGCTGAATGGGGCCGAATGGATACAAGCCAGCAAAAGAGAGAAAAGAAGAGAAAGAGAAAAAAAGCCGGTGACCCTCCTTAAAGGAAATGGTAAACGTGTCAGAACTGTTCAATAAATGACCTACAGTACGTGTACAGTCACTTATACAAATTCCAGGATCCTCCACCTTTACATAAGAACATAAGAACATAAGAAAATGGGAGTCTGCAGAAAGCCGATTGGCCTAAGCAAGGCAGATCCCTGTCCCACACAACCCCAATTACAAAGCCCAATTATAGGCTCAACACTCTAATACCCACTTAAGAACATAAGAACATAAGAAAATGGGAGTCTGCAGAAAGCCGATTGGCCCAAGCAAGGCAGATCCCTGTCCCACACAACCCCCGTTCAATTACAAAGCCCAATCATAGGCTCAACACTCTAATACCCTGAGGATCATCTTACCAAAATGGTTAGAGATTAACGCAGGATTATGGGGGTATGCAGAGTGCTGATTGGCCCAACCCGGCTGATCCCCCTTCACACCCAACCCTTCTCGTCCATATGCTTATCCAATTTTATCTTAAAGCTCCCTACCGTTTTAGACCCCACTATAACACTTGGTAGTCTATTCCACCCATCTACAACTCTGTTACCAAACCAATATTTGCCTATATCTTTTCTGAAACGAAATTTATCTAATTTGAAACCATTGGTACGAGTTCTTTCGCTATCACTGAGCTTTAGTACATTTGTCATGTCCCCTTTGTTAATCCCACTAACCCACTTGAACACCTCTATCATATCCCCTCTAACTCTGCGTCTCTCTAACGAATGTAAACCTAATTTCTTCAACCTTTCTTCATACGAAAGATTTCTAATATTATGGATCATTTTTGTCATTCTACGCTGTACTCTCTCCAATGAATCTATGTCCATTCTGTAATAAGGACACCAAAATTGGACAGCATAATCCATATGGGGTCTCACTAATGACAAGTAAAGTTTTAAGATAACATCAGCAGTTCTGTTACTCACACTCCTAGAGATGAACCCGAGAATCCTGTTTGCCTTATTACGAACGCTTATGCACTGTTTTCTAGGCTTCAAATCATTGCTAACAAACACACCTAGATCTTTCTCACAGTCTGAATTTTCTAATTCTAAATTAGCTAGTTTATATTTAACATTTGTATGCATCTTCCCTATCTTTAATACCTTGCATTTGTCAATGTTAAACTTCATCTGCCAATTTACTGACCATTCATGTAAGGTATCTAGATCCCTTTGGAGGCACTCTATATCGCTATCTGAATCAATTGATCTCCCCATTTTAGTATCGTCTGCGAATTTACTTATCCTACTAGTTATACCTAAATCTAGGTCATTTATGTATATAAGAAACAACAGGGGACCTAATACCGATCCCTGGGGGACACCACTTTTGACTGCTCCCCACTCTGACTTGGTACCATTTATGCTGACTCTCTGTTTCCTACCAATTAGCCATGACCTAATCCATCCCAACAACGATCCTCCTATTCCATGTGCCTCAACCTTTCTCATCAATCTCTCATGAGGGACTCTGTCGAAAGCTTTACTGAAATCTAAATAAATAATATCATATGACTTGTCACTATCTACTGCTTCATATACCTCTGAGAAAAAGCTAAGCAAATTAGTAAGGCAAGAACGTCCCTGAGTGAATCCATGCTGAGAAGAATTTATTAAGTTAAATTTGTCTAAGTGGCTTCTAATTTTCCTAGCAATAATAGACTCTAGCAACTTTCCTATGATTGATGTGAGACTAATGGGACGGTAATTGGATGCTATCGATTTATCACCTTTTTTGAAGATCGGAACTACATTTGCAAGCTTCCAAGCTTCTGGAACTAAACCTGTTTCTAAAGACTTGTTAAATAAAATGCTAATGGGCTACTTAACTCATCTCTGCATTCTTTTAATACTCTAGCATATACCTCGTCAGGACCAGGCGATTTTTGAGGTTTCAGTCTGTCAATTTCCTTAAGCACATCATTTCTACTTATACTAACTGTACTTAACATATTTTCTATACTATCACTATATACCATATTGACTTCTGGAATCTGTGCCAAATTTTCATTAGTGAAAACGGAAAGAAACTGACTATTTAATGTACTGCACATTTCTAAATCATTTTCTGTTATTTCTCCTATTGAAGTTTTTAGGGGGCCTATTACATCTCTAACTTTAGATTTATAGTTGGTAAAAAGCTTTAGGGTTATTTTTTGAGTCACTGGCTATCCTTATTTCATAATTTCTTTTTGCTTTCCTGATTTCCTTTTTGACCTGTCTTGATAGAGTCTGATAGTATATATGTAGATGATTTTCGCCTTTCTTTATTTTTCTATATATTCCTTTTTTTTTTTCCTATAAGATCTATTAGCTTATTAGTCATCCATTTTGGTTGGTTCTGCGTCGATCTAAATTTTCTTTTAGGGATATATTTATTTTGAGCATTGTGGAGTGAAGCAATACACTGGTTATATGTAGGTGGCAAGTTTAACTCTGGCATATCCTGACTTAATTGCTTAAGAATAGGGTCCACCCTTAAGTCACTTCTTAGCCCACCATAATCGGCTTTTCTGAAATCTGGGATAAGTGTCGTATTCTCTTTAGCATTCCCTGTCCATTGTATATTAAAATAAATAGATTTATGATCGCTATTTCCTAGGTGGTCACCAATCTCTACATCATTTATCATATGTTCATTGTTACTGAAAACTAAATCAAGAATATTAATACCTCTAGTCGGCGTTTCTATGAATTGAAATAAAAAACTATCTTGTACTACCTCAATAAACTCTACTGAATCGGAGTCGCCTATTTGGTGCTGCCAATCAATGTTCGGAAAATTAAAATCCCCCATAATGCACACATTGCTAAACCTTGATGCTATTTTAATTTCCTCCCATAACGATGTTCCGCCATTTCTACTCATATTAGGCGGTCTATATAACTCCAATAACTATGGTCTCACTACCTTCGTTAACCTCTACCCAAACACTTTCATTATCATTATTTAGTCTAATACCTGATTTAATACAGCTTTTTAATGTACTCCTGACAAACACTGCTATACCCCGCCCCTCCTACTTGTTCGGTCATATTTAAACAAACTATATCCTGGAATATCAAATTCTGCTAAAAAATGCCTAGATTCTGTATTAATCCACGTTTCAGTTAGCGCTATTATGTCTATATTTTCTGTGCTAACGAGTGCTCTAAGTTCGTTCATTTTGTTACATAAACTCCTACAATTTGTATAATATACCCTCAACCTATTACTTTTATTTGCAACTAATTGTCTATTGTTTTTAGCTAACTTATTTTTTCCTGTTGAACTACTAGCTCTAGACGGAAATTCTACTCTATCAGTAATCTCATCTTTACTATCAGTTACATGTGTAGTGTTATCGATACTACTATTACACATCACTATATTCGCACTATCTTGACTGATTATTTCTATTTTACTCACTGGTTTGTCACATGAAGTACCTGCTCCATATGGAGACAGTATTTTACTTACACACCCAGGTTTTTTTAACGAAACCCCGCAACAATCTTGTCCAGTGAGCTGGCCAAGGTCGAAACTCCTAGTCGAGAAAGATGTACTCCATCCTGGGCATACAGTTCATCCTTACCATAGAAGTGGGTCCAGTTATCTAGGAATTGTATTGACTTTGCCTTGCAATACTTCTCCAGCCGGCTATTTACACCAATAGCCCTGGAGGACCATTCCTTCCGTACCCCTCTTCTTGGCAGGATACTGTGTACCACAGGAAATCCACCCTTCTCCTTGATCCTCTCCAGCATTTCCTGGTACTTGGTCAGCAACTCCTCAGTCCTGCATCTCCATATGCCATTGGATCCCGCGTTGATGAAGATGATGGGGTCCTTCCCAGCCACTTCTAGGACACCATCCATCTTCTCTGCCACCCTCCCGACTCCGGCTCCAGGTAGGCAGACAACTTTACTAACATGAGTGTTAGTAGCCCCGTCAAGGTACCTAACCATTGAATCACCGACAATGAACTTAGCTTTTTTCCGTTGTCGGCGTGTAGCAGGAGTTGTAGCAGCAACAGCAGCAGACTTCCCCCCCTCCCCTCTCACTGCCTCGATGATCGCCACTTCCTCGCCATCACTCTCATCAGCCAAGGTGCTGAAGTAGTTGTGGGTCTTGAGTGGCTGCCTTTTCAGCTTGCAGGCCGTTGCACTGGTTGACACCACTTTCCAAGGGGCTTCACGATCCCTTCACGATTACGTTTGACTTTATGCAATTATAACTATATAGGTTAATTATTGGATGTAACTTTCTTTTAAATAAATTGTAAACACAGTTTTGTAGTTGATGCATAGGAAATTATAGTCATACATTCGTTTCCAGAGATATACTTCCATGATTAGAAATATGGGAGACCCACGAATTTTTAAGAGTGACTGTACCATATTTCACTGCTGGCTATTGTACTTACCTCGTGTGTTATAGAGAAGATACTGTGACACTGTAACCTCGCTTCTACCATTATATACCAAACACCAAACCCGCTCCAACAAAGGTGACACAAAACTCGGGATTCCAGAGACCCCAGGCTGGTGTTTTGAAGGCGATGCCCCACGAACGTATTTTCCGGGAATTTTCGATGACCAAGTTGTTTCTCATACTACTATGAGGCTCTTTCACATTGGCATCGGAAACTAGACCCAAGGTAGATTTTATAAGGTAAGAAACATAATAATACAATATAAATATTAATGCTACCAAACTACAATTTACTGTAAAAAATTACGGAAATAACTCTCGTGTGAGCCTGGTGTTAATGAATGGCGTGTATATATACAGTAAATATATATATATATATATATATATATATATATATATATATATATATATATATATATATATATATATATAGTGTAGAGCCAGCTCAGGATAAAGACTAATATATTCCACTTCATCATCTTTATTGGTGAAGTGGAATATATTAGTCTTTATCCTGAAATGGCTCTACACTGTACGTTACCCCGTGGGCACCTCTATTGTGAACTCTCTCTCTCTCTCTCTATATATATATATATATATATATATTGTTACGACCGGCACTACGAAATAAACAAGGGCACTTAATAATGGACTAGATGATAGGCTATATCTGCAACAACGGTACGCTAATTCCAAACCCTCGAACTATTACGCCGGTGAACAAAACACTTAAACCCTCCAGAGTTAATCAACTGGATAACGGGGTATCAATTAACTGGGTTTTAGTGCACAAAGGCTTTCCGGTGACGGCAAAGGCTACTCACAACAGGAGTACTTTACGTTAATAAAATGCTCTTAAGTAATAACAATGCTTGAATAAACTATAACATGATTTAATAAAGGAGTATATGCTTACGTTAACTTTAGTGTGAGTCTGAACTCAACACTAACTCTTCAATGCTCTATGAAAACACTGGAAGTCTAGTCATACAGCAAACAGATATGGAATCTTCTGAAAACGTCTGATGCTCTAAGATGCTCGTCGAATATAGAACAGAAATAATGCAGGGGCAGGACACCAAAGCGTGTATCTTAAATACACCAACAAGTAGGATACATATATATAAAACAAGGAAGTGCAACAACTCTGTGACAGCACTAATAATAACCACTCAAAACAGTACTTCCTTAGCCAAAGTAACAGCAGCCATACTGGATTGTGCACCATGCATCAACCTAGGCTAAAATAATATGTGAATAATTCCTAAAGCATACGCAGTTAAAGTTAATAAACACAATGCTGTCTTTATTACTAATCAAATCTAGCAGCGGCATAAAAGGTACAAGGATGCTAGGCAGAGCGCAAGCATGCTCGTCAACAAAATGAGGTAGCAAGCATACAAGTAAGAGAAGGCAAAAGCCCTTCGCTTGTATACTGCTACACTCGCAAAGGAAAAATATGCACAAGGGTTACAGGCTACCTAGCTCTGTCGAAGTCGTACAGGCTCTGACTTGCCATATACATAACTCAGACAATGACCAAAGATACCCTCCACTGTCTAGCATTAAATAGCAACAAAGAACAACTCAATAATTAGAAGCACCCAATGATAATATGACTCCATGTGACTATGACTAATAATCCCTAAAGCTAGTGCAAAACATGTATGTGAGAACTGGTGCTGGTAATACGACTGGCCGACTATGGAAGTCGTATGCAGAACCAGAAGGGATAGGTAATTGAATAAAGATAAGAAGTAATGGAAATGAAGAAGTTCAGAGAGAGAAACAGTAGTACAGGGGGTTAGATTGGGGACAGATTGCAAGGGACGTCTAGGACCAAGCACTAAGGAGACACGCGGGTAGGAGCCCCCCAGCACTAAAACTGAGACAGCGGCACCCAAAATCACAGACCACTACGTCATGAAGAGCAGGTGTCATATGACGCGCCAGGCCCGCCGGCCAATCACATCTTGGTTTACTCACGCCTGTTCTACTGCTGTCCGCAATAAGGAGGAAGCATTCAAACGGTACCGACGCCTTAAAACTCAAGACCCTCATTCTTCATATGTTTCTGCCAGGAATCAAGCCAAATCTGTTCTTCGACTTGCCAAACACTCTTTCATCAATAATAAATGCACTGAACTATCCAACTCTAGCTCTTCCCAAGCTTTCTGGCATCTAGCCAAAAACCTCTCCAACAATTTCTCTTCCTCGTCTTTCCCTCCCCTTTCCCACTCTGATGGCACAACCATCACTTCTTCCTCTGACAAAGCTAAACTCTTCGCTCAAACTTTTGCTAGAAACTCCACCTTGGATGATTCCAGTGCTATTCCTCCCTCTCCGCCCTCCTCTCTCTTACTTATGCCTAATATCCTAATCTCTTCTAAAGATGTACTTTCTACCCTCTCTGGGCTTAACACTAATAAGGCGTACGGTCCGGACGGTGTTCCTCCTGTTGTTCTCAAAAACTGTGCTTCCGTGCTGACTCCCTGCCTAGGCAAACTCTTTCGTCTCTGTCTATCCTCTAACGTCTTCCCTTCATGCTGGAAGTTTGCTCACATTCAACCTGTCCCAAAGAAGGGTGACCGCTCTCAACCCTCCAACTATCGTCCAATTGCTCTTATCTCTTGTCTTTCTAAAGTTTTTGAAACTATTCTTGCTTCCAAATTTCTTAAGCATTCTCTTCTCATAATCTGCTCTCAGATCGCCAGTATGGCTTCCTTAAGGGTCGCTCTACTGGTGATCTTCTTTCATATCTTACTAACTCTTGGTCATCCTCCTTTCTGGACTTCGGTGAGACTTTTTCTATTGCACTAGACATATCGAAAGCCTTCGATAGAGTCTGGCATAAATCTTTAATTTCTAAACTACCCTCCTTCGGTTTCTATCCCTCCATCTGTGCCTTTGTCTCTAATTTCCTTTCCGGCCGTTCCATAGCTGCGGTTGTGGACGGCCATTGTTCACTTCCTCGCCCTATAAACTCCGGTGTTCCTCAGGGCTCTGTCCTATCTCCTATTCTCTTTCTAATTTTTATAAATGATCTTAACTGTACCTTAATTCCCATCCATTCATACGCAGACGACTCAACCTTACACTACTCCATTAGTTTTTCAGAACGCCCCAGCCAGCAATCCCTCAACGACAAACGTAATGAAGCCATAGTACTCTTAAATTCTGATCTAAATACTATTTCCAATTGGGGCAGAGAAAACCTTGTTAACTTTAATGCTTCCAAAACCCAATTTCTCCATCTATCTACCCGTCAGGATCTCCCAGCGGACTATCCCTTATTCTTCAACAATACAAAAATCAACCCTTCATCTTCTCTCAATATTCTTGGTGTCTCTTTTTCTTCTGCTCTCATTTGGAAGGACCATATTACCAGTCTTGCTAAGGCAGCCTCCCAGAAGCTGGGTGTGCTCAACCGCCTTAGGGGGTTCTTTTCCCCTGCACAGCTTCTTGCTCTGTACAGGGGCATAGTGCGCCCTTGTATTGAGTATTGTTCACATGTGTGGGGAGGTTCCTCTCACACCGCTCTCCTAGACAAAGTTGAAAGGAAGGCCTTTCGTATCATTAACTCCCGTCCACTCACCAACTCTCTGCAATCTCTCTCTCTCCGCCGTAATGTTGCATCTCTCTCGCTATTCTATCGCTACTATAATAATCAGTGTTCCTCAGAGCTATCCCAGTGCATACCACCTCCTTTACGTAGGGCACGTGGTACCCGTCTTGCAACTCAATCCCACCCCTACTCTGTGCAACTCTCCAACCCAAGAGTGAAACGTTACTCTCAAACTTTCTTCTACTCAACATCTGAGCTCTGGAACTCTCTCCCAGAATCAGTCTTTCCCTCTTCCTATGACTTAAATTGCTTCAAACTCCGTGTGTCCAGGCATTTTGGCTCGAACGTCCCTTGATTTTGGCCCTGTCACTCTTTCAACTATGGGGGAGGCACTCGCTATAGGCAGTTATGCCTTTTGCCTCCCTCAATCACATAGACAAAAAAAAAGAAAAAAAAAGCATGGGAACCTCCGCCCGAGCGAGGAAGGCACACGTACATACACACGCACATATTACCACCTCGCTGTCTCCTTCGTTCTCTCTCTCCTTAACTTCACACTACACATCTTATACTCTATCACTGATATAAAATACTTCCAAGTGTCACAGACAAGAATAAAGACCACCACTGATCTGTCTGTGACATCATGAATACTAAGAAAGAAAGAACATCGTTCTACGATTATTATAGCCCATTTCACTGCCCTGGCGAGCGCTAGCGAGTACGAGCACATTCTGGCAAGCTGGCAAGCGTAACAATATATATATATATATATATATATATATATATATATATATATATAGAGAGAGAGAGAGAGAGAGAGAGTACTGGCATTATTTCCACATCACAGTTTTCCAGGTCTGCGGTTCATGGATTTTGGGGTAGTAACCCGCAGAAAACCTGTAGCCCAAGGGTAGTGTGATGTGCGGGATTCTGGGAGGTTTACGATAGAGTTGGGAGAGAGTTGTTTTACCTATATGTACATGTTAACACTATCTGGTCCGACTTGTTGTGGGTTATTACGATATTTTGTTTAATTGTTATCGAGGATTTTGTTTGTGTTTTACCTTTTTCAAGCAATGTACTATATTTATACCCCTAAGATAACAAAAACGCCTTCCCAGACTTACTGCAAACAAAAACATGCCAACCCCGACCCCCTTCAAGCTAAATTTGAATTTTTTTCGATAGAAAAATGTCCCGGCCGAAAGCCAATTATTTTAAAGTTACAGGCTCGCTAGCTCGTTCATAAAAAAAATCTACTCCTGAATGGGGTGAAGCGTCTTAGAATCTCCAAACTGACTGAGTGAAACAGTGAAGAGTAGTCCCAAAAGACCGTCCTCAGACCAAATAGGGTTAAGCTAGAATATTGCCTATCATGCCTTAGTTATTTACCTGTGCTATTTAAGGGGAGACAGACGGTTTTTCTGGACCCCCTTCTCCCTAATGTTAAGCCCAACTAGTTTTGAGATTTTAAGACGTTGGTTCCATTAGTTTGGGGATATTATGACCTTTCACCCCACTTCTTTGTCAATATTGGGATCCTTCTTGCTATTTAGGTGTCGATTTGTTTCCTGGCGAGAGATAGCGAGCCTGTAATTTTTAGAGGAATCGGCCTTTGGCCAGGACATTTTCCTACCAATTTTGTTTACAAATCTATCTTGAAGGAGGGTCTAGGGGGTGTTTTTCTAAGCTTGATGGAGGTCTAGGGAGGAAACTAAAAAAATATATGAATACATGAATTAATAGACCAAACAAACAGCCACTGTCCACTTAAGCTAAAGTAGTGTCTGTGGTGAGGTAGTTGTGATAACCTACATGATGGTATAGTTATTTTGGTTTAACCATATGAGTACCAGCGATGTGTGTTATAGTTTAGTCTAGCTATATTTAGACCATATTAGGCAGCTTAGGAAGGATCTGTGGTAGTTGAAAGGGTTATGGTTGAGAAAGTTTGAAGCCGTATTATTGCTAGAGGTCCTTCCTAAGCTGAATAAAGTCTTCTAATAGTTGCCAGTATACGATGGAATAGACGTCCCTGGTACTGTGAATGGATTAACCGGTTTTAACTCATTCAGTACCGGTGACATTCTGCACATTTTATTCTGGCAACTATTAGACGACTTTTATCAGCTTAGGAAGGACGTCTACCCATTAACCCTTCCAAGATCCAATACGGGTTTCTGTTCTGCTGGCTGGCTATTATTATACATAAGTTGGCTGACTATTATTATACGATTTTATGCAGATTAGAAAGGGTATATGGAAGTCAGAGGGTTAAGGGGGGTCACCGGCTTTTTTATCTTTCTCTCCTTTTCTCTCTTTCCCTAGCTTGTATCCATTTGGCCCAATTCAGCCAACTGTTTGAAGACGTTTATCCCCATCCGGGTGTCGTTTTCTCCCGGGCGAGCGAAAGCGACCCAGCATTGTATGGAGAAATCCGGCTTCGCCGGAGACATTTTTCTATCGATAAATTTACAAATTTAGCCTGGTGTCAAAACAAAAATATATATATATGCTGGCTCGCTTTCGCTCGCCAGGAACATATTGGCACCCGGATGGGGGTAAACTTCTTAAAACAGTAGGCTGAATGGGGCCGAATGGATACAAGCCAATGAGAGAGGGAGAGAAAGAGAAAAGAAATCGAGGTGGGTTCCCTTAACTGAGATGGTATTTACCCATATATTTCCCAAATATCCTTCCTAAGTGGTCTAAAATCGTCTACTGATAACCAGAATAAACTGTCAAAACGCGTCATGATCTGCAAAGGGTTAACAGGCTACAGATGATCTCAATTAATCCTTTTAGCTACCATACATCCTTCTTAACCCGTCTTTTTCATCGTATTCTGGCAACTATTAGACGATTCTATTCAGCTTAGGAAGGAGCTCTAGCAATAATAGGGCTTCAAAGTATCTCAACCAACCCCTTTAACTACCACAGATCCTTCCTAAGCTGCATGATATATTATAAATATAACTAGAATAAAATATAGCACACGTCGCTGGTACTCAATGGGTTAACTAAGCTTCATATAATCTTCTAAATGTAGCTGAAATCAAATGAAAAAGTCGTCACCAGTACATAAATGAGTCAATTGTCGTATTTCATTTGCTCTCCCAGCTGACCTAGAATACTGCCTATATTAAGGGGGAGGTACTCGCTTTTCCTGGACCTCTTTCTCCCTCATGTTTAGCATCTTAGTTTTGAGATTTTAACACGTTCGTTCTGTTAGTTGGCGATATTGAGACCTTTCGCCTCATTTCTTTGTCAATATTAAGAAATGTCGTGCCCTTTAGATGTTTATTTTTTCCTGGCGAGCGAAAGCGAGCCTCTAATTTTAGCCGGGACATTCGGCCCGGACATTTCTCTACCGAAAAATATAAAAACATATCTTGAAAGGGGGTCTAGGGGGTGTTTTTCTATGCTTGATGGAGGTCTAGCGAGGAAACTCAAAAATATACATGAATAAATATATACCGGTATATCTAGACCAAAAATACAAGCACTACCCTCCTTAACTGTATTGTTATATCATGCCTGCCAGTGTTACCAAGTCAATATAGCAACTACCGCTAAATCCGTTCTCAAAAGTCGCTAGAAGACCGCTAGACAGTAAATAAATGCCGAATATCAGTAGAATAATGCCGCAATCTCTAGAATATCGCTCTAAAATGTCTTAAATGTTTAGAGTATCGCTCTAAAATGTCTTAAATCTTTAGAATATCGCTCTAAAATGTTTTAAATCTCTAGAATATCGCTCTAAAATGTCTTAAATGTTTAGAATATCGCTCTAAAATGTCTTAAATGTTTAGAATATCGCTCTAAAATGTCTTAAATGTTTAGAATATCGTCTTAAATCTTTAGAATATCGCTCTAAAATGTATTAATTTTTTAGAATATAGCTAGGAAAATTATGTCGCTAGATGTAAAATATTGCCACTAGATCGTAGTAAAGTGCTCTACAGAAGATCTAGAGGGAAAATAGCTAAATTGTTAATACTAATACCTGCTGTTATCACTTTCCTTAGATACTGGATTTATGAATTAACTGTTATTGCTATAACTGTGTTGGTGGTGTAATGGTTTAGATGCTTATGTTCTGGGTGTGGTGTCCCGAGTTCGAGTCCCGTGAGGACCATATGCTTTCATTAGTTTATTCAAGTACATTGGGGTTTGTAATGGATGATTAATGCTAAGAACGGGGTGTTCCTTAATTGCTAACCTGATCTCATAGGTAATCTAGGATATTGACAATCAGGATTTAGTTGTTTACTTATACAGTTCCTATACTAACCGAGAATATTGACAAGCATATGACATAGTTGTTTTACTTATACAATACTTATTGAAATAACGGAGCCTAAAGGACAACCACACAGAATAGCCACCGTCAGAGAGTCCAGGGAAAACAGAAGAAAAGGATTTAGCAACAGATTAATTTCCCATTCTCCAGAGAACGAGAAACACAAGAATGGGAAATCTGACCCCTGGACCCATTCTCTAATTCCCGGGCGAACAGGTGAGTTACCCCCAACAGGCAGGTCAAGCCCCACCAATCATCTCCTCACCCAGCCCCACCAATCACAGTGCAGGGCTCTAACAACCAAGGCAGAACGTTCCCCCCAATACTATGATAACAAAATAATTATGCAATCTAAGCATAAAGAGCCCTGGGAGTATTTAAATCGTTGGGTCCCTCCATCCTCAAGAAGCTGCCAGACGAGAAGGAAAGTGAAATGGTAATAGGAAGTGTCACGGAAGAAAATCATTATCTAAGCAATCAAAATAGCCAAAACAATTAGTGAACAGAAAATCATTATATAAGCAATCATAATAGCCAAAACAATTAGTGAACAGAAAATCATGAATTACATCATCATGCGCTTGATGGTATAAGTAAGAACCAAAGGTCAAAAAGAGAGAACCTCAGTGCGATGTCATTAAGCACCATAATATATGTTTCATGTAATTATTAACCTCAACATAGCCAATATTTATGTATTTACTATGCCCCTATTCATGCGAGATCATGCAACCTAACCAAGAGAAATAACCCAAATATAGACTGACTGAAACTACAGGAAATCAGTTCACCCTCAGTAGGCCTACTCTGTCTGGATAATATTGTCCGGGAGTATACCCCCACCTACTAGCGCTGTTACGACCGGGACTCGTATAAAACAAGGGATCTTAATCATTGGACTAGAAAGGCACACAGCCACAACGGTAACACTAGATCCAACCCTCGAACTTATAATGCCGGCGGCGCACAAAAACACCTATACCCTCCAGAGTTAAATCTGCGATAGCAGGGTATCCTATAACTCGGTATAAATGCACTACTACTACAGGCTGATGATCTCTGATACAGCCTGATCACAACAACATACAATTACGTTAATAATGTATACAAGGAAAAAGATAGAGAGCTTAATTAAATCACTGGAATGATGTAATGCAAACAAGAAGAAGGTATAATTAAAGTTACTCTAAACAATATTAAACTGTCACTCCTATATTAAAGAAAGTGAATGAAAGTCCTAAAGCATCGAACAGGAATCTTCTGAAGAAAGTCTGATGCTGCTTAAGATGATCGAATCGGATTTTGAACTGTTATATAAAGCAGGAACAAGATATGACAAGTGTATGGACATACAGTGTTAACTGGCACGGGAATAATGATAAATGCGCAATAGTATTATCTCCAACAACAAAAGAAGTACTTCCTCAGGCAACGCAAAAGCCTGCTCGGGTTGTGCAACTCAACAACAACCAAGGCTTACAATCAACGTGAATACAAATGCTGCATACATAACATAAGAGCTTATAATCCTAATCAGGTGTCTGCTAGGCGAATAAAGTCTAGCTGGGATGTCGTAGGCTAGGAAACAATGGCTGAGCAAGCGGCTCGTAGTCCTTAAGACTGTGCGGCCAAATTACGTTAAATGACGGGGTGCTCTCTTGAGAGATCCAGATCGCTAGTATCTGGTTCTCTCCTGGCGACTCTCTTCAAGTCAAAGCAAAACGAGTTAGCAAAGTGTTGGGTGGCAGAGGCAAAAGCCCTCACTCGCAACACAGTGCTAAACTCACAAAGTATACAGTCAGAAAGACCACCTAGGCTTCCCACGTATCCGTTGCGATTGTACAAGTTCAACAAAACCTGGTACACATCGGAAATCACAACATCAATAGCCTCATCCCAGCCTAGCATTAAATAGCCCAGCAGACAACCAAGAGATAGGTAGGGAGACACCGCGAGTGTGTCGAACCTCTACAGACAAAATGGTAACCCCTCCAAAATGCCTAACTAAACATGAAATATCTGAGAGCTTCAGCATATAATACGATGGCCGATATATGAAATCGTGCAGAACCAAAGGGGAGTTATGATGTTAAATAGATTGGAAGAATGAGAGGTAAGAAGTTGAGAGAGCGAGAAAGTGTTCTATAGGTAGAAGTCGGGGACAGGTGGCAAGGGAGGTGTGAAGGGTATGCTGGTCAGGCAAGCTCTGAGCAAGGAAGGCACAAAGGCAGCAGGGAGTGCAGGGGGACCACTTCCTGACTCGGCAGGAGGGCGGCAAGGCGGCCAGCCACTCAGAGGGCCCGGCCGTGGCATGACGTCACCGAGACAACACGTAACACTACGCGTACTGCCCTCTGCCTCCTGCACTTACTCACTCACACTCTCTAGCTGTATCATTCAGTCTTATACATTAAACTTATAACTGATGATATAAAATAGAATGCATTGTCACAGTCGAAAATAAAGACCACTTCTATACTGCCTGTGACATGACGATTCACAAGAAAGAAAGTACAACATTGTAGATAGACTGTAGCCCATTTCACTGCCCTGGCGAGCGCTAGTGGCTACCGGGAGGCGATTCTGCCAACGCTGGCAGGCGTCACACCCCGCCCAAGATATAGGACGCTCAACATTAGGCGAGCACGATACCTGACAAGGCAGAATGCCGACAAGACCTGTCACACATAGCCACTCCACCAGAAATGAAATGCAAAGCTCAAGTCTTACATAAAGCAACATATCAACATAAAGAAAATCTTATAACCCCTCCCAAACATAATAGTATAATTTAGCTTACTATGCTCCCTGAGCGAGCTTCACAGAGCCCAGCCTCCTAAGTGGAAGACAGGTTCAACTTAGGACTTTAGCTATAACATTGGCAACTTACAATTAACTATCAAAAGAAAGAGTTTTTATGTGATTTTTGATTTAATTTTAATGTTGTTTTTGGCGGCTGCTCTACAGTGGCAAGCCAATTTTACTCCACTCTCAACACACACTGACTGAACGGCGAGGGTTCTCCTGCAAACAAACCCTCCCGTGACAAACAATCAGCTAAAACATTATCAGTGCCCTTAGCATGCCACACATCCAACTTGTGTCCCGGCAGCAAAACAACACCTGGCATTGATAAACTGCCCAGTTCATCACTAGACTGGCACTTCTCTTCGCTCTTTCCGGCAACGGGACCTGCCAAAAACCTTTCACTAGTTCTACCTTCGTGATAGGCGATGAAGCCCCGATGCGGTCTATGGTGTCGTCAACTCTCGATAAGGTATAGGCGTCTGTCAGGGATAATTCACACCCACTCTTGCAATCAACACACACACTGATCTTGCCACTTAACACAGGTTGTAAAGTTACAGGCAACGACCACTCACAACATTCCTTATCCCTCAGACCCTTCGTCAACACGTAATCCAGCTCTGCTTGCACCACAGGCTGTCGAGCAGGATTTATACGGTAGGGAGCTAATTTGAACCTTGCACTGTCTCCAGCCTCCATGTCGGATTCTACCCTGTACATCAGGCCTGGAGAATGAACAAATATGCGGATGTACTGACATAGCCTAGTACACAACTGCCTTGCACTGTCTCCAGCCTCCATATCGGATTCTACCCGGTACATCAGGCCTGGAGAATAAACAAACATGCGGATGTACTGCCATAGCCTAGTAAACAACTTATCTCGCAGAACAACCTGCCTAGTGCACTCCCACAACCCAGCCGAGACTGCAGCTTCTAACCTGTAGTCTCCCTCCTTCTCCACCTTCGTCCCTAGAACAGCCAGGTAATGAGAGGGACAATCAGTACCACCTGTGCAGCCACTCCCATAGTTCTTTATTGCTAAGGCTTCCCCGCCGATACCGTACATGCGCACCCCCGCATTCCTTATGACTACATCTGCCTGCGCAGCATCACCGCTTTTAGCGACATGGCCAGATACAGTCGGTCTATGGTAGGGCTGTTGCATTCGACTAGAGCAGCATTGGGAGGCTATGCGACGACCGAGCACATCCACTCCACAGCCAACCTCACCAATCTGCTCAATGTCCTCCTTCTAACCACCACCCTTGGCAGCCATGGGTCGACCCTGACCTGACAACCATGCCAAAGCCTCGTCGCCCACCTTGAACCACCAAAACAACGAGGCTAACGGTCTACCAACATTCAAGTGACCTGCCCGCGGAACATCTTGCACCGCCTGAGTTGCGAGGCTCGGGTGCTCGGCACGACCAGTGGGGTATGAACCGAGCTGGTGCTGGAGCGCTGCACACTGCTGCTCAGGCAGGTGCTCTAGTGCTTCCACAGCCACCAGACTCGTGTCCCCCGCCCACTGCTCCGCCGAGACATGACAATCCCAACTCTCCTCCACCTGTGCCCTACTGCCCCCCTCTCCTTCTCCACCTTGGCCGCTGCAGACCAACGCAGGGACAGTAGGCTGCTCAGGTGGTTGCCTCACAAACTCCTCCAACAGGTTCACATGACATGTTTCCCCGTCCTCATGTTCGATCTCAACAGCACCATTACCACACTTCTGAACTTCCGGATCCTCCAACTGCAGTTTACTAATATCCGAGGGAGCCAACCTGTCTAAATGCTTCCGAAGCAACCAATGTCCTCCCCTAATATCAAACTGAGCCACCCTTTTTTCTCTCTGTGTTTAACGTTGCTGCCTCGGAGTCTCTTCCTGCCCTACCTCCTCACTAGCTGTGACAGGTCCTGGGGCTTTTCCAGACTCCAACAATGGTGCCAATACTGAGCCGCCAAGAAAAGCTGCTGGTACTAAACTCTCCAAACTTTTACCAACATTAGCCGTCTTCTTCCAACCGTTCCTCCGTTGATCAGAAGACTGAGGAATAGGCTGTGGCACTTTGGATGCAAGAGATCTTGTAACAACGCACGCCATAGGTTGTACTTGACACTTCTCTACCCACTCCTGTTCCTCCCAACTCACGTCGGCCGGCTTCTCGGCAACGACTAAGGGTGAAACCTCAGAAGTAGGCACCGCGAAGTCATTGCCGAGAAGGAGGTCGACGCCCCCAACAGGCAAGTTCTCCAGAATTCCAACATCCAACTCTCGTGTCACACCATCTACCTCCAGTTCCATCCTGACCAACGGGTATGACCTGATAGCATTGATACCTTGCACCACAACCACCCGTGCCGCGTTTATTGGTCTACCAGTAAAGTTCTTCATCAAAGTCTGAGAGGCACCCGTGTCTCGCAACAGCTCAACTCCATGCTTCTTACCAGCCCACTTCACGCAGCCACGCCCTCGATGGTCACAAAAGACATCGCGGACAGGGTTCGAGCCTTCCGGATTCTTCTCCACTGGCTGTGTCCCAGCCTCTGACGTTATACCCCAGGCAAACCCAGACGACTTCGGGGACACCCCAATGTTGCGAGCCAAAGACACAACTGCATTAGGTAGCTTGCTTGGACAGGCTCTTGCAAAATGCCCCTTCTCATGACAATGAAAACACTCTAACTCCCCCTTGGGCTTCCCTTGAGGTGGGGAAGGGCCCTGACCCTTTCTAAACGGGACGGTACTAGGTTTATGGTCAGTTTTAATATCATTGCTCTTGTTGTTATGGTTATATGGTGTATCACTGACTCGGGGGGGTGGAGTGTTGCGCCCCTTGTTACCTGCATCGTTCCGTTGTGCAGACCCGCACCCACGAATCAGTGACATCCTAAGGTCAGCCATCTCAGCTGCCTCCTGAAGAGATTTCAGGGTTTTTTCTTTAAGATTCAACGTCAGATCACTGCCCGTACACTTGAAAAATGTTTCTAGAAGCATCAGCTGTTTCAACTCCTCAAACGTCGATGCCTTCTCAGAACGCAGCCAGTTTCAAAATGCATCGGACAGATTCCGGGCATGCTCAAGAAAGGTGCACTCACGACCCTTCGTGACACCCCGGAACTTCAATCTGTACGTCTCTGGTTGTATCTCGTATGCCCGCAGGACAGCCTCCTTCAATACCTCATAATCGATGCACGACTCCAAAGGCAACGCATCATATGCCTTGAGTCCTTTGCCAACCAACCTAGAGAAAACAAGGGCTGCCCACTTAACCTCGGGCCATTGGGGCCCCCGGCACTTCTTCTCAAAACGCATGAAAAATTCGGTGACACCCGACTCATCAAATACAGGGACTAACTTAAGAAGGTGCGATAAAGACTGATCAAGACCTCGATTCCCAGAACCGAGACGCTGCCCTGTCGACTCCACCCGAGACTTCTCAAGATCTATGTCGGCACAGTACCTCGTAGCCTCAACCCGAAGCTCAGCCTCACGTATGGCATTTCTCTCCTCAGCCTGAATCTTAGCCATCCCAAGCTCAGATTCCCGCTGCTGCCTGAGCTCAGCCTCATATTTTCGTTGCTCAGCCTCATACTTTCGTTGCTCAGCCTGCTGGTTAAGTTTGGCGAGTTCGAGCTGAAACAACATCTCGGCAGACAAACCCTGAGGAGGGGGAGCTACTATTGGGAACCCACCCCGTGAATCACCTAGAGGCATGCCCAACCGCCAGCGGGCATGGGTCTGCGGGAACGTACCCGGCTCCGGAGCCCGAGGGGGCGCCATGGTTGGAATCGAGTGGAATGGGGGCTGAGCAGAAGGTGCCCCAGCTCCCGCTCCACCCGAAGCCCCACGCACCCCAGCCAGCACACAGGTAACCAGCTCACCTCTCGACAAACTGCTAGTACCGGGAAACCCTAAGACAGCGGCTACACACTGTAGTCCGTACCGGTCTAGCCCCGACACACGATCCACTGACACCGGCTCCTCCAAAAATATCCAAGCATCCTCCTCACTGTTTACCACCCGAGCGCCGCTAGGCATCTCCACCTCCTCGCCTGTGCTCTCACTATGTACTGATCCGTCGTCCGACATAATGTCCACCGAAAAATTTCAAAATTTTCAAAAAAAAGTACCTAAACTCTCATGTAGCACTATTCACTCAAAAATGCTTGAAGACTCTTAAGTGTTATACTACTTGCCAAAAAAAAATCCGTGTCCACTATATTCCTTTAAACAAAAACAAATGACCACAACACTCCTGCAATATTTCTCTAAGTTCACAAAATCCTGAGCAAGGTCGCCATTTGTTATGACCGGGACTCGTATAAAACAAGGGCTCTTAATCATTGGACTAGAAAGGCACACAGCCACAACGGTAACACTAGATCCAACCCTCGAACTTATAATGCCGGCGCACAAAAACACCTATAACCTCCAGAGTTAAATCTGCGATAGCGGGGTATCCTATAACTCGGTATAAATGCACTACTACTACAGGCTGATGATCTCTGATACAGCCTGATCACAACAACATACAATTACGTTAATAATGTATACAAGGAAAAAGATAGAGAGCTTAATTAAATCACTGGAATGATTTAATGCAAACAAGAAGGTATAATTAAAGTTACTCTAAACAATAATAAACTGTCACTCCTATATTAAAGAAAGTGAATGAAAGTCCTAAAGCATCGAACAGGAATCTTCTGAAGAAAGTCTGATGCTGCTTAAGATGATCGAATCGGATTTTGAACTGTTATATAAAGCAGGAACAAGATATGACAAGTGTATGGACATACAGTGTTAACTGGCACGGGAATAATTATAAATTCGCAATAGTATTATCTCCAACAACAAAAGAAGTACTTCCTCAGGCAACGCAAAAGCCTGCTCGGGTTGTGCAACTCAACAACAACCAAGGCTTACAATCAACGTGAATAAAAATGCTGCATACATAACATAAGAGCTTATAATCCTAATCGGGTGTCTGTTGGGTGAATAAAGTCTAGCTGGGATGTCGTAGGCTAGGAAACAATGGCTGAGCAAGCGGCTCGTAGCCTAGCGAGGTCCTTAAGACTGTGCGGCCAAATTACGTTAAATGACGGGGTGCTCTCTTGAGAGATCCAGATCGCTAGTATCTGGTTCTCTCCTGGCGACGCTCTTCAAGTCAAAGCAAAACGAGTTAGCAAAGTGTTGGGTGGCAGAGGCAAAAGCCGTCACTCGCAACACAGTGCTAAACTTACAAGGTACACAGTCAGAAAGACCACCTAGGCTTCCCACGTATCCGTTGCGATTGTACAAGTTCAACAAAACCTGGTACACATCGGAAATCACAACATCAATAGCCTCATCCCCGTCTAGCATTAAATAGCCCAGCAGACAACCAAGAGATAGGTAGGGAGACACCGTGAGTGTGTCGAACCTCTACAGACAAATTGGTAACCCCTCCAAAATGCCTAACTAAACATGAAATATCTGAGAGCTTCAGCATATAATACGATGGCCGATATATGAAATCGTGCAGAACCAAAGGGGAGTTATGATGTTAAATAGATTGGAAGAATGAGAGGTAAGAAGTTGAGAGAGCGAGAAAGTTTTCTATAGGTAGAAGTCGGGGACAGGTGGCAAGGGAGGTGTGAAGGGTATGCTGGTCAGGCAAGCTCTGAGCAAGGAAGGCACAAAGGCAGCAGGGAGTGCGGGGGGACCACTTCCTGACGCGGCAGGAGGGCGGCAAGGCGGCCAGCCACTCAGAGGGCCCGGCCGTGGCATGACGTCACCGAGACAACACGTAACACTATGCGTACTGCCCTCTGCCTCCTGCACTTACTCACTCACACTCTCTAGCTGTATCATTCAGTCTTATACATTAAACTTATAACTGATGATATAAAATAAAATGCATTGTCACATTTGAAAATAAAGACCACTTCTATACTGCCTGTGACATGACGATTCACAAGAAAGAAAGTACAACATTGTAGATAGACTGTAGCCCATTTCACTGCCCTGGCGAGCGCTAGTGGCTACCGGGAGGCGATTCTGCCAACGCTGGCAGGCGTCACAGCACTCTGTCTGGACAATCCTGTCCTAGATTCGTCCCGCTCCCCCCCTGAGAAGGGAAGGAGCCTGTTGTCCACTGCCACCCTGCCCTTGGACTTCTGCCGAAACGGTCCCCTGACGTCAAGCCCTGCCCCTTGGACTCATGACGAGGTGGCCCCATTACGTCCAGCCGCCATGCCCGACCTCTGCGACGCCCGGACCTTCGTACTTGGCCCTTCTCCTCCCCCACGCTGCCCTAATTTAAAATAATCGGGACATTTTTCTATCGAAAAATGTACAAATTTAGCTTGAAGGGGGTCTGTGTGAGCATGTTTTAGTTTGCAGTAAGTCTGGGAAGGTGTTTTTGTTAGCCTAGGGGACAAAATATAGTGCATAGCTTGAAAAAAGGTAGAACAAAAATCATCGATAACAATTAAACATAATATCGGATAACAAACAGCACGTCGGACCAGATAATGTTAACATGTGCATATAGATAAAACAACTCTCTCCCAATTGTATCGTAACCCTCCCAGAAACCCACACATCACACAACCCTCGGGCTACAGGTTTTCTGCGGGTTACTCCCCAAAATCCATGAAAACACAAACCTGGAAAACTGTGATGTGGAAATAATGCCAGTACTATATATATATATATACTGTATATATATATATATATATATATATATATATATATATATACAATTATACATATATATATATATATATATATATACGGTATATATATATACCGGTATATATATATATACCGGTATATATATATATATTTTTTTTTTCTATGTGATTGAGGGAGACAAAAGGCAGAACTGCCTATAGCGAGTGCCGTCCCCATAGTTGAAAGAGTGACAGGGCCAAAATCATGGGACGCTCGAGCCAAAATGCCTGGACACACAGAGTTTGAAGCAATTTAAGTCGTAGGAAGAGGGAAAGACTAATTCTGGGTTAGAGTTCCAGAGGTCAGCTGTGGTGTAGAAGAAAGACTGAGAGTAACGTTTCACTCTCGGGTAGGAGAGTTGCACAGAGTAGGGGTGGGATTGAGTTGCAAGAAGAGTACCACGTGCCCTACGTAAAGGAGGTGATATACACTGGGAAAGCTCTGAGGAACACTGATTAGGAAAGCTCTGAGGAACACTGATTATTATAGTAGCGATAGAATAGCGAGAGAGATGCAACATTGCGGCGGAGAGAGAGAGATTGCAGAGAGTTGGTGAGTGGACGGGAGTTAATGATACGAAAGGCCTTCCTTTCAAGTTTGTCTAGGAGAGAGGTGTGAGAGGAACCTCCACACACATGTGGATAATACTCAATACAAGGACGCACTATGCCCTTGTACAGAGAAAGAAGCTGTGCAGGGGAAAAGAACCCTTTATATATATATATATATGTTTCTAGTCTCTCAGTGGGGATCGAACCATCGACCATCAGAACGATAGCCGACGCTTAATCAATTACACCACGGCAGTCTAAAAGACACTCAGCCTTCTATATATATATATATATATATATATATATTGAAAAAACATAAATGTTAATGATACCAGACTAGAATTTCCTGTAAAAAATTACGGAAATAACTCTTGTGTGAGCCTGGTGTTAATGAATGGCGTGTATATATACCGGTATATATACATATATACCGGTATATATATCTATATATATATATACTGGATATATCTATATATACATATACTTTATATATATACATATTATATATATTATATATATATATATGTATATTATTAATATATATATATAATATATATATATACCGGTATATCTATATATACATATACTTTATATATATATATATATATATATATATATATATATATATATATATATATGTATATATATATATATATATATATATATATATATATATATATATATATATATATATATGTATATAAAGTATATGTCAGGATCTCCCAGCGGACTATCCCTTATTCTTCAGCAATACAAAAATCAACCCTTCATCTTCTCTCAATATTCTTGGTGTCTCTTTTTCTTCTGCTCTCATTTGGAAGGACCATATTACCAGTCTTGCTAAGGCAGCCTCCCAGAAGCTGGGTGTGCTCAACCGCCTTAGGGGGTTCTTTTCCCCTGCACAGCTTCTTGCTCTGTACAGGGGCATAGTGCGCCCTTGTATTGTATTGAGTATTGTTCACATGTGTGGGGAGGTTCCTCTCACACCGCTCTCCTAGACAAAGTTGAAAGGAAGGCCTTTCGTATCATTAACTCCCGTCCACTCACCAACTCTCTGCAATCTCTCTCTTTTCGCCGCATTGTTGCATCTCTCTCGCTATTCTATCGCTACTATAATAATCAGTGTTCCTCAGAGCTATCCCAGTGCATACCACCTCCTTTACGTAGGGCACGTGGTACCCGTCCTGCAACTCAATCCCACCCCTACTCTGTGCAACTCTCCAACCCAAGAGTGAAACGTTACTCTCAAACTTTCTTCTACTCAACAGCTGAGCTCTGGAACTCTCTCCCAGAATCAGTCTTTCCCTCTTCCTATGACTTAAATTGCTTCAAACTCCGTGTGTCCAGGCATTTTGGCTCGAACGTCCCTTGATTTTGGCCCTGTCACTCTTTCAACTATGGGGGAGGCACTCGCTATAGGCAGTTATGCCTTTTGCCTCCCTCAATCACACAGAAAAAAAAAAAAAAAAAAAAAAAATATATATATATATATATATATATATATATATATATATATATGTATAGATATATATACCGGTATATATATATATATATATATATATATATATATATATATATTATATATATATATATACCGGTATATATATATATATACTGTATATATATATATATATATATATATATATATATATATATATATAGATATATATATATATATATATATATAAAGTATATGTATATATAGATATATATACCGGTATATATATATATATATATATATATATATATATATATATATATATATATATATATAAAGTATATGTATATATAGATATATATACCGGTATATATATATATATATAGATATATATACCGGTATATATGTATAAATACCGGTATATATACACGCCATTCATTAACACCAGGCTCACACAAGAGTTATTTCCGTAATTTTGTACAGGAAATTCTAGTCTGGTATCATTAACATTTATGTTTTTTCAACTCTGCGTAAGCAGAGTTTTGTATCGCCCCCCGTATAGTGGGTACCACACGAAAAAAATGTCTGTCGTCGTCGTCGTCGTCGTTGTCGTCGTCGGCGCTGTCGTCGTCCGTCTGTCTCGGAACTCCTCCTAGACCTTTGGACGGATTTTCACCAAATGTCACACAAACTTTTGTTGCGTGAATGCAAACGTCAGTCAATTTTTGTTTTTTGAATTTATGCAATAGTTTTGATTTTATGTCCAAAATATGGTTTTGCCTCCCCCCCCCCCCCCTCCCGGACCCCTCCCCCCCCCAGCAATGATGACGTTCTTAGTGTGTGAGCCCCGAAGGGGCTCATACACTAAGAACGCATTCGATCTGGGAGCGAAAACATCTCGCTACGTATTTGCTAGTTAGTTTAGTTGGCATTAGAAGTTATGGTATTAATATTTGGATTTATGGTTATAGTAGTGATAATGGTGATAATTGTATTAATTATGGTTGTAGTTGTATTAATGATAATGACAGTAGTGATGATGATGACAGTAGTAGATATGATGGTGACAGTAGTAGTAATGATGGTCATAATAGTAGTAATGATGGTGACAAGTAATGATGATAGTTGTAGTAATAATAATGACAGTAGTGATGATGGAGTGAGTATTAGTGATGATGGTGAGTAGTAGTGAGGATGGTGATATTTTAGTGATGATGACGATAGTTGTGGTGATGAAGTTCATACTAATGGTGATGATGGCAGTAGTAGTGATGATGGGTTACTAATATGGGTTCGTGGGTCAATAAATTATTGTAATATTTGTGACAGTAGTAATGATGATGGTTATAGTAGTAGTGATGATGTTAACAGTAGTAATGATGATTGTAAGATGGTGGTGATGATATTAGTAATGATGGTTCATAGTAGTGATTAAGATGCTAGTGACAATGGACAGTGATGATGGTGAGAGTAGTAGTGATAATTGTAATTGTAGTAGTGATAATGATCATAGTAATGGTGATTATGACAATACTCGTGATTATTGTGGCAGTTGTAGTGATGATGGCAGTTTTAGTGATGATGGCAGTAGTGGTGATTATGTTAATTGTGATTGATGATGGTATTAGTAGTGATGATGGTAACCCCTCGCAGAGTTGGGTATGCCGTTTTGATTTTGGGCAAAACGGCACGTCTACTTTATTAGTATGTTTCTTACGTTATAAAATCTACCTTGGGTCTAGTGTCCAATGCCAATGTGAAAGAGCCTCATAGTAGTGGAGAAACTTGTTCATCGAAAATTCCCGGAAAATACGTTCGTGGGTCATCGCCTTCAAAACACCAGCCTGGGGTCTCTGGTATCCCCCACCCTCCTAACCTGGATATCCCGAGTTTGTTGTCACCTTTGTTGGAGCGGGTTTGGTGTTTGGTATATAAAGGTAGAAGCGAGGTTACAGTGTCACAGTATCGTCTCTATAACACACGAGGTAAGTACAATAGCCAGCAGTGAAATATGGTACAGTCATTCTTAAAAATTCGTAGGTCTCCCATATTTCTAATCATGGAAGTATAGCTTTGGAAACGAATTTATGACTATAATTTCCTATGCATCAACTACAAAACTTTATATACAATTTATTTAAAAGGAAGTTCCATCCAATAATGAACCCAGCTAGTTATAATTGCATAAAGTCAAACATAAAGGAGGAGGATCCTAGAACTTTTATGTGTGATTGTATATGTAGGTATTTTATCGAACAATTCTGACACGGTAATGAAATATATTAAAACATTTCCTTTTAACATATGACTGAGTAAGTGTAATATCTCTGTCTGTGTGTCCACTGTCTCAAGTTTATCGTATAGTAATGTACTGTACCTCCTACTTGTGCAGGCGATTGAATACTCTCTTGCCGTGATAAGCAATATATAAATAAATATACAATTCTGATTCGCTCACTAAATATACTGACCAATCCCTTTAGCCACAGTCCCCAAGTCCGTGTTCATCTCATTACATGTTCACTGTTTCACATTTATCATCTTGTAGTGTAACAGATATTTGTGCAGACGATTGCACATTTTTCTTCATAGCCTAAGTAGTAGTAAGTAGTATTATCCATCTATGTTTATATGTGTTTATTAACTCCTGTACAGCTTTCCACGTTACCTTCTTATTCATCCAGGATTTAATGTAAAGAACTAAACGGGTACTGATGAGCTACGAGTGTAGTTAATCGCTCTAATTAACTCCTTGATGGAGGATTATGCCGCGTTTGACAGTTTATTCTGGTTAGACGATTTCTTCATTAAACGATTTCAAACAGCTTACGGCGGTGGAAGTGGGTCGATATATAATCTCAATTAACCCTCCGACTTCCATATACACTTCCTAATCTGAATAACATCTTATAAAACTAGCCAGAAGACAAACACGAAATGCGCCATCGTATCTGGGTAGGGTTAATCAGCTAATTAATAACACACTATAAGAACTTGTAAACTGTAGGTATGTATATACTCAGGCACATACCCGCTACCTGGGGGTGGGCGACTCGAGACAGAGCCCGAACAGAAACAACATATATATTTCCAATTCTTAGAGTTCGGGACAACTTTATCGTTCCCTCGCCCCTTTTTCTGTCTCGTTTAGTAGGTGAATTTTACAAAGAGGGGGGGGGGGGGGGGAGGGGGGGAGGATTCCTAGCCTCCCGTCCCAAAAGCAGGAAAGGTAGTACAGGAAGAGAGACAGCTAGACAGAAACGGCTAAGGTTGGGTAGATTATGCCAAACCTCACTCTGGACAGGACCAGCCCTCTGCCAACTTGTAAATTAGTCATATTATTTTTGCGGTAAACTTATCCGAGTTAACGTACACTCTCTGACACAAGGCGTATCACACCTTCATGCAGTAATTTAATTCGTGTAATATGTTTATTATATTTTTCTTACACTATAATAATATATGCAAGTAGGAAGTATTACGTTTGTACAACTGTCATCAATCCTGTTACGTATATTATGTTGTCCTTATTCACTCCATGTTCAACGGTCAGAATACTAAGTGGTAATAATTCGTGTAATTATCAAAAGATAAATATATTAACTAATACTGTGTTCACATATTTAATAGTAATTTATTCTTACTGTCATCACAAAACACAAATTTCAAACCATGACACCATAATTTATTATAATATAATGATGGAAAAAAATATCGAATAATGTGGTTAACTAATAAAAGAGGAATATATAAACTAGGATTGTGTTTAGATATATATTTGTATATCCTTCATACTGTCTTCAATCAACAAAATGTCAAAACATGACTCCATAATTTATTGTACTATAATGATTGTGTTTTTTACAGAATGTTTGTGAAGGGTTTGGTGATGTTGGTGGTTGTGGCGGTGGTGGTGGCTGAACCTCACCACCATTATGGTAGCAACAACAACTATGGTAGACGACCAAGCTATAGCAGTGGCAGTGGGTCCAGATATGGTACTGTTGGGTCCGGATATGGTAGTGGCCCAAGGTATGGTAACCGAGGTTCAGCTGCGGTTCATCGTCAATCAACCACACACCTCCACCAGGCTGGTCACCAAGACACCTACAACTCCCATGACAACCAGAACCTCCACAACCCTGGCCACATCTCCCACGACAACCACAACTTCCACAACAACAACAATGACCACATCACAGTGGACTTACGGAATAACTCCCCAAGCTACAACCCCTCTAACTACCCTGGTCTTATTGAGGGCCACAACTTTTATGACGCCCAGCCTAACCAGGGTTATGACGGCTGTCACAACTGGTGCCTGTCAGACTATGACGGCAAGTATTATTGTTGCGCACACTAAAGATATATACTGTGTATCTTGAAATTAGAAAAATTCGTTAATATATGTGCACTTGTTACATTTGCAAATCGACTGTTGTACCAAAGAAATGTATCAATGTTGTTCGCACCCTGTTTATATAAAAATGAGTGTATGTATTTACCTTGATTAAAGTCGTTATTTAGAATCTACTTGTTTTACTTAGAAACATTTAAAACTTTCATCTACAGTAAGTTTCACTCCTGTGGATTCACTAGAAACAAAGTGTTAGGAATAAGTGCTGTTTCAATGAATATATCACTGTGGCTCGTTACACAAACCATATAGTAACTTTATTATAAAACCAATCTTCTCGGTATGTTTTTGTTTTTTTCCTATTTAGATGAGGGAGCCAAAAGGCAAAACTGCCTGTGATCAGTGCCTCCCCCAGAGTTGAAAGAGTGACAGGGCCAAAATCAAGGAATGTACGAGCCAAAATACCTGGACACACGGAGTTTGAAGCAATTTAAGTCATAGGGTAAGGGAAAAACGGATTCAGGGAGAGTTCCAGAGCTTAGCCGTTGAGTAGAAGAAAGATTGGTAATATTGTTTCACTCTTGGGTTGGAGAGTTGCACAAAGTAGGGGTGGGATTATGTTGCAAGTTGGGTGACACATGCTCTACATAGAGGAGGTGGTATACATTGAGAGAGCTCTGAGGAACACTGATTATTGTAACAGCGGTAGAATAGCGAGAAAGATGCAATATTGCAGCGAAGAAAGATAAATTGAAGAGAATCAGTTAGTGGACGTGAGTTGATGAGACGAAAGGCTTTCTTTTCTACTTTGTCTAGAAGTGCTGTGTGAGAGGAACCTCACCACACATACGAACAATACTTAATACATGGACGCACTGTGCCCCTGTACATAGCAAGAAGCCAAGCGGGGGTAAAGAACCCCCGAAGGCGGTGGAGCACACCCAGCATCTGGGAGGCTGTTTTAGTAAGAGTGGTAATATGGTCTTTCAAAGAGATCAGAAGAAAAGGAGACACCGAGAATATTAAGTGAAGATGAAGGGTTAATTTGTATATTGTTGAAGTGATAGTCTTTTGGAAGGTTGTGAGGAGTAACCGGATGGAGAAATTGCGCTTTGGATCCATTGAAAGTAACAAGGTTTTTTCTGCCCCAATCAGATATAGTAGAAAGATCAGAAGATAGGTGTGCCAAGGCCCTGTTACTTGAGATCTGGAATGATTGCCTGCTGGGTTGATGTGAATAACTAATTGAACAGTGTAAGGTAGATTCATTAGCATATGAGTGGATGAGGCTAGAGGTACAGTTGTTGTTGTTGTTGTTGTTCCCTAAGCTGCCTGGCTAAACAGCCCCGAGTCCCTGAGGAAGGCCATGGCCACGATCGGGCTTTCCCACAGAGCTCTCATTGAGTGTAGATTGTGTTGTTGGCGTAAGTGGTTGTGTGAAATGCAGTCTTCTATGATGTGTTTAATGGTATGGGGTGCTGTGTTACATCCCGGGCAGGCGTCGACAACGGAGTCATCCAGTCTCTTCTGATAGCTCAGGAGAGCTGGATGGTGTCCGCATCTCAGCCTGGCCAGGTGGTCTCTGTCCTCGCGAGGAAGGGAGGATTCGGAAGGATGGATTTCGGGAGGTCGTGCATGCAGCTGCGTGTTGTCTGTGAGTGAGTGGATGGATCGGTGAGAGATATGAGTATGGATGTGCTTCTGGAAGTTGGTTCGGGGTGGGCAGGAAGGGAGAGAGGACAATAATTGTGTGTGATACCGTGTGCTGGGTGTTGTTTTGATATTTCTTGGTATTTGAGGTACAGTTGAGGAGATCGTTAATAAACATTAGAAAGAGAACTGGACATAGAACAGACCCCTGAGGCACACCGGAGTTGATATTTTGAGGAATAGAGCAATGGCCGTCCACAACCGCAGCAATGGAACAGCCAGAAAGGAAATTAGAGATAAAATCACAGATAGAGGGATAGAAACCGAAGGATAGCTTAGAAATTAGAGATTTATGCCTAAACCCAGGAAGGTTGTGTGTCTGCCTGGCCATGGAGTTGGGAAGGTTTTAGAGAAGATGGACCACATCTTGGAAGATAGTGGAGATAACCCCATTATCTGTCTCAGTGCCGGGAGTAACGATGTTGGTAAGGGTAGAAGTGAGGAACTGCTGAGCAGTATCGGGATGTGTTAGATAAGGTTAGGATGAAGGGAGGGATCCCTGTAGTACATTGTATCCTACCCAGAAGAGGAGTGTCCAAGGAATGGACATCCAGGGCGATTGGTGTCAATTGCCGGTTGGAGAAATATTGCAAAGAAAAAGCAATACCATTCATTGATAACTGGGATAGTTTCTATGGGAGAGATGGGATGTACGCAAGGGATGGAGTTCATCTTTCATGGTTAGGGGTTTCCACATTAGCTAGTTCTTTAGATAGGGTGGTTGTGGGGTTTTGAACAGAAATATTGAGGGTGTAAATGAGAGGTTAAATGGAACAATATTAGCGTCAGGCGAAAGCGATAAGGATATTCAGTCTCATGCTAAAAATGATGACTATATTGCTAATGATAGTAGTGATGGTGCAACGGAAGATGGAAATGTCGTTAGAAATAAAGGTAAATTAGGTATAAAGAAAAGAAGTAAATTGAGAGTATATTACACAAACTGTAGGAGTCTATGTAACAAAATGAACGAACTTAGAGCCCTTGTTAGCAAAGAAAATATAGACATAATAGCGCTAACTGAAACGTGGATTAATACAGAAGCCAGGCATATTTTAGCAGAATTTGATATACCAGGATATAGTTTGTTTAAATATGACCGAACAAGTAAGAGGGGTGGCGGTATAACAGTGTTTGTCAGGAGTACATTAAAAAGCTGTATTAAATCAGGTATTAGACTAAATAACGATAATGAAAGTGTTTGGGTAGAGGTTAACGAAGGTAGTGAGACCATAGTTATTGGAGTTATGTATAGACCGCCAAATATGAGTAGAAATGATGGAAAGTCATTATGGGAGGAGATTAAAATGGCATCAAGGTTTAGCAATGTGTGCATTATGGGGGATTTTAATTTTCCGAATATAGATTGGCAGCATCATATAGGAGACTCTGATTCTGAGGAGTTTATAGAGGTAGTACAAGATAGTTTGTTATTTCAAATCATAGATACGCCATTTTCCACACCTGATCTGTCAGGTGTGGCCCAGGTGCGGGGATCTGCAGATCCCCGTTTTTCTGACCTCTGACCGTTTCGGTGAGGTAAGTCCTAATGGTGTTTTTAAGCTGGGCTTATAATTAGGGTTGGGTGTGACAGGGATCTGCCTTGTGTAGGCCAATCAGCTTTCTGCAGACTCCCATTTTCTTATTTTCTTATGTTCTTATGTTCTTATGCCAGACTCTATTGAAGGTCTTCGATATGTCTAGCGCAATAGAAAAAGTCTCACCGAAGCCCCTAAAGGAGGATGGCCAAGAGTTAGTAAGATTAGAGAGAAGATTACCAGTAGAGCGACCCCTAAGGAAGCTATACTGTTGTTCGGAGAAAACATGAGAAGAGAAATGCTTAAGAAATTTTGTGGATAGTTCAGTGCAATTATTGTTAATGAAAGAGTGTATGGCAAGTTGAAAAACAGAATTTGGCTTGATTCCGGTCAGAGACATAGGAAGAATGAGATTCTTGAGCTTGAAGGTGACGGTACCTTTTGAATGCTTCCTCCTAATTGCGAACAGTAATAGAACAAGCGTGAGTAAACCAATAGTTTTTGCTTTTAACTGAGAGAAAGAAAATGGAATGTATGCCTCCATGCCCGAGAGGATTACCTTAGTAATGCGTTCAGCACTCTCCGAGAGTCCCAGGCCATGGAAGCGAAAATCCATGGAAAATCGAATTAATACTGCCGAAGAGCCTCACAGTCGGCAGCGTCGAAGTGCCACAAGCGCCGCCAGCTGGGAAGATCAGGTGGCCGTACTGGAGAGATAGGGCAGGTGACAGATAAGTTTATGGTCGGAGGATCCCAAAGGAGAGAAAAGATCGACACTAAACAAAAGGGTTAGAAGTTAGAAACAAGTCAAGAATGTTGGGCCGATTTCCGAAGCGGTCCTGGATACGAGTGGGTTACTGAACTAACTGCTCTAGGTTTGGTCAAGGAGGAGAGAGGAGATCCATTGGCGGTGGTGAACATTGAAATCTCCTAAGGTGGAGATTTCATAGAAAGAGGATGTTGATAGGATGTGTTCCACTTTAGAGCTTAAATAGTCAAAGAATTTAGGATAGTCAGTAGAGTAATGGAATAAATAGACAGCACAGAAGTATTTAGTCAGAGAGTGACAGGAAAGTTTGAGCCTGAGGGTTGAGAATTCAGAAGACTCTAAGTTGGGAACACGAGAGAACGTTAGTTTGTTGTGTACGTATACACAATATCGTATAAATACGATAGAATATGACTCTTTTGTGATCTCGTATGTCTCTGTGACGTCACGACGTAGGACGATTAGATCGTATATTATAAGATTGTAAATAAGTTAAGTTATAAAAGGCCTAATATGCTATTAAGCAATATTGCCATGGTCTTATGTAGTATATATGAATTTATCGTATATATTAATATAATTTATCGTATAGAGCAACCTAGATGCGGTACGATAATTTGGGCTCCTGGCGGTTTGCCAAGGCAGCAAGGTGTGCTTTCGAGGAACGCCAGAGCCTTCACGAACACCAACCAGTTAACATCTAATTTTCCGCCCTCAGTTGATCGTGCTTTTGAGCCTCTAATCACAATACACTGTCAGCAATACACTCAGCTACACCATCACGACGCTCTCATCGACACCATGACTGACTGATAGATAAGCATAATAATCATGTCCATTCCCATGTAATCATTTATTCTTTCTTTAACTTGACTCGAGTCTCGGGACCGAAGTCTCGTTCCCCATTGTCCACCGCCATATTGGGTAAAACGTTCTCCCTTGCCTCATTGCCACGTGGAACTATTGGCGAGTTAATTCCTGGCTAATATTAACCCTTATAACCTTACCCTATATATACATTTATTATGTGAGACCTTTGGATATAAATTAGCTTGTTTCAGATTGAATTAAATTTAGATATAGAGTAGTTTTCATTTAGATTGATTTTATTTTGATTCATTATAGCTTAGTAATATTTAACTTCCATTGATAGTTTACTACATTGGTGCCCAAACCCGGGAATTAGCTACCAGTAAGGGATTTTAAGGCAATGAACAAGGGGACATATAACAGGATGCAGGAACAACTCTATGATAAACTGGCAAGGCTAGCCAAGCGATGGTTAGTGCCGGAATGCAGGGTTATATCGTTGCGCCTGCCTAAGTCCTGCATCCCACCCATCATCTTTCCCCAATAATTTTCTTTTCCGTTTCAGACTTTCTGTGACATATGACCTGACCTAACATTTTTTTCTTGTTCAATATGATCCTTTAGTAGGTATTGCTATTTAGCGTACTATTTTTTCTCCATAACATAGAAGTCCGCCGGTTGGTGTCTCTTAACTAGACTATTAATTTGCCGTTGTCTTTGTAACATAACATTTAGATACATAGCCTATAGGCTCACATGCAAAATGGATAAAGACCATAAAGAGACACCGTCTAGTGGGGTGCTGAGCAAAGCCCCTAAAAATCAAAGGGCGGGACTTCGGGGAGTATTAAATAGGCTAATTGTGGACGTCAACACTTTCATCACTACTGCTGAACTAGAGGAATTGGAGGCTAGATTAGAAAGAGTCCAGGCTACCCACGGTCGTATTACGGCTCTGAGTGAGGTGATTGTGGCTGACATGATAGAGGAGGAAGAGAAAGTTACAGAGTGTGATAATCGTGCCCTCTATGACGAACCTGTCTTTAGAGTGAAGTACCTATTACAGCGTGCTTTCGCGAGTAAGAAGGGAGGCGATAATGAGGCCCATAGAAGGGCTGACCCAAAATATACTGTACACCTCCCAAAGCTCAATCTTTCTACATTTGAGGGCAAGTTAACTGATTGGTTAGCTTTTTGGGACGTATTTCGATCTACGGTTCATGAGTCCTCTTCGGATAGTGTCCGCAAGTTTCACTATCTGAAGGGACAAATGGAAGGAGAGGCCTTACATTTAATAGAGGGTTTTTCAGTAGTGGGTGGTAGTTATCTTGAAGCGGTACACTTATTAGAGTCCACATACGGGGATAGAGAGCAGTTGAAGATGGCCCATGTCGTTGCCTTGTTGGGGCTCGCAGAACCACAGTATAAGGTTGATGAGTTGACAAACTTCAGGGCAAATATGGAGTGCCATACTCGATCGCTAGACACCCTAGGGCTTACCACGCAGGAAATGATAGTCATTATCTTGCGTCAGAAGCTTCCTATGGCAATACTTGATAAGGTAAGATCATTTGAGCTGGGGGAGTTCAAAACTCAGTTCAGTAGGGAAATCAATAATCTACAGTTGAACAAAGGGAGAATGTATGTGTCGGGAGGGAGTGAGAATGTGGAGAAGAGGGGAACATTAAGCATGACTGTGGGGACTAAAGAAAGGAAAGCGGGTGCATATAAGAAACCTGCTCAGATTCTATGTAAGCTATGTAACAACAAACATAAATGGAGTTTCTGCGTAAAATACCCAACAAATGACACAAAACTAGCATAGGCGAAAAGATTGAAGCTATGTGTAGGTTGTCTAAGTAAAGAACATGGTAAGCAGGGACAATGTACTGCTACATACTTAGGCCCTGTCGCCACTGCAAAGGACATCACTTTGATAAGTTGTGTCCTAACTGCAGAGAAAGTCAAAGACGTCAAAACAGAGGGTACTACAACTCTGACACTAGATAGCACGCAAGACACCACTATATTGCCCACAATACAGATTCCCATGGAAGGTAATGACAGTACCAAAGTTTGTCGGGTACTTCTAGATCAGGGGTCTCAACGTTCCTTTATAAAGAGGTCCGTACTGGTGGGACTGATGCACCGAATCGTAGGGGCTGAGGCTCTTCGATTAAAGGGCTTCACAGGGGTTAATGATAAACAAGGCTACGAGATAGCGGAGATTTCATATTTCTATCGTAAAAATCGGTACTTTATGACTTGTATCGTGGTAGACACCCTACCAGAATATGTATCTGTGGGTGTGAAGAAGGTGGAACACGCATTACGTAGCAAAGGGGTTAACTTGTCAGATCCCATGGGAAATCAGAGTGAGGTGCATGTTCTACTTGGTGTGGATCATTATTATGAAGTAGTATACCCTGGATTTAAAAAGATGCGTGGTGTAATTTTAATCCCCACTAAATTTGGACATTGCATGAGCGGAAAGGTGCATACTACACAGTCAAAGGTCCTGGTCGACACGGTCTCGATATATAGAGTCAATGTAACCGCGGCAGAGGAGTTGGGAAGGGAGGATTCCCAACCAAGTGACCCTAAGATGGCTGCCGAGTTCGACCTGGAACGACTATGGAGATTGGATCACATAGGCATTAATCCTATGGAGACTGATTATGACTCGGAAGTTGCGCTACAAAGGTTTGACGAGTCTGTGTGCTACTGTGCCTCAGACAAGCAATATAAAGTTAGTTTACCCTGGAAGAACAGTGAGATAAACCTGCCAACCAACTATGGTTTGGCATTAGGTCACTTGCGCGCATTACAGCGTAAATTGTCTAACGAACCGAGCACGCGCCAGGCGTATGACGATGTATTTCGGAGTTATGAGGATAGGGGCTTTATTGAGAGAGTCGATGTCAAGGAACCGTTTAAGAAGGATAGGGTTCACTATCTGGCCCATCATGGGGTAAGGAAAGACAGCGTCACCACACCAATACGGGTGGTGTACGACTGTTCTGCCCACCAAGGTCGACAACCCAGTCTAAATGACTGCCTGTTGACAGGTCCGTCCATGGTGTCGGACCTGTCCCAACATCTATTGCGGTTTAGGCTGGGGAAGTACGCCTATACTAGTGACATCGAGAAAGCATTCTTGATGGTCAAGCTAAAGGAGGAAGATAGAGATGTTACCCGCTTTCTTTGGTTCAGCGACATTAGCGACTCTGAAAGTCCAATCATAATATACCGTTTTCGGGTTGTACTCTTTGGGGCCACGTGCTCGCAGTTTTTGTTAAATGCCACAATCAGAAAACATCTAGCTGACACTCATGAGGACATGTGTAAACTATCTCGCGGATTATATATTGACAATTTGCAGGGTTCTAGCGATAGTCAGGATGATTTGTTATATGCATACTGGCAAGCACGCAGATTGTTTGCGGATGCACATCTATTTCTCCGCGAGTGGGTTACTAATAGTGAAGATCTTCAGAGTTTAATACAGGTGGACGGTACGGCATCTCTTAACCAGGAAAAGTCCAGAAATTTGGGGATGATCTGGCAACCTAAACATGACATACTAACTTTTCAAACAAGGTCTTTTGCTCAGCAGACAGGAGCGCACACCAAAAGAAGTCTGTTGAGCAAAGTTGCGCAATTTTTTGATCCTTTGGGTTACCCGTTTTTTTTTTTTTTTTTTTTTTTAAGAGACAATGAACGGAGGAAGGAAAAACACAGATAAAACAAAAAGGTGCATGTGCCTAAAGGCATCCTCCATTCATAAAATGTTTGTAACAACTGGATTTAAACATTTGTAGATTGTAAGTTTGTGGAAAGCAATTCGAGGGAAGTGAATTCCAAAGAGTAGTAGGTCTGGGGATAAATGAATTCTGATAAGCAGAAGTTCTGCATTGTGGAGGAGAAAGTGTAAATTCATGGGCGCTCTCAGCTGCCCTAGTTCTACGGGGAAAGATGTGGAGAGGCGGCACAATTGAAGCAAGTTCCTCGGAACAATTGCTGTGAAAATATCTGTAGAATAATGCAAGGGATGCAACGTTTCTTCGTATGGATAATGTAGGAAGGTCCTGTGTGATTGCAGGGTTATTGATTAATCTAATAGCTTTATTTTGAATTTTGTCCAACTGCCTCAATGCAACCACTCCACTTCCACCCCACAGAGGTGAACAGTAATCCATCTGAGAACGCACATGACTTCTATATATTACGGCCAACTGCTCGTCAGTGAAGAATTCTCGAACTCTGTACAGGAGTCCCAGTTTTTTAGAGGCATTCTTAGCAATGCTTCTAACATAATGTGTCCAGCTCAAGTTAGTAGTTAATGTTACACCGAGAATGTCAATACTAGGGGAAGTGGGAATATTTACATCATTAAAAAATATATGGGAGTCAGTGAGATTCTGTCGGTTAGAAAATTGAATGTACTTGGTTTTCTGTGCATTAAAGGAAACTAGATTATTTTGTCCCCATCCATTAATTCTAGAAAGGTCCTGGTTCAGAGAAATTGCAGTGTTTATTTTTGAATTTATAAGATCGGGTTGGGTGAAAGAATTGGTAAATGTGAAGGAACTGTGGAGTGTTGAGTCATCTGCGTAGGAATGTATTGGATTATGAGTGGTAGATATGAGATCATTGATATGAATGAGGAACAGAATTGGGGCCAAAACTGATCCCTGGGGAACACCAGCATTTATTGAGTGAAATTGAGAATAAAGGCCATCTACCATTACACGTATTTTTCTGTTATGAAGATAAGAAGAAATTAGAGGAACTAATGATGCAAGGCCGTAGTGTGACATCTTCGACAATAAGGATTGATGCCAGACTCTATCAGTTACCATAAGAGCTAGGATTCTAATGCAGGAAGTTTGGAGACGTAAAATAGGAGGGGATGACAGTTTGCCCGAGGACCTGAATGACCAAGGGATATTGTTGTTGAATGAATATGCCATCCTATGTACTAAACGTATACCTCGTAAAGTGGCGGCGTTCGGTGACATTACGTTACACACGTTTTGCGATGCTAGTGCCAGGGCATACGGGGTAGCCATATATGTTGTTACTTCATTTGGGGCAAATTTAGTTACAGCCCGGGCCAAGGTAGCCCCGGTTAAAAAGGTAACTATCCCTAAAATGGAATTGACTGCCATGCTGCTATTAGCACGTCTGGTGCAACATGTACGCGCAACATACGAGAGCGAATTAAATATTGAAATCGTTCACGTATGGTGCGATAGTCAGGTCGCACTCAACTGGATACATAGCAAGAAGTCTCTGCCAGTTTATGTGCGAAATAGGGTAGATGAGATTAGAGCCCTTTTGCCAGACGTTGCTTATCATTATGTAAATGCAAAAGAAAACCCTAATGATCTCATAACTAGGGGTATAACGGCTAGCCAGTTAATGAAGTCCGAATTGTGGTGGCATGGTCCAAAGTGGCTGCTCCATGAATGTGAATGGACGATATGGCATGCTGTTGGTGAGGGACTTCTACCACTGGAAACAGGGGCAGTTACAGCCCAACCAAATGAGCCACTGGGTCCTATCATAGAGTGGGCAAGATTCGGTGACTATAATAAACTAGTCAGAGTTGTAGCTTGGGTATTGCGATATGTATCCAATCTCAAGCTTAAAGTAACGGGCCAACTCTGCAACCGGGGTCACAACATTGATGCTCGTGAATTTAAAGCAGCTGAAGTAACTTTGATCAAATGGGTTCAAGTAGAAACCTTTTCCAATTAATTAGAATCCTTGAAAAGCTCGAATAAGACATAAATGCCTAATATAGTGCGTCAACTAAGGTTGCACCTAGACAATGGCCTCATCAGGTGTGAGGGTCGCCTGAAGTGGTCGGGTGTACCAGACGGCACAAACCGCCCTATACTTATGCCAACAAGACATCACGTTACTGATCTATTGATCATACGTTCACATAGGGAAGTAAAACACTACGGGGTATGTCATATTATATCAAATTTACGTCTCACATGGTGGATACCCAGAGTTCGACAAGTAGCTCGACGCGTAGTACGAAAGTGTGTGATATGCCAGAGACTAAAAGGTAAACCATATGCAACTGGACCAGCTCCACCTCTACCTGAATGCCATGTAAAGCACGTAGAACCTTTCCAAGCGGTAGGATTAGATTACACAGGGGCATTGAAGACGAGGGAGCATGAGAAGGTTTATATATTATTGTTTACCTGTGCGACGTCTCGAGCGGTACACCTAGAACTATGTGATAATATGTTTAGCGAAGAATTTATGCTGGCGTTTAGACGGTTTTGTGCCCGTCGTTCATTCCCTTTACTCATTCTTAGGGACAATGCTCCCACTTATGTCCAAGCATCAAAATATCTAAAGGATATGAGTAGTGATCCTACTATCATCACTTTTTTGGGAATGAAGAAGTGCGAATGGAGGTTCATTCCAGTTAAGGCACCTTGGTTTGGTGGCATGTGGGAACGGTGTGTCGGCATAGTAAAGTCGGGACTAAGAGCGGTTGTAGGACGTGCTCTATTAAAGAAGAGTGAATTGACGACAGTCCTCACAGAGATAGAGGCAGTCGTGAATGATCGCCCGCTTACATATGTGTACACCGACCTGCAAGAACCACTACCATTAACACCAGCTCACTTGCTATATGGGAAACCATTGACTGCGTTTCCATCTGATTTTCAGTCCATAGTAGAGTTAGAGGATCCCTCGTTGTTGTTGTTGTTGTTTTTCCTCAGGCTGCCTGGCCGAACAGCCCCAAGGCCCTGAGCAAGGCCAAGGCCATAACCGAGCACCCCAGCAGAACCCCCCCCTGCCTACCACAATAAAGCCTGGGTGACCGAAGCCACTCCACGGCGGGGAGCTGAGGAGGGTGCAGAAACACGTACCCGGGAAACCAAAGCCCCACCCAGGGCCCTGTGCCCCTCAGCAATTATGAAGAGAAAGTTGAGGGGCAAAGGGAAAATGTGACGCTTTGGCTTCCAATCTTGGTAGATTGGGAGGTCAATCCACGGAAGAGACGCCGTCACGTGAGATTTAGAAAATATATAAGTAAAAGGAACAGTCAGAGTAAGCTATGGGTATGGCAGAGATCGCTCAGTTCTCACTCTGATAGACCAGCCCATCACCACATGACTAGAACCCAATCCTCTCAGCATCATCTAGGAAAGGCCCTAGAAAGCCGCCTTTGGCGGTGGGATAGCTCCCCTATTTCAACCCCTTTCGGGGTTGGGCACCCGCCTCGTTGTACTCTGAGGTAGCGGTGTCTAAGAGATACCAGTATATATCCAGGATAATAGAGGATTTTAGGAAACGGTGGATTAGTGAATATCTGCTAGCATTGAGGGAAAGGAGTGTTACTCCCTCTGGTAGACCAACGGCACCTACTGTTGGTGAAGTTGTTTTAATTAAAGAAGATAGTCCTCATTTATACTGGAAATTGGGCCGCGTGTTGGAGGTATACAAGGGGGCAGACTCTGTAGAGCGGGTGGCGCTATTGAAGACAGCCACTGGAACTACTGTTCGTCCTATCGCACGTTTATACGCTTTGGAGCTCGATTCCGCATTGCAATCTGATGCTCCACCTGTTATTGCTGGGTCTGAGGATTCTCAAAGGAACGACTCACCTCTTACTGATGGTGATCATTCTCGGACCGGGACGCGTCCCAGACGCGCTGCTGCTGGCGCCGTCGACTTGTGGCGTCAGAAGATAGCCTCTGGGCAACTTTAGGTTTAAGGTGGGGTTCAGGTCTTTTTTTGTGGGGGGATTGTATCGTATAAATACGATAGAATATGACTCTTTTGTGATCTCGTATGTCTCTGTGACGTCACGATCGCTCCTACAGCACGACGTAGGACGAGTAAATCGTATATTATAAGATTGTAAATAAGTTAAGTTATAAAAGGCCTAATATGCTATTAAGCAATATTGCCATGGTCTTATGTAGTATATATGAATTTATCGTATATATTAATATAATTTATCGTATAGAGCAACCTAGATGCGGTGCGATAATTTGGGCTCCTGGCGGTTTGCCAAGGCAGCAAGGTGTGTTTTCGAGGAACGCCAGAGCCTTCACGAACACCAACCAGTTAACATCTAATTTTCCGCCCTCAGTTGATCGTGCTTTTGAGCCTCTAATCACAATACACTGTCAGCAATACACTCAGCTACACCATCACGACGCTCTCATCGACACCATGACTGACTGATAGATAAGCATAATAATCATGTCCATTCCCATGTAATCATTTATTCTTTCTTTAACTTGACTCGAGTCTCGGGACCGAAGTCTCGTTCCCCATTGTCCACCGCCATATTGGGTAAAACGTTCTCCCTTGCCTCATTGCCACGTGGAACTATTGGCGAGTTAATTCCTGGCTAATATTAACCCTTATAACCTTACCCTATATATACATTTATTATGTGAGACCTTTGGATATAAATTAGCTTGTTTCAGATTGAATTAAATTTAGATATAGAGTAGTTTTCATTTAGATTGATTTTATTTTGATTCATTATAGCTTAGTAATATTTAACTTCCATTGATAGTTTACCACACACAATATCCACCTTTGGCTTGGAAATTAGGATAGAACTATTAGGAGGAGACAGAGAAGGGGCTGCTGGCAGTTGCTCTAGACACCTGAGTCTCAGTGAAGAAAAGAAATTCAGGTTTGTAGGAGGAAAGGTGGTGTTGAACAGTGGGAAAAATTAGTGGAAAGGCCATAAATATGGCAACAGTTGATAGTGAGAGTGATAAGCCGTGGTTCAGAGTATTTAGAGGGGTTGTGTGGTGAAGGACGGTCGAATATGGGGGCATTTGTGGGAAAAACCTCTCCAACAATTATATTTCCTCAATTCCTCGTCTTTCCCTCCTCATTTCCACTCCCATGGTACCACTGCCACTTCTTCCTCTGACAAAGCTGAACTCTTCGCACTAACATTTGCTAAAAACTCCACCTTGGATGATTCCGGTGCTATTCCTCCCTTTCCACTTAGGCCAATATTCAAATCTCTTCTAAGGATATACTTTTTGACCTCTCTGGGCTTAATACTATAAAGCCATTCCGACCAGATGGTATTCCTCCTATTGTACTAGGACTTCCTGCCGAGGCAAACTCATCCATCTCTGTATTTCCTCTAACATCTTCCCTCCTTCCTGGAAGTTTTCCCTTATTCAACCTGTCGCTAAGAAGGGTGACCGCTCTCAACCTTCCAACTATCGTTCTATTGCTCTTGTTGTTTGCCTTTCTAAAGTTTTTTTCAACTATCCTTAATTCAAAATGTATTAAACATTTGTCTTTTCATCACATCACCAGTATGGTTTCCTTAACCCCTACTATACCAGAGGAAACAGTATTAAAAGTCTCTCCCCCCCCATTCCTAAGCAATGTGGCCAAAATGGCAAGATAGAACAACCTCCCACCTTAAAAGATGAAGGAATACTGGCTCTCCCAGCTTGCAGCGGGTTGGATATAAGCTGAAAAGTGTTGCCAACTCGAGAGCAGTGCTCAAACGGTCGCAGTACCAGGCACTGCCTGATACTGGCAGTTACAAGGAAAGTACATTACTGACGGCTCCTTGCCGTCGCTGGGACTGGTTAGTGACTTATCTATTGACGGCTCTCTGCCGTCGCTGGTACAGAAGGGGTTAAGGGCCGCTCTACTAGTAATATCTTTTCTTATCTTACTTTCTCTTGGTCATCGTCTTCTCAGGACTTCAGTAAGACATTTGCAATTGCACTAAGCATATCAAAAGCCGTCGATATACTCTGGCACAAAACTCTAATTTCTAAACTACTCTCCTTCGGCTTCTATCCCTCTATCTGTGCCTTTATCTCCATAGTTTTTCATATCGACCCAGCACGCGATGACTTCAAAACTCGTGTAACAGGGCTATAGAACCCCTATCTTCTGATCTACCAATTATTTCTGACTGGTGCAGAGAAAATATTGTTCATTTTAACACCTCCAAGACTCATTTTCTCCCTCTATCTCTCCATCGCAATCTTCCGCAAGACTATCAATTATTCTTCAACAATACACAAATCAACCCTTCATCTTCTCTCAGTATTCTAAGTGTATCTTTTTAATCCGACCTTTCTTGGAAAGATCATATTACCACTCTTGCTATAACAGCTTCCTAAAAGTTAAGTATGCTCAACTGTCTCCATAGGTTCTTCACCCCCGTACAGCTTCTTTCTATTGCTCTTGTTGTTTGCCTTTCTAAAGTTTTTTTCAACTATCCTTAATTCAAAATGTATTAAACATTTGTCTTTTCATCACATCGCCAGTATGGTTTCCTTAACCCCTACTATACCAGAGGAAACAGTATTAAAAGTCTCTCCCTCCCCATTCCTAATCAATGTGGCCAAAATGGCAAGATAGAACAACCTCCCACCTTAAAAGATGAAGGAATACTGGCTCTCCCAGCTTGCAGCGGGTTGGATATAACCTGAGAAGTGTTGCCAACTCGAGAGCAGTGCTCAAACGGTCGCAGTACCAGGCACTGCCTGATACTGGCAGTTACAAGGAAAGTACATTACTGACGGCTCCTTGCCGTCGCTGGGACTGGTTAGTGACTTATCTATTGACGGCTCTCTGCCGTCGCTGGTACAGAAGGGGTTAAGGGCCGCTCTACTAGTAATATCTTTTCTTATCTTACTTTCTCTTGGTCATCGTCTTCTCAGGACTTCAGTAAGACATTTGCAATTGCACTAAGCATATCAATAGCCGTCGATATACTCTGGCACAAAACTCTAATTTCTAAACTACTCTCCTTCGGCTTCTATCCCTCTATCTGTGCCTTTATCTCCATAGTTTTTCATATCGACCCAGCACGCGATGACTTCAAAACTCATGTAACAGGGCCATAGAACCCCTATCTTCTGATCTACCAATTATTTCTGACTGGTGCAGAGAAAATATTGTTCATTTTAACACCTCCAAGACTCATTTTCTCCCTCTATCTCTCCATCGCAATCTTCCGCAAGACTATCAATTATTCTTCAACAATACACAAATCAACCCTTCATCTTCTCTCAATATTCTAAGTGTATCTTTTTAGTCCGACCTTTCTTGGAAAGATCATATTACCACTCTTGCTAAAACAGCTTCCTTAAAGTTAAGTGTGCTCAACTGTCTCCATAGGTTCTTCACCCCCGTACAGCTTCTTGCTCTGTATCGGGGCACAGTGCGCCCACTCACCCGCCGGCTTTAGCACCGACAACAGCTCCGCATCGCCACTGATAAAACTCGATCCTAATTTGAGTATTTCATATCCCAATTCCCTTTATTCATTGCATGAACAGTAGTTAAGTGCTTGTTTAACCTCCACATAGTTCTGTAGTTGCCGTGCATGTTATTTTATTGCTTTTCTGACTGATAAACATTGTTGTTTACATTTGTTATCCTAGCTTGTAGCAGACGACGCACGCCTAGTCGATCTAGCTTTGTATTTTCTTATTAACTCTAGTAGTTATCGTATTCAGTATCCTACTGTAGCTATATATATCTGTAATTATAGTTGTTGCTTGCATGATCTTGTAGTAACCTTTGACTGATAACTTTGTTTATCTAAATATAATCCTGCTTGACTAGCCTACAGTGACACCAGCGCCATCTGTTGATACAGTATATTAACCCCTTGTGTGCAGTTACACTTTATTTTTATATAATCTCTATTTGGTGAATTGTATATTAAGTTACATATTCTATTATATATATATATTTGTTTTGCTTTTTTTAGGTAGGTTATCACCCCTGGTAGCCTACTTCTGCATATTTAATTTTGTTTTGTTTTTGGATATTTTTGTTTTCGGTTAATCATCCCTGGTGGCCTATTTCTGCGTACGGTACTTCAATTTTTAAATTTTCAGTTAGGCTATCACCGCTGGTGGCCTATTTCTGCGTACCGGTATTTCATAATTTTTGTTTTCGGTTATTTTTGTTTTCGGTTAGTCTAGGCTATCATCCCTGGTGGCCTATTTCTGCGTACTTCAATTTTTAAATATTCAGTTAGGCTATCACCGCTGGTGGCCTATTTCTGCGTACCGGTATTTCATAATTTTTTGTTTACGGTTATTTTTGTTTTTGGTTAGTCTAGGCTATCACCGCTGGTGGCCAATTTCTGCGTACCAGTATTTCATAATTTTGTGTTTTCAGTTATTTTTGTTTTCGGTTAGTCTAGGCTATCATCCCTGGTGGCCTATTTCTGCGTACTTCAATTTTTAAATTTTCAGTTAGGCTATCACCGCTGGTGGCCTATTTCTGTTTACCGGTATTTCATAATTTTTGTTTTCGGTTAGGATAGGCTATAACCCCTGGTGGCCTATTTCTGTTTAAATAAACATAAAATTGTTTTCGGTTCGGCTATCACTGCGTATTCAAATTTAATTTAGTTTTGTTTTAATTTTCGGCTAGGCTATCACCGCTGATAACCTATTTGTGTGTATTTCAACATTTTTGTTTTCGGTTAGGCCTATTTAAGTAAGTGAAGCGACCTGAAGGGAGTGAAGTGTTTTTAAAGTGAGTTTAGTGTTTATAAAGTGAGTTAAGTGTTTTTAAGTGAGTGAAGTGATCTGAAGAAAGTGATCGTCACCATGCCTCGTGCCTGTACGAACTGCGCCGGTAGGTTTGGTGCTTCCATGTTTGCTCCTGTCGATCCACAAGTCTGCCGACTCTGCCATCAACGAGAGGATTTGACAGCAAAATTGGATGAAGTCCACAACAAGATCAACGCCCTCACCAGGAAGCTGGAATCACTCCAAGAGTAAGGAACAACATCCACAAAGGAACAACATCCACAAAGGAACAACATCCACAAAGGAACAACATCCACAAAGGAAGGAAACATGGATACAAAAGTTAATAGAACAAAATTATGTAGAACGCTTTCCACTGACTCTACCTTGGGGTATATCTATCCCCCCCCCCCCCCCACCACCAGTGATTCGCCTTAATATCTCTAGCTGGAGCTCGTTAGGGGGGGATAGTTTGTATTTTCTGGCCCCCTTCTTTCTCATGTTTAACCCCATTAGTTTTCAGATAATAAGACGTTCGGCCTATTAACATGGTGATTTTAAGACCTTTCACCCTATTTATTTGTCAATATTAGGACCTTTCGTCAAATCGTGCCATTTAGGTGTCGATTTTTTCCTTTCGAGCGATAACGAGCCTGCAACTTAGAGGAACGGGCCGATGTTTCTACCGAAAAAATATACACATTTATCTTGAAAGGGGGTCTAGGGGGTGTTTTTCTTACGCTTGAAGGAGGAAACTAGAACTATATACTGTATATATATAGCAGAGAGTCAGCATAAATGGTACGAAGTCAGAATGGGGAGCAGTCAAAAGTGGTGTCCCCCAGGGATCTGTATTAGGTCCTCTGTTGTTTGTTATATACATAAATGACCTTGATTTAGGTATAACTAGTAGGATAAGTAAATTTGCAGACGATACCAAGATGGGGAGAACAATTGATTCAGATAGAGATATAGAGTGCCTCCAAAGGGATCTAGATACCTTACACGAATGGTCAGTAAATTGGCAGATGAAGTTTAACATTGACAAATGCAAGGTATTAAAGATAGGGAAGATGCATACAAATGTTAAATATAAACTAGCTAATGTGGAATTAGAAAACTCGAATTGTGAGAAAGATCTAGGTGTGTTTGTTAGCAATGATTTGAAGCCTAGACAACAGTGTATAAGCGTTCGAAACAAGGCAAACAGGATTCTCGGGTTCATCTCAAGGAGTGTGAGTAACAGAACTGCTGATGTTATCTTAAAACTTTACTTGTCATTAGTGAGACCCCATATGGATTATGCTGTTCAATTTTGGTGTCCTTATTACAGAATGGACATAGATTCATTGGAGAGAGTACAACGTAGAATGACAAAAATGATCCATAATATTAGAAATCTTCCGTATAAAGAAAGGTTGAAGAAATTAGGCTTACATTCGTTAGAGAGACGCAGAGTTAGAGGGGATATGATAGAGGTGTTCAAGTGGGTTAGTGGGATTAACAAAGGGGACATGACAAATGTACTAAAGCTCAGTGATAGCGAAAGAACTCGTACCAATGGTTTCAAATTAGATAAATTTCGTTTCAGAAAAGATATAGGCAAATATTGGTTTGGTAACAGAGTTGTAGATGGGTGGAATGGACTACCAAGTGCTATAGTGGGATTAAAAACGATAGGGAGCTTAAGATAAAATGGATAAGCATATGGACGAGAAGGGTTGGGTGTGAAGGGGGATCAGCAGGGTTGGGCCAATCAGCGCTCTGCAGACCCCCGTAATCCTGCGTTAATCTCTAACCGTTTTGGTAAGATGATCCTCAGGGTATTAGAGTGTTGAGCCTATAATTGGGCTTTGTAATTGGGGTTGTGTGGGACAGGGATCTGCCTTGCTTAGGCCAATCGGCTTTCTGCAGACTCCCATTTTCTTATGTTCTTATGTTCTTATATATAATATATATATATATATATAATATATATATATATATATATATATATATATATATATATATATATATATATATATATATACCAACAATGTTCCCTCCCCTCGTTAAATTAAGCAGTGGCTGCGTCCAATCCGTCACTCTTCCTCACTGCCGCACCCCAACAGGCTAATAATCTCGGTGTTTTGGACAGGGCGCGTCGAGGGGCAGGACAGGGAAGATGGCATCTCCTGAGAGGGCGTCGTATAATACCGGGTTTGTGGGGTGGAGTACTGGGACGAGGTGTATATATATATATATAAACTGTAATGGGGTTCGATTCCCAGGCTCTAAGGAAGGTTTATGTAGACAATGTTGTGAAGGTTGAGTAGGACGAAGTTTATATATATATTTATATATAGGTGTGGGAGTAGGACAAGACATATTAGCATAAATATGGTCTTATAGGGAAAGTGGGATTAGCCATGAAAATATAAGTTTGACCATCTCGGGTTAATGTGACCTTCAGTGTCTTAAGAAGGTTTATGGAGGTGACTGGGATGGTATATATATACAGAATATATATATATATATATATATATATATATATATATATATATATATATATACCGGTATACATATATGTACAGTATATATATATATATATATATATATACAGTATATATATATATATATATATATATATATATAAACAGCTAGATAATATGATATTTTGGGATAAGATAGACGAATGATATGGGCGATATTTATGGTCTTCTGAGGTAATTTGGACATGATGGTACTGTATATATATATAAACAGTAATGACGACCGATGTCCCGGATCTAGAGAAGGTTTGTGTTGAAAAAGTTTGTGGGGATGGGATTGGAATGAGACATAACTATAAATGTGATCATATGGGTAAGTGGGAAGATATATACGGCTAGTACAATGATCTGAGGTAAGTGGGAAGATATATACGGCTAATACAATGATCTGAGGTAAGTGGGAAGATATATACGGCTAATACAATGATCTGAGGTAAGTGGGAAGATATATACGGCTAATACAATGATCTGAGGTAAGTGGGAAGATATATACGGCTAATACAATGATCTGAGGTAAGTGGGAAGATATATACGGCTAATACAATGATCTGAGGTAAGGGGGAAGATATATACGGCTAATACAATGATCTGAGATAAGTGGGAAGATATATACGGCTAATACAATGATCTGAGGTAAGTGGGAAGATATATACGGCTAATACAATGATCTGAGGTAAGTGGGAAGATATATACGGCTAATACAATGATCTGAGGTAAGTTGGAAGATATATACGGCTAATACAATGATCTGAGGTAAGTGGGAAGATATATACGGCTAATACAATGATCTGAGGTAAGTGGGAAGATATATACGGCTAATACAATGATCTGAGGTAAGTGGGAAGATATATACGGCTAATACAATGATCTGAGGTAAGTGGGAAGATATATACGGCTAATACAATGATCTGAGGTAAGTGGGAAGATATATACGGCTAATACAATGATCTGAGGTAAGTGGGAAGATATATACGGCTAATACAATGATCTGAGGTAAGTGGGAAGATATATACGGCTAATACAATGATCTGAGGTAAGTGGGAAGATATATACGGCTAATACAATGATCTGAGGTAAGTGGGAAGATATACGGCTAATACAATGATCTGAGGTAAGTGGGAAGATATATACGGCTAATACAATGATCTGAGGTAAGTGGGAAGATATATACGGCTAATACAATGATCTGAGGTAAGTGGGAAGATATATACGGCTAATACAATGATCTGAGGTAAGTGGGAAGATATATACGGCTAATACAATGATCTGAGGTAAGTGGGAAGATATATACGGCTAATACAATGATCTGTGGTAAGTGTGGCGAGATATAAATACGCATAATTACGATGGCGCTTAGATCCTTGAAAAAGATAATGAGCATGAATGGGATGAGACATTAAATAGTAATAATAGGGTTTTCAGGGGCAAGTAGGACGAGATATATATATTTTTTTTTTTTTTTTTTTTTTAAGAGACAATGAACGGAGGAAGGAAAAACACAGATAAAACAAAAAGGTCCATGTGCCTAAAGGCATCCTCCATTCATAAAATGTTTGTAACAACTGGATTTAAACATTTGTTGATTGTAAGTTTGTGGAAAGCAATTCGAGGGAAGTGAATTCCAAAGAGTAGTAGCTCTGGGGATAAATGAATTCTGATAAGCAGAAGTTCTGCATTGTGGAGGAGAAAGTGTAAATTCATGGGCGCTCTCAGCTGCCCTAGTTCTACGGGGAAAGATGTGGAGAGGCGGCACAATTGAAGCAAGTTCCTCGGAACAATTGCTGTGAAAATATCTGTAGAATAATGCAAGGGATGCAACGTTTCTTCGTATGGCTAATGTAGGAAGGTCCTGTGTGATTGCAGGGTTATTGATTAATCTAATAGCTTTATTTTGAATTTTGTCCAACTGCCTCAATGCAACCACTCCACTTCCACCCCACAGAGGTGAACAGTAATCCATCTGAGAGCGCACATGACTTTTATATATTACGGCCAACTGCTCGTCAGTGAAGAATTCTCGAACTCTGTACAGGAGTCCCAGTTTTTTAGAGGCATTCTTAGCAATGCTTCTAACATAATGTGTCCAGCTCAAGTTAGTAGTTAATGTTACACCGAGAATGTCAATACTAGGGGAAGTGGGAATATTTACATCATTAAAAAATATATGGGAGTCCGTGAGATTCTGTCGGTTAGAAAATTGAATGTACTTGGTTTTCTGTGCATTAAAGGAAACTAGATTCTCTTGTCCCCATTCATTAATTCTAGAAAGGTCCTGGTTCAGAGAAATTGCAGTGTTTATTTTTGAATTTATAAGATCGGGTTGGGTGAAAGAATTGGTAAATGTGAAGGAACTGTGGAGTGTTGAGTCATCTGCGTAGGAATGTATTGGATTATGAGTGGTAGATATGAGATCATTGATATGAATGAGGAACAGAGTTGGGGCCAAAACTGATCCCTGGGGAACACCAGCATTTATTGAGTGAAATTGAGAATAAAGGCCATCTACCATTACACGTATTTTTCTGTTATGAAGATAAGAAGAAATTAGTGGAACTAATGATGCAAGGCCGTAGTGTGACATCTTCGACAATAAGGATTGATGCCAGACTCTATCAAATGCCTTTGATATATCCAGTGCTATTGTATGTGTTTCACCATGTTGGTCTGTAGCTTGGTTGATTTGATGCGTAAGAAGGCAAAGAATGTCTGCAGTTGATCGACATCGTCTAAAACCATATTGCCTATCACTGATTAATTTATTATTCTCCAGATGCTTAATTATGTGATTATTTAATATAATTTCAAAAACTTTGCCAAGAGTGGAAGTTATAGCTATTGGTCTGTAGTTTGATGGATCTGAAGAGGCACCTTTTTTAGGAACTGGATGGATGTTTGCTTCTTTCCAGGGTACTGGGAAGCATGAGGTATGAGTACACAGACGGAAAAATTTTGCCAATACAGGAGCGAGCACCAAGGAGCAATTCTTAAGTACTATTGGAGGAATTTCATCTGGACCAGGAGCCTTATCTACTGAGAGATTCTGCAAAATAGTTTTGACATGTCTGGTGTGGATCTTAAGTGAGGGAATTTCAGGTGAATTAAAATTAAGTACAGGGACATCTTGATTTATGTCATCTAAGGTTGAGTTGGTGGAGAAAATATCTGCAAGAAGGTTAGCTTTACCTCGTGGGTCACTTACAAGATTGCCAGTCGGAGATTTTAATGGTGGAATGGATGAAGCAGTAGTGAAGTTGGATTTGAATGAGTTAAGAGTAGACCAAAATATTTTGTTATCATTTGGATTATTTAGAAGTTTATTTGCCTGCTTATGGAGAAAGTTTGATTTAGTTAGGTTTAATACAGTTTTGGCATGATTTCTGATGTTTCTAAAGTAATTAAAGGCTTCATGTGTTTTTGATCTTGTGTATGCATTGTAGGCTATTTTTGTTCAGTTACTCTAGCACAATTATGGTCAAACCATTTAGGTGAATTAGATCTTTTACTGTACTTTTGATGAGGAATAAAAGTTTCCATTCCAATTTTTACAAAATCTTGTATGTGGCTCAAGGTGGAGTGTGCATCATTAGAAAAGAAAGAGGTCCAGGGAATATCAATAAAGAAACCTTGAAGACCCTCCCAGTCTGCCCTATCGTAATGCCATTTAGTCACCAAAACAGGTTCAGAGTGGGAAGGTGTGGTAGGTGATAGACAGGTGGCCTGTATCAGACAGTGATCAGAAGATCCAAGTGGGGACCTCACTGTAACATCATAATTTTCTGAATTGGTTGTTAAAAATAAGTCCAGTAGGTGGGAATTATGATTAGGATTATCTGGTACACGGGTGGGTTGGTTGACTAGTTGAATGAGATTAAATGAGTCTGCAAATAGCTCACATTCAAGACCAGCATCATCAGTCCTGGCTGAATGAGTGAGCCATTCAACATTATGGACATTAAAATCACCCAACACAGTGATTTCAGAAGAAGCATTTAAGTTGAGGACACTGAGTTGTGAGGACAGAGAATCAAAAAGACTTTGCTCTGGAGGAGTATTTGGGGAACGGTAGATGCAACATATGTATTTAAATTTAAATTTAAATATAGACGATATTAATGGCCTATGTGGTAAGTAAGATGAGCATTATACTGTAGTAAAGGCGATCGATATATATATATCCATTAGATCCCCCTTTTAGATTAATTTGTACATTTTTCGGTAGAACAATTTCCCGGCCGAAGGCCGTTTCTTCCAACATTACAGGCTCACTATCGTTCACCAGGGAATAAATTGACACCTAAATAGCACGAAAAGTCTAAATATTGACGAAGAAATGGGACGAAAGGTCTTAAAATCGACTAACCAATGGGGCAAACATCTTAACATCTGAAAACTAATGGGGCTAAATATGAGGGAGAAAGTGGTCCAGAAAACCGGCTCACCTCCCCTTAAAGTTACAGAGGTTAGAGTTCTCGATTTCTGGCCTACCCCTTTGGACCCGACTATAGCTATGGCACTATACCCTGTTCCAAATAGGTAGGTAGAAATTGTAAACCCCAACCTCTAAAACTCTAAAAGGAATAGAGCAAATGGGCTGTCAATGTTCACACCTTTTCTCTTGGCTCAACCCTTCCTATATGGTAGAAATAATAGCTGGATTACTCTAGTCGTTTATGAGTTATGGAGAGTAATGTTCAGGAGTTTTGACCTACTTATTTAAATACAAGTTAATAATTATATAACACGTACAATTAACCCCTTCCGTACAGGCGCCGTCTTTCTAATATTACTCTCGCTATATTTAGACGATTTTGTGGAGCTTGAGAGGGATCTGTGGTAGTTGTAAGGGTTAATTGAGATAGTGTGATGCCTGCTCATTGCTGGAGGCCTTTTTTAAACTGAATGGAATCGTTTAATAGTAGCCAGAATAAATCTAAAAGGACGGCACTGGTACAGAAGGGGTTAACATACTTTCCAAAGAACCAAATATAATAAATACCATTTAATAGGAGATACACAAGAACTACATAATGTTAGTGATGTTCAATAGAAGATACAAGTTAGATGAGTCACAGATCAATGCGTTGGAGAGAGAAAAGTGGAAGAGGTGGAGTGAGTGGAGTGAGTGGAATGTGCTGAGGGAATGAAATGTGATGAGGGAGTGGAGTTGGAGTGATCGGTATGGGAGTCAGTGTGGTCTTCATAGTAAGATGTAAAGACTGAGGTGCTTTCTCACTGAAGTGCCCCTAGTTTGAGGACCACCACACTGTCCCCGGGCTGAAGGTAGAGGCCTGGGGGAGGGTTGGTGATGGGGAGGGGAGGGGAGCCTGTCGCCACACCCAAGGGCACTAGATGGTGTTTGGTCAGTTCACAGAAGAGCCCCCCGTACTGGCACTGGCTCTTTACCGTGACTGCTGATATAGCGCGCCCCTGCACCAACCCCTGCCACATGTCGTAAGCCTTCGGGTGGCAGATGGCGCAGGTCAGGGCAGAAGTCAATACAGACGGGTTGATGGCGTTGCAGCGTGAGTGAGGCTTGTCCGGCAAGCGAGATTCGCCGTGGAGAGAATAGGTGATGATGCGAGCGGACGGTAACTGCTCCTGAAATAAGGCTAGGGTTGTGTTTGTGTACATGCAAGGCCGTGGCCCAGGGCCGGTCAGGGCCACCACTGTAGTGGCTTTGGCCCACTCGCTTTCATCCACCACCTTCACCTGAGAGTACATTTTTAGGGCGGACACCAAGTTGTCCTTCTACCTGTCCTTCATTAATGCCCAAGCTGCCACTATACTCCCATGTTGAGTGTACTCGACGTTAGTATGAGCAATTTGGTTTTGGTCTCCTGGGAAGTCTTCTAGCAATAGCCGCTTAGTACCATGTGTTAGGCTCATGGGCAGTACTAGAACAGTCCCAATGCGCGTATCATCTAAACAACCCAAGAGCAGTTGTCCCGTGGTCTGGTACAGCTCCCAGGCGATGCTCGACGTGTATAGGCTCTTGTTGGTGTAGCAAAAGGTGATGCCAAACGTCTCGCAGTAGGAATATAAGTCAGATAATTTGTCTAACTCTAAATTTTGGGGGAGAGCTGTAGGGATGGTCGGACGCTTGGTGCTTTTCCTAGAAGCGGTCACAATGTTAGCTAAGATGGAAGGGGCAGCTGGGGCCACGACGGCTAGAGTCAGAAGGTTGATGCTCAAGTGTTCTAAACACAAAACACGGTCCTCTCGTTTCCAACCCTCGAAGTGAAGCACCAGCGGTAATGTCTAAGCCAATAGCACTTGTATTACAACACAGGATTATACAAAGGAATTCTTAACATGAAATAGCATAAAGCATGCTTCTTCATCTTCCTTCAAGGCATCACTAGATCGGGGGTCGCTTAGTATGACAACGATTACTTCACGATCACCATTGGTCTCTAGTTGATCACCTTTGGTCTCTGGTTGATCACCTTTGGTCACTGGTACGAGATCCTTCAAGCATTCTTCTATGTCCTGTCTGTCCACCGTGAAGACCATAATACCAGGGAGAGTATCTACGTCCTCATCTACGTCCTCTCCTGGTCTCCCTACCACCACCACTTCCATCTTCGTCCCTCTTAGCTGCTTGTGAAGATCCGCCAAGAACTCGTTTAGCTGGCTCGTTGAGCGGCACCCAAGAAGAAATGTACGGGGCATTGTATTAATGAGTTGGATGCGGCGAGGTGGAAGCAGCACAGCAATCACCCAATCGGATACTTGTTTGGAGTAATGGGCGAACTGTACCATGAAGAGGATTATAGCACAGATGAGGATTAGTTTTCCCTAAGTTGTTGAAGGACAGATGTCACCGTAGCCCACAGAGGACACCGTCACAACTATGCAGTAAACATAGGCCCAGAAATTCCTAGCTGCTGAGAGGTTTCCCTCAGTGTGCATATGGAAGCCCTCTTCCGCCATCTACAGCGCCCCCGTCATAAAGAGGATCCCCACAAGCATCTTAAACAACGCCGCGCAGCCACCTGGCATCGCGAGCCACCACCGTCGCCACTCCTCATACGTGAGTCTCGCTACACACAGGAATGTGAAGGCGTAGACCACGGCACCAGTATGGTAGGCATGGCAGCTCTGGACGAACAACCACACATCCACCATCGTCGCCACTAACTCCGCCTGGTAGCTGGTAGCCCACACGAGGAACACACGTAGCAAGAAGTACGTGTTAATGAGGAGGGCGACCCCCTCCATCCACTCATATCCCCGGCACACCGTCGGGCCTTATCCCAAAAGGCTGGCATTCACAAGGAACAACACCACCGACAGGAGGGCGAGGAGGGGCGTGAGGTAGCGACGATGGTGGATGTGTGGTTGTTCGTCCAGAGCTGCCATGCCTACCATACTGGTGCCGTGGTCTACGCCTTCACATTCCTGTGTGTAGCGAGACACACCTCCCCAACACCACCTCCACCCCAGTCCACGTCCATCGTTTCCCCAGCCGCGCCAGACACACATACACTACAGCCCCCGACAGGTACTCTCCCATGAACGCGCCCCACCCCGTCCCCCAGCACCACACATACACACTCATGGCAAACTTATTTGTGGTAGATCTTGTTTTTAAACAACACAAATTTGAGCCACTGCAGGTTCGAATCCTTGGAGTGCCACATGTATTTGTTGATTTAATTAATTGAGTTTAGAAGTAAAGTTGGTTGGCGAAAAAATATGAATTTAACCCCTTCAGCACGATGACATTGTCCATAGAAGTTCTGTTCCTCAGACTAATAACACACATAACAAAGCCACTCCAACAGCTTCCTTTCTCTTCAACACCACTTCTCCCCTCTCTACACTTCAGAAAATAGGAAAAAGTAGAAAATAGCTATGAGGTGCCGTTGTAATGGTTAATTCCTCAATACCTTCACCTGACCTAACCGGTGTCTGAAAGTAAAATAGTATGAATGAATTGCGAGTGTGGTTTCTTTTAATTATCAGTTAGTTAACTAATCAGACGAGTTTAAGGAGAGATGGGCAGTTTTTCTGGTCCCTCTTCTTCCTCATGTTTAGCCCCATTAGTTTTCAGATTATAAGACGTTTGGCCTATTATTTTGGCGATTTTAAGACCTTTCGCCTCATTTCTTTGACAATATTAAGACTTCGTGTCATTTAGGTGTCGATTGTTTTCCTGGCGAGCGATAGCGAGCCTGTAATTTAAGAGAAACCGGCCTTCAGCCAGGACATTTTCTATCGAAAAATGTACAAATTTATCTTGAAGAAAGTTCTTGGGCCGGCGTTTTTAAAGCTTTATATAATTATACATATATGCCCAGGTCCGATTATGCATTTCTTTTATATTTTCTGGCTATTATTAGACAATTTTATCCAGATTAGAAAGGATATGTGGAAGTCGGAGGGTTAATTGAGATAGTCCTTACCCTTATAATTCGTACAGAGCCTTTCTAAACTGTATAAAATATCAGAAATAAGTCATCGTAATTCTTCTAAGCCTCTAAGGGGTTAAGGGAAGTATTTTAGTTCCCTAAACCTCCACCAAGCTTAATATTACCCCCCGTCCCCCTATAGATCCCCTTTCAAGATATATGTGTACATTTTTCGGTAGAAACATTTCCCGGCCGGAGGCCGGTCATTCTTAAATTACAGGCTCGCTATCGCTCGCCAGGAAAAAAATCGACACCTAAATGGCACGAAATGTCTTAAAATTGACAGAAATGGGGAGGAAGTTCTTATAATCGCCAAACAAATGGGGCGAAAGTCTTAACATCTCAAAAACAATCAGGCTAAACAAGAGGAAGAAAGAGGCCCAGAAAAGAAATGCGCTATCGTGATTCTTCTTCCAAGGGTTAAGGATTTGTACCAGATTCAATTATCCCTAACTGTACCAGTCAGGGATTTAGGTGTGCAAAATTGTTGACTAGGGAGTCCTCTAAAATAAATGCTCCAAAAACGACAAAAGTTTCGCAAACTTGGGAATCACAGAAAATATACGACAAGAAACTATGAACTAGAGTGTGTGTGTGTGTGTGTGTGTGTGTGTGTGTGTTGAAAGGGGGGTGGAGGAGGCGTGATTTTTGCAGACCCTACTCCTGCAACATGCATGGGTTGTCTCCCAGAATAGAGGCAAGCAAGCAAGCAAGCAAAACAAAAACAATGCAAGCAAGTATGCAAGCAAGCAAGCAACCAACACAAATATAATACAATTAAAAGATAAATAAAACAAGAAAGTAAGCAAGCACGGACAAATAATGCAAACAAGCAAACAATAAGTTATAAATAAATATAGCAAGAAACAAAACAAGCGAGCAAACAATACAATATGTAATCAAGCAATCAAGTAAATAAGCAAGAGAGCAAGCAAGCTGGCAAAGTAGAGACCCTATAGAGTAACGGAGATCGGCCAACTTCCGACATATTAACCCCTACAGTACCGGTGATATCCTGTGCATTGTATTATGTCAACTATTAGACTATTTTCTTCAGCTTAGGTAGGACGTCAAAAAAAAAAAAAAGGCCGCAGACTATCTTAATTCATCCTTTCACCTACCATATATCCTTCCTAAACTTAATAATATCGTCTATATGTAGCTGAAATTAAATAAACAAAGACGTCGCTGGCACAGAAAGGGCTAATGGCGCCTTCAGTAACCTTTTTGTACACTCGCATTATGTCCACCACAAAAAAAATCCATATTTGGCCATACTTGTACGGGATGATGATTATATAGTTCGGTCTTTGGATCTACATTGTTCAGTCACTTATAATATTCTTGGACTCCTTATGTTTTTCTCTATGTAATTATGATAATCTGGATTGCCCTTTGGATATAACTTGCTTTTCAATAAGTGGTATATATAGTTTTGTCGTTGTTGAATAGAATAATATGGTCAACATTCGTTTCCAGAGACATATACTTCCATAATTAGAAATAGGTGAGGTCCACGATTTTTTTTTGAATGCCTATAGCTGAAATATTACACCGTTGTTTAATTATTAGGGTAGCAATATGGCACCTAAAGAAACAGGTGGCCAATCTCTCTCTCTCTCTCTCTCTATATATATATATATATATATATATATATATATATATATTATATATACAGTATATATATATATATATATATATATATATATATATATATATATATTGCCTGACGCCGCAATCCCCGAAGGGGTGGCCACGAACGAACCGCCCCCATGCACCTCTGTCCCCAGTCAATCGACGCCCCTCCTCCCAACCAGCACCGCCTTCATTCATATACTTCCTCACTCCATCCTTCCACCTCTCCTTCGGTGCACCTCTCCCTCTCTGTCCTTCCACCTCGCTCTCATACACCCTCTTAGTCAATCTCTCGCTTTCCATACGTTCCATATGGCCGAACCATCTCAAGTTGTTCCTTTTCACACTTTCCAGCACATCTACCTCCACACCACACCTCCTTCTTACTTCTTCATTCGTCTGTCTATCCCTCCATGTAACTCCGCACGCCCTTCTCAAGTAACTCATTTCCACCGCTCTCACTCTTGGTCTAAGTCTCTTCCCGAACGTCCATGCTTCGCTTCCGTAAGTTAGTGTCGAGATTACCACACTGTCATGCAAGGACTTCTTCACTTCCATACTGACCACCCTATTTCTTGTTACTGCTTTCAACGTTCCTACAACCCTCTTCCCCTGTTGCACCCTCTCTCGCACCTCCTCATTCACAGTCCCATCTTTACTCAACACACTGCCCAGATACTTAAATACTTACCGGTATATATATATATATATATATATATATATATATATATATATTTTATATATATACTGTATATATGTGTGTGTTTGTGCTTTATCTATCTATCTATCTGTCTAATTCTTTAACTAATTACCACTCTCTCTGTCTCTCTGTCTCTCTCTGTCTCCAGTATCTTAGGATAAAATGGGGTCATAGGCAAGCAGGACCGGATCGAGGGAATTCTGCATCCGAGTGGTGTGAAATAGTAATTGTCGGAAGTTGGTCGGTCGGGGTACCTGAGAGTGAAAAAGACACGCCCACCACCACCACCACCACCACCACTACACCTTGGCGCAGGGGAAGACACACATATACGCACACACACACATACACCTGTAAACGCACATACTCACATTTACATGCACACGCATAAAAACGCAGACACGCACGGACACAAACACACAAGCATATGCAGTCTCTCTGGCATGCACACACAAACCCACCAACACAAATAAGTAAGCACACTATCATGTTTATATTTACACACACACACACACACACACACACGAGGTGTGGCAGAGTGGTTTGCCACTGGACTGGTTATCAAATGGACCCGGTTTTGAATCCCAATATGTCAATGGGAAGATATTATTGAGATGGAATTTGTGCTGTACCTAGATTCAGTGCATTACCACAGCACACCAAAATGCCCAAAAATACCCTCATCATTCCCTGATTAAATAGCATTGTATGAATATTCCCATATTCAAAATATGTTACAGGGGGACAATGCCTAGTAAGTTAGTAGCTCAATAGGTGGTGTTCTGAGAGTGAGGGTCCAAGTGTGGTAGGATGAGACTGTAAGGCACAGAGGTGAAGCGGCTTCAGAGATGGAGTTGCTTCGAGCCGGGGTGCCTTGCATGTCTCACTCCCTAGACTGGAACAAGACCTCACGGGCCTCACCGTGTTCAGCGGTGTTGTGTAAAGGCTCTCAGCCTATACCCGAGAGAGAGTAGTTGGAGTATAGAAGAAAAAAGCACACAAAGTATAAGGTTAACTATTCTGAAAGAGGTAATAGCAGTGAGAAAAAATATTCAGCCACATTTTCAATTATGTACTCTATACATTGTCTATATTAATCGAGTATAAATAAATGCCAATAAATACAAGATTTTGGTTCACAACTACCATAGAAATATATAACTAAACTACTAAGATACGTAGGAGAGTGGGGCAGCAGGAACATTTGTCTGCCCGAGAGGGGTGCTGAACTGATATGGTCATGTTGAACGAATGGAAGATGAAAGGCTTACAAAGAGAATGGGTGAGTCGGATACAAGGGGAGATAGAAGGACGGGAACACCCCCATTGAGATGGAGAGACTGTGTAAGGCTAGCTTTGGATGATGGAAGAATGACTATAGATCGGGCAAGGGAAGTGGTAATAAACAGAAATTAATGGAGAATGCTTGTGAATAGATGAGTGAACACATGGTCACTTGGGGGAAGGGGTCGGGCGCAAGTTGGACTAGATTATAGTCCATCAGGCGTCTGGCCCGGGGAGACGATTTATATGAAGGGTGCGCCTGGAAGTGTGGTGGGCGGGCTTGTGGTGGTAGTGCTTCGCTGCATGTCTGCCTGCCGAGGTCGGAACCTCTCCGGGTGGTCGGGGCCCGGGGAAGTGCTGGAGGGACCTTGGTGATAACCTGGTCTCTGGGTCTTCTCCTGGATGATCTAGATGTGTGTGAATTTGTATTTTGTTTTTGTGTGTTAATTGTTTTCTGTTGTGTTGTCCCTATTCTGGCTCTGTCTTGAGTCGCCCACCCAAAAAAAAATATATATATATATATATATAAAAAACAAAAAGGAAAAGTGGGGATTGGGCTTGAGTATATAGAATAAATAGAATAGAATTAAAATTTTAAATTGCGTAATAGTGTAGTATTGTAAAATCAGAATATATTGCAAATTATGTATTCCAAAATGACATGATTGAAATTAATTAAACACAGTGTCAGGAGAGAGGTACTGTGTCAGGAGAGAAGTACAGTATCAGCAGAGGTACCGTGTCAGGGTAGAACCTACACAACGACAACATCCTGCTCATCAAAGTTGCAGGAAGCAGATACAGGGAAGGAAAGGGAATATCTATCTATCTATCTATTGCCGGACGCCTTACTCCCCTTACGAGGGTGGCCATACACAGAATGCCCCCAAGCGGACCTATTCCCTGTGAGAGGGACAACCCGAGCCAGTTTAGTGAAGGACTTACAGGATTGACCACTCAATTTAGGATCCGTCCAACTCCTAGGCCCTCTGTGTATCTTGTTAGCACTATTGTTCTACAGTGGTGTTCGGCTAATCCATTCACTAACCTGCCTTACCCTTAGGTAAGCAGTACGGATTTGTATCAGGTTTACTCCCCTAGACAGGTTGCCAACCAAAGCTGACGAGTCCCATCCACCCGGATTTGTATAAGGTTGTCTCCCCTAGATGAGTTGCCAACCAAGGCTAACGAGTCCCATCCACCCGCGAAGGGAATATACCGGCTGTTAAATCCAACTTAACAAACCACTAACCCGAGTACAATCAGTCTTACAAACGCAAAATTACACGAATCATAAATCAATAGCATGTGATTTCACTTGAAAAATATGATTACGGCTCCGGCTGAAGAACTAATTTACTTGAATATATATATATATATATATATAATTATATATACCGGTATATATATATATATATATATATATATATATATATATATATATATATATATATATAGGTGTCGATTTTCTCCTGGCCACCGAGAACGAGCCTTTAATTTGAGAAAGCCAGGAATTTTTGTTTTTACCGAAAAATGTACAAAGTTACCTTGAAACGTTTTTTGTTTTTTGTTTTTTTTAAGCTTGATGGTGGTCTATCGAGGACACTTACAAATAAAATATAAATACATATATAGACCAACACAAACAAGCACTACCCCCTTAACTCATTTGATACGATTTATGTGGCGTAGTAAAATTGTCGATGTAAATCGTCAGTACATTATATATATTGTGCTTTTAAATATTATACAGATATTTCTGTTTTTGACTGAAAATTTCATGAACAAATAATCATACCAGCAAATAATAATATGAAACAAAACAAAAGCAAACTATTAACATGTACCTTCATTAGCAAAAAGCAACGTAAACAATATAAACAAGAAGATAAAATCATATTTGTTTTCACCAACCCACCAATTAATTTACGAATAAACCTAACTAATGAAATAAATGAAAGTAATGAATACATGTGGTTCTCCAAGGACTCAAACCCAGGATTCTCAAACCGAAATTCCGCTCACTACACATTACGGTATAAAAGCACACACAGGATAATTTGTTCATGCATTACACAAGCTTAATTGAAGAAAAAAATGTGTCTATAGTTGTTGTTCTTTTAGCTATTTATCAAGGACAGATAATTATAATGAATGTGCTTTAAATATTGTATCAATATTTATACATCAAGGAAACCCCAAATGTGTACTGTAGGAGCAAACACGGAAATCGCCCACTAAAACAATGTCAGAAAGATAGAAAACAAACAAACAAACGCTCCACACTAACAAAACCTCAGGCAAAGGTCAGCATAACAAGAAGCCAAACCCAGGTGGTCCTAGTTTAAGGGGGAGGGTAATTTGTTTGTTCTATTAATTAATATATTCCATTATTTCTTAGTCTCCTCGCTAGACCTCCATCAATCTTAGAAAACCACTCCCCATACCCCCCCCCCCCCTCAAGATAAATGTGTACATTTTTCGGTAGAAAATTTTCCCGACCGAAGGCCGGTTCCTTTTAAAATTTCAGGCTCGTTATCTTTCGCCAGGAAAAAATCAACATCTAAATGGCACGAACGAATTATAACGAAATGGGGCGAAAGGTGTTAAAATCGCCAAACTAATGAGCCGAACGTCTTATAATCTCAAAACAAATGGAGCTTAAACAGAGGGAGAAAGGGGACCAGAAAAACGGGACAACTCCCCATAAGTCGCGCCACAGGAAACATCCCTTTAGCCGGAGAGAAAAGAGGAAGAATCTCATGTTTGGGCCTTCGTGGGAGCGGAAAAAACTCCACATTAGGAATTTGTGGAGGGTGTGGAGGAATAGGAGAGCAACCCTGTGTATGTTTGGGGGCTACAGGTCATGGGCAGTAAGGGATTGTCGGATTTGGGTAATAATATGTGTTGAAATGGCGCAGCTGATTTAAACTGTAATCCATATATTCAGCCCATTTCATAAGAGGATTAGTATTTGAATGGTAATTCTATTGGACTAATGAAGGTATTTGATGGGGTATATGCCATATAATCATTCTCATAATTACTTTTAACACGATATTACCCTTCATCCATCCTGCATAGTACGCAAAAGAATTCATTCGCTAATGTATTTTGGGCAAAACAAATATTCAGTACATGCGATCATGCGCGCGATCATGCAGTTAATCTCTCCTATTAATTGGAAATAATATATATATGAACTTGTGTTTTCGGATATTTATCTCACAGACACTCGCATTAACTTTAGAGTATACATAAATATAGGTCAACATGTTTTTCTCCCAAACTAAGAAGATTGTTCTGCGTTCAATTTATTAACGTCAAGCATTATCGTAACACTTACAACTGAATTAACCCTCTTAAAATGTCTTACCGTAATAGCACGATATTTAATCTTAATATACGTATACTACCATTAGAAAATAGTAGTTGAGAGTAGCCAGAAACATCCTAGTCAATAGGTCACGATAAATATTGGTTCCATCAGTCGAGGGTATTTTAGCTATAATAATTAACTGCTACTTATTGTTGTGGATATGTTAGTTTAATATGGCAACCTTTGTCACTGTGTTTTTACTATCACTCAACTGCCATAAATTTGAGATCGTGCTGCAGTTGTACCTCCTTTGATGTGTGTGATACTGTGATTGTGGCAAATAAATTATATATATATATATATATATATATGATACAGTACTTACTCATGTATTTACTTGTTGGCATTTGAGGTGTGACTCGAATCATACAGGTCTCCCAGATTTCCTTACAATTATACATTGAAGTGTGAGTTAACATATTTTCTTAATGCTCTTATTAGTCTATGGTTACCATCCACTCAAATAATACCAGAAAATATCCATTGCAGTGGTCCATTATAGCGAGGTCTTCGAAGCGTGTGCAAATAGCCATTGATCAATTACCATCCAAACCCGCCATTTCTGTGAAGTCCTATTTGTATATACTGTAAATTGAGGGGCCTTGTCCCCAAATCACTCGAACCAATACCATACTTGGGGGGGGGGGGGGGGAACTTCAGCATAATCTCCAATCAACGGCTATTAATTGATATGGGAGCTGATTGATCAAGGTTATTTTATCAAAATAACATCTCCACATAAATAAGACAAATGTCTTGTAGATCATATATTTATCTAAAAACCCTCTTAGAGTAGTGGGGTTTCTGAAAAATGTGAATGTTAGGAGCATTTTTAGGTAAAAGTTGGGAACCAGACTTTTTAGCATATTTCAGGTATGCTGAATTCGATAAACCCGGTTCCCAAGCGAAATTTTGAGTTTTTGACCATCTAATTTGCATAAACAAAATGGCCGCCAAATTGGAAATTTTTGACACTTCATGAACCATTTTCTCCAATATCTCTCTAACTAGGCAAGCAAAAATGACAAATAAAGTGTCTATATTTATGTTTTGAGGGTCAGAGAATGTGATTAAGGCATCTTTAAAGTAATTAGTGATAAGCCTTCACGTAAATGTGCAAATTAGTGGCTGCAATTATAGAAAAATCAATTTCTCCAATATCTAATGCTAATACTAATACTAATTGTTTCTTTTATTTGCAGACTACAATGGATCCAGTAGTTACTTTGAAGAGGCCTTCACCTGTAGATTACAGCTTGTGCATCTTCTGCCAAACTCACACAGCCAGTGTTATTCCTAGTAATGCAAGTGACCATGGACTCGCAAAAGTCAGGGATGCTGCCAGTACCAGAAGAAAGCTTAGAGACACTAAGAATATCGATGTGATTGACCGTCTTGAGAATGTCTTGGATTCTGCTGAACTTCGGATGTTAGAGCCATCTGCTAGACATACGCTGATCGTGCCAGATGTCCTAGAGAACCTGTATCCTGTCAATATAAATCCTGCCACAAGTGAGCCAGTATTCACAGCCCCTGTTGACAAGGTATGGTTCATGAAACCTGAAGGAGACAGTGATTGTGTAAAACAAGCACAAGCAACGGACATGACTTTTTTCCTGCGACGTCAAGATTCTGCCACAAAACCTTCTTGGACAGTATTCAATCAGTCAGTCTCAACAAAGGAACCAGAGCAGACAGCAGTAGGGTATTTGCCCATAATTCATGCTCCTGCTCATGAGTTAGATACGCTAAATACAGTTGTGAAGAGGTGCATGGCGATATCTTCACATTTCGGACAGGAGCATACAGTCCTTACAGTGGACCAAGCCTTATACTGCAAACTCATGGAACTGAAGTGGTCTGTGGAAGAATATCGGGATAAATTAATCCCTCGCCTTGGTGGACTTCATACCGCGATGAACTTCCTGAAGGCTATAGGAGATCACATGGCTGGATCTGGTTTAGCTGAAGTGTGGCTAGAGAGTGGACTGCTTGGGGAGGGTGCTGTGCAGCTTGTCCTGTCAGGAAAAGCATACAATAAGGCTATGAGAGCTCACAAACTTACTTTGCAAGCTCTTTGGCAGCTTTTGTTGCCAACATTTCTCCTGTTTGCTGCAGAGTCAGACAAGGAATACCATGATGAAGTTTCTGCGATAGCTGCTGATGACAATCCCGAAAGAATTCCAGAGCTGATAAGATGTCTGAAGCAGGAACGGTTTCACAATCTTCTGAAAGGTTTCATAGCAAGTAAATCTGATGATGTGAACTTTGTCTTCTGGTGGAACTATATGGACATGGTCTCAATACTGTTGCAGTTCACTCGAGCTCAGCGTGATGGAATCTGGGACCTTCATCTCCACTCCTTCAGTCTGATGTTGCCATACTTCATGCGGTATGACCACCTGAACTATGCAAGATGGGGTACAGTGTATATAGCCGAGATGAACCAACTACCAGAATCCGTGTTATCAGAGTTTCAAAGGGGCAACTTTGTTGTAAAACGTTCTGTTCACAAGTTCAACCAAGTAGATCCAGACCAAGCCATGGAGTGGATAAATGGTACAGGAAAGAAAGCAGGTGGAATCATTGGCATCACAAAGACAACATCAGCGCTTTGTAGATGGACCCTTTCGTATAATATGAGGTTTCACATTGCAGCTGAAACGCATGCAATGTACAACAACTGTCCTGGTAGTGCACGTGTTCACAATGAAGCTACCAAATCACGGCAAAAGCGGGACAACGATGACGAGATGGCATTGCTCTCGGCCTTCCAGGGATTCAAGGTTTTTGCATCGGTTTCACCAGCGTCATTGCAGAATCTGGCCACAAAAGACCTAGCAACAGAGGCAATCCAAAACTCATTACTTTGTGCCAAAGAACTCGGACAAGAAAAAGTGAATACATTCGTTGAGGAGAGGATGATTGTACCTGAGCAAGGTGACAAGCCAGATGTCAGAATCCATGCACCCCTACACAGGAGTAATGCCAAAACGTTTGCATCTCTGTATGAAGTGGTCAAAGACAATAAAGAGAAAGACAAGAGAACTATCCTGAAGGCAGATAGAAACGTGCTTCAATGCCTTCTTACTGCCTATGAGGCAGGTCGTCCAGTTGACTTGCCAGCTATCCTAAAGCACGAGCTTCTGCCAGTTCCTGTATCACTCGCTGAAATGAATGGTACACTCCGCACTGGAAATAAGTCCATACTGGCAGATAAGTTAACGGAAGACATAATCTGCCCTGAAGCTATTGAACTTCACGACTCATCATCCTGCCTAATCATTGATGGACAAGCACTGGTGGTTGCTCTGGGAAAGCCTGACAATGCAATGACCTTTGGGGATTTGGCCGACACATACGTAAGAGCAGTATTAAAGGCAGGTTCTAACTATCAACGGGTAGACATTGTGTTCGACAGATATAGAGAAGAGACAATCAAGGGTGGTACGAGGACACGACGCACGAAAGCAGATCGACCAATCAGACGAATTGTTGAGGGACGTGATGTGCCTCTTCCAAAAAAATTGACTAACTTTGTGTCGCTCGCTGCTAATAAAGCTGATCTTGCAAATTTCCTGTCTGAGGAACTGTGTTCTCAGGCACCTGATGATAAGGAGATTGTAGTTGCCGGGGGATTCAGAGAAGAAATTGAGGTTAGGTCATCAAAGACAATCACTGATTTGACTCAACTGAGAGCCACACATGAAGAAGCTGACACTAGGTTGGTGTTACATGCTGTGCACAGCCAGTTCAATACAGTTGTTGTGTCATCAAGGGACACTGATGTTCTCGTGCTTTTGGTTTCCCACTTCCCACGTGTACAATGTGAACACCTCTGGATGATGTCTGGTACCACCAAGAAAAGGCGATATATACCCATTGATGCAGTTTTCAACAACCTACCAAGAGATTCAACAACAACTCTTTTACCATTTCATGCATTAACCGGGTGCAACACCACCTCCTACATCGCAAATCACACCAAAAGGTCATCATGGAAAGTCTTCAAACAGCACCATCAATTGCTCATAAACTTGGGAATCGGTGAACTCACAGAGGAGACCATTCGATCTTCAGAAACGTTTGTCTGCAGAATATATGATGTGCACAAAACAGACTGTTGATGCAGCAAGGCATATACTGTTCTCAAAGACTGCCAAACCAGAAGCAATGCCACCAACACGTGATGCTCTCCGCTTCCATTTGATGCGAGTACACTATCAAGCAATGATTTGGAGAAATGCTCACTGTGCTGTACCTGAGCTTCCTGCACCCACAGACATGGGATGGAAACATGGCGATTCAGGACTACAACCCATTCTGATGTCATTGAGTCCGATCCCACAAAGTTGCCTGGAAATTATTTCATGTGCCTGCCAGAAACAATGCAGGACGCGTCGGTGCAAATGACGCAAATCCGGGTTACGATGCACAGCAATGTGTGCATGTCAGCAACAGAGTGATGATCAAACTCCTTGTATTGCATGAATATGGTCTACTCCAATAAATAGTTCAGGTGAGTGACAGATATTGCCCTGTTTTGCCTGCATAAGCATCAAGGAGTATCTTGGGGTAAAGTTGGGAACCATTGATTTTTCTCTAATGACAGCCGCTAATATGTATAGTCTAGGCTTATTACTGATTCCTTTAAAAATGCCTCAGTGACATTCCCTGACCCTCAAAACATAGGTATAGATGCTTCACTTGTGATATTTGCTTGCCTAGTTAGAGAGATATTGGAGAAAATGGTTCAAGAAGTGTCAAAAATTTCCAATTTGGCGGCCATTTTGTTTATGCAAATTAGACGGTCAAAACTCAAAATTTCGCTTGGGAACCGGGTTTATCGAATTCGGCATGCCTGAATTATGCTAAAAAGCCTGGTTCCCAACTTTTACCCAAAAATGCTCCTTGATTCTTATAGAGGGCCTTTTTTAGGAAACCCACTATACTATCTGTGATTGGACCGATTTTCAACTTGGCCCACATGACTAGAGTATATCCAATAGATACATAGGAATAGAAAGGAAGACAAGCAACACTAGGCCTATTGGTCCTAACTAGGGTGCTTGTAAATTTAAAAAAAATGCCAAAAACATCAACTGGAGAGCTTCAACTCCAGAAAGATATTTGTCCAGAAACAAACATGATAGTACTATGTACGGTTTTGATAGGTCATATTGCTTGGCCACAAACGCAGTCAGTCGGGGATAAATGGCAAGATATCTATCAAGTCGATATTGAAATGCCTGGACTGTATGGCACTCTACAACAATCTAAGCAATCTAAGCAATCTACTTCATAAGTTGACCACTCTGTTGAAAAAGAAGTGCTTCGCTTCTTGTGAATGAAACGTTCACATCATGTAGATGTTTACGCCAGCAAACAGATGCAGTTGTTACGAAATTAATTTTGTGTATAGCTTTTTAGTTATTTAAGAACATAGCAATGACATTTACAATATCCATATTCAAAGCTATGCAGTTGTCAAGTTCTAGCATTATTTTTGCAATGAAAATGCTCTAATGCTAAAATGCAGCATAAATATAACTATCTATTAAATATCTGGAAGTTTAGTCGGCTGTACCTACATTAACTATTTACAGAATTCTAAAGCAGTGCAGTTAATGGTCAATTTAGAAACTTAAATATTTTACGATCATAAGGAAGTATTTGTTATTTCACATATTTTCAGTTTCAGTAAAACATATGTCTATATATTTATGAGTAACAATAGTCGGAGCGCGATACAATAACTATTGCAAACTAAAGCTTGTGTCACACGACCACTTAGATGGCTAATATCCTTCGAGTCATGATGAAATAACATATATTATCCAACTTTTTTCATCTCCATAATGGCGCTATTTTTAATCTTGTAGCTCACTCACCTACCTATTGTCACCTATAGTAGGGCTTGCCACTATTCTAGTGGCACCGAGGAGCGGACTACCCCTCGTTTTGGGTAGTGATATAGTGTAGCAGACTGTTTTAACTCCTTATTAGCGGGCTAGGCGGTTTATTTATATGTACCGCCCAGCGGGGTGTTTTTAGCCAAAATAGGGCTGTTTACGTGATCATTTTCATGCCTAAATAAGACCCAGAGCGTAAAACAAGTATCTATCCCTGAAAGGGCATAAACAGAGCTTTCCAATGACACCATAACGATCCTTTTATGATGGCTAGTTTTCTTGCAACAACCGCGCAACGCGAGTGCAAAAAGCATGTAATTAGGCACTTTCCCCATATAATTCCGTATATAGCGAGTGAGAGAGGGAGGGAGGAGGTGGGATTCGTGTCAGTAGGTTCGCCGCGGTGGTCTGGAGCAGTCATACGCTCGCTACTCTCCTGCCACCACTTGTCTCTCTCTCTCAGCAACATTACGTGCTGAAATTGCCACACGACCTATGTCGAGCGCCGCCAGATAGTCCAGATTTATTATACTCGACTTATGTTGCGCGCCGACAGTTAAGGGTTAAGGGGCACCACATTCCCCTGCAATATTGGGCTCATCTGGCACCTTTTGAAGTTCGACATCGAGGGCTCTCCTGAAGTTGTCAAACAAGACGCCCCTAATGTCTTGTATTCGTCGTGTGAATTTGTTGAAAAGACGTGGCCGTCTATGTGATAACCAATAGTCTTGCAACGAGCCCACAGCCCACCGAATGTTCTCCTATTGATGCACCTCATGATTATTGGGGTATGTAGATTTTATACTATACCATCTTCTATTTTCCACGGGTATATTATTTATTAAAATACTAACTTTGTATAGGGATGTAAATATGTTACAGTACTCTTGCATTTACAATTCACTGCCCGTTCTAAACGTAGGTAGAATCCAACCTGTTAACCGTATCACAGCTGCAACTTGGACCTGCAGGTTATGTTCTTTAAATCCCATGTTCTCAGACATTAACACCCCAAGGTCTTTCAACCTGTCTATATGTTCTATAATGTGGTTAGATTCCTTTATGTAAATTGTGTTCCCTTTAACGATATTATCTTCTCCCTCTCCGTTACGTATTAATTGGAATTTATCTTCATTAAACTACATGTTGTTTTCCCTGGTCCACAGGAACATCCCATTTATGTCTGCCTGCAGCCTGCCCCCACTTAGAACAAAAACGTTGCTAAAACGTTATGAGAACGAAGTACTTTGGTTACCGTTACGTAATGTAAATACGTAAATACTACGTAAATGTATAGAGTTGCAGCGACGAAGATTAGACGTTATAACACGACGTAGTGATATAACGTAATATCGTCGCTATTACGTTGCTAAAAACGAATTGTTTTGGCTACCATTACGTTAGGTCAACACGTAAATACTACTTTAATGTGTGGAATTGCAGCTAATTGGTTACCAACGTCACTATGACGTTGTTGAGACAATATACTTTGGTTACAATTACGGTATGTAAACACGTAAATATTACGTAATTGTGTAAAGTCGCAGCGACATGTTACCGACGTAGTAACACGACATAGTTATACAACGCAATATCGTAGCGGTTACGTTGTTAAGACGAATTGCTTTGGTTACCATTACGTTATGTAAACACGTAAATATTACGTAATTGTGTAGAATTGCGGCGACGTATTACCGACGTAATAACACGACGTAGTTATATAACGCAATATCGTAGCTGTTACGTTGTTGAGACGAATTGCTTTGGTTACCATTACGTTATGTAAACACGTAAATATTACGTAATTGTGTAGAACTGTGACGACGTATTTCCGACGTAATAACACGACGTAGTTATACAACGCAATATCGTAGCTGTTACGTTATTAAGACGAATTACTTTGATTACCATTACGTTATGTAAACACGTAAATATTACGTAATTGTGTAGAGTTGCGGCGACGTATTACCGACGTAATAACACGACGTAATTATATAATGTAATATCGTCGCTGTTACGTTGTTAAGACGAATTGCTTTGGTTACCATTCCGCTATGTAAACACGTTAGCAGGATGCTATCAACACGTAATTAGCACGGCCTTAATACGTGATAGATTACGTACTTAAATACAACTTGGGCACGTTGCTGAGACCAACATATGCATGTAATAGGTATGTGTAATTTTATTATTATGCCCACGTTAACACAAAAAGTTATTAGCACGTTATTAATTACATCAGCAATTACGATGACATTACGTCACTGCGAGCGCCCACAATAACGAGGTAAGTATGTATTATTATGATGTTATTGGCACGTACCGTACGTAGTACGTCAATAGTACGTGTTTTATGTGTTTTATAATGTAATGATCACGTTCACACGCAACGTTATTAGGATATTAACGATTACGTCTGGAAGCATAAAGTTATTACGTCATTGTGAGCACCCACATTTACGTGGTAACTACGTGTTATTGTGATGCTATAGGCACATAACAATCTACGTCAGTAGCACGTGTAATGTTAACGTAATTATTATGTTAACAAATAATGTTTTTAATATGTCGTTCATTACGTCGGTAAGTATGAATTTGTTACGTCATTGTGAACATTCATTTTTACGTAACAAGTACGTGTTAATATGATGCTATTGGCACGTAACATAGTACGTCGGTAGCAGGTGTAATTATAATGTAATGACTACAGTAAGACAACACGTTATTAGCATGTTACACATTACGTCGGGAAGTATAATATTATTACGTCACTGTGAGCACATACATTTACGTGGTAACTAAGTGTTATTGTGATGCTATAGGCACGTAACAATCTAAGTCAGTAGCACGTGTACTTTTAACATAATGTATACGTTAACAAAACACTTTTTTAGTATGTCACTCATTACGTCGGGAAGTATGACATTGTTACGTCACTGAGCGCCCATATTTACGTGGTAACGACGTATTACTATGATTCTATTTACACGTAACATAGTACGTGGGTAGTACATGTACTTACAATGTTATGATGACATTAACTTAAAACGTTATTATAATTTTACACATTACTTCGGGTAGCAGTTGATTCTTTACATACTGAAGTAAGATTTGTGTATGTTGTAGAGATCCCATTATTCTATGTGACTAATACTGAATAAAATTTGAAACTATTTACAATAAACATTATTTTCAACTTTATAATTTTTCTTTTATATCTGATCTTCAACACAGATATGTGAGAGCATAAAGTAAATAAATGTCATGTGATGTGCATTAAGACAAGTTGTATGTATGTTACTGCGATTACTCATTATGTAAATGGCATGAATCGAAGAATATAAGCTAGAAGTCCAGCTTTAGAAATGTCAAAATCACAACTATATAATACAATATAATCTCAATATTTTGCCAGTTTCCACAAATAAAAAACACAATTACCTGCATACATACAGCAATTTGTTTTGCCTCCTTTAGTCCTTGCTTTTCCAACACTCGCTGTTATGTTTTTTTTTTTTTTTTTTAGCCTACTCTGATTCCACTTTTCCCATCACACTTCACATTACATTCATAATTGATGACTACAATGACAAACATTTTGCCTAAATTTGTTTATCAATGATAGAGCCTCATCACCATTGACAAGGTACTACAATAACGCTGGCTACATACAGTACCGTACATTCGCCAGCATAGCCACTTTTGCATATTATAGTCCAGATGCCAAATGGCCATTTCCAGTCAAAGCGTGTTGTGACGTCATTATGATGTTTTTTGGTGGATTCATCATCTCTGAGCTATTCTGAATCAGAAACAGCCGGGTGACAGACTGGCACCCTTGAGGAATTTGTAGTAGAGGCAAAAAACAAAATGGCAGCCCCGATCTCTGATAAATTCTGTTTTGGGCAATATCTTCATTTCTAAGGCACTTACAAACGTAATTTTGATGTCTACTATTATGTTTTCAGGGTCAAGGAATCCATTGATGATAGTATTAAAGGTGTACACATAACACTTGAATCATACTTTCAGGATGGCATCCACTGATAGCCAAAATCGCTAGTTTTGCCCATTATTTGGTGATTGTGTATATGTAAAGTAACAATGTTTTCTTTTCTTAGAACACGTTTTGCGTCACAACCCGGGCACATGGAATACCATATGGTCGGATATGTTTATAGAGTCAACATTTATGAGATATGGCCATGAATCTGGCAGACTCACAGGATTGACTCTTAAACCATCGGCTGTCACAAGATGGGCTCTGAGCCTGCATATCTGCAGTCAGCTACGTGGTGATCTAATGGCAATGAAAGTCAAGCAAAAGAACAAGATCGTCACAACTCACAAAGAAGAGATGCCAGGAAGGATTGCAAGTGACTCATCTGATGTCAGAAGATTCAAAATGCGCTAGCAAGTTATATCGATCCTCTGGCAACTGACACTCACCCACCTGGCCTCCTTAACATCGTCACAGGTCTTCATGCAACAAAGAAGGTAAACGTTGATGAATCTCTCAAGATTGGACGACAACAGATGATAGAATTTGAGTCTGGATGGCCAACAAGCTTCAACAAAACACTAACCAAAAAGGTGACTTTGATGCCTTCAACCAAAAAGACCATCAAGTTGAATGGAAAGCCTGTGTATGACATGGAATTGATATACACCCGAGTCATATGTCTCCAACAACACAGGGATATTGATATCAAGGAAGTCCTCTCCTATGAACTATCCCCTGTGCCAGCATCCTTGTTTGATGAGAGTGGTGCAATGCGGGCTCAGTCAAAAGCAGTTTTGAAGAAGAAACTCCAAGTTGAGCAATCAAGTCGAACCCTAGGTGTTTCAGATGCTGTCATCATCGACGGATGTGCCATGTTATGGACTGTGCACTGGCCCACAAATGGTAACATTGAGGATTATGTGATGAACTTCATGAGGACCATCAAGTACCACGTTGAGTGTTGTGATGTGTATTTGATTTTCGACAGGTACATCAAAACTAGCACAAAACAAATGACAAGATCCAGTCGTGCAGGTCATGATGCAAGTCGAAAACATCAACTCAACTTACATACACCACTTCCAGCACAAAAAGTGGTCCTCAATGTAGTCTACAACAAAGTACAACTCATTGATTTAATCTGTCAGTATCTGATTACCCACATAGTGAACAACCAGACCAAACTGGTTATCACTGGAAAAGATCCTACACCAATACAAATATGGAACAATTCCACTATCCAGAGACAAGATTTGAAAACACTTCATGAGGAAGCGGATGTCATCATCGTCCATCACTTAGCTCAAATTGTATCAAATGTTAGTTGGGACTCACATATCAAAGTGATCAGTGATGATACAGATGTCTTTGTTCTGCTGATTAATTTCTACCTAAAAGAAAAGATGACTGTGAATGTTAGTATGGAGAGTCCAAGTGCTGGGAGGGTGAACATAGACATTCGTGAAACTGCATTGAAACACAAACACATCACTAAATACCTGCCTGCTGTACATGCTCTGACTGGATGTGATACTGTGTCTTATTTGTTTGGAATTGGTAAAGCTACAGCCTTGAAGGTACTAATGGCTGGACATCACCCAGCCTTACTTGGTGAACTGGAAGCAAATGAAGAAACGATGATATGTGAGGCAACTACTTTCATTGCTGCATGTTATGGGTCAAAAGTGGAAGGTGATATGAACACACATAGGTATGCAATGTGGAAGTCTAAGATGGCCAACTCCAAGATTACCTCTGCTCCAAAACTGAAATAATTGCCTCCATCGCGCGAAGCCTTTATTCAGCATGTACATCGCGCTCATCATCAAGTCATGATATGGAATTCGGCTATTCAGGCACACCCTCCGAATTTGGATGTCATTCAGTATGGATGTCAAGAAGGTGAAGATGGTGCACTGTCTCCACCCACACTTCCAAATGATGTGCCTGCTGCACCTGTCAACATTCTGCAGCTGATCAAGTGTGGATGCACCAGCACCCAGCCATGTTCCACTGGCAGGTGTGGTTGTGTGGCAGCACAGATATCATGTTCAATGTTTTTCAATTGTAATGCTGGATCAGATTGTTGTAATGAACAGACGAAGGCAGTAGCTATGAACCAGGACGAAGATGACGAAGATTGAATATTGTGTAGAACATTGTTTAGAACGCGTGCTACAGTCGTGCCAATAGAGTTAATATTTGTTTGCCTCAAATGTGTTCATTTCAAACCATATACTAGTTTTCTCAATTGATGTTTAACCCTTAACTGGCAGCGCGCAACTTATGTCGAGTGAAATAAATATGGACTATGTGGCGGTGCACAACTTATGTAGACCGCCATTTTAAGCACGTAATGTTGCTGAGAGAGAGAGCTGAGCGGTGGGACGAGCGTAGCAACGCTATGACCGGTCCCCACGACCACCGTGGACCTACTGAACTGTATCCCACCCTTCTCCCCCCTTTCTCACTCGCTACACAGGGAATTATGTAAGGAAATTACCTAATTATAGGGTTTTTGCACTCATGTTGCACGATCGTTGCAAGAGAACCAGTGGTCGTACAAGGATGGCTCGGGTGTCATTGGAAAGCTCTGTTTACGCCCTTTCTGGGATAGATACTTGTTTTACGTTCTGGGTCTTATTTAGGCATGAAAATTATCACGTAAACAACCCGATTTAGGGTAAACAAAACCCGCTGGGCGCTACGGTCAAATAGACCACCTAGCCCGCTAAATAAGGGTTAAGTTGCGATGGACAGTCAGTTCTCCTGGAGGGTATTATGAATTCAATATTTTATTAGAAGGGATCAGTGGAACTGGAAAATAACAATTATTCATATATTAACCCTCTCACGACCATATGACGCAGAGGTTGCCAGATTAGCAATACTAAATAGAGTTCTCTCACTCTTATAATTAACTCTCCAAAGTTAGTTTTCTGCCCACAGCTAACTCAAAGACAACTGCAGAGGTTGAAGTAACTAAACTAAAGGTTTCTAAATACCCCTGATGGTAACAAAGGCTTTAACACCTTACGAGCGGCCTAGGCGGTATATAATATGTAGCCACCAGCGGGGTGTTTTTAGCCAAAATAGGGCTGTTTACATGATCATTTTCATGCCTAAATAAGACCCAGAGCGTAAAACAAGTATCTATCCCTGAAAGGGCATAAACAGAGCTTCCAATGACACCATAACGATCCTTTTATGATGGCTAGTTTTCTTGCAACAACCGCGCAACGCGAGTGCAAAAAGCATGTAATTCGGCACTTTCCCCATACAATTCCGAATATAGCGAGTGAGAGAGGGAGGGAGGAGGTGGGATTCGTGTCAGTAGGCTCGCCGCGGTGGTCTGGAGCAGTTATACGCTCGCTACTCTCCTGCCACCACTTGTCTCTCTCTCTCAGCAACATTACGTGCTGAAATTGCCACACGACCTATGTCGAGCGCCGCCAGATAGTCCAGATTTATTATACTCGACTTATGTTGCGCCCCGACAGTTATGGGTTAAAGAATCCCTAATAGGCTCAAAATTGCGTCAAGAACGTGAAAGGGTTAATGGTGACTATCTTGAAATTATGATACAAGAATTATTTGTACACCATTAATATTATCATTAATGGATTCCTTGACCCTGAAAACATAATAGTAGACATCAAAATTACGTTTGTAAGTGCCTTAGAAATGAAGATATTGCCCGAAACAGAATTTATCAGAGATCGGGGCGGCCATTTTGTTTTTTGCCTCTACTATAAATTCCTCAAGGGTGCCAGTCTGTCACCCGGCTGATTCTGATTCAGGATAGCTCAGAGATGATGAATCCACCAAAAAACTTCATAATGACGTCACAACACGCTCTTTCACGATTCCGCTGGACTATTAGGTTCCAGATCTATTTTTCGCCATATACATATACTTGCCAAGCCTTACTCTGACACTATGGTGAAGTACTGTACTGTTGGCTCCACCGCCATGAAATCTACCAAGTGTTTCTGTCCGAGGTGTAAACCTTCAACAATTTCACATCAACATAATCCAACACCCATAGTTATGTTCTCAGGAAATCTCTTCACGCTACAGTAGTTCGATGGTGTGCTGTCATTGTGCCAAGGTTTTTATATAGAACCTTGAATAATTCTACCAATGGGGTTCATATTGTCAACAGACAGATACATTTGCATCAATTACATAAAGGATATAAATGGAAGTTATGTAAAGCCAATCATTAGATGAGGATTTCTATGATCATCAAATGCTGCATTACTCACAAATGTTTGTACATATGATGCATATAAATATACTATCATTACTCTCATATTTTGCACGTGGTATATAGCCTACAGTTCATAGACCTCATAACATAATTAGTCTTTAACTAAACACATATAGCCATTGAAGTTGAATATTTAATGCATTATATATTAATAAAATAATATATAATGTTTATATTAAATTTTATATTGGATATAAAATTCCATTTACTGTACATATTGTGAATTTAGCTAAGTAAAAACAAATAATAGACATACGAATGTCTTATAGCAAATATTTCCAGTACATTGATAACATACTCCATTTTATGTAGTAACGAGTATGTCGGTGATACATCTCACTTAGACATTGAAATAGCAATAGTTTTTGCCTGTTGATCAAATGGACTAGAATTTGAATTCCAGGACGAGTAATAGGCTACTGCATAATATATCATGTGGTGTCAGTATTCGGGCAAGTTAGTAGAACGGGAAAAGTAAAACAAAAATAACTCATTTCAATTTGCTTTAATGGTCATAAATAAAATCATAGGTTTAATTTTGCTTTTTACGTATACACTGGACAATAAAAGGGAAATATTGTGGAATGACTTGGCATATCCGATTCAAAGGGTACCATACCGGTACACAAAACATGTGTTATCCTGAATTTTGATTTTACACAAAAGCTACCGATCTACAGCTGTTACTAGTACGTTCCAGTTTTCTCGCTAAACATATTGCAATTTTGCCATTGAGATCACAGAATAGTTATTGAGCAAATCATAGCACCAAGGTAATTTCATACTTGGGATGGTTGACCTTTTACGCTTACTACTGGTATAGTTCTACTACTGGTCTAGTTTCCAGCACTTCTGCCTTATACAGTGATAGCGAGAGAACTCGAACAAATGGTGTCATATTGGATAACATTTGTTATAAGAACAAATAAATGTAAATACTGGTTTGGTAACATATTTGTAGATAGTGGAATAGGCAACCAAATGCTATAGTAGGATCAAGATAATATTAGATGGGCTCATGGACAATCTGGTTTGAGAGTGAAAGGGATTTGCCTAGTGTGGGCCAATTAGCTTTCTGCAAACTCCAGTTTTCTTATGTGTTTATGTACAGTCGTCGGAATAAGTTGTTTACCAGCCAATCATGTTCAGTATACAAATGAAACTGGTATCGGTAGGCTATAATCATCAATGGAATAAACTTTCCCTTGCACATATTTACAAACTGTCGAGTGAGTTACTTTTTAAATATCATTTATAAACTGTTCCCACCAATATGTAGGCTAATATTTGTTTAATGAATATCCAAGGATTGTAAAACAAACTTATTTCGACAAATTTGCATGCAGATGAGTGGGTGAAATCTTAAAGTGTTCATTATATATTGATGTATATTTATGTGAAATCTAATATATATAAAAGCTGTTACTATTGGCATTGCATAGTCTACTTACAGAACGGCAATACATTATATTAACTTAACTTAGTAAAAGCGCAAGCGCAGGCACACTAACGGATAGTCCATTTCACAACACCTCGTAGGCCTAATCTCGTTCTGTTGGCAGTGAACACCAAAAAATCTCAGTGTATTATACCTAGAAAAGATTCATTCATATTACTTGCCAATTACAGAATCTCCGATTCTCACTTAATCTATGTGTATAATGTACTGCCGCTATCAATAACCCAACCACATTGGTTCACCACGATTCTATTTTCAGCAGTTTCGTCCACATCACATATTCACGTTGCTTTAAGTTCATTCTAACTATATTTAGACGACTTTGTGCAGTTTAAGAAGGATCTGTGATAGTAAAATGATAAAGTGAGATAGTTTGAAGCATATTAGTTGGTGGCGGCCCATTCTAAACATAAATGAGTTTACTAGTAGCCAGAATAAAGGAGAAAAAAAAACATCGCCGGTACAGAAGGGACTAAGCTCGAATGAGGCTGACTTAATTAATTTAAGCCCGGTTCACAAGAAACGTCTTTTGAGGTTCCGTTTTTGAGCCTGTAATGTCACATACGAAAAACGGACACAGAAAACCAAAGTTTAAACGAGCGTTGCGTGCCGCATTCCAAAGTGCAGTCCGGACTCTGAAATGCGGAACATACTTTTCTGGATGCAAGGTAAACAACTTGAACTAGACGATCGTCAACATGACTGAGAACAGATCTTTCTTGGTGCTTCTTTCAAAATTTTGAAAGAAGATGCACCACCACAATTCAATGCATATCAACTAGGGCAATAGATCAAACAAAACTGTCACATAGCCTACAGTTGCACACATATTTATGTAAGCTCTGTTCCTCTCTGTGATCATATTCATGGAAATATATTGCGCATGATTGACTTACGAGTGTAGCACTTATCTCATTTTATTAGTAAAGTGATTATTAAAAGAAACTGCAAACGCAATTGATTCTTATACTAATTTTACTTTCATATATCAGATCACGATTAGAAACAGAACTTAAGTGGGCAACGGTACCTGGACATAATTAGGCCTATGCGCACTGTAGAAGGGAAACAAGATTTTAGTGGAGAAGCACGTTGTTGCTGTTGTTGTGTAGTTTTAGATCTAGTTTGGTGTTGTATTGTCTGTATCTGAAGGTGAACGAAGGAGAACATGTTTACTTTGGTGGTGCCGCGACAACTACCAGGTACAAGATCAATAGGAAAACGTATTTATACTGCCTTAATATTTGTGTCGTCATTAAAATTATACATACGGCACAGAAAACGACACGTGTGAACCGGCCTTAACCCCTACTTTACCCCACTAGCCTTGCCAGAATATACTCGTGACTCGCTAGCACTCGCCACGGCAGTGAAATGGGCTATAATAATCGTAGAACGATGTTCTTTCTTTCTTAGTATTCATGTTGTCACAGACAGATCAGTGTTTGCCTTTATTCTTGTCTGTGACACTTAGAAGTATTTTATATCCATAGTAGTGATTATAACATGCAGTGCGTGAAAGAGAGAGAGAGAGTCGGAGGGGAGAGCGAAGAGGCAGTGTGTGTGCGTTGTGCATTCCTCGATCGGTGGGCCCGCCCGCTCGCTATTGGACGGCGGGCCTGGCATGGCATATGACGTCTGCTTGTCATGTGACGTATCGGCCTGTGATTAGTCGCAGAGCCATCTGGTGGCCAGACTCAGTACTTCTCTCCTTCTCTCTCGTCAAAACATGGCATTGCGCGCTCGGTCCTACAAGTCCCTCGCATTCTGTCTCACATCTAACCCCCTTTACTGCTGTTCCTCTCTCTGAACTCCTTCTTTCCAATACTTCTTATCTTTATTCAATTACCCATCCCTTCTGGTTCTCGCATACGACTTCCATAGTCATCCAGTCGTATTACCAGCGCCTGTTCTCACATATATGTTTTGCACTAGCTTTAGGGGTTATTAGAATCATAGTCACATTGATTTATATTGTTGGGTGCTTCTAATTATTTGGTTGTTCTTTATTACTATTTAATGCTAGACAGTGGAGGGTATCTTTGGTCGTTGTCTGTGTTATGTATATGGCAAGTCAGAGCCTGTACGACTTCGACGGAGCTAGGTAGCCTGTAGTACACCCTTGTGCATATTTTCCTTTGCGAGCTTAGCAGTATACAAGCGAAGGGCTTTTGCCTACTCTTGCTTGTATGCTTGCTACCTCACTTTGTTAACCTTTGAGGAGCGCCAGGGTAAGACCAGATACTTGAGATCTGGACTTACCAAGAGAGCCTCCTAGTCACTTAACGTAAGATAAGGGAAATCTGTTCAGGGGAGACAGTAGGCTGCGAGCATGCTTGAGCTCTGCCTAGGCTCCCTGTACCTTTATGCCGCTGCTAGACTTTATTAGTAAGAAAGCCTAGGTTGATGCATAGTGCACAACCCAGTATGGCTGTTACTTTGGCTAAGGAAGTACTGTTTTTGAGTTACTGGTATTAGTGCTGTCACAGAGTTGTTGCAGTCTCTTGTTTTATATATATGTATCCTACTTTTTGGTGTATTTAGGATACACGCTTTGGTGTCCTGCCCCTGCATTATTCCTGTTCTATATTCGACGAGCATCTTAGAGCATCAGACGTTTTCCAGAAGATTCCATATCTGTTTGCTGTAGGACTAGACTTCAAGTGTTTTCATAGAGCATTGAAGAGTTTAGTTTTGAGTTCAAACTCACACTAAAGATAACGTAAGCATATAACCTTTTATTAAATCTTGTCATAGTTTATTTAAGCATTGTTATTACTTGAGAGCTTTTTATTAACGTAATTACTCTTGTTGTGAGTAGGCTTTGCCATCACCGGAAAGCCTTTGTAGAAGTACACTTAACCCAGTTAATTGATACCCCGTTATCCAGTAGATTAACTCTGGAGGGCTTAAGTGTTTTGTTCACCGGCTTAATAGTTCGAGGGTTTGGAATTAGCGTACCGTTGTTGCAGATCTAGCCTATCTTGTAGTCCAATATTAAGTGCCCTTGTTTATTTTGTTGTGCCGGTCCTAACAAATGGCGACCTTAGTCCAGGAACTAGTGAACTGAGTTTTGCAGGAATTTTTTTGGGAGAAATCTTATTCGCCATTTTTGGGTTCGATTTTATTTCACGCAGTGTTGGCAGTGGACATTGTTTTTGAGGATATATGGAACTTGTTGGAGTTTATTGGTGACCTAGTATTGCAATTAAAAACATCTTCGAATATTTTTTGTGAATAAAGCTACGCGAGAGTTTGGCTACTTTTGTCTTGACTTAGGATTTTTTTTGTTAACTCCATCATGTCGTCACTGGACGGGTCTGAGCATAGTGAGGGCACAATGCGAGAGACAGGCGAGAATGTGGAGAAGGTGGAGTTGGTTGACGGCGTTCGGGTGGTGAACGGTGAGAAGGATGCTCGGAGGTTTTTGGAGGAGCCTGTGACGGCGGACCGGGTGTCGGGGCTGGACCGGTACGGACTGCAGTGTATAGCCACGGTCTTAGGGTTTTCTTACAATAGCGGTTGGTCAAGAAGTGAGCTGATTACCTGTGTGCTGGTGAGGTGCATGAGGCTTCGGGTGGAGCGGGAGCTGGGGCACCTTCATCCCAGCCCCCATTCCACTCAACTCCTATCATGGCGCCCCCTCGGGTTCTTGTGCCGAGTACGTTCCCGCAGGCCGATGTCCGCTGGCGGTTGGGTAAGACTCTAGGTGACTCACTGGGTGGGGCCCCACTAGTAGCACCCCCTCCTCAGGGTTTGTCTTCCGAGATGTTGTTTCAGCTCAAGCTCGCCAAACTTAAGCAGCAGGAGCGACAGGCTGAGCTCGAGCAGCGAAAGCATGAGGCTGAGCTCAGGCAGCGAGAGGCTGAACTCAATTATGAGTCTGCAAGGTATTGTGCCGATGTTTACCTAGAGAAAACTCGTGTAGAGGTGACGGGGAACCGTTTCGTCCAAGGGAGTCGACCCCATGACAAGTCCCTGTCGCATCTACTAAAGTTGGTTCCAGTGTTTGATGAGTCAGGAGTTACAGAATTCTTTCTCCATTTTGAGAAAAAGTGCCGGGAGCACCAATGGCCCGAGGAGAAGTGGGCAGCCCTTGTTTCTTCACGATTGACGGGGAAAGCACTCAAGGCGTACGATCCTTTGCCCCTAGATTCCTGTGTGAATTATGAGGCATTGAAAGAGGCTGTCCTGAGGGCGTATGAGTTGCAGCCAGAGACCTATAGGCTGAAGTTTAGGGCTGTTCCTAAGCGAAAGGAGAGTACTTTCCAGGAACACGCTAGAGAACTATCAGATGCGTTTGAGAATTGGTTGAGGTCGGAGAAAGCAACTACTTTTGAGGCGGTGAAGCACTTAGTGTTGTTAGAACAATTCTTTAAATGCACTGGTGGGGACTTGACTCTTAACCTGAAAGAAAAGCAACCTAAAACTCTGCAGGAGGCGGCTGAGTTGGCTGACCTCAGGTTGTCGTTAATTCGTGGGTGCGGGTCTGCCCAGAGAGCTGAGGCAGGTAACAAGGGGCGTACCACCCCACTCCCCCGAACTAATGATACAACAAACTATCCTACTAAGAGCACTGTTGCCAATTTTGAACCCAAGTCGAAATAATTCTCGTTAAAGAAAGGCCAGGGCCCTTCCCCACCCCAGGGGAAGTCAAGAAGTGAGGTGGAGTGTTTTAAGTGCCATAAGAAGGGGGCATATTGCGCGCCCTTGTTCGAGCACACAGTGTACAGCGGTGGTGTCTCTAGTGAGCAACATCGCGGTGTCTTTGAGGTCTTCCGCGTTTGCCCGGGGTAAATCGTCGGTTGCGAAGTCACAGTCGGTGAAGAAGCCTAAGGAAGGCTCGCTACCCGTCCGAGATGCTTTTTGTGGTCATAGGGGACATGGCACTGTGAGGTGGGCTGGTGTGGAACATAGGCTTGAGTTGTTGCGTGATACGGGTGCCTCCCAGACGTTACTTAAGAACTTCACTGGTGAGCCTATTAATGCAGCTCGGGTTGTAGTGGTTCAAGGCATCAATGCTGTGCGGTCTTACCTGCTGGTGAGAGTGGAGCTTGTGGTGGATGGTGTGACACGGGAGTTGGATGTGGGGATTGTAGAGAAATTGCCAGTTGAGGGGGTCGACCTCCTTCTCGGTAACGACTTTGCGGTGCCTACTTCCGAGGTTCCACCCTTAGTCGTTGCCGAAAGGGCGGCCGACACGAGTAGGGAGGGGCAAGAGTAGCTCAAGAGGTGCGAGATGCAACAGATGGTGTGTGCTGTCACCAGATCTCAGTCCGCTCAGGTGTCACAGCCGGGTACCCAGGTTTCAGACCAGCGGAGGAATGGTCGGAAGGAGAAAGTCAAGGCTGGTGGTCGGGTTAAGAGTTTGGACCCAGCGACACTCCTTGGTGACTTGGTACTTGCACCACTTTTGAGGTCCGGAGTGGCCCCAGAACCTGTCCCCCCTAGTGACATGGTAGGGCGTGACAGCACTCCGCGACAGAAACGTTCCCAGGTGAAACAGACTAGGCTTGAGCAACCCAGTATCGGGGGAGGCCACAAGTTGCTCCAGGAGCACTTGGATAGGTTGGCACCCTCTGATATATGTCGGTTGCAATTAGAAGATCCTGGGCTTGAGAGTTGTGGGAACGGGGCTATAGAACTCGATGAGGACGGGGATGCAAAGCCGGGAGACTTCTTTCATGTTGGTGGAATTCTGTATCGGCGTTTTTTTTATCCCAGACGTAGTTGGGATGGTGGGGTAAGAGTGGTCGACCAGTTGGTGGTACCTGAAAAGTGCCGTGATAGCCTGTTGCGGTTGGCGCACGATGTTCCGCTGGCAGGTCACTTGGGTGTGAGTAAAACGTTGGCCTCGTTGTCTAGGTTGTTCTGGTGGCCGAGCATTAAAGCACAAGTTTCGGCCTGGGTGGTGATGTGTGGTACCTGCCAGAGGGTGGGGAAGCCGAACCAGATCATACCTAAGGCTCCGTTGCACCCAGTGCCTGCAATCGGTCCTCCCTTCAGCAAAGTTATCATAGACATGGTAGGCCCTCTGCCTCCCACTAGTGCGGGTAACAGATTTTTACTAACCATCATGGATGTTTCCACTCGCTATCCGGACGCATACCCGATGAGAAATGGCAAGTCCCAGACTGTTGTGCGGAACCTGCTGTTGTATTGCTCGAGGTACGGGTACCCGCAGGAGATTCAATCGGACCAGGGCTCAAACTTCACGTCCAACCTCTTTAAGCAGACAATGCAGCAACATGGCATCAACATGGTTGTCTCTTCAGCTTATCACCCAGAGAGTCAAGAGGTGTTGGAGAGATGGCATTCCACGTTGAAGAGCATGTTGCGGTGCTACTGTTTAGAGAATGGCAAGGATTGGGACCTGGGGCTACCGTACGTTTTGTTTGCGGCACGAGAGGTACCTGGTGAGAGCCTTGGGTTCAGCCCCAACAAGTTGGTTTTCGGGCATCAGCTTAGAGGTCCTCTAAGCATGGTGAGAGAGATCTGGGAAGGGACTGTACCGCCATGTTCTCTACTCAAGTATGTCCTCGAGAGCAGAGACAGGATACTGAAAAGCCTGGAGTTGGCAGGGAGAAATTTGGTGGGTACTCAGGCCTTGATGAAGGATCGATATGACTTAAAAGCAAAGCTCCGGGAGTATGTGGTAGGACAGGAGGTTTTGGTCTTGTTGCCCTTAGTAGGCCATCCCCTGTCTGCCAAGTATGTCGGTCCTTACAAGGTCGTGAAGAAGTTATCCGACCTAGATTACCTTGTGGCTACTCCTGATAGGCGGAAGAAAAATCAGCTCTGTCATGTGAACCTGTTAAAAGAGTTCGTGAGGCGCCCACCTGAGCAACCTACTGTCCCCGTGCTGGTCTGCAGCGGCCAAGGTGGAGAAGGAGAGGGGGGCAGTGAGGCACAGGTGGAGGAAAGTTGGGATTGTCATGTCTCGGCGGATCAGTGGGCGGGGAACACGAGTCAGGTGGCTGTGGAAGCGCTTGAGCACCTGCCTGAGCAACAGCGTGCAGCGATCCAGCACCTGTTCGGATTATACCCCACTGTTTTTGCCGAGCACACAGGCCTCACAACTCATGCGGTGCACAATGTCGACGTTGGAGACCACCCCCCCTTTAAATCAGTGCCCTATCGTGTACCTCCCATTAAACTTCCGGCTCTCCGAGCGGAATTAGGCTACATGGTGGAGAGGGGGCTGATAGAGAAAGGGGCGGTTAGGTGGACATCTCCCGTCACTCTGCAGCCTAAACCAGACGGCAAGGTCAGGTTTTGCATTGACTTCAAGCGGTTGAACGACTTAACCCCCACCAATGCCTACCCTCTTCCCTGCGTAGATGACAGTGTTGACAAGATCGGGTGTGCGCATTACCTGACCAAGGTGGATCTTGATAAAGGCTACTGGCAGGTGCCGTTGTCGGAGCGGGCGAAGCAGGTGTGCGGGTTTGTGGTGGATGGGAACACTTACCGTTGCAACGTAATGCCGTATGGGTTGAAGAATGCACCTGCAACCTTCCAATGCCTGATGAATAAGTTAGTGGCGGAGATCCCTAACTGCACCGTTTATCTAGATGATGTAATAATCTACGATGATGACTTTGAAAGCCATTGCGAGCACATCGGGGCATTGTTCAGGAGGCTGAGTGAGGCTCATTTGGTGGTCAATCTGGGCAAATACGATTTTGTTCAGGCAACTGTGCAGTACTTATGGTTTGTGGTAGGGTTAGGCCAGGTGTCCCCCCCCCCCCCCCCCCCCCAACTAAGATACAGGCTATTAACCAGTTCCCCAGGCCGACCACCAAGCTACAAATCATGAGGTTCTTGGGCATGATAGGGTATTATCGGAGATTTATCCACGGATACTCCTCGGTGCTGGCTCCTCTGACTTACCTACTTGCAAAGACAAAAAAGTTTGTGTGGGCACCTGAGTGTGAGAAAGCAATCTCCCTGGTGAAGCATCTTTTATGCACTCATCCCATACTCAGGGCCCCAGACTTCTCGAGACCTTTTCAGCTAGCGACAGATGCTAGCGGTGTAGGGGCTGGTGCCGTCTTGTTGCAAACAGACACAGATGGTGTGGAACACCCAGTAAGTTTCTTCTCTAAGAAGTTCAACTCAGCACAAGAGAACTATTCAGTGGTAGAGAAGGAGCTTCTGGCCATTGTGCTGGCGCTCAGGCACTTTGAGGTGTATGTTCCCGCTTTTGGCCCAGTCGTGGTGATTGTCGTGAATCCTAGCTGGTATATATACCGTAGTTTGAATTTCCCGGGTTCACGACAGCTGGTTCCTTTTTGTTTATACACATTACTTTATTTAGGATAAATATTACTGTGGTTGCACCAATTATATCTTAGTTTATTTTCCCATATTATTTAATCACGGGAAACAATATAGAACCCTTAAATATATTTATATTGTTACGATACAAGGATATCTCAGTACACTTCACACAGAGACTTCGTCCCGTACACAACAACCACCAGTTGCTGCCACATTACAACAGAACTTCACTGAACTACACGTACCGACATGTCCATCACCTAACCTACACTCTTATCATCACAGCTAAGTTCCTTTAATACTAGAAGTACTTCATAGATATTACTGGGACTAACACAGATAACCTACACATACATGTTTTCAAGTAAGTCAAACGCCGACCCGGTATCAAATTTATAGCCTAGGCCATTTCATCTTCCCAGGTCTAATTATTTACTTTATATCTGTTTCTCCTCTACCCCCTAGGAATAATATTCAGGATATAATTGGTGCCATGACCAGGATACTGGGCCATCTGTTATATATTGATAGTGATTGGGGGGGGTATTAGGCCTGACTTGTCTGCCTTTGTGTAGAGCTGGGCGATCTAGTGGACAAATGCCGAGGGGCGTACCGGGGAAGGCTGCAAGGGCAGGGGGCGTTGGCCAAGAGTTTGTGCCATCGTCCGGATACTACCCTGTGCCTTTGCGAAAGGTGGCCCTCTTCGGCCATTCCTATGTGCGGAATTTTCCGCTGGATCGTCCAGTGCAGTGCCCTGCTTTTTTTTTTGTTAAGCAGTTCTATAGACCAGGGACAAGGGTGGACACTGTCAGGCAGACCTCAGCCTGGGTTAGATGCGCCAGGGAGCCGGAAGGTATTAGATATGCTACTGAACAGAGCGCATGCCTTCTTTGAGGAGGAGGACAGGGCCGAGGAGGAGTAGTCGACGCAATAGGCTAGATCTCGAGACTAGGACGACGGCTGCGGCTGTTCCTCCTTCAGAGGAGTCATGATCCTTCTTTCTCTTTCTTTTTCTTTCTTTTATTTGTAATTTGTTAAAATTTAATATAGCCTAGTAAAGTAAATATTGTAAAGTAGAGTAATATGACTTTGGGTTATTTTCCTTTTCTTTTATCATTTCTAAACTCACAGGGGGCACGCGGTCTGCATGCTTCAATTTGCTTGGTTGCTGTCGTCATCAATGTAAGTAGGTTAGCCTAGGCTTAGAATAGATTAGAATAGGTTAGCCTACAGTGACGATTAGTATTGTTGTTCCTTAAGCTTTAGTTACCGTAAACTTTTAAGAATGGATGAGAAAATAAAGTCATTGCGGCGGTTCAGGGCCGCCAAGAAGGGAGGGATTACTAAGCTTACCTCTAATCTGTCTGAATTTATTGAACATGCTGCTACACTGCATGATGTAAAGGGTGTGAAAATAACTTTAGAAGAGGCCCTAACTGATATCAAGTCGTATAAAGTAGAGTTGTATAGCTTATATTCAGATGATCAGTTAGAGGATGAGATGGTGAAAGATATGCAGTATGTTAATCAAGTAAACGGTCAGTTAGCTGAGTTAGATAGTGCTCTACAGACAACCACTACTGGTAGATCTCATGATAGTGCAGCAAGTAGGAAGCAGAAGGGTATAAAGCTACCCTCCCTGAAGTTGCCAGTTTTTTATGGGGATCCAACACAGTGGGTGGGTTTCTGGGAGCCCTTTGATTGTAGTGTTCACTCCCAAACAGACTTAACTGACATTCAGAAATTTACGTATCTAAAGGGACAACTTAGTGGTGAGGCTCTACAAATTGGTGGTGGATTTAGTTTGGTCGCTGCAAATTATGAACCAGTGGTCACTATACTGAAAAACAGTTATGGTCAAAAGGATCGCATCAAAGCAGCTCACATAGCGAAACTGTGTAATCTCCCACATCCTAGCCAGGAGGTCAGTGCTCTGAAAGATTTTTCCGCATCATTTGAGTGTGCGTTAGAGTCATTACGCTCTATGGATGTAACAGTAAGTGAAATGTGTGCAGTACTGTTGCATAATAAACTCCCTAGTGCACTCTCTGAGGTGATTAAGCGTGAATTAAAAGACAACTGGCTGGATGTGGATGAGTATGTTCGTGTGTTTAAGACTGAAGTGTGCAATCTAGAAAGTAGACATAATCCACTAGACCAGTTTGGGGCAACTGCCACAGCAGCATATGCAGTGTATCAGAAACCCGATACCAAGCAGAAGTATGGATGTAAGTTGTGTTTAAGGACAGGAAATTTTTGGGCAAAGTGTGCAAAATACAAGAACAGTCCCGCCAAGGCCAATAGGGCAAGGCAGTTGAAATTGTGCGTCGGGTGTCTGTCGTCAGAACATGGCAGCCAGGGGTGTACTAACCCTAATATTAGGCCGTGCCGATTCTGCCAACAGAAACATTTCAATTATTTGTGTCCGACGCCACGCCTTGAACAAACTGGACAACCAGTGGCCCCTGAACCAACAGTGACCATGGCTGTGGCTTCGGGCCGTAATGCAGTGTTGTTGCCTACCATTCAGATTCCCTTGACCGACAGAAACGGTCATACCAGTAGAGTAAGAGCTTTGTTGGACCAATGTTCGCAGCGTACCTTCATCTTGCGCTCTGCTTTATCGCAGCTTGATTACGTTAGGGTCAGTAAGGAACAGCTAAAGCTCCAGTGATTTACTGGCTCACTTGGTAGTACTGAGTATGAAATAGTAGAGTTAACCTATCATCACAGAAGAAGGGTACGTAATTTGAGAGCCGTTGTGGTGGAGGAGTTACCAGTATACAAGCCAGGGAGGGGATTAGAGATGGAGGTCAATGCTATCAAGGCTCGGGGTTACAAATTAGCAGATCCAGGTATCACTGATGGAGATATGATAGGGTTACTGATTGGGGCGGACTTTTATTACCACTTTGTACATTCAGGCTATGTCAGAGAAGGAAGTATAGTTATGTTACCCACAATTTATGGTTACGCACTGAGTGGCACTTATCAGTCAGATATAGAATAGACCCATGTAGAGTTAGTCACTGTTCTTAAGTTAGCAGTAGACCCTTTAGTGGAGATACTGGAAGATATTGGCAGGAAATCTCCAGAATTAAAGGATCTGACAGCTCTATGGGACTTGGACCATATTGGTATAAGTCCTAATGAGACTGGTACGGGTGGGGAGAAGGTCTTAAATATATTTTCTGAAACGGTACAGTATTCCGAAGCACAGGGACAGTATATAGTGGAACTGCCGTGGAGAGATAACATAGATAAATTACCTGATAACTTTAAGTTAACCCTGGGCAGAATGAGAGGCTTGCAGCGTAAGTTTATAAAAGATCCCAACTACTGTCAACGGTATACAAAGGTTCTGGATGATCAGATAGAAAGGGGGTTTATTGAAAGGGTAGAAAACAGGAATCAAGCTGGTCATCCCATTCACTACTTAGCTCACCATGGTATTACCAAGGATAGTGTTACTACGCCTGTACGGATAGTGTTTGACTGTTCGGCTAGGATGGACGAGAAGGCGTTCAGTCTGAATGACTGTCTCCATACAGGTCCATCGCTAGTGGCTGACCTCACCCAGGTGCTTCTGCGCTTTAGATGCCATCAATTTGCCTGGGTGAGTGATATTGAGAAAGCATTTCTCATGGTGGGGTTGAGTGAGAAAGATAGGGATGCTACTAGGTTTCTGTGGCCCGTTGATCCCTTGGATGTTGCAAGTCCTTACATTGTCTACCGGTTCCGTGCAGTTCTGTTCGGGGCCACCTGTTCCCAGTTCCTCCTTAATGCTACCATTCACCTGTCTTCTCTACCATACACCTGTCTATGATACAGAAGAACAGTGAAGTAGTTCATAAGCTCAAAAGGGGGCTGTATATTGATAACTTGCAGGGGACTGGTGATGATGTAAGTGATTTGCAACAACAATGTTAGGATGCCCGTAGAATATTTTCCAGCGCTAACCTGTCTTTACGTGAGTGGGTCACAAATAATGAGAATTTGCGGGAACTGTTGCACCTGAAGGGTATAGCTTCCGCCAAACAAGACGGGGTTAGGGTACTTGGCGTTGGGTTGCTAACTAATAAGGATATGTTACAGGTTAATTGCTGCGGAAGTAGCCCTGCATTGGTTACGAAACGCGAGGCTCTAAGTCTAACCGCGAGTGTGTTCGATCCTCTAGGAGTGTTGCTACCGGTAACCATCCGGGCGCGGAGGTTCGTACAGGACTTGTGGAGATTAGAGTGTGGGTGGGATGTCTCCATTCCAAATGACATGAGAGCTAACTGGCAGGGTATTTATGACGATATGATAGATAGTACAGGTATCATGTTTCCCCGTCAGGTCACTAATTCTAAGAGGGTTACGCTGCACCTATTTAGTGACGCTAGCTCAGTAGCATATGGTGTAGTGGCCTATGCGGTTGGTGATGAGGTGAGTAGGTTAGTAATGGCCAAAGCTAAGGTGGCGCCTATTAAGTCCCTCACCATACCTAAGATGGAGTTGACTGCTGTTCTTCTCGCAGCTCGTCTCGCATGTTATATATGTGAGGCCTACGCGGACGAGCTGATTATAGAGAATGTATACCTCTGGTCGGACAGCCAGATAACCCTATGCTGGTTGTCTAGTAAAAAGATTTTGCCTATATATGTTCAAAATAGAGTTGATGAGATAAAGTCATTAGTCCCCGGCGCTCATTTTCGTTATGTGTCCACAGAGGACAACCCCAGTGATCTAGTTACCAGAGGGATTTCTTATGTGTCCTTACTTGCTTCTTCGCTTTGGTGGGGAGGGCCCATATGGCTACCTCACCAAATGCTATGGCCTGATCATGGCCCAATAGGGGGCTCAATAGGAGGGGACACCACTGTGGGTTGTAACGTGAGTGAAGAAGGAACCCTGTCATTGCCGGTACCGGTTGCCCCTACTGCCATATTGAATTGGGACCGGTATGGCTCATATATGAAGTCATGGCATGTAATGGCATGGGTCCTTAGGTTTATTAGGACTCTTAAAGAGAAGACACAAGGGAACTATCAGGCAAAACCAGCATACTTGACGGTGCCGGATTTAAGAGCAGCAGAGTCAGCCATGATTAAGGTAGCTCAGAGAGAAGCTTACTCTGAGGAACACCACTATTTGTCGAAAGGACAGGGCACACCAAGCAATATAGTGAAGCAGTTAGGCCTCTATATGGAGGGAGGCATGATACGCTGTAGAGGTAGGCTACACTTTTCAGCTTTACATGATAGCGCCAAGTACCCTATCCTTATCCCTAATAAACATCGTATAGCCACTCTCCTTAGTAATTACTGCCACACAGTGTGTAACCATAGTGGTGTTAGTTATGTTGTAGATTACATAAGGCAAAGATGGTGGATCCCCAAGATTAGACAGGTAGTAAAGAAAGCCTTACGGGGATGTATCATATGCAAGAGATTGCAAGGTACTTCATACTGTGCTGTACAGGCCCCTCCGTTGCTGGAGTTTAGGGTTCAGGAGGTGAGTCCTTTCCAGGTAACGGGGGTTGACTACACAGGTGCCTTGCCAGTAAAAGAGAAGGGGGGTGCTGTAAGTAAACTATATGTAGTCTTATTCACCTGTGCAGTTACTAGAGCGGTCCATGTAGAAACGGTGTCTAACCTCTCCTGCGAATCAATTGTGCATGCGTTCCGTAGGTTTAGTAGCAGGAGGGGTTACCCTGAGATTATGATGAGTGATAATGCCACCACATTTGTTAGCGGAGCCAGTACATTACGGGAGTTGATGGATGATGCAAGGTTAAAAGGTACTCTAGCAGAATTCAAGTGCGGCTGTTTATACCGGCCAGGGCGCCATGGTTCGGTGCCATATGGGAACGGGTCATTGGCATCCTAAAGGCTGGCTTGAAGAAGGTACTGGGTCGAGCATTGGTTACCACAGAGGAACTGAGTACGGTATTACTGGAGCTCGAGGCCACAGTCAATGATCGCCCGCTTGGTTACAGCTACAGTGATCTTGAAGACCTTCTACCCATCACTCCTTCACAACTGGTTCATGGGAGGCGGATCAGAAGCTTTCCAAGGCGGGAAGTCACGGAGGAAGATGTCAGGGACACGACTTGGCGTAACAATGATTCCGTCAACCAATGCTTCCAATATGTTACGAAGCTCTCACATGACCTGTGGAAAAGGTGGAGCACTGATTATCTAATATCACTCAGGGAGCAACATCGTCACTTAATGGTAAAAAAAGGGATAGCATCGCCGCAAGTTGGGGACGTCGTTCTAGTACATGATGACGGCCCTCGACATTTTTGGCATATAGGTAGGATAACGAAACTTCTTCGTGGTCCTGACCACGAATGTAGGGTAGTTCAGGTAAAAACAGGAGCCGGTTTGACCACCAGACCGGTGGTTAAGCTATACCCAGTAGAGATAGATTTAGAGGTAGTGGATGGCGACAGCAAACCGAACTCTGATAATATCCTTCCTGCTACTGGAGCGGACCGAGGTGATGCCCCTCCGAGGCCGTCACGTCGGGCTGCTTTGGGTTCCTCCCAGTTGTGGCGATCCATGATCGGGACGGGACAATTGTAAATACTTTGTATATAACTGGTGGCGGAGTATGTCATGAATCCTAGCTGGTATATATACCGTAGTTTGAATTTCCCGGGTTCACGACAGCTGGTTTCTTTTTGTTTATACACATTACTTTATTTATCTTTGTGGATAAATATTACTGTGGTGGCACCAATTATATCTTAGTTTATTTTCCCTTATTATTTAATCACGGGAGACAATATAGAACCCTTAAATATATTTATATAGTTACGATAAAAGGATACCTCAGTACACTTCACACAGAGACTTCGTCCCGTACACAACAACCACCAGTTGCTGCCACATTACAACAGAACTTCACTGAACTACACATACCGACATGTCCATCACCTAACCTACGCTCTTATCATCACAGCTAAGTTCCTTTAATACTAGAAGTACTTCATAGATATTACTGGGACTACCACAGATAACCTACACATACATGTTTACAAGTAAGTCAAACGCCGACCCGGTATCAAATTTATAGCCTAGGCCATTTCATCTTCCCAGGTCTAATTATTTACTCTATATCCGTTTCTCCTCTACCCCCTAGGAATAATATTCAGGATAGTGATCTACACTGACCACCACCCTTTGAAGTTTATAAATCAGTTCCACAACCGGAATATGAGGCTAACCAGATGGTCCTTAATGTTGCAGGAGTACAACCTAGACATTCGCCATATTGCCGGTTCTGACAACGTGATAGCGGACTGTTTGTCTAGGGTGGAGGACCCAGGGTAGATCACCACAGGTGTGTTGGTTTGAGTGGAGAAAAAAATTAGGCTTGCCCCTGTAGTGCAAAGCCGCCAAAAACACTATTAAATTAATACAAAAACCTCACATAAAAACTTTTTCTTTTGATAGTATATAAGTGCAGCATGTTACAGCAAGAATCTAAGACATTCTGAGTTTTTGTTCTTAGTAGGTTAGGCTTGGTGAAGCTTGCTCGTTGAGCGTAATATTGTTAAGTGATACTATTATTTTGGGGAACTGTTGTGTAGATTTTTTGTTTATATAATGAAGTGTTTTTACGATTGTGATTGGGCCTTGTTTTTCACAACTTGGGGAGTAGCTGGGTGATGTGGGGTTTGTGGGCATTCTGTCTGGTCAGATGTGGCGTTTACCTGAGGTTAAAACGTCCCACATCTTGGGCGGGGTGTTACGCTGGCCAGCTTGCCAGAATGTACTCGTGACTCGGTAGCACTCGCCACGGCAGTGAAATGGGCTATAATAATCGTAGAACGATATTCTTTCTTTCTTAGTATTCGTTTTGTCACAGACAGATCAGTGTTTGCCTTTATTCTTGTCTGTGACACTTAGAAGTATTTTATATCCATAGTAGTGATTATAACATGCAGCGCGTGAGAGAGAGAGTTGGAGAGCGAAGAGGCAGTGTGTGTGCGTATGTACGTGTGCATTCCTCGCTCGGTGGGCCCACCCGCTCGCTATTGGTCGGCGGGCCTGGCGTGGCATATGACGTCTGCTGGTCATGTGACGTAGTGGCCTGTGATTGGTCGCAGAGCCATCTGGTGGCCAGACTAAGTTACACTTAGTTACACTTAGTTGTATTCCGTCCGTTAGTGACACAGTTGAGCTGGGGCTCCACTGCGACCAGGCAGCTCCCTTTCTTCCACTCTCCATTCCAGAAGTCGGTTGGAGTTGGTGCTGGGGTATCCTGGTGTTGGTGGCCGGTCCGGTATTTTGGCCAGCCACATGTCCAAGTGTTTCTTGAAGGTGTCTGGAGACACCCCGGTTTTGTTCCTGAGAGGGGCTGGTATACAGTTGAACAGTCTGGTTCCATTGTATGTAAAGCTGTGATGGATCAGGGATTTGATTTTTTGTGTTGATCCCGGCGTAGTCCTCACATAGCACAGCCTCCCTCGCCTTTGGTGCTGAGTCTCTTGGATGTTTGGGTTTGGTACCTTTTTTTCCAAAATCTTCCAGACGAAGTTGATGATGTATCTCTCCCTACGTCTTTGAAGTGAGTACAGCTGCAGCTCCTTAAGTCTCTCCCAGTAGTTAAAGTGTTGAAACCCATGGATTTTACTGGTGAATGTCCTCTGGGTGGCTTCAATTTCTGTTATTTCTCCTACTTTTTGGGGAGACCAGAGCTGGGAGCAGTACTCCAGTCGTGGTAGGACCAGTGACTTCCACAATGTTAGCATACACCTCTCATTTCTTGTGTGGAAGGTTCTCAGGATCCAGCCTGCTATTTGTTTTGCTGTTGTTGTGGCTTTGGTAATATGCTGGGAAAAAGTGGCGTCACTGCTCATATTTACTCCCAAGTCCTTCACTGTGTCCTTGGCGGTAATTTCTTGCTGTCCGCTTTTGTAGTTGGTGTCGTTTTGTAGTGCTCTCTTGTTCCCGTACCTTAGAAGCTCGAACTTGTCTCCGTTTAGGGCCATGTTGTTTTCTTCTGCCCACTTCAGGATTTTGTCCAAGTCTTGCTGTAGTAGCTGAGCATCATGTTGTGAGGTGATTTTCTTCATGAGTCTGGTGTCGTCTGCAAACGATGTGGCTGTTGAGTGTTCCAGGTCCCTGTCGATGTCTCCTATCATGATGAGGAATAGGAGAGGTCCCAGTACTGATCCTTGTGGTACTCCGCTGATGACCCCACCTGCTTCTGATATGCTTCCTTGAACCGTGACTCTTTGTTTTCTGTTGGTGATGAAGCTATGGAGCCATCTTCCAAGGTCTCCCCCTATTCCCAGTGATTTGAGTTTATGTAGAAGGATCCCATGGTCCACCTTGTCAAAAGCTTTGGCGAAATCTAGATATATGACGTCTACATTTTCTCCGTCTTGAATATCCTGTAGGATTTTGTCGTAGTGTGATAGTAGTTGTGAGAGGCAGGAGCGGCCTTTTCTAAAGCCATGTTGCCCCTCGTTGAACGCCTCATTATCTTCCAGGAAGCTGACCATCTTAGCTCTTATTGTTCTTTCTATGATTTTAATAAGGTGTGACGTCAGCACCACTGGTCTGTAATTTTTGGCTATGCCTTTACTACCCCCTTTGTGTATTGGTGTGACATTACCTTCTTTTAGGGATTGTGGTACATATCCAGTTTGGAGGGACTTGCTCCACAGCAGTTTTAGAGGCAGGGCTAGCTGATGTTTGCAGTTTTTTAGCAGTTGGGCATGAAAGCCGTCTGGTCCTGCTGCAGAGTTTGGTCCAATCTTGTCGATGGCTGCTATTATGTCCTCTGTTGATACTGTTACCGAGGAGAGTTGATGTGGTGTCTCTGGAGCGTTGCCAAAGAAAGTCGTTGCATTTCTCGATTTTCTTGTCTTCATTTGGCGGGCTGAAGACACTTTCATACTGCTGTTTGAGTATCTTGGCCATTTCGGTTGGGTCACTCTCAAGTTCGCCCGTAGGTTTTGCAAGTGGTCCTATTGTTGTGGTGTTCCTGAGTCTCCTTTTTGCATATGCATAGAAGAATTTGCTATTTACTCGTATGTTTGCAACTGCTTGTAGTTCTTCGCGTGTTCTTTGCTCTTGGTGTGACTGGATGAGTTTACGTTCCACTTCATCAAGCTCTTCTTGTAGTTTGGTGATATTGTGCGCATAGCTGGTCTTCCTTTGCTTGGCTCTCAAGTACGTCCTTTTCTTCATTAGTATTTTTCTATCTCTGGGAATCTGCTTGATCTGCTTCCTGCTTGATTTGGGTGGTATGGTGTTTTTACAGGTCTCCAGGCATTGCTGCTGGAGGATACTGAGAGTTTCGTCGACGTTTTTATCTTCGAATAGTGCCCTCCAATCAGTTCCTGCCAGTTCTGCTCTCAGTCTGTCCCAGTCTATATCTTTGCTGTAGAAGTTGAGATCTTTCAGTGAGGTGCAGGGTATTTGGCTTGATTCCTGTTGACATCTTCTTGGTGGTGTGGCGGTTGGTGTGGGGGTTCTAACTTTGATGAGGCTGTGGTCGGACATTATAGTTTTTACAGTTTCATACGAGTGTACCAGGTCGAAGTTGTTGCCAAATAGTAAGTCCAGTGTGTTGTTGCCTCTTGTAGGTTCCTCGATGTATTGCTTCATGTATGCAGTGTCCATGATAGTCATTAGCTCCTTGGCTTGTTGTTTTTCCTCCCTGGTTCCTCCATCTATTTTCATGGTTGCCCAATTGATGATGGGCAGGTTGAAGTCTCCTGTGATGATGACATCTGTAGCGGGAGTTGGAAGATTTTGTAGGAGTGATTGTATTTTCTCTGTGACCTCCTTGAAAATTTCCCCTGTGGTGTTTGGAGGTCGATACAAAATTATGATGAGCATGTCGGTTTGTCTTATGTGTACTGCTAGTAGCTCTGTTGTGCCGTTTGAGAATGCAACTAAAGTTTCGGTATTTGCAGCCATATCCTCCCTTAGGTAGAGTGCTACTCCTCCGTGGCTTCTGTCCTCTCTGTCGGCTCTGAATAGAGTGAAATTATGGATATTGATCTCTGCATCCAAAATGTTTTCGTTCAGGTGTGTTTCTGTGAGGGCTAGAAAAATTGAGTTGTCTTCCTCTGCAATTTCTCCCAACATAGGGACTTTACATTGATTGTTTCGTGGGTAAAGTCCTCTGATGTTGCCCACAACAAAACTAGTTAGTGGTAGTTGCACCTTCCTCTGTGGTTCGTGTCTGGCCCCTCGGTTTGGGCTAGGAATCTCTCCATAATCACTTGAGACCGTTTTTTCCACTTCCAGAAGACGTCCCATTACTACCTCTAAAAAAGCACCTTGGTCGGGCATAGCCGTGTGTACCGCTGCTGGTCTGGCCTTGTGAGTTTGCTGGATGGTTGGCCAGCTTCTGAGGGCATTGCGTTGACTTTCTATTTTTTCCTCATATGTTGGTGTGTAAGCAAATTCCCTTTGAATGTGTCCTGTAGCGTGTTCCCTTGGTCTGTTGACGTTGTTTCTTGGCGTCAGTATTTTGGTTCCCTTGATGTGTGGAAGATTGCAGTCTCTCATAGTACATGCCCTTTTGTTGAGTGAGATTCTGCATACATATGGGTGGTAGTCGATGCATTTCCATCCACGCTTGCAACCTATTCTTTCATCCCGCCCGTGCTTCATGAATTTTGCACATATTTTTGGGTGGTCTTGTTTGCATCCCCTGCCCACTACTCCGTATCGGCATTCATTTCTTAGGTAGAAATTGCATACTTCTATTCTTTTCCTCCTAATATCGGTGCCCCTGTAATCAGCTCTGGGCCTAGGTCTCCATGAATTTGTATTTACAGCACTAACCTCCCCTGTTCTACTGTATGTAGGAGCATTTTGGCCGCATCCGTTGCATGTGGGGTGTGTGCTCGTTGGGGTCCCCGACCTCACCTGTCTTGCTGCATTTTGAGGGGGCTCTGCCGTGTCTGCTAGTGATGCGGTGGGGGGGCTATTTGCATCTGGCATTGTGATGCTAATATTTCCTGGTGTGTTCCCCATCCCTAGATCTAGGCCTATAGCCACGTTTGGTGAGTTACTGGTATGGGGGTTGTCACCGTCACTCTTGCCTAAGGCTACTTCTGGGCTTATGGGTAGGCCTTGGCCTAGGTCAGTGTCCCCAGTTAATTCCTTGGTTTTTGGAGTAGGCCTATTGTCAGCTGGCGTGTTGGTGACATCTTTGTTGCTCTGGGGCTGAACATGGATTTTTCTTACCTTACTTATCGCTCCAGAGTTGGTTATTCGTTCCTTGTGTTGGAGAACGGCTGCTTCTGCCTCGGCCACCCACTCACCTTTTGTTTCAAGCTTTGTTAGGGAGCATGTTTTGCACATGAATTTCCTTGCCGTTTTTGCATAGTTGAGAATTTGATAGGCAGGGAGTTCTGTGCAAAAATAGTGCAGCCAATCCTGGCAGTAGTCGCATTGGATTGCATTTTTTTCACCTGCGAACTTGATTCCGCAGTCGGGGCACTCTGGGTCGGGTTTGTTTTGATCCCCGGCCATTGTTGGTGTCATGTTCTTAGTCACTGTTTTTTTTTTTTTTTTTCTCTTATTTTCACTTCAATCCTTCTGTTTCGGTCTTTGTTTCTTGTATATGTGCACTCACTAAGTGTTTATGTATGTTATTCTGTCTTTGGTAATCACCGATTGCACTTTCTTTACGAGAAACACTTGATAATGTATGGAGCTACAGTGTGACGTGGCCTTGACCTTGATAGCATGTTATAGCACCATTGATTAGTTTAGTAATTGCCTAATCATGAAAATGTACCAGTTTATAGTCCAGTTACCAGAAAATACTAGTACTCACAGTCACTGATGCTATTAAGCTGTTGAAATTGAGAGCTTCACAAGTCACAAATGCCACTTGTAACTTGTCTTTGGTGATCTTGTAGAATGTAGTTATGCAGTCTCGCAGAGTCGCAGATAACCACCAATCACAACAGGAACAGGTGAATGCAGTTGCAGAAATTAGATGACGTAGAGTAGGGTTGAATGGTTTAAGATGTGGCGAAGAGGATGAAAGCGGCAGAAATTAGATTCCAGAAATCCAGAATGCTCCCAGGAATCTAATTGCTTCGTTGTTCATTTGTTGGGCGGGAAGCGAGGCTGCTTGGGCAGCACTTGGGCAGTACTTCTCTCCTTCCCTCTCCTCAGAACATGGCATTGCGCGCTCGGTCCTACATGTCCCTCGCATTTTGTCTCACATCTAACCCCCTTTACTGCTGTTCCTCTCTCTGAACTCCTTCTTTCCAATACTTCTTATCTTTATTCAATTACCAATCCATTCTGGTTCTCGCATACGACTTCCATAGTCGGCCAGTCGTATTACCAGCGCCTGTTCTCACATATATGTATTGCACTAGCTTTAGGGGTTATTACAATCATAGTCACATGGATTCATATTGTTGGGTGCTTCTAATTATTTGGATGTTCTTTATTACTATTTAATGCTAGACAGTGGAGGGTATCTTTGGTCGTTGTCTGTGTTATGTATATGGCAAGTCAGAGCCTGTATGACTTCGACGGAGCTAGGTAGCCTGTAGTACACCCTTGTGCATATTTTCCTTTGCGAGCTTAGCAGTATACAAGCGAAGGGCTTTTGCCTACTCTTGCTTGTATGCTTGCTACCTCACTTTGTTGACCTTTGAGGAGCGCCAGGGTAAGACCAGATACTTGAGATCTGGACTTACCAAGAGAGCCTCCTAGTCACTTAACGTAAGATAAGGGAAATCTGTTCAGGGGAGACAGTAGGCTGCAAGCATGCTTGAGTTCTGCCTAGGCTCCCTGTACCTTTATGCAGCTGCTAGACTTTATTAGTAAGAAAGACAGCATTTTTTTTATTAACTACCCGTCCAGCCCCGGCTAGTTTTGTAATGTTTGTTCACCAGAACCCGGCCGGTTTTCAAAAAATTGTTTTATTCCAGAAACAATAGCGAATGGGTTAGGAATGAAGGAAAAACCACGAAAAACCGCTCAAAAAGTTAAAGAATGGTCCTACAGAGCCCCCGAAAACGTATTTTTCAAGAGTAAAAAATTGAAGGCAATTACCCCAAAAAAACAGGTTAATGCGCGCTCACGCGCACGCACGTGGACTTTGAGAGTTTTCAACCATCGGCACGGTTGCGTGGGATACGTACACAGTTCCCATACAAATCTGAGCCCTCTCGAGTGGCTAGACCTGAGGTTACGGTCGGCGCAATTAGGGTGACGTGCCAAGTGCGTCTCTGGGGCTGTGCGTTACATACATCGCCGACGCGCCAGGCGCGTCGCTGGGGCTGTACGGGTTAACTGCGTATGCTTTAGCAATTATTCACGTATTGTTTTAGCCTAGGTTGATGCATAGTGCACAACCCAGTATGGCTGTTACTTTGGCTAAGGAAGTACTGTTTTTGAGTTACTGGTATTAGTGCTGTCACAGAGTTGTTGCACTCTCTTGTTTTATATATATGTATCCTACTTTTTGGTGTATTTAGGATACACGCTTTGGTGTCCTGCCCCTGCATTATTCCTGTTCTATATTCGACGAGCATCTTAGAGCATCAGACGTTTTCCAGAAGATTCCATATATGTTTGCTGTAGGACTAGACTTCAAGTGTTTTCATAGAGCATTGAAGAGTTTAGTGTTGAGTTCAGACTCACACTAAAGATAACGTAAGCATATAACCTTTTATTAAATCTTGTCATAGTTTATTTAAGCATTGTTATTACTTGAGAGCTTTTTATTAACGTAATTATTCTTGTTGTGAGTAGGCTTTGCCGTCACCGGAAAGCCTTTGTAGAAGTACACTTAACCCCGTTAATTGATACCCCGTTATCCAGTAGATTAACTCTGGAGGGCTTAAGTGTTTTGTTCACCGGCTTAATAGTTCAAGGGTTTGGAATTAGCGTACCGTTGTTGCAGATCTAGCCTATCTTGTAGTCCAATATTAAGTGCCCTTGTTTATTTCGTTGTGCCGGTCGTAACAACTGGCACGGATTGTCCTTCTCACAGGGGTTAGGTCTGCTTGGGGGCGTTTTGTGTATGGCCACCCTCGTAAAGAGGAGTAAGGCGTCCGGCAATAGATAGATAGATAGATAAAGCCTAATTATAAGTTTGTATATATATAAAAACAAATAGGCTACTAAAAATAAAGGGAATCGATTTAGAACAGCCTTGAACTATCTCGTGTGGGGTCAGATTCCCATAAGATGAATCTATAGAAACAAAAATCGGCCAACCCCCGCCATATTGATGCCACTGGTGTTATTGGCCTATATTTACGCTCGAATATATCTATACCTATAATATACATTCAGCAATACTAATACTAAGAGGTATAATATGATCTGATATACATTTTACATGGTCAAACATATAATAATACCCCTTTGTCTGATAAACACGTTTCCAATATGGCACCCGAAGATACAAAGATGGCCTAGTTGAATTTCCACTCAAGTCCAATACATTCTGGAAAACGAACGATTACCAAAGAAAACCATGAACCGTCTTTCAATCAAAACAAATAATTTCTTCATTTCGGTAGTTGATAATCAGTTGTAATTCTTGTAATCATCCCAATATATAAAATAGAGGCAGTTGTATTTGAACATTTATTAAGTAATATATCAATCGTAGTAATAATTGGTATACCTTAAATTTTGTTGTAGAATTAAGCCTTGAAATGAGCTTGAATCACCAAACCATATCTCGAAACATTCTTAACGGTCCCTAATTTTCTCTTAACCCTGTCAAGAGCCGATTACGCATATTTGTTCTGTTTTCTGGCTATTTGTAGGCGATTTTATTCAGATTAGGAAGGGTATGTGGCAGTCAGAGTGTGATTTAGAGAGTTTTTACCCTTATAATTCCCACAGATTCTTCTTAATCTATAAACTCGTCTAATAATAGCCAGAATAAACTGTCAAAATGCGTCGCAAACTTCAAATGGTTAACTATTGTAGGACGCATATCTTCATATTATATTGTCCATCATTAGGCAATTTTAATCAGATTAGGAAGGATATATAAACAGAGGGTTGATTGAGATATATTACCTCTTTAGGTCCCTACAGGGCTTTCCTAACCTGAATAAAATCGTCTATTGTTAACCAGGGAAGGATTATAGAGAAGTCAGAGGGTTAGCATTTTGAGTACAGTACCTGTGACGTGTGTTATATTTTATGATAGCTGTATTTAGACGATATTATGCAGGTTAGTAAGGATCTGTGGTAGTTAAAAGTTGGTTGAGATAGTCTGAAGTCTTATTGCTCGAGGTCCCTTTTTAAGCTGAAGAAAATCGTCTAATAGTTGCCAGAATATGATGAAAAGGACGCCCCTGGTACTGAATGGGTTATTAAGCTAGACATTAACCCTTTAATTCCTAGAGGGCCTTCCAAATCTGAAGAAAATTGTATGGTAACCAGATTATGATAAACTAAAAATGCCATATAAGATTATTTGGACTGGTAAATTGATAGCGATTCACCCCACTATTATTTAATTAGATGGTGTTATTACCACCAATATACCTTCAACTCGTTCAGTACCGCCCTATTTATTTGATGCGGGGTAATAATAGACGATTTTATTATGTTAAAGTAGGGTTTCCAACCATTAACAGGATTGGAACTATCATAATTAACCCTTTTTACTACCGCAGATCCTTCATAAGCTGCACAACATCGTTTAGAAAAGCTAGGTTAAATGGGTTTATTGCTGTGGACACTTGATTTACCCTTTTCATGTATAGAATGATTGTGTATATTGATTGTGATTTAACGCTCTCATGATTTCGATGTGAGTTGGAGTCCTTGGAGTAGCCTACCACGTGTATTTATTACTTTAATGGAGTTCATTAGTTAGGTTTATTTGTAAATTAATTGGTGGGTTGGTGAAAACAAATATGAATTAGATGGGTTTACTATCACCAATATTTTTAAATGGGTTTATTTACCCTTTTCGAAATATTGGGCATATTGATAATGATAAACTGCTATATTATTATATTAGACCAGTTTATTAGCACACTTATAGGTAGATTGGCGTGAACACTATTTACCCTTTTCAAGTGTTCATCTACATTTGTTTTTAGAGTGTCCGTATTCTTGGACATAGGCCTATACAATCATTGCTGGAGGTAATTACTATAATGTTGCCCATATCCCTAGCCAGTCATTAACCCATTCACTACCAGGGACTTTCCTTTTATCATATTCTGGCAACTATTAGACGATTTCAGTCAGCTTAGGAAGGACCTCTAGCAATAATAAGGCTTCAAACGATCTCAACCAACCTTTTTAACAATCACAGATCCTTCTTAACCTCTGAAGTGCGCATGGGGGGTATGAGACACCACACTCCTGTGCTGACGTATTTGAGCTGTTCCCATCACTAAAATATTTATTTTACCATAAATAGCATTAATACTTATCCATATGTGCCTATTATAGGTTGATTATAAAGGTATTAACTTGTTACAACAATAAAACAAGTGGAAACAGCGTTTGGATGGTCAAAATCGGCGATACAGGCCGGGAGTTACTGGCTGAGGCAACCTCCCAGCCCACCACTTTCCTCCACCTCTGGAGAGAGACTGTCGATCGATACTCTCTCTCTCTCTCTTTCACTCGCTTGCTAACAGTGATAACAACGCCCTGCTACCAACATGCTAATGTTAGCACGAAAATAGACCACAGGAAAAGGGAATAACAGGGAAAATAGGTGATAACTTAAGGAGGGGAGGACACTGGGGAAGGAGGGGAGGTGGAGGAGTGATATTTGGCATGGCCCAGGGGCAAAAAAAAAAATAAAAAGAAAAAAAAAATCTGGTGTTTTAAATTGATTTTTTTTTCCCTGACTCTTAAGAGTCTTCCCGCAGTCCGCCGGGGGAACTCTTAAGAGTCTTCCCGCTGATCCCGGGTTAAACTGCACAAAATCGTCTAAGTATAGCTTGAATGAAATTAAAGATATGTGTTCGGTACAGAAGGGGTTAAGGTACTGTACGCTATCCTAGTTTCAAAGCCAAAGGCGGATGTTGTGCATATGTGCACAACAAACTCACTTGCTCTCGTGTTCCCGATTTCGACTCCTCTGAATTCTCAACTTTATGGCTCAAACTTTCCTGTCATTCTCTTACTAAATATTTCTGTGCTGTCTATCTTTCCCCTAACTCTACCAACTTTCCCAAATTCTTTGACTATCTAAACTCTACAGTGGAACACATTCTATCCATTTCTCCTTTCTCAGAAATCTCCCTCTTAGGAGATTTCAACGTTCACCACCGCCAATGGCTCTCCTCTCACACTACTGATCCACCTGGTGAACAAGCCTACATCTTTTCTATCCTAAATGACCTAGAGCAGTTAGTTCAGCAACCCACCCGTATCCCGGATCGCATCGGAGATCGGCCCAACATTCTTGACCTGTTTCTAACTTCTAACCCTTCTTCTTATACTGTCGATCTTTTCTCTCCTTTGGGCTCCTCCGACCATAAACTTATCTCTGTCACCTGTCCTATCTCTCCAGTACAGCCACCCGATCCTCCTAGCCGGCGGTGCTTGTGGCACTTTGGCGCTGCCGACTGGGAGGCTCTTCGGCAGTACTTCTTTGATTTCCCATGGAATTATTTCTGCTTCCATGGCCGGGGACCCTCGGAGAGTGCTGAACGCATTACCGAGGTAATCCTATCGGGCATGGAAGCATACATTCCATTCTCTTTCTCTCAGACTAATGCTAAAAAATCTTGGTTTACTCACGCCTGTTCTACTGCTGTCCGCAATAAGGAGGAAGCATTCAAACGGTACCGACGCCTTAAAACTCAAGACTCTCATTCTTCATATGTTTCTGCCCGGAATCAAGCCAAATCTGTTCTTCGACTTGCCAAACACTCTTTCATCAATAATAAATGCACTGAACTATCCAACTCTAGCTCTTCCCAAGCTTTCTGGCATCTAGCCAAAAACCTCTCCAACAATTTCTCTTCCTCGTCTTTCCCTCCCCTTTCCCACTCTGATGGCACAACCATCACTTATTCCTCTGACAAAGCTAAACTCTTCGCTCAAACTTTTGCTAGAAACTCCACCTTGGATGATTCCGGTGCTATTCCTCCCTCTCCGCCCTCCTCTCTCTTACTTATGCCTAATATCCTAATCTCTTCTAAAGATGTACTTTCTACCCTCTCTGGGCTTAACACTAATAAGGCGTACGGTCCGGACGGTGTTCCTCCTGTTGTTCTCAAAAACTGTGCTTCCGTGCTGACTCCCTGCCTAGGCAAACTCTTTCGTCTCTGTCTATCCTCTAACGTCTTCCCTTCATGCTGGAAGTTTGCTCACATTCAACCTGTCCCAAAGAAGGGTGACCGCTCTCAACCCTCCAACTATCATCCAATTGCTCTTATCTCTTGTCTTTCTATAGTATTTGAAACTATTCTTGCTTCCAAATTTCTTAAGCATTTCTCTTCTCATAATCTGCTCTCAGATCGCCAGTATGGCTTCCTTAACCTCTGAAGTGCGCATGGGGGTAATTGGAAACGTCCCCCTGTGCTGACGTATTTGAGGTGTTTCCGTCACTAAAATATTCATTGTGCCATTAATAGCATTAATACTTATCCATATGCGCCTATTATGGGTTGATTATAAAGGTATTAACCTGAAACAACAATAAAACGAGTGAAAACAGCGTTTGGATGGTCAAAATCGGAGATATAGCCCGCGAGTTGTATAATGTATGGGTGAGGCAATCTGCTTTCCCGCCAATTTCCCCCAAGGCCACTGAGACACAGTCGATCGATACTCTCTCTCTCTCTCTTGCACTCGCTTGCTATCAGTGATGACCACACCCTCCAATCGGATTTCTAATGTTAGCACGAAAATATACCTCAGAATAAGGGAATAACAGGGAAAATAGGTGATAACTGAAGGAGAGGAGGAAAGTGGGGAAGGAGGGGAGGTAGAGGACTGAGATTTTGCATGGCCCAGGGGCCAAAAAAAAAAAAAAAAAAAAAAAATATATAAAATTTTTTTTTTCGATGTCAAAAGTTGATTTTTTTTTCTCTGACTCTTAAGAGTCTCCCCGCAGTGCGCCGGGGGAACTCTTAAGAGTCTCCCCTCAGCTCCCGGGTTAAGGGTCGCTCTACTGGTGATCTTCTTTCATATCTTACTAACTCTTGGTCATCCTCCTTTCGGGACTTCGGTGAGACTTTTTCTATTGCACTAGACATATCGAAAGCCTTCGATAGAGTCTGGCATAAATCTTTAATTTCTAAACTACCCTCCTTCGGTTTCTATCCCTCCATCTGTGCCTTTGTCTCTAATTTCCTTTCCGGCCGTTCCATAGCTGCGGTTGTGGACAGCCATTGTTCACTTCCTCACCCTATAAACTCCGGTGTTCCTCAGGGCTCTGTCCTATCTCCTATTCTCTTTCTAATTTTTATAAATGATCTCCTTAACTGTACCTTAATTCCCATCCATTCATACGCAGACGACTCAACCTTACACTACTCCATTAGATTTTCAGAACACCCCAGCCAGCAATCCCTCAACGACAAACGTAATGAAGCCATAGAACTCTTAAATTCTGATCTAAATACTATTTCCAATTGGGGCAGAGAAAACCTTGTTAACTTTAATGCTTCCAAAACCCAATTTCTCCATCTATCTACCCGTCAGGATCTCCCAGCGGACTATCCCTTATTCTTCAACAATACAAAAATCAACCCTTCATCTTTTCTCAATATTCTTGGTGTCTCTTTTTCTTCTGCTCTCATTTGGAAGGACCATACTACCAGTCATGCTAAGGCAGCCTCCCAGAAGCTGGGTGTGCTCAACTGCCTTAGGGGGTTCTTTTCCCCTGCACAGCTTCTTGCTCTGTACAGGGGCATAGTGCGCCCTTGTATTGAGTATTGTTCACATGTGTGGGGAGGTTCCTCTCACACTGCTCTCCTAGACAAAGTTGAAAGGAAGGCCTTTCGTATCATTAACTCCCGTCCACTCACCAACTCTCTGCAATCTCTCTCTCTCCGCTGCAATGTTGCATCTCTCTCGCTATTCTATCGCTACTATAATAATCAGTGTTCCTCAGAGCTATCCCAGTGCATACCACCTCCTTTACGTAGGGCACGTGGTACCCGTCTTGCAACTCAATCCCACCCCTACTCTGTGCAACTCTCCAACCCAAGAGTGAAACGTTACTCTCAAACTTTCTTCTACTCAACATCTGAGCTCTGGAACTCTCTCCCAGAATCAGTCTTTCCCTCTTCCTATGACATAAATTGCTTCAAACTCCGTGTGTCCAGGCATTTTGGCTCGAACGTCCCTTGATTTTGCCCTGTCACTCTTTCAACTATTGGGGAGGCACTCGCTATAGGCAGTTATGCCTTTTGCCTCCCTCAATCACATAGAAAAAAAAAATGCATTTTTGTTCCAACTGACGGTAAATTTCCATGTCCTCATCTTGATTACTCGTCTATTACAAGGAATTTGAAGTTAAATATATTGTTAATTAGGACATCTTGGCATTAGTATGACACGGAGACGGTAGCTTCATATTTTTCTATTAAACCTTTGAGTACCAGCGACGTGTTATATTTTAGTCTAGCTATATTTAGACAATATTTTTCAGCTTAGGAAGGATGTATGGTAGTGAAAAGGGTTGGCAGCGATAGTTTGAAGTCATATTATCGCTAGAGGCCCTTCCTAAGCTGAATAAAATCTGCTAATGGTTGCCAGAATATGATAACAAGGGTACTGAACGTGTTAAGTATCGAGAAATTACTTACTAAGGAATTCAATTGGCCAATTGCTAGTTTCGTTCTATAAGGAAGTTGGAGCTGTAGACATCGATATTTAACATAATTACCAGCTAAAAATTAAATGTGGATGTAGTAGATTTATAAATACATACAACTAAATTCAACATAAGTTTTATCCATTAGACATCTACTTTATTATTGTATTTCTGTTTAATATCGATGTTTACGGTTCCAACTTCCTTATAGAACGAAACTCGCAAGTCGGCAATTTACCGTCAGCTGAAATTAAACCGACTAGATACCCTGTTCCAAATAAGTAGGCCAGGAATATGAACCCTAACCTCTAGGCTATAACTAATAAATGGCTAGAGCAAATGGGCTGTAAATTGTCACACCTATTCTCCAGCTAACCCCTCTCAAATGGGAGTAATATTAGCTCGATTACTCTAGACGTTTGTGAGATATAGAGGTTAATGTTCAAGAGTTTTGTCCAACTTATCTGGAACAAGGTATAGTACTTCCCATTGCAATTGGCCACTTTCGAGTTTCAGGCTATAAGGAAGTTGGAGCCATACACATCGATATAAAACAGAAATTAAATATAAAATCAGCAATCTTATGGTTAGAAAGTATATATAGTGAATTTGATTGTATGTATTTATAGATGCACTACAACCGTAATTAAACTGGTAATTCTGTTAAATATCGATATCTACAGCTCCAACTTCCTTATAGCCTGAAACTCGCAAGCGGTCAAATTAACTACTAGCCTATATTCTCTTGACTGGCTTTTATTTAACTGGCTAAAACATAGATATACTGTAAATACATTGCAATAATAATGTAGGTTTCTGATGGATAGAAAGTATAATTAATTTGGTTTGATCATTGACGTATTTAAAATATTTACTACGATCGTATTTAAAGACAATACACTAGGTAGCGCCAATGAACTTGACAATAATCTTGATCCTTGACCTCTCTGTAGGCCTATTTCAAAATGGGCCAAAGGGCCTCGAGCAAACTGGCTGTAAATATCCACACCTATTCCCTGGTGGACTCTTCCCAAACCATAGAAACGTCAACCCGATTGCTATCATTCATTTCGAGTTATATGAAGTAAAGGGGTCAAAATTATTGTCAAGTTCGTTGGCACTACCTATACCACTGAAATGTTTAAGTTATAGGAGTAAAACGTTTTCTATGCAATGTATATCACAAAGTACGTATTTTTAACAGCAACTAAACTAGAAACCCGCTCACACCCATGCATATAGTCATAAAGGCAGTAAATTGGTTTTGAAACCATCGACAAAAGTTTGGTAAAGAATATTTAGGAAAAGGATTATTTCAAATCGATACCGGACCCACCATATTTATGTGTCCTATAGGTTTCTTTTACACCTCTCTGAAAGATCTCAACTTCTACAGCAAAGATATAGACTGGGACAGACTGAGAGCAGAACTGGCAGGAACTGATTGGAGGGCACTATTCGAAGATAAAAACGTCGACGAAACTCTCAGTATCCTCCAGCAACAATGCCTGGAGACCTGTAAAAACACCATACCACCCAAATCAAGCAGGAAGCAGATCAAGCAGATTCCCAGAGATAGAAAAATACTAATGAAGAAAAGGACGTACTTGAGAGCCAAGCAAAGGAAGACCAGCTATGCGCACAATATCACCAAACTACAAGAAGAGCTTGATGAAGTTGAACGTAAACTCATACAGTCACACCAAGAGCAAAGAACACGCGAAGAACTACAAGCAGTTGCAAACATACGAGTAAATAGCAAATTCTTCTATGCATATGCAAAAAGGAGACTCAGGAACACCACAACAATAGGACCACTTGCAAAACCTACGGGCGAACTTGAGAGTGACCCAACCTAAATGGCCAAGATACTCATACAGCAGTATGAAAGTGTCTTCAGCCCGCCAAATGAAGACAAGAAAATCGAGAATGCAACGACTTTCTTTGGCAACGCTCCAGAGACACCACATCAACTCTCCTCGGTAACAGTATCAACAGAGGACATAATAGCAGCCATCGACAAGATTGGACCAAACTCTGCAGCAGGACCAGACGGCTTTCATGCCCAACTGCTAAAAAACTGCAAACATCAGCTAGCCCTGCCTCTAAAACTGCTGTGGAGCAAGTCCCTCCAAACTGGATATGTACCACAATCCCTAAAAGAAGGTAATGTCACACCAATACACAAAGGGGGTAGTAAAGGCATAGCCAAAAATTACAGACCAGTGGTGCTGACGTCACACCTTATTAAAATCATAGAAAGAACAATAAGAGCTAAGATGGTCAGCTTCCTGGAAGATAATGAGGCGTTCAACGAGGGGCAACATGGCTTTAGAAAAGGCCGCTCCTGCCTCTCACAACTACTATCACACTACGACAAAATCCTACAGGATATTCAAGACGGAGAAAATGTAGACGTCATATATCTAGATTTCGCCAAAGCTTTTGACAAGGTGGACCATGGGATCCTTCTACATAAACTCAAATCACTGGGAATAGGGGGAGACCTTGGAAGATGGCTCCACAGCTTCATCACCAACAGAAAACAAAGAGTCACGGTTCAAGGAAGCCTATCAGAAGCAGGTTGGGGTCATCAGCGGAGTACCACAAGGATCAGTGCTGGGACCTCTCCTATTCCTCATCATGATAGGAGACATCGACAGGGACCTGGAACACTCAACAGCCACATCGTTTGCAGACGACACCAGACTCATGAAGAAAATCACCTCACAACATGATGCTCAGCTACTACAACAAGACTTGGACAAAATCCTGAAGTGGGCAGAAGAAAACAACATGGCCCTAAACGGAGACAAGTTCGAGCTTCTAAGGTACGGGAACAAGAGAGCACTACAAAACGACACCAACTACAAAAGTGGACAGCAAGAAATTACCGCCAAGGACACAGTGAAGGACTTGGGAGTAAATATGAGCAGTGACGCCACTTTTTCCCAGCATATTACCAAAGCCACAACAACAGCAAAACAAATAGCAGGCTGGATCCTGAGAACCTTCCACACAAGAAATGAGAGGTGTATGCTATCATTGTGGAAGTCACTGGTCCTACCACGACTGGAGTACTGCTCCCAGCTCTGGTCTCCCCAAAAAGTAGGAGAAATAACAGAAATTGAAGCCACCCAGAGGACATTCACCAGTAAAATCCATGGGTTTCAACACTTTAACTACTGGGAGAGACTTAAGGAGCTGCAGCTGTACTCACTTCAAAGACGTAGGGAGAGATACATCATCATCTACGTCTGGAAGATTTTGGAAAAAAAGGTACCAAACCCAAACATCCAAGAGACTCAGCACCAAAGGCGAGGGAGGCTGTGCTATGTGAGGACTACGCCGGGATCAACACAAAAAATCAAATCCCTGATCCATCACAGCTTTACATACAATGGAACCAGACTGTTCAACTGTATACCAGGCCCTCTCAGGAACATGACCGGGGTGTCTCCAGACACCTTCAAGAAACACTTGGACATGTGGCTGGCCAAAATACCGGACCGGCCACCAACACCAGGATACCCCAGCACCAACTCCAACCGACTTCTGGAATGGAGAGTGGAAGAAAGGGAGCTGCCTGGTCGCAGTGGAGCCCCAGCTCAACTGTGTCACTAACGGACGGAATACAACTAAGTGTAACTAAGTGTAACAGCATAATTATTTCATAGTCGTGTGTGAATTTGTGTTTTGTTTTTGTGTGTTCATTGTTTTCTGTTGTGTTTTGTGTTGTCCCTGTTCTTGCTCTGTCTTGAGTCGCCCCCCCCCCCCCAAAAAAAAAATAGAAAAAGAAAAAAAAGTAAAGAAAGGAAAAACAAATAGGAAAAGTGGGGATTGGGCTTGAGTATATAGATAGATAGATACAGTATGTCAAGACCGTCGGAAATGCATTATATATGGATATATTAATACCCTCACACCTATGCTAATTACCTATTCAGTGGGGGTGGTGAGGGGTATTAATGTATCCCATATATAGCATTTCCGATGGTCTTGACATGCATGGCAATGAAGTATGCTATATAAGAAACCTAAAGTGTAACAAAGTGTAAGTGTATAGCCTAAGACACATATATGTCGATGGGTGCAGTATCGGCTACAGATAAGCATTTTCCAATCTTCTACGAACGTTCAATTGGGAATGCTGAACATATATTTGGTATTCATGACCTCAAGTACTAATTTATATAATCTTAAAACAAATAAAAAGGTATGGAAAGAAATTATCTCTTTCTCTCTCTCTCTCTCTCTCTCTCACTCTCATTATCTATCTATATATATATATATATATATATATATATATATATATATATATATATATATATATATATATATATATATATATAATATATATATATATATATGTATATATATATATATATATATATATATACTATATATATATATATATATATATATATATATATATATACATATATATATATATATATATATATATATATATATATATATATATATATATATATATATATATATAATTCTATATATATATATATATATATATATATATATATACTATATATATATTATATATATATATATATATATATATATATATATATATATATATATATATATATATATATATATATATATATATATATGTTGGTGTAGCCAGGTAATACATTTTCTTTAATGCAGGCGAGGTTGAAGGAAATATATGTATCAGCATTAATTATTTTATTATTAAGACTTTCAATAGAACGGACAGCAATTGTAAAAGGTGAGCAAAATTCATGATGATCCGACGTGTTTCGATAGATAACTATCATCTTCAGGGAAAGGAAGGTAAGTGAATAGGATATAACATAACAGCTTATTTATACATATTAGGTAGATCACAGTAAGGTTTATTGGGTGTTGGCTAGCATATGATTGGCTAGTTGGCGACCAATGAGGCGCTCGCTTTTCCTGCCTCCTGGTTGGCTGGGAGGGCTCGTAGATGCTAGATGTTGTCGTAGGGGGTCTGCTGGGCGAGGGGGGGGCGGGGCCCTTGTGAGGGGCGGCGGGCCAGTTGTATCTCGGGTTTATTGCCCCCTCTCTCCTCCCCTCCCCTTCCCCCGCTTACCGTCCCCCCCACTACTTCATTTAACCAACGCGCGCCGCCCCTCAACCCTACGCTTCAAACTGGACCAGAAACCCAAGATACAACTGGCCCGCCGCCCCTCACAAGGGCTCATCGGATCATCATGAATTTTGCTCACCTTTTGCACAATCTCCCAGAACACCTGAGAATTGCTGTTCGTTCTATTGAAAGTCTTAATAATAAAATAATTAATGCTGATACATGTATTTCCTTCAACCTCGCCTGCCTTAAAGAAAAACAAAACAAAACAAAAATATATATATATTATATATATATATATATATATATATATGTGTATATTGAGATGACCGGTCTGAAGACGAGCCGCACAAATAACAGCTACAGAATAGCCAGTCTGCAACTCCAAGACCCCATAGTCAAGACAAGAACATAGCAGAGACACCCCAATTCTCCCATGCTCTAGCCCTGGACAAAATACCCAAGTGACCCCTGTTTCCACCGTTTTCTATGATGAGACAAAGGTATGGGAGGTCACCCAAACTCATTAGCTACCTGCTCGGGTCACGCCCCCACGCAGCCCACTACCTGCATGGGCTACGTGTACTCAGCTCGTGGATATGGAGGACACGAATGAACAGGGGTTATGCAAATAAACATCAATGACCTGAAGGCTATAGGAACAAATGGGACTAGCATCTACCCTGCAAGACTCTGCTTGTGACGGTACAAGTAGAGTTTCATATTGAGTCCTCAGCAAAGAGTTATAACCCCGGAAGGAACATCAGAGGAATGAAGGGTATAAGTAAGTTAATTCGATTATAGCAACATACGGTCTCACCAATGCTAAATGTAATATTAAGATGATACCTTGGAGATAGGCCCATGTATTTCTATCTTATTTCCAAGGCTAGGATTAATATGTATCTCGTAACAGCCAACTTAACCTTTTCTTCATAGCCCTATAACCCCGAAAACCTTGACTCAAGAGTCACAAATAATTTAGCATAGGATCTCAGGAAAACCTGAGGAAAGTATGCAAACCGCACCTCTCTAAAGTCTTTCACCCTCGAGTCCGGACTCCATGGCAAAGTGTTGAGGTGTGCCCCAGCCTCCCCCACCCTGCCCCTCGAGAGTGCCTCCTGAAGTGACACCTGCTGTGTTACTGAGGTGCTACCTGTCTGTTGCCTGACGCCCTGGACCTAGGACCCCTGCTCGAGTGACGCCAACAGTCCTGAACCCAGGACCCCTGCTCGAGTGATGTAAACAGCCCTGCAGTGCTGTCTACTACCCTCTACGTCGGCCAGACCAGTACTCTCGTCCCCTACCCTCCCAGTACTTAAGTGTTTCTGTGTCTCTTTTGTTGGTTATTGTTGTGAGGTATTGATTAGGTAAATATGTGAAACGTGTTGTGCTCTGATTTAATTGTGATCTGTGCCTTAGGGCTCGTACATGCGTAAATCAATCATCCTTCTGAACTTGTATTATTCAGTGTTAATTTTGCCTTTAAACTTTGCTCTGTGTTCAAGACTATTTGCTACTTTATAATTTACGCATACGTTACATAACAGTGTTAATAATATTCTATTCAGACCACACGCTCGCAGATTTACTGATTACATGTATTTTGATTTATTATTGGTACCGGTAAGTTGAAGTCATAGTGTATTCCGTAATCAATCTTTTCTCATATTCACCGTTTACCTAGAACCTACGCCCAATTTTCCAACGAGTGCATAGTGTAATTCCTTTAACCTTTCGCAAACTAATCGCATATGAAATATATTTTATAAACATGTGTTTATGTGCTTGTGAATCTTGATGTTGTGATACTTCGAATACCTGTTTAGGAATTCTTTCCCTCATTGTTTCGTCTCACTTTCATCCACCATACACTAATTATACTTGTGTATTTGTATTCCCATCGCTCTGTTAACTCGTTCAGAACCGATACTGATACTGCCTGTTTTAAGTATCAATGAGTAGGACTTCGTCGCTTACGCCCCATGTACTAACTATACTTGTACATTTTATTCCCATCACTCTGTTAACTCGTTCAGAACCGATACTGATATTGCTTTAACCCTTTCGCTGCGGGTGACGTTCTGGAACGTCCTGGCAATTTACAGCAATTTCCAGGCTTCAAAAACCCGTAAAAAACGTAAAAATTGAGTGTCAGTGGGCGGGAGCGTGAGGGGCCCACCTCCGTTCCTCAGAGCAGCGAGCGGCCCACTGAGGTAGACTGAATCTCGCGCGGGTCTCTCACTGTCTCTCACAACAGTGTTGCCAAGCGAGCGAGTGCTAACAAATAGCGGGTTTCCCGCATTTCTATGGCACCGCTGCGACCATATACGAGGCCCGTTCTGGTCTCATTTTGAAGCTATTTTCGCCTAGTTTTCGGAAGAATACAGTTCATTTAATGCAGATGCTTGATTCATCATTCAGGAGTGCCTGAATATGTCCTAAATAGTCCAAAACACCCCGCAGCCAAAGAGTTAAATATCAATGAGCTAAACTTCGTCGTTAGCGCCAATTCAATTACTTTAATTGCGATCTATTGATCAATATCTGTTAACCTGTTCAGATCTAATTATTAAGATTAATTTATAGTGTTCATTCAAAGTCTGAGTCTAGTGGAACTCAGTTAGTTATTTTTGTCTCTCTTACTGTGTTGTCTTAATTACGAAGATATCGTATATATAAAGACTACATTCTTATTATAATTAATTCCATCAAGTAGAAGTGATAAACTCTATTAATTTTCACTCCTGTCAAATTAACGTTATCACCTTGCGTTACATAAGAAAAATATAGAAAGACGAATTCCTAAGCTTGGGTCGTTATCGTAGCATATGTTCAAGTAATATAATTCTGTGATAAAATATGAATTCATCTTTTGAGTTATTTTATACTTCTCGTTAATAACAAATAATAATCTCATTCCATTGCTATAATATAAATTAACATCGCATTTCTACTAAGAATATAGTTGCACTAACTAGAAAAAGTATTTATTACTAAACAGTCCAACTGTTGACCTTCCCTGTGACCTGACCTAAAGGCAAGTTCACGCGGTCATATTTAAGACTCAGCCTGAGCTATACGTGTGACTCACCAAACCTCGAGTTAATATTTGTAAACATAATTTCTCTCAGCTGTAACTTTAGGATCATTACCTGAAGTGCATTGAAGTCTCTTCTCGATTACGGAAGATACTTGACCCTCATTATATTATTGTATTGAAGGTCCATTCTTATTTACGTGTATAATATCTTTAAGTATACTTTCCTACTTTGCATAATTTAATACTAGACTCTCACTATTGAGTTATTCTAGTATCAGTAACATAATTCTGAAGCAAGAATAATATATATATCTGTTACCATTGTTGGATCTCCCTTTATGATCATATCATGTTTATTAAATAAAACCATCATATATGTTCTTGATTGTGTTGTTATTGAGTACCTTATTGCCCTATTGAATACCATTTATATTGCTTATAGAACTTACTAGGTATGTTCCTGTCAAGCATATCTATGTCCATCAAACCATTATTAGATTGTTTTATGGACTGTATCAAGGGAAGAGAAGTATTAAAGCCCGACATAACATAGAATATATATATATATATATATATATAGGGAGAGAGAGAGAGAGAGAGAGAGAGAGAGAGAGAGAGAGAGAGAGAGAGAGAGAGAGAAACTGGAAATAATTAGCCTGTAAAACAGCTTGCGTGACTTCGGCCTAGAAATGCCCGTGTGGCGCCGTCTAATGTTGCCTCTTTGAATCCGTCAACTATGATTATCGTGGGAGGCAGAATAGGGGGGTGGGTGGGTAGGTAGTTCACCAGGAGATAGGGGCACCAGGGGGGGTTGTGTAGAAAGGGTCCCCAGGTGTGAAAACTATTAGGCTCGCCGCCGGGGGCCCTTATCTACCCACTACCCACATGAGGACACCCACTTAACCTGCCCGGGAGGTCAAGCTATTATGTACAACCCAGTTCTCTCCTTTCAAATAATCAAAATCAATACTTCGCTGAATGGTGCTCATATATTAAGGGGACAGTGGCTGTTTGCTTGGTCTATTAATTAATGTATTCATATATAATTTGTTTAGTTACCTCCATAGACCTCCACCAAGCTTAGAAAAACAACCCCTAGACCCCCCTTCAAGATAGATTTGTACATTTTATGGTAGACAAATTTCCCGGCCAAAGGCCGATTCCTCCTAAAATTACAGGCTCGCTATCGCTTGCCAGGAAAACATCGACATCTAAATGGCACGAAGGTTCCTAATATTGACAAAGAAATAGGGTGAAAGTTCATAAAAAACCCAAACTAATGGAACCAACGTCATAAAATCTCAAAACTAGTGGGGCTAAACATTAGGGAGAAGGGGGTCCAGAAAAACGGTCTGTCTCCCCTTAAGTGCCTTTAACCTCTTCTGTACCGGCGACGTCCGTTTAATTTGATTGTGGCGACTATTAGACAATTGTATATAGCTATTTTAAAATGTTATTTTTCTGGCAACATTTCTGAAATATTTTGCAACGGTAACGGAAACTAGACTGATTATAGATAAATTTAGGCAATTGAAATATGGTATATGTTGACCACATAAGCTGCCAGACCAGTGTTGAGGAAAACAAATCGTGTGATACCGGCTTTACTGACAATTACCCTATGTTCTTTGCCTTGATATTCCTGTAACTTAGATCCCAGTAAATGTTCCTCTCTCTGTAAAGCCGGAGTCACACGAGCCGTTTTTCGAGCAATTTTTACGGGCAATTATGGTCTGGCAACTTCAAAAATTACACTTTATCAGAGTTCAACGGCCTAACATACTCTATCTTCAGTCTAGTTACCGATATCAGTGCAAAAAAGTCCCGAAATATAACGAAAACAAACTTGCTCATGGAAATTTGACGGAAAACTCGCTCGTGTGACAGCGGCTTTACCAAATATATACACATAGCCATACTAATATATCTCTTATGGTTGTTTTCTTTGCTCTATTATCCTGGTGAAGAAGATCGCTACTAAATGTTCTGGGGCCAATCGTCTCCAGTTACCCGGGGAATCATGGTTCAAAATACCCCAAAGGCGACCAGACCAGAGGAGCCTTTTCTGTTTATGATTGCCGCGAGATGGGGGGTCGTACTCTTGGCTGCTATAGACTGTTCGCTGTATATAGGCGAGACATCATGGCCTCTATCCTCAGTAACTCAAAAAGGGCTAGAGCTCTATCGAAAAATGTACAAATATATTTTGAAAGGGGGTATAGGGGGTGTTCTTTTAAGGGGAGGTTTTTAGTTTGGTCCCTAGATATCCTTCAAGCTTAAGATTACACCCCCTTGAGCCCCTTTCAAGATATATTTGTAAATTTTTCGGTAGAAAAATGTCCCGGCTCAAAGCCGGTTTGTGACGCTTCTGCATAGTAGCCACGTGCGGGCATGCGCGCGCGTCGGCTGCCCAGCCGTTTAGAAACTGGCTGGTGGCAGCCGGCTGGCAGGCTTTTCCTTAGTATATATCCTACGACAACGTAACTAATGTCTGGGATATTCTTATGTTGTTTCACAGCTTGTAGCTGCCCTTATTCTTAACCAACGCATCTTAGTATATTTTATTCTCGATAGTTGATTGTTTCATTATAATATATAAGATGTAAGTCTAGTGAGGGCGGGAGGAGACGAGCGGGAGAGAGAGACCGGCTTGGGACGTTGCTTCGCTTGCCAGCTTGGGACGAGCCTGAAGCGTTGCCATATGCATTTGATTGCAACGTTAGGCTTAGTTTCGACTCACGCACGGGGTAGAGGATTTTGACCCGGCAACTGTGTTGAGTGTTGCCAAGCTTGGGATGTATTCTGCATGCCTAGGGCGGGGTCCAGACAGATTCAAGACTCAGAGCTCACCTCACTGTCGTACCCTTCGGACCCCCTTGATATCTATCCCTCTCAACCCCACTTAGAAACTTTCTCTCTTACTTTGTATACCTTCCTTCCACTACTTCACCAATCTATTTAATTATCCCATCCCCTTGATAGACCTTATATCTATTATTGTATTAACGACGAGCTCTCAGATAACTAGATAGGATTTTGGGCCTTATGCAGAGACGTAATTGTTAATGAGACCTAGGAAGCTTTTTTGTTGTCTCATATTTGGTGGTTTCATGCTTGCTAGTGTGTTCTTGTGTCAGGTTAGCAGGGGCTAGACCGGAGGGGAGGCTTTTTGCGATCCTTTAAGTAAAGTCTGCTGGTGCGAGTCCTGTGGACCCGCACGATTTTACTAGGATACCCGTGGGAGTCTGGGGGCATTTTCTTGTCTGTGTCCCTGTGTGTCTAGTGTTGTGTTGTGTTAGGGCCCTTGCCTAGTCCACTCAGCACTGCGCTAGCACGTCTTGCTTTTGTTTTAGGGTCGCCAGGAGAGAGTCAGATACTTGTGATCTGAGTCTCTCAAGAGAGCACCCTTTCAATTAGAGTAATTTGGCGCACAGACTTGGGAACGTCCCTAGGCTAGAGCAGGTGGCTCAGCCCGGGTATCCGAAGCCTATATCCTTCCGGCTAGACTTCTGCCACCTGGCAGATTAACAGCTAGGGGTTTATTATCTCTGTATGCTTGTTATTGTGCCACAGTTTACCGTTTTTGTGAGCATTGTGAGTCAGGGTGTGGCTTAGAGACTCTGTCCGAGCAGGCTTGCCTGACTAAGAGTGAGAAGCACACCTGTATGTGGTTATGTTGCGAGTTGCTGCCTTTATTTAATTATACCTATGCCATTATACACTGTATGGCCTATCACTAGTATTTATTCCCACTTATGAGTTAAGAGTTCTCTAAATCCGTAACGTACTTTCTTTGCTAAGCATCAGATCCTACAGTAGCCGCATGCAGTTTAGAAACCCGCATCTTGTCTACCTGTACGATGTTTTGAGGACTGTTTGCTTTCACCTTCTTTCATGCAGGGGTGATTAGTTGTATTAATTAAAGTAACGTTAAATGTACTTTCTTCTAGTTTGTTATTAACACCTTATTGGCGGGCTAGGCGGTAAATAATATGTAGCCACCAGCGGGGTGTTTCTAGCCAAAATAGGGCTGTTTACGTGATAATTTTCATGCCTAAATAAGATCCACAGCGTAAAACAAGTATCTATCCCTGAAAGGGCATAAACAGAGCTTTCCAATGACACCACAATGATGCTTTTATGACCGCTAGTTTTCTTGCAACAACCGCGCAACACGAGTGCAAAAAGCATGTAATTCGGTACTTTCCCCGTACAATTCAGTATGTAGCGAGTGAGAGGGAGGGAGGAGGTGGGATTCGTGTCAGTAGGTTCGCCGCGGTGGTCTGGAGCAGTCATACGCTCGCTACTCTCCTGCCACCACTTGTCTCTCTCTCTCAGCAACATTACGTGCTGAAAATGCCACACGACCTATGTCGTGCGCCGCCAGATAGTCCAAATTTATTATACTCGACTTATGTTGTGGGCCGCTAGTTAAGGGTTAAATTGTTTCTGCAATTTAATTCCGTTATCTATCTTTTCCTTGAAGCTTTAAGTCAACTTAATTGTGTGATCTTTTATATAGCCTGCTTGACTATCAGCAGTCTATAGTGCGTGCACCCTGTAACCGAGTCATAGGATACCTCGTTGTCCAGGCAGGACTCTTGACGGTTTAGGGTGGTTTGTTGCCTGGGTTTATAGATAAGGGTTGGATCTAGCGTTTTCCGTTGTTGCTTGTTGCCGCATACCTAGTCCAATAGAAAGAGCCCAGTGTTTATATATCCCAGGACGTAACAAATGGCAACCTTGCATAGGATTTACTGAACAGAGGAATATAGTGGTCATTTGTTTTGAGATTCCTTATGATTAGAGGAATACAGTGGACATAGACTTTTTTTTTTTGGAGCAACCAATATAACACATTAAAGACTTTAAATAACATTAGTATATACATAGTTGCATAGGAGATAAGGCACATTCTATAACCGTGATAATTACTGCAGTACACAAACATGTCTAATACATCGGAACACAGTGATGGGTCAGGTCACGATACGGGCTCGGAGGGAGAAACACCTGTGGAGTGGCTAGTCGATAGCGAGGAGGGTGCTAGAAGATTTTTAGAGGTGCCCCTTACCGCTGCCAGGGTGTTGAAGCTGAATAAGTATGGCTTAAAGTGTGTGGCAGGTCTTCAGGGTCACCTGGGTTTAAGTGGCATGAGGAAAGATCAGCTGAGGACTTTGATATTGGGTTTAGAAGGGAGAGACCTGGGTGGAGAGGCGACTGGGGGGCCCCGGTCCCCAGCCCCCCCTCCACTCTACCCCCATATCAAACGTCAGGGTGCCTGAATTTAGTATATTACCCCAAGTTGATGGTCAATGGTAGCGTGGAATTCAGTCACAGGGACCCTCTCCATTAAATGCACCTTCCCCTCCTCAAGGGTTGACTCCAGATTTGTTGTTTCGGCTTGAGATGGCCAAGGTTGATGTTGCTAGAGCTCAGGTTGAGGCTACCGAAAGACAGGCTAGAGCTCAGGTTGAGGCTGCCGAGAGACAGGCTAGTGTGCAGGCTGAGGCTGCTAGAGCTCAGGCTGAGGCTGCAGAGAGAACAGCTATACGAGAGGCTGAACTGCAGGCAGAGTCTACTAGGTAGCGGGCTGACAGGGAGCTGGAGAGATCTCGAGTGGAGGTAACAGGGCGAAATATTGGGGGAGGTAACAGACATCGGGACCAATCATTGTCGCACCTGCTTAAACTAGTTCCTGTGTTCGATGAGTTATGTGTGGCTGAGTTTTTATGCGATTTGAGAAGAAGTGTCAGGAACACCAGTGGCCTCAGGAAAAGTGGGCAGCATTAGTTTCATCAAGACTCCTAGGAAAGGGGCTAAAAGCGTATGATGCACTACCTTTAGAGTCCTGTGTAGTTTATGATGAGCTAAAGAAGGCTGTGCTACGGGCCTATGAGTTACAACCAGAAACTTACCGCTTGAGGTTTCGGGGTGTTACTAAGGGCAAGGATAGTACCTTCCTAGAACACGCCCGGGACTTGTCTGATGCACTACGACATTGGCTGCATTCTGAGAGGGCAGCTACTTTTGAGGAGTTGAGTGAGCTGGTTCTCTTGGAGCAGTTCTTTAAGTGCACAGGCGGGGACGTAACATTAAATATAAAGGAAAAAAATCCTAGAACTCTCCAGGAGGCAGCAGAAATGGCTGACCGCCGACTGTCATTAATTCGAGGGTGCGAAGCAGAAGCTAGGAGTGAGTCGGGTGCAAAGGATTGTACCCCTCCCCCTCCCAAGAATTTTGATACACATAAATACACAAAACCATCTAGCACTGACAATAAAACTGAACATAAACCAAATACCGTCCTGTATAAGAAGTCTAATGGTACCTCCCACTCCCAAGGGAAACCAAAGAGTAAAGAGTGCTTTGCATGTCACAAGGAGGGTCACTTTGCAAATGCTTGTCCGAACAAGCCACCAAACAAGGTTGTGTCATTGGCCCGCAGCATAGGGGTGTCGCCTATATCTTCTGAGTTTGCCAAGGGTAGTTCGTCAGAGGTTGGGACACAGCCTGTGTTCAAGAGTCCGGAAGGCTCGAATCCTGTCCGCGACGTCTTTGGGGGTCATAGAGGGCATGGTTTTGTGAGGTGAGCTGGCGAAAGGCGAGGAGTTAAGCTATTGCGTGATACGGGGGCTTCTCAGACCTTGTTAAAGAACTTTACTGGTAGGCCGATTAACGCTGCTCGGGTGGTGGTAGTTCAGTGGATCAATGCTACAAAGTCCTACCCACTGGTGCGGATGGAGCTGGAGGTGGGTGGTGTGGTGAAGGAGCTGGATGTCGGAATTGTAGAGAACTTGCCTGTTGGGGGCGTCGACCTCCTCCTCGGCAACGACTTTGCGGTGCCTGCTTCTAAGGTTTCACCCTTGGTCGTTGCCGAGAAGGCGGCCGACGTTAGTAGCGAAGGAACAGGAGTGGGTTGAGAAGTGTAGCGTACAAACCATGGCGTGTGTTGTGACGTGTTCTCAGACATCCGGAGCCTTGCAGCCACCACCTCAGTCTATCAAACCGCGGAGGAAAGGTCACAAGAAAACGGGAAGTGTTGGTCAATTGGAGAGTTTTGAGCCGGCAGTGTTTCTTGGTGGCTCGTTATTGGCACCTATGTTAGAGTCTGGAGAGGCCCCGGGGCCTGTCACCGCTAGTGCAGGTGCAGGGCAGGAAGAGACTCTGCGACAGCATCGTTATGCGCAGCATGAGGAAAGGATGGCTCAGCGGGACATTGGAGGTGGAAATAAATTATTTAAGATGAACTTGGATAATCTCGCACCTGCTGATATATGTTCCTTGCAGCTGGAAGATCCTTAAGTCAGGGCGTGTGGTAATGGTGCTGTCGAACTGGAGAGCGATGGGGATGCGCAGCCTGGTGATTTTTTCTTGTCCGAGGGGATCTTGTATCGGAGACATCAGGATCCCAAGAAAAAGTGGGATGGCGGGTCAGGATTAGTGGACCAGTTAGTACCGAGGGTGTGCCGTGAGAGCTTATTGAGATTAGCTCATGATGTGCCTTTGGCAGGGCACCTGGGGGCACGTAAGACGGAGGCAGCTCTGAGCAAGCTTTTCTGGTGGCCTGGGTTAAAGGCGAGTGTCGTGTCATGGGTGACACAGTGTCACACTTGTCAAGTTGTTGGGAAACCCAATCAGGTCATCCCGAGAGCCCCGTTACAACCCATCCCTGTCATTGGGCCGCCCTTCAGCAAAGTAGTTATCGATATGGTTGGCCCATTGCCTCCCACTAGTGCCGGCAATAAATTTTACTAACTGTAATGGATGTAGCAACACGGTATCCAGATGCTTACCCCATGCGCAACGGGATGGCTAAGACTGTTGTCAAAAACCTACTTGTCTATTTCTCTCGTTATGGCTACCCTCAGGAGATCCAGTCTGATCAGGGATCCAATTTTACTTCTGCTCTGTTTAAGCAGACCATGCAGCAACATGGGATAGTGTCTGTGGTGCCATCTGCCTACCATCCCGAGAGTCAGGGAGTTTTGGAAAGGTGGCACTCGACTCTCAAGAGTATGTTGCGGTGTTATTGCATGGAAAATGGGAAGGACTGGGATCTAGGTCTCCCATACGTTTTATTTGCTGCGAGAGAAGTACCTGGGGAGAGCTTGGGATTTAGCCCGAACGAGTTGGTTTTTGGACACAGGGTCAGGGGGCCCCGCCACATAGTCAAGGAGATCTGGGAGGGATTCACAAAGCCATGCTCGCTTCTAAAGTATGTTGTTGAAAGCCGTGAGAGAATGCTAAAGAGCTTGGAGGTAGCAGGTCGGAACCTTAAGAGTTCACAAGCTCAGATGAAGGACAGATACGACCAGAAGGTGAAGCTGAGGGAGTTTGAAGTAGATCAGGAGGTACTGATACTACTGCCTCTGGTGGGACACCCCTTGTCTGCCAAGTATTCTGGTCCATATCGGGTTGTAAGGAAGGTTTCTGATCTCGACTATTTAGTAGCTACTCCTGATCGTAAGAAAAAGAACCAACTTTGCCATGTAAATCTGATGAAAGAGTATGTGAGGCGCCCCTCCGAGCCTCTCACTGTCCCGGTGTTGATCTGCAGCGATCGTGGTGGAGAAGGAGGAAGGGACAGTTAAGCTGTGGGGGAGGATAATTGGGATTGTCATGTTTCCGCGGATCAGTGGGCGGGGAATTCTAGACAAGTGGCTCACGAGTTGATATTGCACCTGCCTGAGCAACAGCGTGTAGCTGTGCAGCACTTGTTTGATTCAAACCCAGCTGTTTTCGCGGAGCATCCTGGCCTCACTACTCAAGCGGTGCACGATGTCGATGTTGGGGACCACCCGCCCTTTAAATCAGTGCCATACCGTGTTCCCCCTATTAAATTACCAGCACTTAGGGAAGAGCTGGATTATATGCTGAAACGTGGGCTGATTTCTGAGGGTGCAGTAAGGTGGACTTCCCCAGTCACACTGCAGCCCAAACCAGATGGCAAGGTGCGGTTTTGTATAGATTTCCGCAGGTTGAATGGTTTAACCCCCACAAATGCCTACCCTCTCCCTCGCGTGGACGACAGTGTGGATAAGATAGGAAAAGCCAAGTTCCTCACTAAGATAGACCTTGTTAAGGGTTAATTGGCAAGTGCCCTTGTCTGAGCGAGCGTGAGAGGTGTGTGGGTTTGTGGTGGACGGTGCCACATATCGTTGCCATGTTATGCCTACGGGCTGAAAAATGCCCCTGCAACGTTTCAGAAATTAATGAACGACATTGTAGCCGACATTCCCAACTGTACGGTGTACCTAGATGATGTCATAATATACGACGATGATTTTAACAGTCACTGTGCTCACATCGGACAGCTTTTTAATAAACTGAATGAAGCAGGTTTGGTGGTAAACCTGGGTAAGTGCGATTTTGTCAAAGCCACAGTTTTGTACCTGGGGTTCGAGGTGGGGATGGGTCAGGTGTGCCCTCCACAGACAAAGATCAAAGCCATCGATCAGTTTCCCCAGCCTACGACTAAGAAACAAATCATGCGGTTTCTAGGTATGATAGGCTATTATCGTCGCTTCATCAAAGGCTATTCGACTGTACTTGCACCTTTAACTGACTTATTATCTAAGGACAAGAAGTTCCGGTGGTCTCCTGAGTGTGCAGAGGCGTTTTCCTTGGTGAAACACCTGTTGTGTACCCACCCCATACTCAGGGCCCCGGACTTCAGCAGACATTTTCAGCTGGCAACTGATGCCAGTGGCGTAGGGGCTGGGGCTGTCTTGTTACAGACAGATGATGAAGGTATCGAACATCCAGTGAGTTTTTACAGTAAAAAATTCAATAGTGCACAAAGGAATTACTCTGTAGTTGAAAAAGAACCCCTGGCGATAGTGCTGGCGCTCAGGCACTTCGATGTATATGTTCCTGCTTTTGGACCAGTCGTAGTGGTTTATACCGATCATCACCCTCTGAAATTCTTGAATCAGTTTCATAACCGGAATATGAGGCTGACCAGGTGGTCACTCATGCTTCAGGAGTATAATCTGGACATCCGCCATATTGCCGGTTCTGATAACGTGATAGCGGATTGTCTATCAAGGGTGGATGATGTTGGTTAGACTGCCACAGGATTGAGGGTTGAGTGTGGAGGAAAATAGGCTGTCACTGTAGTTCAGCCGAAAAAAACTAAAAATAAAAAAGCAAAAACCTTATAAAAACTCTTTATTTTTTATAACGTGTAGAATTTTGTATAAGATGTTGTAGCAGTTTCTAAATTGAATGTTTTCGCTTATTGTCACTAAGTTCGTTGAACTTGCTCGGTGGAGAGCAACAGTCTTTATTTTTTTATATATAGTGCCTTGTGTCGCAACAGTGTGTGGTACTATGAGAAGCTTTCTGTTAGATATGAAGAACTTAGTCAAGGGTCTTATATCTTGGGGGAGGTGTGACGCTTCTGCATAGTAGCCATGTGCGGGCATGGGCGCGCGTCGGCTGCCCAGCCGTCCGGCCGGCTAATGAGACCTAGGAAGCTTTTTTGTTGTCTCATATTTGGTGGTTTCATGCTTGCTAGTGTGTTCTTGTGTCAGGTTAGCAGGGGCTAGACCGGAGGGGAGGCTTTTTGCAATCCTTTAAGTAAAGTCTGCTGGTGCGATTCCTGTGGACCCGCACGACTTTACTAGGATACCCGTGGGAGTCTGGGGGCATTTTCTTGTCTGTGTCCCTGTGTGTCTAGTGTTGTGTTGTGTGAGGGCCCTTGCCTAGTCCACTCAGCACTGCGCTAGCACGTCTTGCTTTTGTTTTAGGGTCGCCAGGAGAGAGTCAGATACTTGCGATCTGAGTCTCTCAAGAGAGCACCCTTTCAATTAGAGTAATTTGGCGCACAGACTTGGGAACGTCCCTAGGCTAGAGCAGGTGGCTCAGCCCGGGTATCCGAAGCCTATATCCTTCCGGCTAGACCTCTGCCACCTGGCAGATTAACAGCTAGGGGTTTATTATCTCTGTATGCTTGTTATTGTGCCACAGTTTACCGTTTTTGTGAGCATTGTGAGTCAGGGTGTGGCTTAGAGACTCTGTCCGAGCAGGCTTGCCTGACTAAGAGTGAGAAGCACACCTGTATGTGGTTATGTTGCGAGTTGCTGCCTTTATTTAATTATACCTATGCCATTATACACTGTATGGCCTATCACTAGTATTTATTCCCGCTTATGAGTTAAGAGTTCTCTAAATCCGTAACGTACTTTCTTTGCTAAGCATCAGATCCTACAGTAGCCGCATGCAGTTTAGAAACCCGCATCTTGTCTACCTGTACGATGTTTTGAGGACTGTTTGCTTTCACCTTGTTTCACGCAGGGGTGATTAGTTGTATTAATTAACGTAACGTTAAATGTACTTTCTTCTAGTTTGTTATTAAATTGTTTCAATTTTATTCCGTTATCTATCTTTTCCTTGAAGCTTTAAGTCAACTTAATTGTGTGATCTTTTATATAGCCTGCTTTACTATCAGCAGTCTATAGTGCGTGCACCCTGTAACCGAGTCATAGGATACCTCGTTGTCCAGGCAGGACTCTTGACGGTTTAGGGTGGTTTGTTGCCTGGGTTTATAGATAAGGGTTGGATCTAGCGTTTTCCGTTGTTGCTTGTTGCCGCATAGCCAGTCCAATAGAAAGAGCCCAGTGTTTATATATCCCAGGACGTAACAGGTTCCTCTTAAATTACAGGCTCGCTATCGCTCGCCAGGATAAAATCGACACCTAAATGTCAGGAAAGGTCTTAAAATTGATAGAAATGGGTTGAAATTTCTTAAAATCCTCAAAATAATGGGGCGAATGTCTTAAAATTAGAAAACAATAGTGCTAAACATGGGGGTGAAAGGAGTCAAGAAAAAAAAAACTCATGTGAATATCTCCCCTTAAGCTTGATGGAGGTCTATCGATGACAGTCAAAATATAATCCAATATAAATAAGTAGCCAATAAGTACCCAATAAGCAAGCACTAGCCCTTAACCCTTTGAGTATTCTAGCTATATTTAGACGATATTATGCAGCTTAGGAAGGATCTGTAGTAGTTAAAAAGGGTTGGTTTGAGATAGTTTTAAGTCTTATTATTGCTAGACGTCCTTCCGAAGCTGAATAAAACTGTTAAAAATTTGTCAGACTACAATGCAATGAATGTCCCTGGTACTGTACGGGTTAACGAATTTGTGGGGTTTTGGAATGTTCGTTAGGGAAGTGACGAGGTAGCGAACTGACTGGGTAGCCTCGGTGGTGTTGCTGCGGGTCTGGCGTTATCTGGGGGAGGATAATTTAAGGGGGGAGCGGCGTATTTAAGGGGGGAGCGGCGTATTTATTTGCTCATTTATGTATCTTTTTATTATCTTTTTAGTTTCCTCCTAAATCTCCATCAAGCTTAAAAAAATACCCACCCACCCCACCCCGACCCTCTTTTAAGATATGTGTTTACATTTTTCGATAGACAAATTTCCTGGCCGAAGGCCGACTCCTCCCAAATTACAACTTCGCTATCGCTCGCCATGAAAAAATCGACACCTTAATGACTCGAAAAGTCTTAATATTGACAAAGACAAAGGCGAAAGGTCTTAAAATAGTCTAACTAATGGTCCAAATGTCTTAAAATCTGAAAACTAATGGGGCTAAGCATGAGGATGAAGGCGGACAAGATAAAACGACCCATCTCCCCTATAAGACAGAGTCACACCACAGTTTTCTCCGGCGTCTTTTTGCGGCAACTTTTTGGGCACGTCTGAATTCAATTTGTATTAGCCTTCAGTTGACTATGATAAATTGCCGTACCTTCTGTCTTAGTTGCCTGTATCCCACGAGCGCTTTTTCACTCAACATTTATCCCAACACTGGTCTGGCAGCTTATGTGGTCAACATATAAAATATTTCGGTTGCCGAAGTTCATCTAACATCAGTCTAGTTTCCGATACCATTGCAAAATATTCCAGAACTGTTGCCAGAAAAATGTTGAGCATCGAATGTTGACTATAAAAGCTCTCGTGTGATACTGGCTTTAGTTGCCGATTACAATGTCGTAAGTCCCTTGATTATACTCCGTTCATTCTAGGTTGGGCAGAAATCGTAACCTCTAGCCTCTGTAACTCAAAAAGGACTAGAGTAATTATTGAGCTAATATTTCTACCAAATAGGAAGACTTGGCTAGGGAATACGTGTATTAAATTGACAACTCATTTGCTCTAGCCCTTTTTGAGTTACAGAGGTTGGAGGTTACGATTTCTGCCCAACCTAGAATGAACGGACTATAGTTGCCAGAATAAAATCACCGAAAGAGGGGGTGCTGTGACTCCGACTTTTAATTTAAGGGGAGATGGGTTGTTTTTCTGGACCCATTTCTCCCTCGTGTTTAGCATATTAGTTTTGAGATTATAAGAAGTTCGTTCCATTAGTTTGGCGATTTTAACAACTTTCGCTCCATTCTTTGTCAATGTTTAGACCTTTTGTGCAATTTAGGTGTCGATTTGTCCCTGGCGAGCGATAGCGAGCCTGTAATTTTATGAGAATCCGGCCATCGGCTGGGACATTTTTCTACCGAAAAATGTACAAATTTATCTTGAAAGGGGGTCTAGTGGGTGTTTTTCTAAGCTTGATGGATGAAATTCGAAAATACATAAATAAATAAATTAATCGACCAACAAACCAGCCTCTATCCCTTTAACGCCATTAGAAGCCTCCCGCCAGCGCCTCTGAATGCTAATGGCCACGAAATATGACACAACGAATTATCCTCTCATGTTTTTTGTCTCCCTCTCCTCTTCTTTTCTTGTTCCCTGCGCGCACCTGTCGTCTCCTAGTTAACTGTGCGCCACGGGGACCTCAAGAGCCACACAAGAAGGATTCCACACGGCTTTCAGGAGGATTTACCGGTGCTCTGGCGGTGTTAAGGAGGAGTGACACGATCCTTTTTTCGAGCAAATTTGTACGGGCAATTATGGTCTGCAAGCTTAAAAAATTACACTTCATCAGAATTCAGCCGCCCAACATAATCTACCTTCAATCTAGTTACCGATACCAGCGCGTAAATGTCCCGGAATAATACGAGAAACAACTTGCTCATGGAAAATTGAAGGAAAAAGTGCTCGTGTGACAGTGGTTTTAGAGGCAATGTACACTCGGATACCATAGTCTCTAGCCCACTGATACACATTCGTGGACTTCACCTATTTTTAATTATGGAAGTATATATTTGGAAACGATGTTATGGATATATCTGTCTATAAATCAACTATAAAACTATATGTATATATATACCATTTATTGAAAAGCAAGTTTTATCGAAAAATCAATCCAGATAGTTATAATTGCATACAGAAAACACATAGGGTGTCCACGAATATTTATGAGTGGGACTATGGTATTAAAGTGTACAGAGGGGCTGCCTGACAAGTGGACCACCTCGTTATATAGTGTACAGAGGGGCTGCCTGACAAGTGGACCACCTCGTTATATAGTGTACAGAGGGGCTGCCTGACAAGTGGACCTCCTCGTTATATAGTGTACAGAGGGGCTGCCTGACAAGTGGACCACCTCGTTATATAGTGTACAGAGGGGCTGCCTGACAAGTGGACCCTCGTTATATAGTGTACAGAGGGGCTGCCTGACAAGTGGACCACCTCGTTATATAGTGTACAGAGGGGCTGCCTGACAAGTGGACCACCTCGTTATATAGTGTACAGAGGGGCTGCCTGACAAGTGGACCACCTCGTTATATAGTGTACAGAGGGGCTGCCTGACAAGTGGACCACCTCGTTATATAGTGTACAGAGGGGCTGCCTGACAAGTGGACCACCTCGTTATATAGTGTACAGAGGGGCTGCCTGACAAGTGGACCACCTCGTTATATAGTGTACAGAGGGGCTGCCTGACAAGTGGACCTCCTCGTTATATAGTGTACAGAGGGGCTGCCTGACAAGTGGACCACCTCGTTATATAGTGTACAGAGGGGCTGCCTGACAAGTGGACCACCTCGTTATATAGTGTACAGAGGGGCTGCCTGACAAGTGGACCACCTCGTTATATAGTGTACAGAGGGGCTGCCTGACAAGTGGACCACCTCGTTATATAGTGTACAGAGGGGCTGCCTGACAAGTGGACCTCCTCGTTATATAGTGTACAGAGGGGCTGCCTGACAAGTGGACCACCTCGTTATATAGTGTACAGAGGGGCTGCCTGACAAGTGGACCACCTCGTTATATAGTGTACAGAGGGGCTGCCTGACAAGTGGACCACCTCGTTATATAGTAGTGACGAGAAAAGATTTGAGTGCACACATATACTGACCTACACACACACACACCCTCACACACACGCACCTACACACCTATGCACTCAAATGAACACACACATACACACACACACACACACACACACACACACAGCCCGTAGCCTAGTAGGTAGAGCTCTCGTCTCACACACGAGGGGTCGGGGTTCAATCCCCGGCCGGGCGGAGACAAATTGGGCTTGTCTCCTTTCATGTGTTAGCCTCAGTTCACCTAGCTGTAAATAGGTACCTGGAATAAGTGGATGACGTTGTGACGTCCCATCTGCTGTTGGCAAAAATGGTACAAGGCGAAATGGGTATCATATGGTTCACCTAAGCTGATGGCTACCTCAGCCTTCGGGCGAGACGGTACCGTCTATACTGAGAATGGTACCATACGGATCCACCCTAAGCCTTCGTTTCCGATGTCGCCAATTGGCTAAATACAAACTACACACACATCCACAGCCATTCCAACAGTACATAAAACACTTAACATGCATTTCACGCAATACATTCCCAGTTAAGGAGGCGCGATAATAATGAGCTTAGCTCGCATTGCGTGGATTCCCCTTGACGAACAAGTAACTGAGTAACTGAGTAACACACACACACACACACTCATTCACTCATACACACACACACACACACAATGTCAGTGAGTTCGCTTATGCCCATATCTCAACCATGGGAGCGAGTCACGTGGAAGGTGTTGCAATCGCTCTCAGTTTCACCATTACTTTGCCAATTATTTAGACCTTTCGTGCCGTTTAGGTGTCGATATTTTCTTGGCGAGCGATAACGAGAGTATAGTGAGGATCAATGTACCTCATGCCGTGTGATATTCTTTGTATTGTTATTCTGCAATCTAATGCTCAATAAAATTCGTGTTTAACCCCCCCCCCCTCCCTCCGACCATCTCATTGGACGTAAATAAGTTTATGCAACCTAGTTCTGATCATTCGCATATATGGCAACACTGCATCTCCTTTAAGGGGGTAGTGATTGGTTTATGGCATATATATTTGTATGTTAGCCATTTTTGTTTTAGTTTCCTCGCTAGACGTCCATAAAGGGAAAAAAAAAAAAAAAAAAAAAAAAAAAAAAAAAAAAAAAAAAAAAAATTCAAGATAAATTTATACACTTTTTGGTAGAACAATTTCCCTGCCGAAGATCGGTTCCTTCTAAAATTGCAGGCTTGCTATCGCTCCCAGGAAAACATCTATCGTTGCTAATTATTGTAATGTTTTCCAAGTTTAGTAATATACTTTTGTCTTAGCCAGATTAAAAAAATCAATAAATTAATATAAAGGTATCGTTATATTGAAGGAGCTATTCAAATTGTTATAAACCCTTTGTCTAAAGGATCTCTATCCTATGCTGGATAAAATACTTGAGTATTAGCCATAATTAAACGAAAGAGGATGTTATCGGAAGGAATAAACACTCTAAAGTAGAAGTGAAATAAATTATAGTAACAAATATTTCAATAATCTTGCTTCAATCATAGCACCTCTTCGCCTCTTAAGCCGCTGTCACACGAGCACCTTTTCCGTCAATTTTCTATGAGCAAGTTTTTTCTCGTTATATTTAGGGATTTGTTTGCACTGGTTTCGGTAACTAGACTGAAGGTAGAGTATGTTAGGTGTCTGAATTCTGATGAAGTGTAATGTTTGAAGCTGCCAGACCATAATTGCTCGTAAAAATTGTGCTCGAAAAACGGCTCGTGTGACTTCGGCTTACTCACAGTACACCCAAAACAATAAATCTTACAATATTTAGAAATGTGTTTTCACCATTTTCTCAAATAAAACTTGGAACAGTTCTCACTGGGATTCATTCTTCTGAGAACAACACTCCAACCTTTAAGGGAGTTCAGACGGTATTGTGCAGCATAATGTACTGGTTCGGCTCAATGGTTTAAGGAAGGGGTTAGTTTGCTCTCTAAGCCTCTATCAAGCTTAAAAAAACATCCACAAGACCGCCCTTCGATATAAATGTGTACATTTATCGGTAGAAAAATGTCCCGGCCGAAGGCCGATTCCTCTTCAATTACAGGCTCGCTATCGCTCGCCAGGAAAAAATATCGACACCTAAATGGCACGAAAGGTCTAAATATTGGCAAATAAATGGGACAAAAGGTCTGAAAATCGCCAAACTAATGGAGCGAATGTCTTGAAATCTCATAACTAATAGAGCTAAACATGAGGGAGGAGGAGGACTTGAAGAACCAACTGCCTCCCCTTAAACCAGAACAAATCAGAGCAAAGTGCTGTACATTGAGTGTATGGAGGATATTGAGTACACTTCTTTTCCTCCTCCATTCTTCGTACACGAGGATTTACTAAAGCCGGTATCACACGAACGCTTTTTCCCTCAACATGTATCCTCCACATTGATCTGGCAGCTTATGAGGTCAACATTTGGTATATTACGGCTACCTAAGTTCATCTATAATCAGTCTAGTTTCCGATTCTAGTGCAAAATATTCCCGAAATGTTGCCAGATTTGTTTTTATTATCGAATGTTGACTATAAAATCTCTCGTGTGATACCGGCTTAAGTGAACACCCTTGGGAGAAATAACGACCCTACAAATATGAACCTCGCGTAGTCCGTTCATTCTAGGTTGGACAGAATTCATAACTTCTAACCTCTGTAACTCAAAAGGGGCTAGAGCAAATGAGCTGTCAATTTACACACCTATTCCCTAGCCAAATTATAGGTTTGACTCCTGTAAGGAGATAAAGAAAACCTAATATTTATTAGTGGCCCCTCCATCATTGACGAACATGCCTATTACATAAGGCATCCTCTTCAAACACTAATCCGCCGTAGTTTGAATCTACCGCGCAGAGCATTTAAAAACTGAGGAGCCTTCATCATGAGCGCACGCGACCTCACTCATGGCTTCAGTCATTATGAATTGGGTTCTCACTACGAAAAAACTTCGTAAAAAATAAAAACAAAAAGAAAATAAGAATAACTATCCAATAAGCTTTCCATCATATCGTGGATGTACTTGTGTGGATTTCTGACCAGACGCTGAAACAGGCGTCATTCCTCCTTCTTTGCTCTGCGCTCAGCCTGCCCGGACGTACCTTTCAGGCTCCGCTGGTTCCGCATTCGTGGCGTCCCTAGTGAGTTTTTTCTCATTTGTTTACTCTGGGATGTATCGAGTAAGGTTAGGATAGGCGTAGCAGGAGTGTCCTGGGCTGGTTGCCCGCAGTGCAATGTATTTTGGGTCGTATGTATGGGGCATCTATTTCGGATGTACCCTCGTGGTCCTGTTGTGGACACGTGAACTTTTCACAGTTTGGTTTAGTTGGTGATGCAGGCGGCTTTCATTACGCGTTAATAATTGCTGCCTTTTATCCTTCTGATGAGGTAAGCTGTGTGTTTGCTGACGTTCCCAGCGTATTTTTCTTCACTTAGTGAAGTTTTTTCTGGGTCCGTGTCAGGCTTCCCGGCGTTTGAGTAGTTTTCGCTTCGGTGGTGTGTTGGCGGTGGTTCCTGTTGTGATATTCCAGTGTGTGTTTATATTTCAACTATTTTCATGCCGTCTACCTAGGCCTAGCCAGCCGCTCGTAGCTTTGCCACATGTCTAGTGTTATTATTTATTTTATAAATATGCCCTACTGTGTCATGTGTATCCGGGTTTTAGTTGTGTATTGGCTAATTCCTCGGACTATATTTGTTTCCTGGTTTAGTTGTGTATTGGCTAATTCCACGGATTATGTTGTGACCTTGGTTAGTCGTGCGTGTCTCTCCTCGTGTCGTATTGTTCAGATGGTGTCTGTTCAGGGTGGGGTTTGCCTTCCGGCGGGTTTTTCTCGGTTTCACCGTGAAAAATCCTGACCGATGAGCAGTGTTAGGCCACACGTGGTTTTTAACACTGGCTGGTTCCCCGGCGAGGGGAGGTGTCTGTGGCTCTCCAGGACTGCGTATCTGTGGGTGCCTGGTTTCAGGCCTCCTTTATAATTCCCGGCGGGATGGCTGTACCCATCCTTACATATATATTTAGTTATATATAAAGAAACGACGTTCGTGAGAACACTCGTTTTTTATAGGTTTTTCTACCTGGTTTACGACAACCACGGGGAAAACCTAGCTGTTGTTTAGGCGTTCCTCCCCGGCGATCTTTTACAAAGTAGTGGGGTCAGGAACTTGTGGGGTTAACTTTTAGACTTCTCACCCGGCGGGTGCACCTGAGCAGGGTGGGATAAAACGACTTAGGTCTCTTATAGTTAACCAATCCATGTGAGTGATACTCTGTGTATCGCTGCCTTTACTCTTACGGCATTTGAAGGATCAGTGAGGTTTAACCAAATCGATTTCCACACCCGGCGGGTGCCCCTAAGTAAAGGAACTAAGGAATTTATAAACAAATTCAATTTCGATTAACCTTAATTGGGTGATACTTTCAGTATCGCCGCCTTCTATTTTTACGACGATCGTTTGGGACAATTCGTTAAAAAATCAGATCTCGTATATTCCTGCCCTGGGCTATTCTACTAAAATATTTCAAGGGCCGGCGTCTTTATGAGGGGGGGCTTTGTTACAAAATTGAATCTTGAGACAGTCACCACCTCCTACAGACTATTAGTGCCATACTGGACCATTATATCAGAGGGTATTCTTCATGTTCTTAGCTAAGAAGACTTGTTTAGCCTCTTTATACCCAGCCGCGTGGCGAGATGTGTTAGCTGTGTCTTTGCATCCCGTTACCCGGCGGGTTATTAACACTTGTATGCGAACACTTGGGTTATGAGCATTAATTCCTGGAAAATTTTCTTTATTTTTCCAGAGCTGAGCTCCGGCGGACCAATACAGACCCGGCGGTAGTTCCTCACACCAGTCTCTGTCATGGCTAATGTGACCCCAGTTTTTGCCCTGTGCATTACCCCTACTTGCGCGGGTATCCCAATTTTTGCACATACCCTTTGCATAAGGTGTGTTCGATGTCTAGACCGTTCAAGGGGTCTCTGGGTTACACGTAATTGTTCTTTTTGCTCCCAATTAACCAATAAAGTCCTGTGTGACAATGACAAGACCGCGGCGGTAGCGTTGAGAGAGGTCAGACAACAAATGTCGGCCTACACTACCATTGTCGCACATAAGTCACTTCAATGTGACAACGTCCCACTTTGGGATAAGTTGCTGTCAGAGCACCCTCCCCCTAAACGTACCTCTAGAGTAAGGGGTTTTAAGCCGACAGAGACTAGCCAGGATTCTGTATCGTCTGTGGAGACGTTTAAACGCCCGAGAGAGCCTACTCCCCCGGCAGCCACCTCCTCGTCGCAGGCGAGATCGAGGTCAAGGTCACCCCTCAGACAACGGTCTTCAAGTCGGGCCTCTTCCCCGGCTAGTAAGAAGTGCAAGACTGAAGCTTCCCCCAGGGGCCATGGTGGTGATTCTTCCAAACCTAGGTCCAGTTCGCGGTCACACCGTAGCCACAAATCCTCCAAAAAGGATTCCCATAAGAAGTCCTCTCGACATTCTACTAAGTCTAGTGCATCTCATCGTACCTCTACACCTGACAATGTTTCTGTTACAGCCTCAGAGTATAGTGAAGCGCCTGTCCCTAAACAAGATTTACCTATTGATATTTTAACCCTAGAAATGGAGAGTTCAGGATATTCAATAATTGAGAATGTTTCAGACTCTCAAGAGAGCGTAGGCCAGAGCCTCGGTGTTTGGCGGTTTGCTCAGCCAGGGTCTGACCATCCACGTCCGACTCATACGAGTCACACAGTAGCCGATGTCCACAGGGACGCGGCGACCCCATCCTCTATCCCTGATTTATCTTGGAAACAAGGTGCCCCTGCCTCGGCGGGGTCTTCTCAGGAGGATCGGGAGGAACAAGATGAAGTGTCATTAATTTCAGATAGGGAAGGACAAGGGTCAGGCTCAGGCCTGGACGCCGCCCATGATAATACTAATTCACCTGAAAGTTCTGCACCTAACCAGTTTGTTACAGCACAAGAAATTGATGGGTTACTTACTCATGCTCTATCAAAATTCTTTAATCAACAACGAGAAAACCCCACAATGGACTTGGGGGCTCCCTTGACAGGTTCTGCGGTACGGCCTCTGATAACGTCAATCGATTTATCTAAGATTCCTAACCCTCCTACTCTGTCACCGGCAGGGAGCTCTAAGCCAGCTACGGCGGCATTCACTACGTCAAATGTCAGGGTCATTACGGATGTTAATCCACCCCCTCTAGACAAAGCGCCTCTTAGAAAGGTAGCTATGCCCCTGCTTTATGGGCCAGACGAGTCATGGGTCCCTTTGAACCCCTCTAAGCCAGAGCTTGCCCAGCCTACCTTGTCAGGGGAACTCCCGGTACCACGTGAGTGGTTTATCCAGGGAAATAAGTCTAAGAAATTAAGGGCATTGGATGCCTTGGGTAATGTTTTGGACGTAAATATCAAGGCTATACCTAGTTATTATCATCAGGATTATTTTGTTTATGCATCTAAGCCTGCTTTACCCCCTGCCTCAGCTTCAAAACTTTTTCAGACTGGTCTAAGCTGGATGGGTTTAATGATATTAAGGCTCTGTCGGCTATTACTCCTGAACTAGATTTACAGACCGTCACAGACGAGACAGCTAATCCAGTGTTGAAGGTGGGACAGTTAGGACCAGGACCTTGGGTGGATTGGGAGGTAGAGGCTCAAAACTTTGCAACCACTTTCACTTCTAAATCTTCCCACCAGATCCCTCAGGATACACATTCATGGTTCTCAATGCCGGTAGGTTCTGCCGGCGGAGTTCCGTCAGCTTTATTTTCCTTTTTAGCTGCCCCTAAGATTAATCTTTGTGAACTAAAGGAACCATTCATTACCCCTACCCCTTCTCACCTAGACAGAGAATTTAGGCTAAGGGGAAAAGCTTTCCGCCTGTTTTCACAGTACATAGTTTCTCAACAGGTGGCTAAGTCTTTACTCAGGTCTACTCAGGCAATCGCAGACGCGGATGCTCGAAGATCAGTTGAATTATCCCGGCGTCTGATTCTTCAGTCGTCAATTCAATCCTTAGGTGACATACGCACAGCCTTACTTGAGGCGGTGCGAGCACGACAGGATCTTAGGATGTCATTAGTTCGCAAGCTGCCTGATCGCATTGCTAACCAGGTGGTAATGTCCCCAGTACTGACACCTTCTTTAATGTCCCCTGATGTATGGCGAACAGTGTTTAACATGGCACAGGCCGTGAAGCACAGTCCCGCACAGGCTAAGAAACCCGCATTTAACTTCCCCAAACCTAAGCCTCCTACTAAAGCTCAGCCAGGGGGTTCTAAGCCGTTTCTTCCGCCTAAGTCCTCCCAATCCCCCCTGGGTCAGTTCAGGCATAGACAGAGAGGGTTTTCAGGACAGAGGGGACGCGGCCAGTATAAGCCGGGGCAGGGCCAGTCTTCGGCCCACACCAGCCAGCCGGCGAAGCGTCCAACACCACCAAACCCACCATCAAAAAACTAAAGTCTTTCTCACTCCCAGTGCCTACCTTAGAGCCGGAGGAACCGAGGGAAGTACAGCCGGCGAACCCTTGTCTGCTAACTGGGTCGTTCCGAACGTGTCACCAAGCATGGCCGTTAAAAACCTGGGCACGGATGGTGGCACGCAAAGGCATCACTTGGCAGTGGCTCCGGCGACCTCGCTTACGTCAGCCGACAACGGCAAATTGTGTTTCATTAGAGGTGGAGTTGCTGGTCCAGGAGATGATTGCCAAGAATGTCATCATCCCGGTACCACCTATTCCCTAGCCAAATCTACCTATTTGGTACAAGTATTAGCTCGATTACTCTAGTCCTTTTTGAGTTACAGAGGCTAGAAGTTACGATTTCTGCCCAACCTATAATGAACGGACTATATAGTCATTAAAGAATTTCGATTATTCAAGATTATCAGCAAGATTGAATATACCGTTAGAAGAGAGGTGCAAAAAGCCAGATAACAGGCTTAAGGGGGTAGTACTTGGTATTTGTTCTATATATAATTAATTAATTATTTTTTTATTTTCCTCGCTAGACCTCCATCAAGCTTAGAAAAAACACCCCCTAGACCCCCTTTCAAGAACAATTTATACATTTTTCGGTAGCATAATTTCCTGGCCGAAGGCCGGTTCCTTCTACAATTAGAGGCTCGCTATCTCTCGCCAGGAAAATATCGACACCTAAAGGGCACAAAAGGTTTTAGTATTAAAAAAAAAAAAAAAAAAAAAAAGGCGAAACACGAAGACGTGCGAGCTGGAAAACCAACTCCAACAATGTTATGGAAATAAAGGAGCGCTTTGTCAACGTTGTGAGAGTGGGGAGGTGATTATGGGGGAGGAAATCATTAGGGAATATCGGCCACTAGGGGTCACAGGGAGCGATACACTCTTTACTGGGGTGAGAGAGAGAGAGAGAGAGAGAGAGAGAGAGAGAGAGACTGTGTGTGAGTGTTTGTGAAATTGAGTTATAAGGAGTTACAAGGAATAGTTAGTATCTCAATCACCTTGCGGTCCAATCCGGGTAGATACTCGAAGTGGCAAGAGAGGGATTGTGTAGTAAACTGTTCAATTAAAGAACTACCGTATTTACAACTTCCGAGGGAAGTTTGTTCCAGGTAGAACATACCTTATATGTGAAAACATGTCCACACATTATACTAGTGCTGAACCTTTTTAATTCTTACTTCCAGCCATGGTTGGGTGTTGTATTCGTATGGAGACTAAACATTTTGCTACAATCCACATTGTCAAAAAAATAAAAAAATCGTATTATATAATCTTCGTAATCTGCGTGTTTCCAACGAAAAGAGGTTAAGAACTCTTAACCGGTCCTCATTGATCGGTCTTTTAATCGATGGAATTTGCTTTGTAGCCCTAGCTTGTACTCTTTCCAGTCGCTCTATATCTTTCCTGAGTGCTGGAGAACAGAATTGAACAAGATACTCCAAGAGAGGCTGTATCAGAGTGTTGTAAAGTGTGAGGACTATTTCTATATTTGTATACCTAATTGCCTCTTAATATAGAAAAAGGTTTTCTGAGCTTTATTCTCTACTTCAATGCACTACTTGAATCATGTCTGCTAATCAGAACACCCAAATCATTTTCCAAATCAGAGAGAGAGAGAGAGAATTTCTTGTTTAATTATTAAAATTCAACATAATTACTAACCGACCACCACTTAGTGATTACAATTATGGAATCTACAATTGTATGATCGAGTTAGGACTGTGGTTTGTTATGCAGTCGTTGATTTACATGACCAATTGTATGCTCGAGTTAGGACTGTGGTTTGTTATGCAGTCGTTGATTTATATGACCAATTGTATGCTCGAGTTAGGACTGTGGTTTGTTATGCAGTCGTTGATTTATATGACCAATTGTATGCTCGAGTTAGGACTGTGGTTTGTTATGCAGTCGTTGATTTATATGACCAATTGTATGCTCGAGTTAGGACTGTGGTTTGTTATGCAGTCGTTGGTTTATATGACCAATTGTATGCTCGAGTAGGACTGTGGTTTGTTATGCAGTCGTTGATTTATATGACCAATTGTATGATCGAGTTAGGACTGTGGTTTGTTATGCAGTCGTTGATTTATATGACCAATTGTATGCTCGAGTTAGGACTGTGGTTTGTTATGCAGTCGTTGATTTATATGACCAATTGTATGATCGAGTTAGGACTCTGGTTTGTTATGCAGTCGTTGATTTATATGACCAATTGTATGATCGAGTTAGGACTGTGGTTTGTTATGCAGTCGTTGATTTATATGACCATTGTATGATCGAGTTAGGACTGTGGTTTGTTATGCAGTCGTTGATTTATATGACCAATTGTATGCTCGAGTTAGGACTGTGGTTTGTTATGCAGTCGTTGATTTATATGACCAATTGTATGATCGAGTTAGGACTGTGGTTTGTTATGCAGTCGTTGATTTATATGACCAATTGTATGATCGAGTTAGGACTGTGGTTTGTTATGCAGTCGTTGATTTATATGACCAATTGTATGCTCGAGTTAGGACTGTGGTTTGTTATGCAGTCGTTGATTTATATGACCAATTGTATGCTCGAGTTAGGACTGTGGTTTGTTATGCAGTCGTTGATTTATATGACCAATTGTATGATCGAGTTAGGACTGTGGTTTGTTATGCAGTCGTTGATTTATATGACCAATTGTATGCTCGAGTTAGGACTGTGGTTTGTGCAGTCGTTGATTTATATGACCAATTGTATGATCGAGTTAGGACTGTGGTTTGTTATGCAGTCGTTGATTTATATGACCAATTTTATGATCGAGTTAGGACTGTGGTTTGTTATGCAGTCGTTGATTTATATGACCAATTGTATGATCGAGTTAGGACTGTGGTTTGTTATGCAGTCGTTGATTTATATGACCAATTAAGGGGGAGATAGTCGCTTTTTCGGGACCTCTTTCTCCCTCAAGTTTAGCATATTAATTCTGAGATTTTAAGACGTTCGTTCCATTAGTTTGGCGATTTTAAGACCTTTTGCCCCATTTCTGTGTCAATATTAAGACCTTTCGTGCTATTTAGGTGCTTATTGTTTTCTTGGCGAGCGATAGCGAGCCTGTAATTTTTGAAGGAACATTTTTCTACCGAAAAATTTACAAATTTATCTTGATAGGAGGTCAATGGGGTGTTTTTGTATGTTTGATGGAGGTCTAATAAGGAAACTCCAAAAATAAATAGACTAATAATTACATGGACCCAAAACCAAGCACACTATAACCCCTATAGGTTTTGTAACAGATTATTCTTTGTAAGCCAATCCTACCATTTTTACTTCCAAATGTAAAATTAGAAAGATACAAATTCACGTGGCCAACTGTACGGTAGCGCTAATAAGTCATGCCCCAGCTGTCATTATGTTTGGCTCGATCTCTGCTGTGTTAATGTCTGTCAGATGTTAAATAGGAGTACAAAGTACAAAGGAGTACAAAGGAAATCAAGCAACAACAGGTCTAGTGACCCTTCTAGGCTGCTTGCCCTCCAAAACACTGAGGATCAAGTGTCCAAACATTGGTTTAGAGTGGGTAAGGGGACATTGGAAAGGGAACTACTGCGTAGAAACTAATGTCCGTGGCAGGATTAGGAAGTTAGTAGGGGACAGAGGGGTTAGTAACTGAGGGGAGGATAAAATAAAGTTATTCATTTACAAAAGCAGTCAGCCGTGGGTTTGATGCGATATATTTGTCTAGGCGAAGTTTAAATGAATCAACGGTGCTGCAGTCTATAACATCTCGGGGAAGCCCATTCCATAAGTTGACAACTCGATTGAAGAAGAAATTTTTAGCTTCGTGTGAGTTAAAAGATTTACCAATAATTTTGCAACCGTTTCCCCTCGTGTAGTTAGATTGGTCGATAGTGAAGTACTTACTATAGTTCGTATTGTCGATGCCTTTGATGATATTGAACACTTGAATTAAGTCGCCTCTTAATCTGCGCTGGGTTAAAGGAAATATATTTAATTCTCTAAGACGCTCCTCGTATGGTTTGTTCTTTAGGCTAGGTATAATTTTGGTAACTCTACGTTGAACTCGTTCTAGCTTGTCTATATCTTTTTGGTAATAAGGGCACCAGGATTGAACGCAGTATTCCAGAAGAGGGTGGACTAAGGAAATATAAAGGGTCAGGATAACGTCTTTGTATTTATGCTCAAATGACCTGCCTATAAAGCCAATTATTTTGTTTGCCTTCTTAACAACTTCTGAACATTGTTGACTCGGTTTTAGGTTACTCGATATTGTTACTCCCAGATCGGTTTCTCTGTTTACATTCTTAAGCTGAGTGCCATTCATCAAATAGTTTGCTTTCTCATTTTGGTATCCGATATGTAGTACTTTACATTTATCCGCATTGAAACTCATTTGCCAAATTTGGACCCAACATGACAACTTATCTAGATTGTGTTGCATATCGTCAACTTGTTCTTTTGAGAGTACGCTATTTGCAGTTTTTGTATCGTCAGCAAATTTTGAGATTGTACAGGTGAGACCCTCATCTATGTCGTTGATGTAAATTAGAAAGATAATTGGTCCTAGTACAGATCCCTGGGGTACCCCGCTACTTACATTGGTCCATTTAGATGCTTTACCATTCATGACTACTCTTTGCTTTCTGTCGCTGTCCCAATTTTCTATACATTTCAACACACCGTTTTTTATTCCATGCGCTTTTAGTTTTAGCAGTAAACGTTTGTGGGGAACTTTGTCAAAGGCCTTTTGAAAATCAAGGTATATAATATCTACAGCTTTACTCTCATCGTAGAGGTTGAGGATGTCGTGGAAGAAGTCTAAGAGGTTTGTTAAACAGGAACGTTTTTTACGAAAGCCGTGTTGATTATCTTTAAGTATGTTATTTTCCTCTAAGTGATTTACGAGTCTGTCTCTTATGAGTGTTTCTAGCATTTTACATACAACTGAGGTTAAGCTAATTGGACGATAGTTACTGGGTAGGAATTTGCTGCCTTTTTTGAATATCGGTGTTACGTTGGCTAGCTTCCACTGATCAGGCATAGTTCCAGGCTGCAAGGATTTATTGAATAGCAATGTCAGTGGTTTAGAGAGCTCATCCTTAGCTTCCTTTAGGACTCTAGGTGAGATTGTATCAGGTCGAGGCGTTTTATTTACCTTGAGTTTATCTAAACAATTCAATACTTCTCTCTCTCTAACGGTGATATTGCTTAGAACATTTGAATTATCAATCTGAATCGGCGATGGTGTAGGGATATCACTGAGGTCTTCCGTTGTAAAAACTGATGCAAAGAGGTATTGAGGGCATTACTCATTTGTACTTCGTCTTTGGTGTATTCTCCATTTTCATCGACTAACGGTCCAACAGTTGAAGTAACTACTTTTTTCTTTCTGATATAACTATATAATTCTTTCGGGTTTGTTTTACATTGATTCGCAATATGTAACTCGAGGGTCTTTTTACTTTGCTTAATTAACTTTTTGGCTTTGCGTCGTAGCTCTACAAGTTTCACCCGTTCTTCCTCATTTTGTAATCTATCATTAGTAAACTTTTTAGCAAGCAGACAGTTTGAAATATTTTTATTCCACCATTTTGGCTTATTATTATGGCCTGTACGCCGTATTTTCGATGGTATGCAGTCCTGCACGGTTTTTAGGTAAGTGGTTTCGAATAATTCCCAAGATGTATTTATAGGGGGGGTAAGTGTAGGAACATGTTTGTATATCTCACTCAAAAAGAAGAAATCATGTGTAAATATTGCTGATACCAATTAATGATCAGAACATACATGGTGCCGAGACATCACTTATTAGGCCAACTGTACAGCTACTGACATATGTTCGTGAGCTTTGGCAATTTTCTTTAGGCAAATATATCCATTTAGATTGATGTTCAGATCTATTAAACTATATATAAATTAACGCATAATACTGTATGTATGTATTATCGCATAATACTGTATGTATGTATTAACGCATAATACTGTATGTATGTATTAACGCATAATACTGTATGTATGTATTAACGCATAATACTGTATGTATGTATTACGCATAATACTGTATGTATGTATTAACGCATAATACTGTATGTATGTATTAACGCATAATACTGTATGTATGTATTAACGCATAATACTGTATGTATGTATTAATATATAGCGGATTTTATCTGAACATTACTCTAATTGGATTATTTGCATAAAGAAAATTGCCAGAGCTCACGAACATTTGTCAGTAGTTGTACAGTCGCGCTAAAAAGTGATGTTTCGGCACCATGTATGTTTTGATCAATAATTGGTATCGGCAATATCTAAGCTTCATTTCTTCATATCGAGTGAAATATACAAACATGTTCCTACACTTACCCACCCTATTCAACATCTGACAGACATCAATACTGCAAAGAGCAAGCCAAAAGTAATGACAGCTGGGACATGACTTATTAGCGCGACCGTACATTCGTGAGCATATTATTAGGTTACACCAGTTCGATTCTTTAAGGGGGCCCACCTCGCTTTTTTTTTCTCTTTCTCTCCCTCTCTCTTTGGCTTGTATCCATTCGGCCCCATTCAGCCTACTGTTCTAAGACGTTTACCCTCATCCATATGTCAATATTTTCCTGGCGAGCGGTAGCGAACCAGTATATATATATATATATATATATATATATATATATTTGTTTTGTATTGACAGCAAGCAAAATGTATACATTTTTCGACAGAAAAATATCTCCGGCGAAGTCGGATTTCCCCGTACAATGCTGGCTCGCTATCGCTCGCCAGGAAGAAATCGACACCTGGATGTGGATAAACGTCTTAAAACAGTTGGCTGAATGGGGCCGAATGGATACAAGCCAGGGAAAGAGAGAAAAGGAGAAAGATAAAACAAGCAGGTGACCCCCTTAAGCCCACTATAGCAGGCCCCTACCTCACTGACCTCTACAACTATTAGAGTGTATGGTTCGACGAGCATTAGTCTCAGTATCCGGTGGTAGCCTACTTTCTCTTTAAGAGGGGTCACCGGCTTTTTTATTTATCTTTCTCTCTTTCCCAGGCTTGTATCCATTCGGCCCCATTCAGCCAACTGTTGTAAGACGTTTATCCCCATCCAGGTGTCGATATGCGAGCCAGCATTGTATGGAGAAATCTGGCTTCGCCGGTGACATTTTTCTATCGAACAATGTACAAATTTAGCTTGCTGTCAAAACAAAAATACATATATGCTGGCTCGCTACCGCTCGCCAGAAACATATTGACACCTGGATGCGGGTAAACGTCTTAAAATAGTAGGCTAAATAAGGCCGAATGGATACAAGACAAACAGCGAGGGAGAGAAAGAGAAAAAAAAAGCGAGGTGGGCTCCCTAAACCCTTTCTCTACGGGCGACGACTATTTAATGTTATACTAGCTATATTTAGTGTTATACTAGCTATATTTAGTGTTATACTAGCTATATTTAATGTTATACTAGCTATATTTAGACGATTTTGTGCAATTTAAGAAGGATCTGTGGTAGTAAAAAGGGTTCAATGAGATAGTTCTTCTCAACTGCACCTCTAGTCTAATCCACTCATGTGATGATGACTCTACCTTACACAATTTAACGAGTTGTCCACAACAACCATAGCTGCAATCACTTCGAAACACACATGATCAGGCTATAACACGCCTATCTTCTGATCTTTCAACTTTTTCTGATTGGGGCAGAGAATATCTTGTTACTTTCAATGTTTCCAGAACCCCATTTCTTCATCTATCAAGCAGCCATAATCTTCCACATAACTATCCCCTACTCAACAATATTCAAAGCAACCCTTCATTTTCTCTCAATATTCATGGTGTTTATATTTCACCTGATTTTTCTTGGAAAGATCATATTACCACTCTAACTAAAAGAGCTTCCAAAAAGTTAGGGGTGCTCCACTGTCTCTGCGAGTTCTTTACCCCAGCGCAGCTTCTTGCTCTGTACAATTGCACAGTGCGCCCATGTTTGTTTGTTTTGTTTTTTTCTATATTCCAACTACTCCCTCTAGAGTCTAGAGCATAGGCTGAGAGCCTGTACATTCCACCGCTCAACACGGTGAAGCCCGTGAGGTCTTGTTCCAGTCTGGGGAGTGAGACATGTGAAGCATCCATCATGGCTCAAAGCAGCTCCATCTCTGAAGCGGCTGGTTGCTTCGTTCAAGTGCTTCACCGTCTCACCCTCCAGACTCAAACCCTCACTCTCAGAATGCCACCTATTGAGCAGTGAACTCACTAGGCATTGTCCCCCTGTAACATATTTTGAATATGGGAATATTCATGCAGTGTTATTTAATCAGGGAACAATGAGGGTATTTTTTTGGCATTTCGGTGGGCTTTGTGGTAATGCACTGATACTAGGTACAGCACAAATTCAATCCCAATAGTATCTTCCCATTGACATATCGGGATTTGAACCCGGGTCCATTGGATTACCAATCCAGTGGCATGACCACTCCACCACACCTCCCCAAGTACCAAGTATTGTGTGCATGTGAGGGGAGGTCCCACTCATACCGCACTTCTCCAAAGTGTAGTAAAACAAAAAGTCATCAATTCACTTCCTCTTAATAATTCCTTACAATCTATCTCTACATGCCGCAATGTTGCATCTCTCTCACTTTCTTACCGCTATTAGAATATTCAATATTCTTCAGAGATTTCTCAGTGTATACCTCCTTGTTTGTGGAGAGCGGGGGGCTCCCACCTTGCAACGCTTTCCCGCCTCTAATCTGTTCAATTCAATAATCCAAGAGTGAACCAATTTTCCCAGTCTTTCTTCTGCACAATGAGTAAGCTCTGGAACTCTCGCCTTCAATCTGTGTTTCCTTCATCCTATGATTTAAAATGCTTTAAGCTCCGTGTATCCAGACAAAAAAGTCAGACATAGTTTAACCGAAAGCAAAATGTTAGCAAAATAAGCCTAGTATAAGAGAACAGATTTGTGCGGTGAAGTATAGTCTATTCGCTGTAAGTAGGCGAGAAATCATGAACTCTAACATCTGTAACTTAAAAACGACTAGAGTAATCGAGCTAATATTTCTACCATTTGGGAAGAGTCGGTAAAGAATAGATGTGGAAAGTTACAGCAAATTTGCTCTGGCCATTTTTGAGTTACAGAGGATAGAGGTAATGATGTCTCGCCTACTTACAGCATGTGAGCGAAATAACCCAATAGCTTCTGTTTGTTAAAGGGTCTCTGGCCTCGACTACCTACACATGCACATATATCTAGTCCAAGACAAGGCTACAAACACCCCAACACCCCATAAATCAAGCAACCTTTATATTCAATTGCCGGCTTGCGAGTTTCGTTCTATAAGGAAGTTGGAGCTGTAGACTACGATATTTAACAGAATTACCAGATAAAATACGGTTGTAGTACATTTATAAATACATAAAACCCAATTCAAAATACCATTTATCCATCAGACACGTAGATTATTTAGACCAGTCAAAGTAGGGCTGGACTTAGAACAAATTGCAATAGAAGGTTTTTTGGCTTTAACTTTTTTATTAGGTCCCTCTGATGAACATATAAAAAGTCTCCAACTTTTGGACACCGGGAAAGTGGTTAATTTGCATAAATTCAAGATGGCCGCCGTCCAAAGCTTCAATTTACAGATAACTTTTTTCTGGTTGCTCCTAGACCCTATAAATGTATTACAAACAACGTTTTTTGGCTTTAACTTGTTTATTAGGTCCCTCTGATGAACATATAAAAAGTCTCCAACTTTTGGACACCTGGAAAGTGGTTAATTTACAGCCAAAAAACCTTACAGCCAAAAAACCTTCTATTGCAATTTGTTCTAGGTCAAGCCCTACCTTTACTGCACATTATTGTCTATTACATTTTGCCTAGGCCTATACTAATCCCATCATCTTGTTTCTTGTTTCAACAGATTGGTGCGACATCTACCGAAGCCATGGAAGAAGAGGTGGTGCATAATCCCTGCGGCATTTGCTCAAACACGTTAGACGAAGGAGAAACAGTCAAGCTGAGGGCGAAGGGAGCAGATACTATCAACAAGGCCAGTACTGAACGTGGAACGCCATCAATTACCGTGTCCGAGGGCCAAACAGTGCACATTGATTGCCGAAAGAAGCATGTCAATACGAAGCCAAATAGAATTCCTGGGAAGCAGAAGAAACGTCCTGAAAAACCTGCTCTTCGTTCTCAGACACCAGACTTTTGTTTTACAGAGAACTGCTTTTTTTGTGGTACAAAAATCTATTTGGACACAAAGCATGATTCAGAAGAAGTGTATCCAGTACGCACCTTCAACTTTCAAAGGACAATACTTTCTGCATGTGATGCCAGGGCTGATGAGTGGGCTGACACTGTTAGAGGCCGAATTAACTTTGCACGCGATCTTCCAGCAGCTGACGCAATATATCACAAGCAGTGCAGCTCAAATTTCCAGACACATAGGCAGATCCCCTCCAAATATCGTGATTCCGCAGACAGTGAACCTCCTCGCAAGGGTCGCAAAGTAGATGCCTCATGAGAGGAAGCATTTCTACTCGCAATCGAGGACCTAGTCAGTGGCAATGATGATGAACAGACTACAGTGGTTGATCTCGTTGATAGAATGTCCCAGTTGTGCCCTGATGTTGAAGCGTATAGTGTAAAATACATGAAACAGAAACTTATTTCATATTTTGGGGATGAACTGGTTATTAGTAACGTGCATGGACGCAGCGATGTTGTAACTGTCAAAGAAAGTGCTGCAAAGATTTTGCAACAATTCAAAGACTCACCACAGACTGATGATGAGGAAGCAGAACAAAGAAAGATAGTCAGGGCTGCGGCACGGTTGATCAAAGCAGATATAAAGAACATTGATACTTGTAGAGATTTCTATCCAGATCCTTCTGAACTCCGGTCGCTGGAAAAGAATGTGGCGTACGTTCCGCAGTCCCTTCGTATATTGCTGCAAGAGACGTTCAGTGGCAAGTCATGTGATCTTGAAGTTGCATCAATTGGACAAAGTATCGTGCAACTTACCAGACCAAGGGCCATTGTAGCACCCATTCAGTATGGATTGGCGGTTCAAATGCACCAGCACTTTGGTTCCCGCTTTCTTGTGGACAGTTTACACAGCCACGGCTTCTGTCTGCCTTACGCAGAAGTTTTGAGGTTTTCGAAGTGTGCTGCCAATTTCAGGGGCACCAACATATCCACTGCAGGCAGGTTTGGACAGTTCGTTGCAGACAATGTTGATCACAACTTGCGTACGCTTGATGGGCGAGGAACATACCATGGTATGGGTATAATTGTTGCTGTCACCCCTGAAGTGAGAGACACAACATCAATACCAAGATTGCAGTCACCTGAAAACAACTTCACGGCAGCTCAAATTGAAATCAAATACTACCGCAGTGTTCGCAAGAAGGGTGGGCCTCTCGAATTTAGAAAGCTTGACCCCATTTCAGCATCTGACAAGCTTGAAAATCTGGACATACTGTGGAAAACGTCATGGTTGCTTCGACCAAAACGACCAGGCTGGTCCGGCTTAATGCAGAGTGTGTGCCATGGACCACACCCAGGGAAATCATCCGTCCATTTCTTGCCCATGATTGACATGGACCCTACGGACATGAGTTGTATTTACTCAACACTTCACTTCGTTGCTGCGGAAAGCCATCGCCAGGGAACGACGCCAATGCTGACATTCGACCAACCGCTTTATTGGAAAGCGAAGACGATCATTGTTCATGAGAAGGAAGGAAGCAAACTTAAACCCATTGTTTTGAACCTTGGTGGCTTTCACTCTGTGATGAGCGTTTTGGGATGCATGGGCCATGTTATGGAAGCATCTGGGCTTAAGGAGGTTTTGGAACTTATATACGCTGAAAATGCTGTGACCCAAATGCTGAGTGGGAAAGCCTATGTACGAGCAATCAGAGGCCACTTCTTGGTTGACACAGCCTTGAGTTCGATTGTGTTAGGCAGGGCATACGATGTCAACCTCTCAATGGTAGATGAGGAAAGTGACGCATGCAAGGACTTCCAGGAGGCTGCAGATCTTTTGGATAAGCTGTTGCGTGAAGACGTTTCACCGGATGAAGTCTGCAGTAAAGACGTTTTCAACAGAATTTCTGAAAAACTTAAAGCTGAGAAGAGCTCCTTAGCAGAGCATAAGATGGGAAAGCTATGGATTCAATACATGGACATGATTGACCTGCTGCGTCGCTTCCTGAGGGCACTGAGAATGGGCGATTTCCTACTGTACCTCGGAACACTCCAGGAGATGTTGCCGTACTTTGCAGCGTGTGGTCATAACAATTATGCCAAGTCAGCCCATGTGTACATTCAAGACATGATTGAACTTGAGCAGCTCAACCCCGACATGTTCTGTCAATTGAACTCCGGTCTATTTGTGATCCGCCGAAGTGATCGGCTGTGGGCAGGACTGCCAAGCGACTTGGTTATAGAGCAGGTTTTGATGCGCTCTTTGAAAACGAATGGTGGATTGACACGTGGTAGGGGCATGGAGGAAACGCAACGCCTGTGCTGGTTACTTGCTATGCCAGCCTGCGCTGAGGTGAGTGAAGTTATGCAAGAACTGACAGGGAAGCATTTCCACACCTCTGAGCAGCACAAAGAAATGACTGAAGCAAGGCGTGAACGAGATAGGAAGGACACAGAGAAGGTTCTCGCATTCTTCAAGGATTATGATCCATTTCAAGAATCAAATGAACTCAGGAATATTGCCAACGGTGTGACAGGACCAGCCTCGGCCAATCCTCATTTACTGTATGAGGTTGGTATGAACATTGTGCAGAAGATGGAAGGTAGCAATGCTTTTGACTTTTCATTTAGGAAGAAAGATCAAGTTGAGTCGTTGGGTGCAAAGGTTACAATCAGTGCTGAAAAAGTACCAATCGACCCACTGCTCCTTTTCCAGAGGCTCCTCATCTTTGCTAATAACAGGGACTTAGGTGTTGAAGAGGTCTTTGCGTATGAGTTGTCTAGCTACCCTACTGCTCTGTTCGATAAGTGGGGGAGGCTCAGGGAAGCCAATAAACCACAGCTAGGAGATGAGATAGCTGCTGTTGTTCCCAAGTCGTCATTGGAATAATTTGAGGAAGAAAGGACTGTGACCCATGTTCTGGATGGTGGTTCCTTATTGCAAAGGATTCCATGGAAGAAGGGTGACACATTTGAGGACATTGCAAGCATGTACATGAAGCATGTTTCCAAAAACTTTCTCAACCCGGTGGTTGTATTCGACGGTTATAAATCAGGACCTACTACCAAGGACATGACACACAATCGACGATCAAAAGGAGTCTTTGGTCAAAAGGTGATGTTCACTCCAACCATGCCCCTTCGGTCAAAAAAGGAAAACTTCTTGTCAAACTCGGACAATAAGCAAAACTTCATTGACTTATTGTGTGAAACATTCAAGGCAAATGGAATTGACTGTGTCAATGCGCCAGCAGATGCAGATGTCATGATTGCGAAGAAGGGAATTGAGCATGGAAGGGAAACCGTGACATATGTGATAGGTGAGGACACAGACTTGTTGGTGCTGTTGTGTCATTATGCGGAACGAGGGATGAATGATTTGTACTTCAAGTCGAGCAAGGAAGGTGGGAAATGTTGGCATATTAACTCAGTAGCAGAAGCTCTCGGTGAAAGCATCTGTCGTGTCCTGCCAGTTGTCCATGCACTCTGTGGATGTGACACAACCTCACGACTGTATGGTATTGGTAAAGGGGCTGCCTTGAGGAAAGTGAGGGAAGACAACGGTTTCTTGAAATGTATAGAAGCATTCTGTTGCCAAAGTGGAAGTAAAGACGCGATATCATCAGCTGGTGAAAAGGCCTTGGTTTATTTGTACGGGGGAAAAGGAAATGACACCCTTGACGGACTGCGAAAGACAAAGTTTTGCAACAAGGTGGCAAAAAGTTCAACTACCGTTGAAGTTCACAGCCTTCCCCCAACAACCGATGCAGCCAAATACGTTCCGAGTTTATTGTCAGGTCCAGGAATGGATGGGGAACTGTGTGGACCCCGAGAAATGGGGCTGGTGTCTGCGGAAGGGACAGCTTGAACCGAAGACGATGGATTCGCCAGTGGCTCCTGATTCACTACTGAAATTGGTCAGATGTCAGTGTAAGGGCAACTGTGACACTCAACGCTGTAGTTGCAAATGGAATGAGCTTGAATGTTCCAGTGCATGTGGTCAATGTAAAGGACTCTGTCAAAATAGCAACTTTGATGCAAGCACCGATGATCCAAGTGAATACGAACTCCTATCATGAATTACATAATTGGCTCTGAATGACGTCATACTACGTCATGTTTTTTTTTTTTTTTTTTTATAAAAAAGAGGGACAACAGGTCAAAAAACCCATACAAGCACAAAGTGCCTGTGTCACCCCTTGTGAAAGAGACAGTTCAGCCTGTCTGTAAGGTTTTTCGGCTGTAAATTAACCACTTTCCAGGTGTCCAAAAGTTGGAGACTTTTTATATGTTCATCAGAGGGACCTAATAAACAAGTTAAAGCCAAAAAACGTTGTTTGTAATACATTTATAGGGTCTAGGAGCAACCTGAAAAAAGTTATCTGTAAATTGAAGCTTTGGACGGCGGCCATCTTGAATTTATGCAAATTAACCACTTTCCCAGTGTCCAAAAGTTGGAGACTTTTTATATGTTCATCAGAGGGACCTAATAAACAAGTTAAAGCCAAAAAACCTTCTATTGCAATTTGTTCTAGGTCCAGTTAAATTATTGCTAGATTTACTGGACTAATTATTGCATTTCTGTTTAATACCGATGTTTACGGCGCCAACTTCCTTATAGCCAGAAACTCGCAAGTGGTCAATTAGGCTATGCAGGCCCAAGGTTAAGAGATACAACAGGTTGGAGCATGGGGTCACTCAAACTCGTACCTGCTCGCGCATGACGTCACAATGAAGGAAGGGTCAGAGGTCACTCGGCTGTATACACTTCATTCTCAAAGGAGCAGCCGAGCCAGCACTATCCTCCGTTTTCTTTGACTTCATACCGTGATGCTATAACTACTGTATAATGCCGTGTGAAAGTGTAGCTCTTCTATTTTAACTAAACAAAATGCCTATGTATTGTCAAGTTGCTGGATGCAAGTCGATATTTATCAAAGGAAGTAACATAAGATTCCATACATTTCCCAAAGATGAAACACTGCGGTCAAAATGGAGTAATCTAAGTGGGAAAAAAGGCTGTATTATTTCACCAACAGCAAGGATCTGCACTAAACATTTTGAATCCTCAGCTTTCGAAAGACACTTGAAATACGAACTGCTTGGACTACCAGTACCTTACAGCCAAATAAGATTCAAACCTGGAGCATTACCAACTCTGCATTTGCCTGCCCAGGCTGCCTCTGAAAGCGAGTCCAAGAGAGGCCGAAAGCGAGTTCGAGATGACGACGACACCAAAGTGACTGAGCAACAAACAAACCGTGATGCAAGTGACCAAAATAATCTACAAGATGATGCAACCGTGAACACCGACGCACCATTGAAAGAAATAGGTGAGTTTATACCTGTGCTATATATATATATATATATATATATATATATATATATATATATATATATGAGAACATAAGAAATGGGAGTCTGCAGAGAGCAGATTGGCTCACACAAGGCAGATGCCTTTCATACCAAACCTATCTCGTCCTATATGTGCTTATCTAATTTTATCTTGAAGCCCACACTGTCCTTACATCTAGAATTATTTGTATGTATGTGTGTATACCGCTATATAAAAGGTTCAGATTATGCTGTTCAAATTTGATGTCCTCATTACAGAATGGACATAGTTTATTTGGAGTCAGTAGGCTACAACGAAGAATGACCAAAATTATCCATAATATTATATATCTTCCATAAATAGAAAGGTTGAATAAATTAGGCTTGCACTCGTTACAGAGGCCCATCTCGTCCACATGCCTATCTAATTTGATCTTAAAGCTCTCTATCATTCTTGATCTCACTATAGCACTTGGTAACCTATTCCACATATCTACAACTCTGTTACCAAACTAATATTTGCCTATATCTTTTCTGAAACGAAATGTATCTAATTTGAAAACATTTGTTGGAGTTCTTTCGCTATCACTGAGCTTTAGTACATTGTTCATGTCCCCTCTATTAATCCCACTACGTGACTAACCCCCTTGAACACTTCTATCAAATCCCCTCTAACTATGCGTCTTTTTAACCAATGAACATAAGAACATAAGAAAATGGGAGTCTGCAAAACGCCGATCGGCCCACACAAGGCAGATCCCTGTCACACCCAACCCCAATTACCTAAGAACATAAGATCACGGGAAACTGCATATGGCCATGCGGCCCACATGAGGCAGCTCCCATTCACACCCAGCCCATATCAGCCATATGGGAGCCTAATTAAGCCTAATGTAAGCCTAATTTCTTCAACCTTGCTTCATCTGGAAGATTTCTAATACTATGGATTATTTTTGTCCTTCTACGTTGTACTCTCTCCAAGGAATCATTCTGTAATTAAAATTTAACAGCATATATAAGAAAAGAACATACGAAAATTTGAGTCTGCAGAGAGCCGAATGACCCACACAAGGCCCATATATATATATATATATATATATTTTGGCAGGGGGGTTATAAAAAGTAGTTATACTATACCTGTGACTAGATATTGTAGTTATACATATTACATTTATATCAGTTTGGTACTAGGGCGCATGTTGCTAGAGAGAGAGAGAACTGCGTTTCAGAAAAGATATAGGCAAATACTGGTTTGGTAACAGAGTTGTAGATAGGTGGAATAGGCTACCGAGTGTTATAATAGGATCAAGAAAGATAGATATAAAATTAGATAGGTACATGGACGAGATGGGTTGGTTGTGAAAGGGTTCTGCCTTGTGTGGGCAAATCGGCTCTCTGCAGACTCGTATGTTCTTAATACGAAAAATAGTAATAATAATACAATATCTATATACTGATATATACAATACACCGTATACATTTATTTATATATATGTATACGGTATATATATATATATATATATATATATATATATATATATATATATATATATATATATTAGAATAGTACCTAGAATATGAAATGGGTGAAGAAATAGAAAGTTTGAGAGGAATAGTGGATGGGAGGAGTTTAATCTGTGATTAGAGGGCCAGGTCGGTCCATTAATAACAATTTGTGCTCCTCCCATTCACTAATACCGGTACATCTTAACTAAGGTCAAGTAGGTATTAAATAAAACCGGCGGGAGGGGAGGGTCTGGGGGAGTAATTTTGTAGCTATTAAATGTGATTGGCTAGGGATTACTATGGATGTATCTTCTCCATCACCGCTACCAACTTCTCCATCATCACCACTTTCTTCTCCAGCACCACCACTTTCTTCACAATCATCACTACCATCTTCATAATCACCCCTATCATCTTCACCACCACCACCATATTCTTCAGATTACATTAAGCTCAATTATTGTTAAAGGATATTTTTAGCCCACCTGTGTGTGTGTGTGTGTGCAGGTGTGTATTTGTGTATTATATATATATATATATATATATATATATATATATATACGTTCTTATATCCGTGTCTTCTTTACTCTTCCAGAAAACACAGAGCCCATCCCCCAAAACATCAACAAGGGAGGTGTGACTTGGCAATTCCGAGAGAAAATAAGGAAGCTGCAACTTCAACTCACAGCTGCTACTGTCCTGAGTTTGGCTGTAACAAAGGAAAGAGATGATCTTCTGGCTGAAAAATCGGAATGGGAACAAGAAAAAACATCTCTGAAACAACAGATAGAAAATGTTAGGAATAGTCTATGCGTTTATTTTTCCAGTAGTCAAATACATTCTATTTTAACAGGCAAACCAGTTAGTCACTGGCAAGAAGACGACATCAGCAGAGCAATCACTTTACGTAGCCTGAGCACAAAAACCTATAGGTATTTAAGGGAAAAGATTAAGTTTCCACTACCATGCATAAGTACCCTAAATCGATGGATTGCAAAAGTTAGTGTGGAACCAGGAGTACTGTCATCTATTATTAAAGTTTTACAATACAAATCCACGTCAATGACAGATTTTGAGCGACTGTGTGTATTGTCATTTGATGAGACAAGTATATCTCACGAATGGACTTATGATAAAGCAACTGACACACTTTATGCACCCAAAAACAGAGTACAATGTGCGATGATAAGAGGATTGACGAGCCCTTGGAAACAACTCATATATTATGATTTTGACACAAGCATGACCATGGACATTCTGTTTGAAATTATTTCTAAGGTAGAAGCAGTTGGATTTTTGGTAGTTGCTATGGTCAGTGACTTAGGACCAACAAACCTGAGGCTATGGAAAACATTAGGTATCAATGTAGACAAACCATTCTTTACAAATCCAGCTGCTTCTAACAGGAATATATATGTTTTTGCAGATGCCCCCCATTTAATCAAACTAATTAGGAACAATTTCCTTGACTCAGGTTTTCAGTTAGATGACGACAAAGAAAAGAATGTCAACAGTGAATGTGTCCGAGAACTGATAAATATGAGTAAACTGGACCTAAAAGCAACCTATCATTTGTGTTTCAATCATATATATGTGAGAGGGGTGAAGCGCATGAATGTTCGCCTTGCGGCGCAATTGCTGTCAGAAAAAACCGCAAAAGCATTAATGTATTTTGGAGAACAGGGATTACTGCTGAGCAAAGACTGGAAGAATACAAGTATTTATATTGCATTGGTTGATTCATGGTTCGACTTATTTAATTCCCGAAATCCAACAGATAAAAAACTGTCACGAGCAGCGGCATATGGGCTGCAGTTACCCAATCAAAACAAATTACTGAATGAAATGCTTAACACCACAAAGTCAATGCGAGTCAAAGGCAGGGGTAGCTTGTATCAATTTCAAAAAGGAATTATTGTATCGTGCCAGTCTTTGCTCGGTTTATATGAGATGCTAAAAGAAAAATATAACATCTCCTATATAATGATATATCGGTTGAATCAAGATGTATTGGAATTTTTTTTTGGTTGTCTTAGGCAAATAGGAGCTTCAAACCACCAGCATCCATCACCTGTACAAGTTAAGTATCGAATCAAATCATACCTGCTTGGGAAGAACATAGAGTTGGTAGGAAACAATTATAACACTGACAACAAACAAAATTATTCAAGCATATCCGAAGCTGTTTTTTCTCAAACAGAACCATCACAGTCTACTGCAACTGACACAACAGAAAACCTTGAACATGAACTCCTGTTGTCAGCAGTATTTTTTTCTAGTTATGAAGGAAATGCATGTGACTCCAGTGACTATGATACTGAAATTCCAGTTGGTATGTCAAGTACAAATTTATCCCAAGAAAATTAAAATGAAGGTTTGAGGTATATTGGTGGATATATTGCCAGCAAGTTTCCCCAGCATGAATTTCTAGGTCAGAAAGTGTCAGAGGATGACACAACCTGGATTGGGAAAATATGCAGAAAAGAAGGGATGCTTATGACACCCAAAAAGGAATTCTTTGAACAGCTTAAATTAATGGAAAAAATCTTTGTGTGTTTTCATGGGAAAACAGAGTTCAAAACTGGCAAAAACTCAGTAAAATCATTGTGTAAAGAAATTGTTGGTATGGTGACTTTACCATGGGAAGTAATTAGTTTTTTTGTAAGATGCCGAATGTTTTTTAGAATACGGATTTTAAACAGAAATATGAATGCTAATGATCCTAGAAAAACTAAATCTAAAATGTCTAAACTAATAAAATCAGTGTGAAATCCTCGTGTTTATTTAATCCTTATCCCTCTTTGTGCAAGCTAATTATATTATAAGAATAAGAAAATAGAACAATAACCAAGCAAAATGAAGATACCGGGTATAAAAAAATACCGGTACTAATATTAATTAACATGTTTGACACCTCTGGTCTAGTGGCAGCACTTTGGCTGGCAGGCGAGCGTTTTTCTAGCTTTCTTTCTCTCGCCCCACCTTCTGACGTCAACAGGCTGCGCGTGCGCCAACCTGTTGTATCTCTTAACCTTGTGCAGGCCAAGGCTCGCTGATGTACCATGTGCTATACATTGTAGTCTTGTCTTTGTTTTTATTGATATGTTATTATTTTGTATTATGTGAAAAGTGAGCGTTCTATTGGACATATCTCTCTGTTCAAAAGGTTAACTTAAGGGGGGCGACCTGTTTTTGTTCTGTCCTTTTCTATCTTTCTCTGGCTTGTATCCATTTGGCCCCATTCAGCCTACTGTTTTAAGACGTTTATCCCCATCCAGGTGTCAATTTCTTACTGGTGAGCGGTAGCGAGCCACCATATTTTTAATTTTTGTTGGACAGCAGGCTAAATTTGTAAATTTTTCGATAGAAAAATTTCTCCGGCGAAGCCGGATTCCTTCATATAATGCTGGCTCGCTATCACTCGCCAGGAAGAAATCGACACCTAGATGGGGATAAACGTCTTAAAATAGTTGGCTGAATGGGGCCGAATGGATACAAGCCATAGAAAGAGAGAAAAGGACAGAAATAACAAAAAGCAGGTCATCCCCCTTAATTGTTATCTTAGCTAGTAGGCCTACAATGACGTAACATACGTGTGGTGGAGTGGTCTTGCCACTGGCCTGGTAATCCAAAGGTCCCGGGTTCAAATCCCGATGTATCAATGGGAAGATATTATTGGGATGGAATTTGTGCTGTACCTAGTATCAGTGCATTACCACAAGCCCACCGAAACGTCAATAAAATACCCTCATTGTTCCCTGATTTAATAGCAGTGTATGAATATTCCCATATTCAAAATATGCTATAGGGGTGCAATGCCTGGTGAGTTATCTGCTCAACAGGTGGCGTTGTGTGTGTGTAAGTGTGAGAGTCCGAGTGTAGAGGGTGAGACAGTGAAGCACGGGAACGAGATGGCTTCAGAGATGGGGTCGTTTCGGGCCATGAGTGAGCACCGTGCCTCATGTGAAGGCAAGATGGCAGGTGCTCGTTGTACTCTACGTGCTTCACATGTCTCACTCCCTAGACTGGAACAAGACCTCACGGGCTTCACTGTTCATTGTAAAGCGGTGAATGTTAAGGCTCTCAGCCTATGCCCGAGAGGAAGTAAGTTGGAATATAGAAAAAAAAAAAAAAAAAAAAAAAAAAACAGCAGGTCATCCCCCTTAATTGTTATCTTAGCTAGTAGGCCTACAATGACGTAACATACAGCAGGTCATCCCCCTTAATTGTTATCTTAGCTAGTAGGCCTACAATGACGTAACATACAGCAGGTCATCCCCCTTAATTGTTATCTTAGCTAGTAGGCCTACAATGACGTAACATACAGCAGGTCATCCCCATTAATTGTTATCTTAGCTAGTAGGCCTACAATGACGTAACATACAGCAGGTCATCCCCCTTAATTGTTATCTTAGCTAGTAGGCCTACAATGACGTAACATACAGCAGGTCATCCCCCTTAATTGTTATCTTAGCTAGTAGGCCTACAATGACGTAACATACACATGATCTTAAAGCAGGTCACCCCCCTTAATTGTTATCTTAGCTAGTAGGCCTACAATGACGTAAGCAGGTCACCCCCCTTAATTGTTATCTTAGCTAGTAGGCCTACAATGACGTAACATACAGCAGGTCATCCCCCTTAATTGTTATCTTAGCTAGTAGGCCTACAATGACGTAAGCAGGTCACCCCCCTTAATTGTTATCTTAGCTAGTAGGCCTACAATGACGTAACATACAGCAGGTCATCCACCTTAATTGTTATCTTAGCTAGTAGGCCTACAATGACGTAACATACAGCAGGTCATCCCCCTTAATTGTTATCTTAGCTAGTAGGCCTACAATGACGTAACATACAGCAGGTCATCCCCCTTAATTGTTATCTTAGCTAGTAGGCCTACAATGACGTAACATACAGCAGGTCACCCCCCTTAATTGTTATCTTAGCTAGTAGGCCTACAATGACGTAACATACACATGATCTTAATCCTCACCACGTCAAGATTGGGTATGAAGCTACATAATACAATGAAACAGCAGGTCCACGAATTCGTACGAGTGGGGTAGAGACTACAGTATCCGAGTGTACCTGTACTTAACCCTTACAGTACCATGGCTGTCCTTTTCATCACATTCTGGTAACTAATAGACGATTTTACTCATATTAGGAAGGACCACTAGCAAAAATAAGGCCTCAACATATCTCAACCAACCCTTCTAACTACCACAGATCCTTCTTAAGCAGCATAATATCTTCTTAATATGGCTAGAATAAAATATGAAACACGTCGCTGGTACTAAAAGGGTTAAGTATAAAAATGGGAGGCATAACAAGCTAAATTTAACAAAACAGTTGATAGGCTAAGGTTATTTTTGTGTATTTTGCCTGCCATGGTTATAATTGAAATACTTAAGAGGGGTGACCTGCTTTTTGTTCTCTCCTTTTCTCTCTTTCTCTGGCTTGTATCCATTCGGCTCCATTTACCCTACTGTTTTAATAAGTTTATCCCCATCCAGGTGATGATTTCTTCCTGGCGAACGATAACGAGCCAGCATTGTATGGAGAAATCCGGCTTCGCCGGAGCCAATTTTTCTATCGAAAAATTTACAAATTTAGCCTGCTGTCAAAAACATTGAAACAATATATGCTGGTTCGCTAACGCTCGCCAGGAAAAAAAATAGACACCTGGAAGAGGGTAAAAGTCTTAAAACAGTAGGCTGAATGGGGCCGAATGGACGCAACCCAGAGAGAGAGACTGAGAGAGAGAAAACAACGAGGTGGGCTCTCCTAAAGCAGCAATAATAACAGTAGCACTATACCAGTTGGAACATTTGGTGGGTATACTTGACCTAACTCACGATTTGGAAAACTCCTATTTACTTACTCTGTTTCTGTATATTGAACTAACCTATGCTTATCTAAACTAACCTAATCTAGCAAAACCTGACCTATCTATCTATCTATATACTAGCTCAGGCTCAATCCCCAATTTTCCAATTTTTATTTGATTTTTATTTTTTTTTATTTTTTTAGGGGTGGTGGCCGACTCAAGACAGAGCAAGAATAGGGACAACACAAAACACAACAGAAAACATTGAACACACTAAAACAAAATACAAATTCACACACATCTAGGTCATCCAGGAGAAGACCCAGAGACCTGACCTAGTCAAACCTAATCTAACCAAACGATTCATAGTATAATATTTTGCTTTACGTGTCATAGAACTTGAACAAGACTCATAATTTAAGTCGTCAGTATGGAGTCGTCAGTGTGGAGTTACTCGTAGAGACGGATTGAGGAATGAAGAGATACTTTGTCAGCCAGAGTGGACAGAAGAATGCTGAGCAGGTATGGTCATGTTTAACGAATGGGAATAAAGAGAATATGTGAGTCAGATACAAGGGGAGATAGAAGGGCAGGAAGACCCCCATAAGTCAAGAATGTTAGACTGATCTCCGAAGCGATCCGGGATACAGGTGGGTTGCTGGACTAACTGCTCTAGGTCGTTTAGGATAGAATAGATGAAGGCTTGTTCACCAGGTTGGTCAGTGGAAACAGAGGAGAGCCAATGGCGGTGGTGAACGTTGACATATCCTAAGATGGAGATTTTTGAGAAAGGAGAGATGGATAGAATGTGTTCCACCTTAGAAGTTAAATAGTCGAAGAATTTTGGATAGTCAGTAGAATTAGGGGAGATAAACAGCGTATAAATATTTAGTTTGAGAATGACAAGAAAGCTTTAGCCAAAGAGTTGAGAATTTAGAAGAATCCAAGTTGGGAGCAAGATTGTTGCGTACATAGACGTAACATCCACCTTTGGCTTGAAACTGAGGATAGAGATAGGAGGATACAGAGAAGGGTTTGCTGTCAGTAGACCCAGACAACTGTTGCTGTCTTTTGGAGTCTTTGCTTTGCCAATTTCATTCACATGCATACTGTATACTGTAGTCTGATCTATTGTTTTACTATAACGGAGTCCAATCTCTAACTTTAGCCTAGGCCGCCTCGCTACGGTCTCCCTTCTACAGGAGTGATGTAAAAGGGGATCGGATACTTCTATATGATTAATGAACCACTTATATAATGTACAGTTGGCCAAGGATGAAAGTATACATTTTTTTGTCTGCTATAGCCACACATGGTTTGTCATGTTGGCAGCCTTTCCACTAGCCCAAACCATCGCAACACACATGGGGTTTTCATTGGCAGAGATAACTTTCTGGTGACTCCCATTAGGAGGAGAGTTGTTTAGCAGTTGTGAAGAACTGTAACATAAACTTACAGCTTTGTTCAGTAACGGAGATGCACTACTACTATTATATATAATATTACTATCATGATTACAATAATTTCGGTTATTATTAAATATTTCTAGGTTTATATTATATAAAATATTAACAATATAAATGCATTATTATTATTATTATTATTATTATTATTATGCTTAATGGTGTATTATATATATTTACTGTTAATGTTATGATTATTATTGTTCTTAAGGTAATTAATAATATATTAATCATAGGATATAACTTATCAATATTTATAATGTATATTTTTTACTATTATTAATTATTTAGAAATATGCGATTCTTCTTCTTGACCAGTTACTTTAAATATTCAGTAGACAACATTCCTTGACTAGAAGACAGTTACTAAGGTTAGGGACTAACCTTTGGTGTGCAAGCAATACATCGGATTCGTAAATTATGTAAGAGTTATTTGGTTCGTTCTGATAGACTGTCACTTACGAATTATAGCTTAAAATATATGTTACGTAGGTAAGAAATACAAATACAATTGTTTTTTGTTCATTATATATTATATATTCAATATCTGTCCCATCCCCCCATCCTGTTTATCACTGCCTGAAACCTATCGGGCATGGACAGAGCATGGTTCCGAGCGGTCTCATGTCGGTTTCGGAACATCTCCCACTGGCGCTGTGAGTGGAGCCACAACTGTTCCCCGTTCCTTTCTTCTTCCGGCTCCCAGCTGTTGACTACGTTGGCCCACATGTTTTCTGTCCAAATAATATTTATGTGTTAGAATATAACTCAAGGAAAATATATGAATATATGATGACTTATTTAGTTTTCTTCCACTCTAATGGTTAGATATGAAAACTGCCAGATCATCTACAGGTGGCGTTACGCTGAATACGTATCCCCACCCGTCTGAGCTACTACTATCTAATCCTGCCAGACCTTGTAGTAGGGTCAATATAGTCTACCTAAAAAAAAAAAAATATGGTAGTTTCTTGTTCTTTCGGACATACTGAACAACATAATAACAAGTTGGGAAATTGTTTGCAACCCACTGTAAGGAGCCTTAGTCAAATTCCGTAGTTTGCCATCAAAACCGTCAGATGGATGCTTAAATTACCCACGCTTGTCTGGTAATTATTTGACTTCAGCCTGAATAACAATGTCTGATGGACACTTTGTCATTTTCTTTCGAACTTTCATCCTCATCTGAAGATACAATATCCTTGTTATCCCCACTTCTTTGTCTATTATCATTAATCCCTATTTCGAATGAACCAATTACGTCCATTCATAAAACTTTACAACATGCCCACAATCGACTCACAACCATAATCATTCCCATATCCGTATTCGCCATAGTAACACCCTGAGCTATATTGCATTATATGTTTGCAGTGGCAGAAACTATATGTATAACATTAAGAAGCTGGTTAATTGAACAACCGAATTAACCCCTTACACCCATCCAAAGAATTTAACATGCCAACAACCAAATCACAATAACAAAAATGCACATTTTCATTATTTGCCATAGTCACACTCAGAGCTGTATTTTCGATATTTGTCAGGTGGATTACATGAAATATATCATATAAAGGAACTGATTTATTAAGCTATCAAATTGACCCATTATATCTATTCAAAGAACCTCATAACTTCACAACCGACTTACAATCACAATAAATTCCTATTTCCCAATTTACCACAGTCACGCTCTTAGCTATATTGTCTATAGTTTTCAAGTGGCACAAATAAACTATAATTCATTAAGGTGATTTAGTGGGCTTTCGAATAAATCCATTACACCCTACAACACTTCATAACATGCCGACAAAATATTAACCAGAGTCAGACACTGCGTGCCGCATGGGTGCCGCAGGCCATAAGGCGGTCGGTAGAGCACTCGCCTACCAATCCTAGGGACGTAGGTTCGAGTCCCCCAGCCGGCCAAAAACGTTACTGGTGGATGTCAGTGCTGTGGTGGACAGCGCGGTCTAGCAATCTGTGGCAACTGTTCACTTAAGTCCCTACCTCCCTGTAGGGCACCCACCCTACCCTATCTGTTGAGCTGGGAGTGTAAGGTGGTAAAAACTGCATAACTGCATCAGACTCTAAGCTATAATTTCAACACAACAATAATGTAGCGTGTTACGTATCTTGATCCTCAAGTGGTTAACTTGATGAATCTAGATAGCACAGAGATATATATTAAGGTATCAGTCAGCTGAAGGCAAAACAAAAGTAAAATCTAATAAAATTATTTCCTGTTGTTGCTTCCTTTCCTTTTGGATCTTAGGACTTAGTATCCTTTATTGACTGATACTCTTTAATTATGAAAAATACTGAAACTAATTAAAGTCATGTATTTATAAAGAATTATTATTTAACCGAAGCTTAGTAGGCTATGGTTATGAACCGAAGAAGTTATCTAAAGAAGGACTATTAATTTTATAAAAAGTCTTGAAAGATAAATATTAAAGTAAGAATATTTCTGTCTCTTACCCTTTTTGAAATGAATAGATAGTTTTCTTATATGTCCTTTTATTTATATTTAATGTAATTATTCTTGGTTCTTGTCTACGTTAATAGTATTATATTATTATTATCAATCAGGATTAATATCAAAGTCACATAAAAAGTTAGATATATATTTAATAATTAGTTAAATGTATTTCTTAACCACGTAACATTGAGGTTTGATTATGAGTAAATAAAGTTACAGGATCGCTTCATAGATTCGATTCAGGTCTCACTCAAATAATATGAAAAGCAAAATATAATATTTTGAAGCAAAATAATTTTCTTCAGCTTAGGAAATCACTATAAGTAATATTAACACAGCCATGTTAGTCTAAGGCGATATTACTAATACGAGACAATAGCATCACCGTACTAAGCACCGTTAAGCAATGTAAGCTTAATTCAAAGAAAATTAAAGAACTCTTAAGTATTAATATAAAACAATAGTATTACTTTCATCATAACCCAATTACTTAAAGAGTTGCTTTAGTCCACAAGTTAGTCAACTAAAATAGTTAAGTACATAATAATAGCGTTAACGTTAATTCCCAATTAAATAGTTAAGCACATAATAGTAGCGTTAACGTTAATTCCCAATCAAATAGTTAAGCACATAATAGTAGCGTTAACGTTAATTCGCAATCAAATAGTTAAACACATAATAGTAGCGTTCACGTTAATTCCCAATCAAATAGTTAAGCACATAATAGTAGCGTTCACGTTAATTCCCAATCACATATCTCACTAACCAACATAACGTAAGTGTTTACACCGAACACACTTAACACACATTTATATAATCTGACTGACAGTCACAATCCCATTATAATACTTCACCCCGTCTTCCTCCAGCTGCAAGTTCACCTTCCCCAACTCCAAATGAGACTGATTTGAATGCCCACAACTCGGGTCTTATATACCAAACAATGATGGTGTAGGAACGAATCAGGAGGCGGGGGGTGGTGCCTACTCCAATCATAGCTCCTCGAGTCGCATAACAGGTGCCTGGTCCACTCATAGCTCCTGGCGTCGATCATACGTCATAGCGTCGGTCATCAGTAGTTTGCAGGGTCCCCTATGACGCACGCAGGTGTGCAGGTATGCGGGCGAGCTGATTCACCCTCTCGCTTGGTCGCTCGCTAGTCTGCTTCACCGTTTGGGTAGTTTGGCTCCTTCAACTCTAATTCTAACTCTTAAATTAACATACAGGGCTCCATATGTCAGAAGCGTCACAAACGAAAAAAAATGGGCAAGACGCTGATTTATTCACCTATCGAATGAACCCAATGCATCTATCCAAAGAACTTCACAACATGCTTAAAACCGTCTCACAACCAAAATACTTCACATATCCTCATTTGCTATAGTCACACTCTAGAGCTATATTGCCTGTATGGATGGGGTAGCACACATAAAATATATCTTGTTAAGAAACTGATTATTTAAGCTATCGAGTAAATCCATTAAATCAATTCACAAACAATCTACAACATGCCCTCAGCTAACTCACAAACATATCAATCCCCTATTTTAGGAACACAAACGACCAGCACGATAAATGACCATAAAACGATTGACCTGCCTATGCTATCACAAAAACGTCATAATGCAAGTAATGACGTCATGATGCAGTGAATCAAATCATGATATGATTTGAAGGTATCTTCAAATCATATCATGAATGTCAACTGCAAAACATCTATTGTAAAAAGTGTTAAAGTTAATGTGGTTATTTTTTAATTTTACAAATTGTTTGCAAGTTTGTTTCAAAATATATGTATACATATTGGTAATTTTGGTCAATTGGTGCCCATTTATTTCTGACGCCATATATAAACCCTTTCTGATGGTCCAATTTTGCCAGCTGTTGATGAATTGTTTTGTTACAAACAATTAAGAAAATTGCTACAAAGCGTTTACTTGCATTTTTGTTTACGTTAGTCAGCATTTTGATCTTACTATTAGGCCTATTGCTCTTGCCAGGAAGCTCTTCATCCTGCTAAATGTATTCTCATTGTCATTTGATGTTCTAGGCTACGAATGAAACGTAATTTAATGTTTAATGTATCGTTGGGGAAACAATTCCCCGACTGAACAACTCGACTAGCCACAGCTGGCCGCTTGATTGAGGGAAACGTGCTAGTGTGACGCCGCCTTTAGACACCCTTTGTTAAACTTGAGTATATTACCTATGGGGTTACAGTCCATGGATTTCGAGGAGAGTTCCAGCAAGCGAAATCGGTCATTGTTGGCGAACCATTCTCGTACTCTACGTGCTGTGTGTATCGGGCACCGATCCTACAAAAAATGAAAAATAACATGGTTATCGATCTAATTTTAGGATCAGAGAGATGTAGTGAACAATGCGTAAATCCAAATAAGGATATCCCAAATTTTGGTCCCAAAATTTGTGTGTTGAAATTTAGACATTGTCCATGTTTCACCTCCAGATACACTTATGGTGAGCATCTTGTTTACACAGTTTTGGTGAAAATATTGTTGGCATATCACAGCCATTTTTACGAATTACCTGTAGAATGTAGATTGGACCAGAGGGGAAATTATAGGCCCGATTCGCAAGGGAAGCTGGCAGATCCTCGCTGAGGATTTGCAAGTAGCGATCTTGAGTGAAGCGGCCCTGGATCCTCACCAGATCTCCAACACCATGAGCGGACATATACCCCCACACATTGCATGTGGTGTGGCCAGATCGTTTGAGTTCATAAATATGATCCCGGTCGTATCTGCAAGCATAACAATAGATTACCCCCTTAAATATTACCGGTTTCAGGAAATTAACAGTTTACTCCGGCTATCATTATCACTTTGTTCAGTTATGGAAGGCTATCAAGTAAACTAAGGGGTAAACACCATCTCGAACATTCTTCATCACTACCACGATTCCTTACTAAGCTGATAAATATTGTCTACTGATAGGCAAACTATAATGGTGAAACTGATCATAAAAAGGTTTAAGGGGTTATCCAACGATTATTTATCAATTATTATATCGAGTTCTATCTATCTATCTATTGCCTGACGCCGTGATCCCCGAAGGGGTGGCCACGAACGAACTGCCCCCATGCACCTCTGTCCCCAGTCAGTCGACGCCCCTCCCCCCAACCAGCACCACCTTCGTTCATGTACTTCCTCACTCCATCCTTCCACCTCATATTCGGTCTACCTCTCCCCCTCTGTCCCTCCACCTCGCTCTCATACACCCTCTTAGTCATTCTCTCGCTTTCCATACGTTCCATATGGCCGAACCATCTCAAGTTGTTCCTTTTCACACTTTCCAGCACATCTACCTCCACACCACACCTCCTTCTTACTTCCTCATTAGTCTGTCTATCCCTCCATGTAACTCCGCACGCACTCCTTAAGTAATTCATTTCCACTGCTCTCACTCTTGGTCTGAGTCTCTCAACCATCGTCCATGCTTCGCTTCCGTAAGTCAGTGTCGGGATTACCACACTGTCATGCAAGGACTTCTTCACTTCCATACTGACCACCCTATTTTTTGTTACTGCTTTTAGCGTTCCTACAACCCTCTTCCCCTGTTGTACCCTCTCCCGCACCTCTTCATCCATAGTCCCATCTTTACTCAACACACTGCCCAGATACTTAAAAGAGTTGACGATCTCCATAGCCTGACCGTTCAGCTTCACCTCACACTCTGTGACTTCACCCCTTTCGAAGACCATAACCTTGCTCTTCCCCGTATTTACCTTCAAATTCCGTTTTTCGCACACTGTTCCAAACTCATTTACCAGACCCTGCAACTCCCATTCATTATCACTCATCAGAACTGTATCATCCGCAAACAGCAGTATAGGTAGCTTCCACTCAATTCCCTCCCTTTTCAGCGATACACCAACATCCACTGCTCTTGATAGTATTTCTTTCATAACTCCATCCATATATACAGTAAACAACCACGGGGACATCACACACCCCTGTTTCAAACCAACATTCAGGTCAAAGAACTCGCTCTGCTCACTCTCCACACGTACTGCCGCCTTTGCACCCTCATACATGCTCTTCACTGCTTTCAGCAACTTGCCCTCTACTCCGTATATTCTAAGTACTTTCCACAAACCTTCTCTATCCACTCTGTCATAGGCCTTCTCCAAGTCCATAAAGGCAACATACACCTTTTGTTTCTTCTCCAGATACTTCTCCACAACACAATTCAGGGTAAAAATCTGATCTACACATCCTCTTCCCTTCCTAAAACATCCCTGCTCGTCGCCTATCCATTTTTCTCCGTTCTCACTCTCACTCTCTCAATCACTACCCTACTGTATACCTTCCCTACTACGCTTAGAAGACATATTCCTCGGTGGTTACCACACACTCCTCTTTCCCCTTTGCCCTTATATAGGGGGACTATTATGCCAGTCTTCCAGTCATCGGGTGCACTCCCCTTTTCCCATGCTAGTTTGCACATTTTCCATACCCATTCTATCACTATCTCACCACCATACCTCAACATTTCCCCACACACTCCATCTGTTCCTGGTGCTTTCCCCCAACTTCACTCTTTTCATGGCTTCCCACACTTCTGACCTCCTGATCCCCACCTCCTCCTCCACTACTTCTCTTCTTCTCCCTCCCATACCATATCCAGCTATGTTTGCTGGCTCTTCATTCCTTTCATTTAGCAACTCACTGAAGTACTCCCTCCATCTTTCGACTCTCTCTTGCTTCTCGGCTAGCATTCTCCCATTCTTATCTTTCACACCCTTACTGTTTCCCTTGCTACCTTCCCTAACTTTCTTGACTTCTTTCCAGAACAGTTTCTTACTCTCCCTCCATTTTACACTCAGATTCCTTCCAAATTCCTCATCTACTCTTCTCTTACTTTCCTTCACTACTCTCTTCACCACCCTCTTACTCTCCACGTACCTCGCTCGTTTCTGTCTCTCGGAATCTTCATTCCCTCTGCTACCCAACCACTCTCTATATGCTTTCTTCTTTTCTTCCACAGCTATTCGTACCTCTTCTGTCTACCATGCTGTACCTTTCACTCCCCTCCCTCTTCTCCTCACTCCACACACCTCCTCACATGCTGCACAGATCTCATCCTTAAACACCTTGCTCATCTCCTCCACTTCCTCCATAACTTCCAGGTCGAACCCACCTAGTCGTCTTTCCACTGCTCTCCTGTACTCCTCCCTGATTTCCTCCTCCTGCAACCTCTCCACCCTCCTCACCATTCCACCCTCCTCTCGCCTCCCTCCCGCTCTCCTCACCCACTTCTTTTGTATCCTAACCTTAGCTACCACTACATAATGATCAGACAGACCCCCTCCAATACCCCTATACACCCTAGCATCCATCACAGATTTCTTCATTCGTTCATCCACACATACATAATCAATCAATGACTTTCGTTCCACCACTGTCTTATCCTTCATCGTCAACATCCGTTTCCACGTGTACCTGTGGATCATTCTGTGTCGGAAGAAGGTGTTGGCTATCCACAGCCTCCTCCCCACACATACGTCCACAAGTGCACTACCATTCCCATTCACCTCTGATGGTACCCCCCACCCTCCCACCACTCCCTCAACTTTCCTATCACCCACCTTACCATTCATATCCCCAATCAGAAATATTCTTTCGTTCTTGTCAAACTTCTCCAGGCACGCCTCCACATTCATCCAGAACTACTCTTTCTTTCTTTCAAGTATATCCTCTGTCGGGGCATACACGCATACAATCACCCACGTTTGTATTCCTACTTTCATTCTCACCCACACAATCCTTGAATCCACAGACCCATACTCTCTTACACATTCCTTCCATTTGCTACTTACAAACAAACATGCACCTTCTCTCGCTGTTCCTTCACTCACTCCAGCACACACACCCATTCCACACTCCCACTCTCTCACATCTGAACCTTTCCATTTGGTCTCTGTCATTCCACATACATCCAGCCTGGCATTCACTAACACTTCCAGAACCTCTCTCTCTTTTGTGCCATCATTCATGCCACTAACATTCCACGTAGCCATTCTCAGAATGTCCGAAGGCATGTCCTTAGTCGGTCGTGGTTCGTCAACGTTGGTTCCGTCCGCATCCGAGGCTGTTCGTTCGTTTTTCCTTGCTTCGATATTTTTTCCGGGTGGGGGTCGCAAGCCCGCCGACCCAACCTCTTTAGTCGCCTCTTACGACACGCAGAAGGCACGTGGGGCATATTCTATTCCCTAACCCCCAGGGTATAACCTGATTGATATAACAATCGAGTTGCCACAATTAAATACCTTGTTCCATCTTTGCGCCAGATATGTAGTTTTCCATGTGTGGTGCTAGAAAAAGTCTTTTCATCGGTGAAGATAACCCTTTTCCAAAAGAGAGGGTCTTCTTCACCAATGACTTTGTACTGGTGGGCAAACGTTAGCCTCGCCTCTCGGTGCTGATCATTCAATGCCTCTGTTAATTGAAAGTCATGACATCAATAAAGTTAAACACTGAATAAAGAATGTTGGTTATATACAACATGTAGTTTTCGGTTTTCGTTACGAAAAAACAAATCTTGCCTTTAACAGCTGGGACGCGGAGTTTAATGTTTGCCCCTCTGAGGCGTTTCCGCACAGTCTCAGCTGAACATGTAAGCCCGAGGCTAGCACGTATTTTCACGGCGTTGGTGAAAGGAGCTCGCTCCACCTCGGCCACAATTGCCTGATCATCCTCGGCAGTAGTCACCTTCGGAGGATGCCCTTTAGCTAAAAATCAAAAACAAATGTTATGTCATATAGCATAAATTAAATCGAAAAAATATATAAGTGTGTGTTAGTGAATAATTATTAAGTATACAAATTATCTAAATGACACGGGAAAACAATATAGTGTTTATATATATATATATATATATAATTAAGTTTTTTTAACCAACATTCGAACCACGTTCAATCAGAACTAATTCATGTTAATTTTAGTCCACGCCATGGCCGAGCGAAATAAAGCATGAAAAGTCTTTCCGATTGACCGTGTCTCGATTGGTTGATGAACAAATTTATGTAAAGTAGGTTTCTTATGTAGGCCGGCCACGTTTCCTGTATCCTCGTCACGCTCTATCCATTTATAGACGATTTTTCTGGTGACACCAAGTCTGCGTTGTATCTCGGTAGGGTTTGTTACGATCCAGGTTCTCAAAGACACAGGGCTCTTCAACATTGGACTAGATAATGGCAAAAAGCAACAACGGTAACACTAGATCCAACCCCTGCCTTAAACACTGGAAAACAAAACACCATTACCGCCCTGAGTCGTGCCTGGACAACGAGGTATCCTATGACTCGGTAACTGGTGCACACACACTAGGCTGACGCTCAATGAAACAGCCTATTCTCAAACAGTAAAAGATTACTCGATTAGGTTACACAAAGAAATATAGTTAACGTGATTAATTAACGTTACAGTAGATACTCAAATAACTGGCACTCCTGTATTAAAGAAAGTGCAATGCTAGTCCTGCAACATCAACTGGAAACTTCTGAAATAAGTCTGATGCTGGGAAGATGTTCGTAAAGAATCTTGAACAATTATAATGCAGAATACGGGTCACAATAAATGCTAGGACATATAGTAATAATAGGCAGGCGAATAATAAAGACTGCGCAAAGGTAGTAATGCTTGACAACTAAAGAAATGCTTCGTGACACAACGCAACAGCCTACTCGGGTTGTGCAACTCAACAACAACCTCGGCTCAAAAGTGCAGTGATAAAATGCTGCATACATATAATAATGGGGCTTATCTCTAACCAGTGTCTGCTCAGTTAATAAAGTCTAGCTGGGGTATCAAGGCAGGGCAACAATGGGTGAGCATGCGGCTCGTAGCCTAACGTTGTCCAAGGGTGGTATAATGAAGATTACGTTATATGACGGGGATGCTCTCTTGATAAATCTAGGTCTCTAGTACCTAGCTCTATCCTGGCGATCCCTCAGAAGTCAACACAAAGAGGCAGCACTATGTTGTGAGGGATAGGCTATGGCCCTCTCACACCACAGCGCTGTGCTCGCAAAGTAAACCAACCCGAAGACAACTTAGGCTCCCACAGTACCTGTCGATGTCGTGCAGAGTTAAAGCTAACACTGCACATATCGGAGACAACGATACACCTTACCCCCAGTCTAGCTTTAGATAACCAAGCAGAATCACTCAACACCTTGCAAGGGAGACATATACCGGTCTACAACCTTCCCGAGAGAGGACACATACGGAAAAGTCTGTCTCTCTAAACCTCAATAAAGCATAACACCTCCTTAACCTAATACATGGAAATATCTGAGAGCTTCGCGTACAATACGACTGGTCGACGGTGAATGTCTATGCTGAAACCAGAAGGGATGTTGAGTTTAATAAAGATTAGAGAATGAGAAAGGAGAAGTCGAGAGAGAGAAATAGTATGCAAAGTAGCGAGTATGGGGGACAGAATTGCAAAGGATGTAGGCGATACGAGTGTCAGGCAAGCTCTGAGCTCTGGTAAAAAACACGAGGCCGCGACGGGAAGGGACTAGTTGACCACCCGGCCGCCAACGCCGTCAGCGCCCAAGCGAGCCGCGTCATAGCTCACCTCGCTGCCGGGTGTACTCCCTCACACTCTCTCGCTCGCCTCCCACACAAGCAACATTTATATTATAGCGAATATAAAATATAAGGCGCGGTCACAGACCAAAACAAAGACCACTTCTAGACTGTCTGTGGCAACACGACACTAATGAAATAAAGCAGATCATTCTAGGACAACTGTAGCCTATCCCCCCATCCTGGCGAGCGCTAGCGAGCTGCAATGCCCCACGCAACCATTCTGCTAACGCCGGGAGGTGTCAAACCCCTCCCAAGATATGGGACACTCAACCATGAGCCCATATCTGAACAGGCAGAATGTCGCTAGAATCTGCCACTGCTAACCACTCAGCCACTCATGGAATGCAAGCTCAGTTTCCTCAAAAAAAATAAACAACATTTTATATATAAACAAATCTTATCACCCTTCCCAAATATAATACATTAATTCATAACATTGTGCTCCCAGAGCGAGCTTTAAGAAGCACAGCCTACTGAGGGAAAATCATCTGCACTCAGTACTCAGCTACAATATTATCTTAAAATTAATTATTAAAGAGAAAGTTTTTATTTAATTTTTCATATTTTATTTTAATGTTGTTTTTGGCGGCTACTATAGATGTAGCCTAATTTTCTTCTAATCAAAGCTAACAACTCCTTCCCTGCGACCCTACGCTGATGCTACACACGCGAGCCAACAAGCACCAGCGCAACAAATACACCGCGAGCCAAGACAGGAGGCTATACCAACATACTGTGGTAGCCTACCCCGGATCCTCCACCCACGACAGACACTGACTGAACAGCGAGGGTTCTCCAGCAAACAAAGCCAAAACATTATCAGTGCCCTTAGCATGCCACACATCCAACTTGTGTTTCGGCAGCACAACAACACCTGACACTGATAAACTGCCCAGTTCATCGCAAGACTGGCACTTCTCTTCGCTCTTTCCGGCAACGGGGCCTGCCAATAACCCTTCACTAGTTCTACCTTCGTGATGAGCGAGGCAGCCCCGAAGCGGTCTATGGTGTCGTCAACTCTGGGTAATGGATAGGCGTCTGTCAGGGATAATGCTTCCACACTCTTGCAATCAACATACACACAGACTCTGCCACCAAACTCAGGTTGCAAAGCCACTGGCAGCGACCACTCACGATATCCCTCATCCCTCAGACCCCCTCTCCACACGCCGTCCAGCTCCGCCTTCACAACAAGCTGTCGAGCAGGATTCACACGGTAGGGAACCAACTCGAGCCTTGCACTGTCTCCAGCCTCCATGTCGGATTCTACCCCGTACATCAGGCCTGGAGAAGCAACAAACAAGCGGACGGACTGCCACAGCCTAGTAAACAACTCCTCTTGTCGCTCAGGAATAAGAGGTTGCAACTTATCTCGCAGAACAATATGCCTAGTACCCTCCCACATCTCCTTCACCATGTGGAGAGGACCCCTCACCTGATGCCCGAAAACAAGCTCATTCGGACTGAAACCGAGACTCTCTCCAGGTACTTCTCTTGCCGCGAACAAAACATACGGCAGACCAAGGTCCCAATCCTTTCCATTCTCTGCGCAGTTACATCGAAGCACGCTTTTCAGCGTGGCGTGCCACCTCTCCAACACCCCTTGACTCTCCGGGTGATACGCAGAAGAGACAACAGTGCTGATGCCATGCTGAATCATAGTTTGTTTGAACAGATTAGATGTAAAACTAGAACCTTGGTCCGATTGCACCTCTTGCGGGTAACCATACCGCGAGCAATACAAGAGCAGGTTCCGGACAACAGTTTTCGCCGTGCCATTTCTCATTGGATATGCATCAGGATAACGAGTGGCCACATCCATGATAGTTAATAGAAATTATTACCGGCACTAGTAGGGGGTAGGGGTCTGACCATATCAATGATGACCTTACTGAAGGGCGGTCCACTGACAGGAATGGGGTGCAACGGGGCTCTCGGAATTGTTTGGTTAGGTTTTCCAACCCTCTGGCACGTATGACACATTGCTATCCAGGTCACCACCTGCCCCTTCAACTCCGGCCACCAAAACAATTTTTCTAAAGCCGCCACCGTTTTTCTCACCCCTAGATGTCCTGCCAGTGGTACGTTATGCGCCAACCTCAGTAGGCTATCCCTGCACTCCCGTGGCACCACCAACTGGTCCACTACTCCGGACCCCTCTTGCCAACTACGTTTAGGGTCTTGAAAATGCCTATAGAGGATGCCTTCTAAATAAAAAAAATCTCCTGGCTGTGCATCGCCGTCCTCGTCGAGCTCTACAGCTCCATTAGCACACGTTTGGAGCTCAGGGTCCTCTAGTTGCAACCGACGTATATCTGAGGGTGCCAAGCGATCTAACTGCTGCTCCCGGAGCAATGCATGACCTTCCCCGATACTGGGCTGCTCCCTCTGTCTCTCTCGATGTACATAACGTTGCTGTCGTGGAGACTCGTCATGCCCAGCCTCGTCACTCTCGATGACAGGCCCAGGGGCTACTCCAGAATTAAGTAATGGTGCTAATACTCAATCACCCAGGAGAGCCGCCGAGTCAAAACTCTTAAAACCAACTCCAGCTTTAGCCTCCTCCTGTTGATCGTTCCTCCGCTGGTCTGAAGACGGAGGACTAGGCTGTGACACTTTAGCTGCCCGAGCTCGGGTGACAACACACGCCATGGGTTGTGTCTGGCACCACTCGACCCACTCTTGCTCTTCCCTACTCACGTCGGCCGGCCTCTCGGCAACGACTAAGGGTAGAACCTCAGAAGCGGGCATTGCAAAGTCGTTGCCGAGAAGAAGGTCGACGCCCTCCACTGGCAGTTTCTCCACAATCCCGACATCCAATTCACGTGCCACACCATCCACCTCCAACTCCAACCGCACCAGCGGGTATGACCGAGTTGCATTAATACCCTGCACCACTACCACCCGAGCCGCGTTTATAGGGTAGCCAGTCAAGTTTTTCATCAGAGTCTGGGAAGCACCTGTATCACGCAAGACCTCTACTCCATGCTTGCGCCCCGCCCACATCACGCAACCCCGCCCTCTATGGTCGGAAAAAACATCCCGAGCAGGGTTTGAGCCTCCCAGGTGCTTCTGCATTGGCTGTGCCTCAGCCTCTGACGAACTGCCCCGGGCAAACTCAGACGACTTCGGAGACACACCAATGTTGCAGGCCAACGACACAGCTGCTGTAGGTGGTTTGCTAGGACAGACTCTTGCAAAGTGCCCCTTTTTATGACAATGATAACACTCCCACTCCCCTTTGGGCTTCCCTTGGTACTGGGAAGGGCCCGGCCCCTTCTTAAACGGGACAGTGCTAGTCTTGTGGTCAGTCTTGGTATCATGGCTCTTGTACTTGTTTGCATAAGGTATACCACTAACTCGGGGGGGTGGGGCATCACGCCCCTTGTTACCTGCCTCACTACGCTGGGCAGACCCGCACCCACGAATTAGTGATAGCCGGAGGTCAGCCATCTCAACTGCCTCCTGTAAAGTTTTTGGTTGCTTTTCTTTCAGGTTTAACGTCAAGTCCCCGCCAGTGCATTTAAAAAACTGCTCTAAAAGCACCAACTGTTTAATGTCATCAAACGTAGTAGCTTTCTCCGACCTCAGCCAATTCCCAAAAGCATCGGACAGCTCCCGGGCATCGTTCCAAAAAGGTGCTCTCCCGACCCTTGGTAACACCCCGGAACTTCAACCTGTACGTCTCTGGTTGTAGTTCGTATGCTCTCAGGACAGCCTCCTTGAGTTCCTCATAGATAATACACGACTCTATAGGCAATGCATCATAAGCCTTGAGTCCCTTGCCCACAAGTCTAGAGGAAACAAGGGCTGCCCACTTCTCCCCAGGCCACTGGTGTTCCTGGCACTTCTTCTCGAATCTCATGACAAATTCGGTGACACCCGACTCATCAAATACAGGGACTAGCTTCAACAGGTGCGACAAAGACTGATCATGCCCACAATTCCCACCACCGAGACGTTGCCCTGTCGTTTCCACCCGAGTCTTCTCAAGATCGATATCTGCACGGTACCTGGTAGACTCAGCCTCCAACTGGGCTTTTATTCTCGCGAGTTCGAGATCAGTCTGTTGTTTAGCCTTAGCGAGTTCGAGATCAGCCTGTCGCTTAGCCTCTATCTTAGCGAGTTCGAGACGTTCTTCACTCTCAGCCTGCATCTTAGCCATCTCAAGCTGGAAGAGCATTTCTGCAGTGAAACTTTGAGGAGGAGGTGCAACTATTGGAGGCCCACCCAGCGATCCTAAACCACGCTGCCAGCGGCTATCGGCCTGCAGGAACGTACTAAACTCCGGCATCCTAGAGGTCCCGATGGGAGTAGAGTGGAGGGGGAGCTCGAGCAGAAGTCCCCGAGCACCCTCTCCACCCTGGACCTCACTAGCCGCCCCCAGTACGCAAGCCCTCAAATCGTTCTTCTTGATGCCATGAGCCACCTTAAGCCCCATGAGGGGAGCCAAACACTGTAGACCATACTTGCTAATTCCCTCTAGTCGATCAGCTGTTATAGGCCCCTCCAAAAATTTCTTTGCGGCCTCCTCACTAGTTACTAACCCCCCTGGCATCTGCCCATCAGAGCCTGCTTCATTCCCTGAACCCTCAGTATGATCTGACTCGTCTCCCATGGTGTCCACCAAAAATTATCACATTTATAAACAAAAAAAAGTACCCAAGCTCCTATGTAGCACTATTCACTTGCCAAAAATTTCTGAAGACTCTCAAGTGCTATACTACTTTGCCAAACAAAATTCTAACGTGCCCACTATATTCCTCAATAAAACAAATGACCACAACAATCCTGCAATTATCTCTTAGTTCACAAGATCCTGAGCTAGGTCGCCATTTGTTACGATCCAGGTTCTCAAAGACACAGGGCTCTTCAACATTGGACTAGATAATGGCAAAAAGCAACAACGGTAACACTAGATCCAACCCCTGCCTTTAACACTGGAAAACAAAACACCATTACCGCCCTGAGTCGTGCCTGGACAACGAGGTAACTGGTGCACACACACTAGGCTGACGCTCAATGAAACAGCCTATTCTCAAACACTAAAAGATTACTCGATTATGTTACACAAAGAAAAGATAGTTAACGTGATTAATTAACGTTACGGTAGATACTCAAATAACTGGCACTCCTGTATTAAAGAACGTGCAATGCTAGTCCTGCAACATCAACTGGAAACTTCTGAAATAAGTCTGATGCTGGGAAGATGTTCGTAAAGAATCTTGAACAATTATAATGCAGAATACGGGTCACAATAAATGCTAGGACATATAGTAATAATAGGCAGGCGAATAATAAAGACTGCGCAAAGGTAGTAATGCTTGACAACTAAAGAAATGCTTCGTGACACAACGCAACAGCCTACTCGGGTTGTGCAACTCAACAACAACCTCGGCTCAAAAGTGCAGTGAATAATAATGCTGCATACATATAATAATGGGGCTTATCTCTAACCAGTGTCTGCTCAGTTAATAAAGTCTAGCTGGGGTATCAAGGCAGGGCAACAATGGGTGAGCATGCGGCTCGTAGCCTAACGTTGTCCAAGGGTGGTATAATGAAGATTACGTTATATGACGGGGATGCTCTCTTGATAAATCTAGGTCTCTAATACCTAGCTCTATCCTGGCGATCCCTCAGAAGTCAACACAAAGAGGCAGCACTATGTTGTGAGGAATAGGCTATGGCCCTCTCACACCACAGCGCTGTGCTCGCAAAGTAAACCAACCCGAAGACAACTTAGGCTCCCACAGTACCTGTCGATGTCGTGCAGACCTTAGCTAACACTGCACACATCGGAGACAACGACACAGTAACCTTACCCCCAGTCTAGCTTTAGATAACCAAGCAGAATCACTCAACACCTTGCAAGGGAGACATATACCGGTCTACAACCTTCCCGAGAGAGGACACATACGGAAAAGTCCGTCTCTCTAAACCTCAATAAAGCATAATACCTCCTTAACCTAATACATGGAAATATCTGAGAGCTTCGCGTACAATACGACTGGTCGACGGTGAACGTCTATGCTGAAACCAGAAGGGATGTTGAGTTTAATAAAGATTAGAGAATGAGAAAGGAGAAGTAGAGAGAGAGAAATTGTATGCAAAGTAGCGAGTATGGGGGACAGAATTGCAAAGGATGTAGGCAATACGCGTGTCAGGCAAGCTCTGAGCTCTGGTAAAAAACACGAGGCCGCGATGGGAAGGGACTAGTTGACCACCCGGCCGCCAACGCCGTCAGCGCCCAAGAGAGCCGCGTCATAGCTCACCTCGCTGCCGGGTGTACTCCCTCACACTCTCTCGCTCACCTCCCACACAAGCAACATTTATATTATAGCGAATATAAAATATAAGGCGCGGTCACAGACCAAAACAAAGACCACTTCTAGACTGTCTGTGGCAACACGACACTAATGAAATAAAGCAGATCATTCTAGGACAACTGTAGCCTATCCCCCCATCCTGGCGAGCGCTAGCCAGCTGCAATGCCCCACGCAACCATTCTGCTAATTCCGGGAGGCGTCACAGGTTGAATCCAGCCTCGTAAAGTGCTACAATCTTAGCACGTTTAGCGATGTGTCCCTGGTGTGCGTTCATCTTTGATACCATTCCATTTTTTACAAGACATAATCTCGTGAAGAACACCATTAGAGTATAACTGAACAACAATGGGTTATTCGGTGATTCATTATTTCGTCCAGTAATTCAATACCTTAGACTAATTTGCAGTATATATATATATATATATATATATATATATATATATATATAGTTAAGTTACATTATGAATTTTTATATTATATTGATACATTAATTAATATACGGAGTGCTTCGAAAAAGCGTTTCCATTAATATCAAAAGTTAGAGAATTATTCATAAACCTTCAGGGTGACTAAATACTGTTATGGAGATAGCAAAACAAAGCTGGGTGCATAGGCTGGAACAGCGCGTAGCCGCGGCGCTCGCCTCCTTTTCATTGCCCTTTGGATCATATATAATCCAGTCTTGGGGATGAAAGTGAAATATCAATATTTACCTACTTATTAATTAACAAGTATTATTAGATTCCTCTTTCTACTCATTATTTATTATGAATGTTATAATGCTAAGTGTATATCGTAATAATTATCTTTTATAGCCACTCCATATTCGTCTACTTTAGATACACAAAATCTAATTCCTAAGCGTGGACGTAAGGAAGCCTGTGTGTTCAATAGGGTAATGACCCAGCAATTTTACTCATCTTGCGAGCGCCATTGCTTTATGAGTCAGTCCTCGAAGCATAATGAGGCTTTACTTATGATTTTTATTTATTTATTTATTTATTATTTTTATTTTTATTTTTATCAGCAGAACACCTGCAAACCAACTGCAACATTGATATCACCATACCCTACATTATTAGCCACATATTACCACGTGTGAAAATGGACCTGTATTCCACTGCAATATCGTATATAGGTAGACGTTTTGATTTTCGTTTTCACTCTCGCATTTCTTGTAAATCTATCAATAACATTAAGTGTTTAATATCTCTGAAATTATATTCACGTCAAAGATTATAGAGCAATATATTCATATTTCCGTCTGACAACTAAGTCCAGGAACACGTTTTTAAACACCCTGTATAAGGTGGGCGGGCTCTGAGATATGGCTACCAGGGCTGCCAACATGACAAACTATGTGTGGCTATAGCAGACGAAAAACTGTATACTTTCATCCTTGACCAACTGTACATAAGATAATTTCAATATATAATTGGATACAACATATCGGCCATGGAGCCCCACCAAAGGCCCCCTTCTACAGGAGTGACGGAAAGTGAAAACGGTTATAATTCGGGGATAGTACTGTACTCATTTTTACTTGCACATGTACATAATCTCATATATTTCTTAGACATAATGGTCGGAGTCCTAATTTAAAATTTAAAATTTTGCCCTAGGCGCCCCGTTGTTGGTTCACTTTTGCAGGAGTGACAAATTGTGATCCAGTGTTAATGAAATACTTTACGTGCAACTGCTCATGATTTTAATCACCTCCGCCAACGAAGTTGGAGGAAGTTATGTTTTTGCCTCCATTTGATTGTCTTTTTATTATTCTAGCAGAATCTAGACAATTGTATGCATAATAGGAAGGCCCCATTGACATAAAACAGGTTGATACTATCTCAGTTAACCCTCCTGCTTATCAAAATTCCTTATCTGAACTAAATCGCCTACATAACTTCAGAATCCAAGGAAAAAAAGTGTACACAAAAATACTACAACGATTAACCCGTTTTCAGTTTAGCTTGTTATTATTTAGTAACGCATTCCATTGTTTATTAGTTACAGCTCAGTAATAAAGGGAAGTGTATTATTCGTCAGGTTAGGATGAACAAAGTATGCAAGCAAACGTTTAAAGTTAAAAGGGTCACAACCAGAACGAACACAGTCACCTAGCCTATCTCTACTCATCTTGACCTAACACCCTAATCTAACCAAATAAACCTAGGCTGATTTAGTATTGTGCTCGTTAGGATTGTGGCCGTTTATAGCTTATTCCGTATCTATAATATAACCGTTGTATACATATCATGTTGTTTACATCATAATTCACTTTATCAGTCAAGATAAGCAATTAGTACACGTTATAACCAGCAATCAAGAATGTTAAGGATTTCTCTCCAATTATGCAATAATGTTCATGCACTCTGCAATAAGCTTCCCAAGAACAAAACCTGAAGAGGACTAAATACGAGCCGAAACTATCGTGTCTATAGTGTACATAGCATGTTGTTGAAACTATCGTGTCTATATAGTACATAGCATGTTGTTGAAACTATCGTGTCTATATAGTACATAGCATGTTGTTGAAACTATCGTGTCTATATAGTACATAGCATGTTTTTGAAACTATCGTGTCTATATAGTACATAGCATGTTGTTGAAACTATCGTGTCTATATAGTACATAGCATGTTGTTGAAACTATCGTGTCTATATAGTACATAGCATGTTGTTGAAACTATCGTGTCTATATAGTACATAGCATGTTGTTGAAACTATCGTGTCTATATAGTACATAGCATGTTGTTGAAACTATCGTGTCTATATAGTACATAGCATGTTGTTGAAACTATCGTGTCTATATAGTACATAGCATGTTGTTGAAACTATCGTGTCTATATAGTACATAGCATGTTGTTTTTTAATATGTGGGTTTAATTTTATTATAGGCTTTCCGTTTGTAAGCACTACTTCTACGTTCCTCTCCTATTAACACAAACACACACCCACACACACACACACACACACACACACACACATATGAGCGCATACTGTCCCTCATTCACCTACGTAATATTTTATCGACAGTACTGTAGTATTTCTCTCCCTCTCTCTGGCAACTCTTAGATGAGGCAGGATATTATGATAACCAACGCATCATCGGCTCGTAATATCGCATATACAGTACAGTGAATACAAAATCGGGAGTGAATAGTGGTTTTCAGACGAGCTACCATTCACACTTAGGGGAAATCACACGAGAGCTTATATCGTCAACATTGCTCTGGTAGCATATGCAGTAAGCTTTTAGGATAGTCTTCTCATCGAAATGTATCTATCTTCAGTCTAGGGTCCGATATTTGTGCAAAAGATCCCCAAATAGTTGATGGATAATTGTTGAGTATCAAAAGTAAAGTTTCGATAAAAGTTATCTTGTGGTACCACCTCAAAGGGAGTTTATATTTCTGAACCCTCATCTCCCTTATGTTTAGCCACATTAGTTTTGAGGTGCTAAGACGTCTGCCCACCCTAATTTGGCGAGTTTGAGACCTTTCGCCTCATATCTCTGTCAATATTAAGACCTTTCGTGCCATTTACCTGCCAATTGTTTTTTTTATTAACCTTGATTGAGGTCTAGTGAACAAACAATCCCCCCCCCCCTTAGACCATAAGCTTCTATTATGAACTCCGTAATATTCAACATATCAATACAAATCGTTATCTCATCACCTCGCTATCAATAATCGAAACACCGCTGAAAAAACGAATTTGCCTAACAAAACGTACACTAAATTATGTTTTGTTAGGTTGCTTTAATTTGTATGGGAGTCATAATTATAGCAAACAAACAAAACAACTAATATGTATGAAATATATAAATGTCCTGCAATAATGTCATGAAGTTGAGGAACTTTACTGTGTGTAGATAAACCAAATATGCTACTTATAAAGGCAGTAAGATGGCATCACTTCCTGTATTATTAAATATTGTGTATATGCTAGTTAGCATCTCATAGATGATTTAGGAGGGGTATTTAAGCCTCTGTCATCCCCTGTTTCCTTATATTACCTTGAAGATGTCTTGAAAGCATAGACGATAAATTGGTGTTCCAATATTTATTTTGTTCTGCAAGTTTTACAACATATTATCTGTTCCACAACAAAAGCAAGGAATATACTACATTGATTATTTCCTTACTCAGCTCAACGTAGAGTTCTCAAGTAAGAAGCAAACAGGTGCCAAAAATAATAATAATAATATATATATATATATATATATATATATATATATATATATATATTATATACACGTTTCGTTAGGTTCTGCTATGAATCTTAGCATTAGTTAGCGATGTGGTCAGGTAGCGAGATGTCTAATACCAAATTATAAAGAATGCTCCACCCATTCTCCCCGTCTCCCTCCCATTCTTTCTCTCTTTCTTTCTTTCTTTCTCTCTCTCTTTCTCTCTGTTTCTCTCTTCTGCTATGCTATCTATTTCTTCCACTGTATTATTTGGGGTTCTGTTATCTCTACTCTATTGTTAAATGCTAACCACCTCGTTCGGATTGTAAGGTCCATGTAGTCGGTGTAACTATTTAAATATATGGAAATCTGTGTAAATCTCTCTATCTCTCTCCCTCCTTTTTTTTTGTCGGTCATTGTTCGGTAATAGCGGCGCCTTTGAAGATATTGCTTATTACACGTCTTATGATAGCCATTGTTAATTGAGGAGGTGTGTGGGGGGTGGAGGGAGAGGAGGGAGGTGGAGGGAGAGGGAGAGGATATGGGGGTGGAGGGAGAAGAGGGAGGTGGAGTGATGTGGAGGGAGAGGGGGTGGAGGGAGAGTAGGGAGGGTGGAGGGAGAGGTGGAGGGAGAGGAGGGGGTGAAGGGAGAGGGAGGTGGGGGTGGAGAGGGAGTGGGGTGGGGGATGGAGGGAGAGGAGGGGGATGGAGGGAGAAGAGAAGGGTGGAGGGGGGTGGGGGATGGAGGGAGAGTAGGGGAGTGGGGTTATGGAGGGCGAGGAGGGAGGTGGGGGGAGAGGAGTGGGGAGGGGAGTGGGGGTGGAGGGAGAGGAGGGAGGTGGGGGGAGAGGAGTGGGGGTGGAGGGAGAGAGAGATGGAGGGGGGTGGAGGGAGGCACAAGGGCAGGGTTTGAGTCAATACAGCCACACTCCAACACGGCCACCACCAGAACGGCCGCACTCTGGGAACTTATTGTTACTCGGTTTAAGGATATATATTAGCACTAAGTGTTTTTTCCTTGACCCCCATTTCCCTCGTGTTTGCCCCCTTTATTTTTGAGATTTTATGACGTTCACCCCATTATTTTGGCGATTTTAAGATCTTAAGCCATTTAGGTGTCAATTTCTTCCAACGAGCGATTGCGAGCCTGTAATTTAGGAGGAATCGGTGTTCTGCCAGAAATTTTTTCTACCGAATAATGCGCACATTTATCTATAGGGGGTATTTCTTCCAGCTTAAGGATGCGTCTGGAGGTGGAAACAGATAAATGGAGTTCCATTTGTTCCAGTCCACCAGAAATGCGTCTGGTCCTCCCGCCGGGGTCTGACTCCGGCGTGTGAGGAACTGAGGCAACTTGTGAGTTGTCTCTGATGCGAACAAGTCCACTTTTGGATGGCATGGCTCGGCAATCATCTCTTGAAAGATGTTTTGCTTTAGAGACCATTTTACTAGGGTGCTCTGTTGCCGAGACAGAGCGTCTGCCCAGACATTTGCTACGCCGGGGAGATATGTTGCATGAAGATAAATCTCTAGCTTTTCGACTAGCAGAAAGATCTTTTCTGACAACCCTTGTAACACTCGAGATCTCGCTGACCCTTGCTTCTGAATGCATGGGACTGCATTCAGATTGTCCATCCTGAAGGCTATTGACTTTCCCGCTAAAGTTGAGCCGTGCTCCTTTATGAAGAATAGGGGGACTAGTAACTTTTTGGCATTTATGTGAAGGTCTTTGTACCTGGAGCATAGACCCTGTCCTTGATGGCCCAGGTTCGACTGATACCCCCATCCCAGGGTACCTGATGTGTCTGTATCTATCCAGACCGTCGGCGGAGGAGTTGTCCATGTAAACCTTCTTGCTTCGCCCAGGCCGCCAGTAGGTTGTGGATTAATTTCGGGATTTGCCATAATGTTTTTGCCGGCAAAAGCGGAGAGCACTTGTTTCGCTCCCAAATTTGTCTTTTCACATTTAGATGACCTAACGGAACTGTCAACCTGATCCAGTTGAGTGACCCTACAAGAGACTCCCAAACCCTCCTCGTGGTAGTCAGAGAGTGCAGAAACCGAAAGAGTTTCTTGCGGAATCTCTGACGGTTGTCTGCACTCTGACTCAGAGTAAGAAGCTCGGTGTTCCATAGCAGACCCACCCATTGGATGGCCCTTGTGGGATTCAAATTGGACTTTGCCAAGTTCACCTTGAACCCCAGGGCGGTGATATGAGAAATGCCCTGTTGAGCATTTTCTAGGCATGCAATTTTGGAATTTGCTACTATTAACCAATCGTCGAGGTACCAGAAAATTATGATTCCTATTATCAGCAATGGTAGCAAGGCCTATCGGACTAATTTTGTGAAAATTCGAGGTGCAAGATTTAGAGCAAAGGGCATCCTTTGAAAAACAAAGATCTGATTCCTTTGGCGTTGAGCCAGGTACTTTTGAAATCGCTTGTTTATAGGGACGTGCCAGTAGGCATCTGTCAGATCTAAGGAACACATCCAGCCTTGCAGCGGCAGTGTCAGCCTGATCTGATTCACTGTAGCATCATGAGTGACTAATTGTGAATGTAGCGATTCAGAGAAGACAAATTGATGATCGGCCTCATCTGAACACTGTCCCTTTTGGGCACCAAGAATATCCGAGATATATACACGGGCTGATTGGAATTTACTGGGACAATGATCTGCTTGTTCACCATCTCCTGGATGATGGATCTCACCTCTAATGAAACAGGGATTAATTCTAGGGGGATACGTAAGCGAGGTCGCCGGGACCATTTCCACGAGAGGCCCTTGCGGACCACTGTCCTTGCCCATGTTCGCCGGGGCCATGCCCGGTAACATACCCGGAAGTTGCCAGTCTCTAGACTGGCCATGTCCAGCAGAACTGCTCTCGTTTCCGAATTGCGGCCCTGGGAGTGAGAGAGCTTCGTGGTGTTTCATTTTTTTAATTGGGAGGGATTTGACTCAACATGACTGGTAGAGGGGCGAGAGGCTTTGCTATCATTGCTGCCTGTCTGCTTAACCTTAGACTGACCCCTGAACCACCATACCTTACCCCTGGACTGACCGCGGCCTCTAGCTGTGACACTGCTTCCGGGGCGAGGTTGCGTCTTTGAAGACTGCTGTGACTGAAACGAGCCACGAAATGGACTCTTAGGATACTGTGCCTTATGGGCTGACTCACTATTCGGCTTCGAAGCAGTGGGACGGCTAGAGTCCAGTAGACAATTTACGGTGCGCCAGGCATCTGTGGAGGCAAGAGAAGCAGTGAAAACATCTGATAATATTAGTCGTCTGCCTATCTCCTCAGGGAGCTTCTTGACCAGGTACAGTTGGTCAAAGTTCCAGGTGACCCACCCTCGGTCTGGGGCTCGCAGAATTAGCCGGCAATACTGGTGTAGTGGTGCAGGGATACCACTTGCCATTAATGTGTTACCTGTGTCTGTCCTGTATATTACTGCAAATTAGACTATGTATTGTTCACGTTGTGAAGACTAAATGCTCCTTCATTAAGCAGCCACCAATAAAACAAAAATATGTACGTATTCTTATAAAATCGAGTAAAGTATGTTGTGGCAGCCAGCAGGTTTTATATGCATTGTCAATCAGTGGATATAATAACTTGAATATTTAAGCAAATCTACGAACTTTGGGTGAATGTTCGGGATCATACATAGCGATGTATGCATTTTTATTTGAGATAGGCTTGCTTTCCCTTGTTTAGTATAATATGTTCTAATAATGATATAGCCGAAATTAGATCTATCAATCTCAATCTTTGTAAGACACGCCTCCTTCCTACACCAGTATTGCCAGATAATTCTGCGAGCCCCAGAGCGAGGGTGGGTCAGCTGGAACTTTGACCAACTGTACATCCGCAGATCTTGGCGAACCCGCACTGCCTCAAACAAAGCCGTGCGAATATCTCCAAGAGTCTGAACGGAGTTCTGTAACAAGATGCGCCGAGTTAAAGATAGCGCCTTGTGAGAGCTATTATCCGTTACTGACTCAGTCGTTCTAGCCAAAGAATCAGCAAGTTGATGGCTGAATAAAAACTGCGATAACAACCTCCAGGCTCTCTGTCTCATTTTATAGTCTTTATCAATTTGTAGCTGTGTAGATGAACTAAATGGGTCAGCCAACTGACACAACATTAACTAATAACTTAGGACCACTCAGAAAGTCTAACATACACTTAGCAACCCCTTTCGCCTGGCCTACTGGCATAGAGAACCAATGGTGATCATCAGGCGGCAGCTGTTGACTGATTTTATTAGTAATTGTGCTGCAAACAGCTGGTCCTCTTGTTCCCACCCAGCCCACGGCCCCAAACCCTCTCCTTCTATGTTTATTACTGGTAGGCCTGAGTCATGCCTCTGCAGGACAGTGTTAAGTTCGGGAGTCAGCCCCTGCAACAAATTATTCAAAATCATTAAGGCCATCATTTTTAGACCAGTCTGAAAACAATTTCACAAAGGATGCAGGAGGTAGGGCCGGGGACTGTGAGTAGACAAAGAACTCAGGATTATATAAACTCGGTATGGCTTTCATCGCTACATCTAACATATCTCCGGCTTGGTTCTTGGCCCTTAGTTTCTTATCCTCACTCATTTCAATGAACCAATGTTCAGGCACAGGTAATTCACCGGCGACTGTCGACTGCGCGACCTCAGGGCAAGTAGGCTTAATGACTGTCCAAGTCTTGTCAGGACCATATAAAAGAGGCATAGGGCCCTTCTTAGATAGCACTGTACAATCACGGGGAGGTGAAATTTAATCGGCTAATATATTGAGCTTGGAAGGTAACAAGGCAGCGGAAACCGACGGAGCAGCCGCCGGGGTTTCAGTGAGAGGGGGGGGGGGAGAATTAAAGTCAACTTGAGGTAAAACTTGCACTTGGCCTAGAGGTCGCACTACCGGAGCCGCAGGTGCTGGTACATTCACCGGTCTCACTATCTTGACAAAGTCAAGCCACTCCTGAAACTGTTCATTTGTCACTAAAATTCTACCTTCCTGGACAGACACAGGCGAGGGGCGAGGAGATTCCGAGCCCCGTATTCCAGTATGTGAAGGAGACGATCGTTGGCCAGACGGTAGCTCCTCCATGTCTGCTAAATGCTGTTGCAGAGGTGTGACACCCGGTGGCCGGGTTGGGGGAACAGTGGAGGCCTCCGAATAAGTCTCCCAAGTCCGGTCAGCAGTGTCTTGTGTTCGTGTCTGTGAAGGCGGAACACCGGGCAGAACCTCCTCGTCATACCAAAGGTCTGGGATAGGAGAGTCTTCCATATGCTCTGCTGCCAAGCCACTCAGTTGCTCTGAAGCTTACGATACATCATGGGACTGTCTGACTGAAGTGACACTACTGCTACGATCCTCCCCGAGCACCGGAATTGCGAGAGACTCTTGCAGTGTCTCCTGGCGGGGGATCTTAAAAGGCTGTTTTCTCTTTGGTGGTGGAGCCTGAGGCAGCCGTGGACAAACAGTTGGGCCAATTACACTAGCATCTGTGGTTGGTGAGGGACCTCGGCCGGAGGCAGAAGAGGAACATTCTGGCTTATTAGTAGAGGTCTTAGAGCTCTTAGAAGACTTCGCCACAGACCGCTTTGAGGATTTCCCTTTATCTTTCAACTTCACTTCGCTGCTCGTCTGGCAGGATGGGGAATCAGGACGTCGACGTTTCACCTCTTGTTGTAGTAGAGGCGACTGCGACCGTAGTTCCACCAGAGGCGAACGAGACCTAGATCGCCAGGGTTTCGGAGCAAGCGTCCCCGACGAAGGTCCATCTGAGGTCCTGGGTCTCTTGGTGGGGCGAGAGGGAGCTATAGTACTAGAGTCATCAGACTCGGTTACAACTGTCTTAATCACTTTAGAAATTTTAGATTTAGTAGCGGATGTACTAGGGCGAGCTGCCGTGGGGGAAGCTGCAGGTCTCAAAAATTCCTCCAATAATTGATCATCCAATTGAAGTGAATTATGGGCAATGTCTCTGCAGTAAAGAACAAAAGTGGATCTAATATTCAGCAAAATTGTCTTACGATTGCTATCAGAGTTATGAAACCATTATGTAAAGCAGAGCATATTGGACAGGTCTTGGATAGCCACTGGCCCCTTCAGCTGTCTAAGCTCCTGATGTATCTCACGCATCGTTTATGTCTTAACACAGATAGATTCGCACAATTGGGGCTTTCACAAAATTGAATTGTTGGGGAATCCATAGCTTCCTACCCCCGGGGGTGCAAATCTTCCTGGGGGTAGAAACTTGGCTTACTGCACCTGAGGATGAAATAGATTCAAGAATCAATGCTTATAAGGACAAACTAGGCTGGATTAGCTAAGTAATTTAAAACGTATTGAGAAAAAAGAACTAACTAACACCAGATGCAATCTCAGTTCCCCTTACGTTACATTAAGGACCATTTCATATGGCTCTAGAGTAATAACTTCTTACCAAAGTGACCAACACTGCCCTAATCCCATCTAATAGAATAGAATATTTATATATAGAATAGTATATGCTTAGAAATATTTATAAAACCCAATCTTAAAGTTGGCACATCTATTTTGAGACATCTTGTATATATATATATATATATTTATATTTCTCTCTCTCTCTCTCTCTCTCTCTCTCTCTCTCTCTCTCAGAGCTAGACCCAGCAGAGGCAATAGTTTTTGTATACATAGTTGCTGGAACTCCTGTATCATTTCTTGGCCTCTCTTACTGATTTTCTAAGTGCCTCACTTACAGAGAGTAATCCAGCTGGCTCTCACAAATACTCTCTCATCAACACTACACCACACAAACACTCTATACTTTTGTTCAATACACCAAAATTCGTACAATACTACAATGTTGACAAAACAAGGCCCAGTCTCGGAGTACACCCACTCAACGACCTATCAAAATGTCTCGGACCGTGGCCTGACACTCTCACTATCAACTTCTGCAACATTCATTAATGGGGTCACCGTTTTTTGTTTTATCTTTCTCTCCTTTTATCTCTATCCCTGGCTTGTATTCATTCGGCCTCATTCAGCCAAATGTTTTAAGACGTTTATCCCCATCCAGGTGTCGATTTCTTCCTGGCGAGCGATAGCGAGCCAGCATTGTATGGAGAAATCCGGCTTTGCCGGAGACACTTTTCGATAGCAAAATATACAAATATAGCTTGCTGTCAAAACAAAAATATATATATATGCTGGCTCGCTACCGCTCGCCAGGAAAATGTTGACACCTGAATGGGGGTAAACATCTTAAAACAGTAGGCTGAATGGGGCCGAATGGATACAAGCCAACGAAAGAGGGAGAGAAAGAGAAAAAAAGCGAGCTCCCTTAAGCATTTATCTTTCCACAACCTACTCTCAGACCGCCAGTATGGCTTCCTTAAGGGCCGCTCTACTGGTGATTTTCTTTCTTATCTTACTAACTCTTGGTCATCCTCCTTTCGGGATTTGGTGATACTCTTTCTGTTGCGCTAGACAAATCGAAGGCCTTAAATAGAGTCTGGCACAAATCCCTCATTTCTAAACTACCTTCCTACGGTTTCTATCCCTCCATCTGTGCCTTTGTCTCTAATATCCTTTTCTGCCGTTTCATAGCAGCGGTTGTGGATGGCCACCGTTCATTTTCTCAACCTATCAACTCCGATTCTCTTCCTATTACTCATAAACGAACTTCTCAACTGCATCTCCAGCCCCATTCACTCATATGCTGACGAATCTACATTACACTATTCAACTAGCCTTCCACATAATTATTCACAGCAGGAGCTCCAAAACTCACGTAAGGAGGCCATAAAATATCTATCTTCTGATTTCTCTACTATCTATAATTAGGGCAGAGAAAACCTTGTTACTTTCAATGCTTCCGAAACTCAATTTCTCCATCTTTCTACTCGTCGGCCCCTTCCAGAAAACTATGATCTACTCTTCAACAACATACAAATTAACCTTCACCTTCTCTTAATATTCTTGCTATCTCTTTTTCTTCTGATTTCTCTTGAAAATATCATATTACCACTCTAGCTAAAACAGCTTCCCAGAAGCTGGGTGTGCTCAACCGCCTCAAGGGGTTCTTTACCCCTATGCGTGCTCTCCATAGGGGCACAGTGCGTCCACATATTGAGTATTGTTCACACGTGTGGGGAGGATCCTCTCACACAGCACTTCTAGACAAAGTAGAAAATAATGCCTTGTCTCATTAACTCACGTCATCACCAATTATCTGCAGTCTCTCTCTCTCTCTCCACCGCAATGTTGCATCTCTCTCACTATTCTACCACCATTACAATAATCAGTGTTCCTCAGAACTCTCTCAGTGTATACAACCCCCTCTTCATAGAGCATGTAGCACCCGTCGTTGCAACACAATCCCATCCCTACTCTGTACAACTCTCCATCCCAAGAGTGAAACGTTATTCTCAGTCTTTCTTCTATTCAACAGCTGGGCTCTGTAACTCTCCCCCAGTATCAGTCTTACCCTTTTCCTATGAATTACATTTCTTTAAACTCTGTGTGTCCGGTCATTTTGGCTCGAACGTCCCTTGATGTTGGCCCTGTCACTCTTTCAACTCTGGGGGAGGCACTCGCTACAGGCAGTTCTGCCTATTCATGTTTAATCTTAGTACACTGCATGCGTATATTCCATACACTTTTATTTTATTTTTGGGACTACAGTAGTTTACACATACTTTGTATAATGCTTCAAAATATATTATGAGAAAGGCAATCAAAGAAACTTCCACCTTTCTTACAATATGTAATACATCCAATAATATTCTTTCCACTACTTAACATATTATTCAGCAACACATAATTGATGAAAGCTCCATAATAGTCACTATCACTACGCAATCGCCGACATCGGCGACGTTATCGGAGAAGTGAGCGATGTTTCGCCGATGTACCTCTGCGAGGCATGTCACATTTTCAAAAATCTCTTGCGAGATCATGCGAGGATGAAAGAATACTCGCCGTATGTTCTGCGACGTCTTCGGCGATCCAAGCGATGGTTCGGCGTTTACTTCGGCGAGGTGATAAGGGTATTTTTTTAAGGTACAAATTCTTGCGATGAATGAACGATTCATAATCGTCGGATGAATGAACGATTCATAATCGTCGATCATCCATCGGCGTTTTATCGCACATACGTCGGCGAGATCGGCGAGATCGGCGAGGTGTGCAGCTGAGCGAATGTAACGTGAATGTGCTAATTGCAGAGTGGAATTAGCATATCACGCCAAACTAATGGGCCGAAAGACATAAAATATGAAAACTAATGGGGTTAACCATGAGGAAGAAAGGGGACCAGAAAAACGAGCCATCTCCCCTTAATTCGGAGGTTGGCAATGCTTCGCCGGAGAAATTTTTCTATCAAATAATGTACAAATTTAGCTTGCTCTCAAAACAAAAAACATATATGTTGGCTCGCTACCGCTCACCAGAAAAATATTGAAACCTGGATGGGGGTAAACGTCTTAAAACAGTAGGCTGAACGGGGCCGAACGGATACAAGGCAAAGAGAGAGGGAGAGAAATAGAAACAAAAAAAGAGGAGAGAGAGAGAGAAAGAGTAAACTAAAAAAAGCGAGGTGGGCTCAATTGTTAAGCCGTAACGCAAACATTGAGCCCACCTGCTGTTTGTTGTTTTCTCTTTCTCTCCCTCTGCCCTCGTGTTTTTTTTTTTTTTCCTATTTCTCTCCCTCTCTCTTTGCCTTGTATCCGTTCGGCCCCGTTCAGCCTACTGTTTTAAGACGTTTATCCCCATCCAGGTGTCGATTTCTTCCTGGCGAGCGATAGGGAGCCAGCATTGTATGGAGAAATCCGGCTTCGCCGGAGAAATTTTTCTATCGAAAATTGTACAAATTTAGCTTACTCTCAAAACAAAAAAATATATATATGTCCGCTGAACATGATGGCGCATCATTATTGGATTTTATAGAAATAAATCTATAACGATAGTTTTTCCCTCATATAGAATCCATTCCGCAGCAAAATATTAACTCTGTCTGTTTTCACCAATAATAATTGTTTTTTATATTTTTTTGTTTTCATGAACGGCAAGAGGAAACGTTATTCTATAAGATTTCATCAACAACAACAACAAAAATAATAACAATATGTGGAATTTCACCGTAGGTGAAGGCATATCATCAGTCCGCCCGTATTTGCCCTAACTCTCAGTCGGTTTTCACCCATAATAATTGGTTTTTATATTGTTTTGTTTTCATGAACGCCAAGAGGAAAGGTTATTCTATAAGATTTCATCAACAACAACAACAACAAAAATAACAATATGTGGAATTTCACCGTAGGTGAAGGCATATCATCAGTCCGCCCGTATTTGCCCTAACTCTCAGTCGGTGTTCACCCATAATAATTGGTTTTTATATTGTTTTGTTTTCATGAACGGCAAGAGGAAAGGTTATTCTATAAGATTTCATCAACAACAACAAAAATAACAATATGTGAAATTTCACCGTAGGTGAAAGATATCTCACTATAGGCCTAATAAAAAAAAATTACCAACCTCTCCGAAGTTGCTCTTTGGCCTCGGCAGGTGTGTCTTAGGCATTCCGCGATGTCGAAAGGCCCTTCGCATGCCTCGTGCGGAGCATACCCCTGGCGGGTATACTCTCGGCGAGTATTCGTGCGCACGTCGACGACTAATCGACGAGGAAATCGCCGATGATCGTCGATGTTCTCGGAACATCCGAGAGCATCGGCGATCAGTCATGCGACGTTTTGGAAAATTTCAACTATTTTTTTCATGCGACTAACTCGGCGATGTCTCACCGATGTCGCAGATGATCGCAGAAAACCTCGCAGTTCCTTCGGCGATGCTCGACAATGCTACCAACCCTCGTGAGTCCTCGTCCAAAATTTGGAACTGTTCGAACATTTGCGACGACCCGCGAGGGCCCTTGCGAGGCCTTGAGAGTCAAACGATTTTTCATGAGAGGTGTTGAGACATGTCACGAATGTGCCAATTTATCGGTATCGGCCGACGAAAATCGTGAGTTGTCTCACCAGTGGGAAAGTGGCATTAGGGATACTCCTCTGGGAGTTCCGGACAGGTAGTAAGATGGAGATATTTGGTTTTGGAAGCATTAAAAGCAACAAGGTTTTCTCTGCCCCAATTGGAAATAGTAGTTAGATCAGAAGATAATTGTTGTATGGCTACATTACGTTTGTTTATGAGGGATTACTGGCTGGGGCATTCTGGAAAAGTAATTGAATAGTGTAAGGTAGAGTCGTCTGCGTATGAATGGATGGGGCTGGATGTACAGTTCAGATGATCATTTATGAAAATAAGAAAGATAATAGGAGATAGGACAGAGCCCTGAGGAACACCGGAGTTGATAGGATGAGGAACGGCCGGATAGGAAATTAGAGACAAAGGCACAGATGGAGGCATAGAAACCGAAGGAGGGTAGTTTAGAAATTAAAGATTTATGCCAGACTCTATCGAAGGCCTTCGATATGTCTAGTGCAATAGAAATGGTCTCACCAAAGTCCCGCAAGGAGGATGACCAAGAGTTGCTAAGATATGAAACAAGATCATCAGTAGAGCGACCCTTAAGGAAGCCATACTGGCGATCTGAGAGTAAATCATGAGAAGAGAAATGCTTAAGAATTCTGGAAGCAAGAATAGTTTATAAAAAATTAGAGATAAAAGAGATGAGAGGAATTGGACGATAATTGGAGGGATGAGAGTGGTCACCCTTCTTTGGGACAGGTTGAATGAGAGCAAACTTCCAGCATGAAGGAAAGACGTTAGAGGAGAAACAGAGACGAAAGAATTTGCCTAGGCAGAGAGTCAGCACGAAAGTACAGCTTTTATTACAACAGGAGGAATACCGTCCGGACCGTACGCCTTCTTAGTATTAAGCCTAGAGCGGGTAGAAAGTACAGCTTTAGAAGAGATTAGGATATTAGACATAGGTAGGAAAGAGGGGGGTAGAGAGGGAGGAATAGCACCGGAATCATCCAAGGTGGAGTTGCTAGCAAAAGTTTAAGCAAAGAGTTCAGCTTTGTCAGAGGAAGAAGTGATGGTTGTGCCATCAGAGTGAAAAAGGGGTGGGAAAGACGAGGAAGAAAAATTGTTGGAGAGGTTTATGGCTAGATGCCAGAAAGCTTAGGAAGAGCTCGAGTTGGATAGTTCAGTGCATTTATTATTGATGAAACAGTGCTTGACAAGTCGAAGAACAGATTTAACTTGATTCCGGGCAGAAACATAGGAAGAATGAGATTCTTGAGTTATAAGGCATTGGTACCATTTGAATGCTTCCTCCTTATTGTGGACAGCAGTAGAACAAGTGTGAGTAAACCAAGATTTTTTTTGCATTAGACTGAGAGAAAGAAAATGGAATGTATACTTCCATGCCAAAGAGGATTACCTCGGTAATGCGTTCAGCACTCTCCAAGGGTCCCCGGCCACGGAAGCAAAAGTAATTCCATGGGAAATCAAAGAAGTACTGCCAAAGAGCCTCCCAGTCGGCAGCGCTAAAGTGTCACAAATGTCGCCGGCTGGGAGGATCGGGTGGCCGTACCGGAGAAATAGGACAGGTGACAGATATTAGTTTATGGTCGGAGGAGCCCAAAGGAGAGAAAATATTTATAGTATAAGCAGAAGGGTTAGAGGTTAGAAATAAGTCAAGGATGTTGGGTCGATCTCCGAAGCGATTCGGGATATAGGTGGGTTGCTGGACTAACTGCTCTAGGTCGTTTATGATAGAAAAGATGTAGGCTTGTCCACCAGGTTGGTCAGTAGAATGAGAGGAGAGCCATTGGCAGTTGTGAATGTTGAAATATCCTAGGATGGAGATTTCGGCGGAAGGAGAGATGGATAGAATGTGTTCCACTTTAGAATTTAGATAGTCAAAGAGTTTTGTAAAAAGTTATTATAGGGAAATAGTAAGAGGAAGTGAGTTGATGAGGCGTAATGCATTTGAGTTTACGCTTTCAAGAAGTGCGGTATGGGTGGAACCTCCAGACACATGCGAACAATACTCATACATTGGCGCACTGTGCAGCCCCTATACAGAGCGAGAAGCCGTGCAGGGTGAAAGAACCCACGAAGACGGTTGACCACACCTAACTTCTGGGAATCTGTTTTAGCAAAAGTGGTAATATGATGTTTCCAAGAAAGATCGGATAATAAAGATACACCACGAATATTGAGAAAAGATGAAAGGTTGATCTGTGTATTGGTGAAAAGTAATGTATAGTCTTGAAGAAGATTGCGATGGGTAATAAAAGGAGAAATTGGGTCTGGGAGGAATTGAAAGTAACAAGATTATCCCTGCCTCAATTAAAATAATTGATAGATCAGACGATAAGCGTGCTATGGCCTCGTCACGTGAGTTTTGGAGTGATAGTATTCTGGGTTGATGTGGAGAACTAGTTGAATAGTGTAAGGTAGAGTCATCATCATATGAGTGGATAGGACTTGAGGTACAGTTGAGATCATTAATGAATATTAGAAGGAGAACTGGAGACGAAAATGATCATGTAATATCTGAAGCCATACAACTCAGATGAAAATACATTATTACACTATTACAATGCGAATGGTCTAGTCTTCCATTGATATACGAGAATCTTCACAGTGACACAATTTGGTATAAGTTATATTTTGATGACATGACGATTTTTGTGTCGGTCATATAATTTCTTGATTATTGAACTCTCATGCTTACTCTCACACACACACACTCTCTCTCTCTCTCTCTCTCTCTCTCTCTCTCTCTCTCTCTCTCTCTCTCTCTCTCTCTCTCTCTCTCACTGTATGTGTGTATGTACAGTATTTATATATATATATATATATATATATATATATGGATGATGTTTTCTAATTCAAACAAACGTATATCTTTCAGCTAAGATACTCCTGGAGCCTTTTTCCCGAATGTTGATTTTCTCTCGGAGAGTGTATTCATATTGTCATCTTCTTCCTTGTGTCTCATCTCCATAATATTTCTCCTTCCTGCTTCATCACCGCCCATTCTCCCAGGACCATGGACAGAGAGCGAGACATTCTTGTTGTCACCTGGCAAGATACTCTAGGGAATACGCCAGCAATTTCCTCTCTTCATGTATTCGGGAGCTGTGACGATATTGAGGGTAGTGGGAGAAAATAGTAAATGTTATATACGAACAATGATGGCAATATTTAACAATAACCATTTGCTTTGAGAAGAAAAAACAAAACTAAGGAAGTTTATACTGTGCTAACAATAAAGGATACCTGTATGCAGACTTGCAGAGTGTAGGACTATTAATGAAACAGTGGATTAAATATAGATTATTGTGTTAGTTGGGATGGATCAAAACAAATGGTGAACAAACAAAAATTGTTTTACTGATTTTTATAAGAGTGTCTCTAGAAGGGTTAAGCACGGGGAGAGGCATTATCTAATCCGGTGTTGGTAGCCATGATCTGCCAAACAAGAAAGTCAGACAATCTATAATTGAACAGTTGTAACCTATATGTTAATTATGTACAGTTCTAGATGAATGAGATAGAGACGCCCTGGCAATGAATTATTGGTACTTCTAAGTTGGGGGAAGTTATACGGTGGGGGAGAGCAAATTACTGGTAGTGGAGAGTAGGAAGAGAGAGATAAAAGGCGGGTGTTAACTCCCAGAGACCAGCCTATGAATATTCCCGCCACTCTACCTGCCCGGGGGTATGGGCGCACGAACGCCTTGTTTGTGCAACTTGTAGCTACATAAATATCAATCAATCAATACTCAACCAAATGCCATGATCAAATACCTATATTCAACTTGAGAATGGGGAAAAGCTAATGTTTTCATGTGACTTTGTTCTCTGTTTATCACTGCTTGAGTACCAGCAAGAAATGTAGCCCTCGAGCATGTGTGCGTATTATAAGTTGGACTAAACATCGATTAATATGTGTGTGTGTGTCTATTATAAGTTGGACTAAACATCGATTAATATGTGTGTGTGTGTCTATTATAAGTTGGACTAAACATCGATTAATATGTGTGTGTGTGTCTATTATAACTTGGACTAAACATCGATTAATATGTGTGTGTGTGTCTATTATAAGTTGGACTAAACATCGATTAATATGTGTGTGTGTGTCTATTATAACTTGGACTAAACATCGATTAATATGTGTGTGTGTGTCTATTATAAGTTGGACTAAACATCGATTAATATGTGTGTGTGTGTCTATTATAACTTGGACTAAACATCGATTAATATGTGTGTGTGTGTCTATTATAAGTTGGACTAAACATCGATTAATATGTGTGTGTGTGTCTATTATAAGTTGGACTAAACATCGATTAATATGTGTGTGTGTGTCGATCATGTGCCCAGACAAAGGCCTCTTCCTCCTTCTCCCTCACTCACTGTCTTGGAAAGAAAAGGGTATGATGCAATCACGTGAGAGGTAGGTGGGGAAGAGGAGATGGTTGGGTTTTTTGTGGACGAGGGAGATGGTCAGGGAGTAGGGAGAAGCTGGAGAGAGTGCAGAGGATCGAGCTTATTTCATCATAAAGCCGAAAGGGTCGCGTTGCATTATGTAAAGTTTTATTGCTTGGCGCAAAACATGCCGACACCCTATGGCATCACTCAGGGTGCTACTAATTAACCCTATTGATACCAAATGGCGTCACTCATGGTTAAGGGGTTAAGAAGCTGGTAGGTGTGTGTGATGGAAACATGATTTACTACATTATAATACTCTAATGCAATAATATTTCTCCATTCTCGTAAAATTGTAATATAATAAATGTGTAAGTACAGTACTCCACATATACATATGATCTTCCAATATTAATTACTGACATTATGGAGAAATAAGTCATTATCCTTTAACCCATTGACTGCGGGAGACGTTTTGAAATGCCATGGCAATTTACAGGCTTTTAAAGCCTCTTTAAGCCTGTAGAATCAGTGTGCACACTGGCGCATTTTTATTACCCTGTAAAGTGCATGTCTATGGAAAGGATACTCGCAGCCCCCCATATAGGCCTTTAGTTAAACATTTAAATTGTCACAGAGCTTTCTAATGCCATGACATATTGAACTGTATATTATCATTGCTAGGAAGTGGAGAAGCAGAAAAAACTATTTCACCTGGTACCTCACGCTCTCTCACTCTTTCTCAACAGCAAGTTAAATGTAAAATGGAAAACTTTAATGGTGGTCATTTCTGTTTTGGTTGTATATATTGATAACACATATTTGATATTGTGATTGCAAGCTTCACAAAATTCTACATCGTATTGGTACCTGACATCAATCAATGTCGCTTATTTTCCTGTATAATAACAATCGTGAACCTTTATAGGTAGTTTCAGAAGGCTTTGTGGTAGTCAAAGTGGTAATCAAGATACTTTTGTTAATGGTGCATCTCCATCTCATCCGCCTATAAATTGTACATGGATGCTAGGATGTAAGAAGAACAGATACGCACCCAAGGAATGGGACTAGAATGTATATATGATTGATTCTTTTATTGTTTATGATGATTGTAAATCATTGAGAGCTTGAGTTATGTAGCTTAAGCCGAAGACGATGATTGAGAGTAAATATTAATAACAAGCAAAGTGATGTTTGTGGAAGCTGAAGGATGCATAGGATATAATGCTCACATTAAGGGAAAACACTTGACGTATATGATAAATTGCAACATTTTAAATAGTTTTTGAGGAAAGACATAGTGATAAATATTGATAGAGATAGACAGATATATAGAGAGAGATAAACAAAGACTATTATGAATAGATAGCCAGACAATGAGAGGGGGTGAGGAGGAGGTATGAGAGAGATGGTGAGAGTTAGTGACATCCCATCAGGGTAATAAAACAGTTTTATCCTGGACAATACTCAATAGCTCCTGTTTACCAGGATGGATACTCATCCGAGTTACCCACCTTAAGTTCTAAAAGGCAATAGCCTGGCATGAAAATGAGCGCTACGGTCAAGCTCCTTCAATTTTACACTATACATATTTAAATTTACTACTCTATCTTAGTATGATATTTGGAATTCATATTACATATTTATGTCTCTTTCAGGTAACTCAAAAAGTAATTTGATACACAAATTTATGTTGACTTTATAGCACAGTGTATAGCGTTTATAGAAACACAGTTAATATCTGAAATGAATTTACTACTTAATTTCAAAATTTGATGTGGACAACAAGGATATGATCGGAATAGTAATAAATGCTATGTATTACTTGATCTTAAAAGTCGTTAAGAATCTAGTGTATTCCTGACATTGGAATTAACCTACAATTTTGCCCATCTTGATTTAGTTTATATATATTTATAATTATATTATTTATTTATCCGAAAGATCTAGTAGGTGTGTGAGTATGTGTGCTTATTTATACAAATACACATGCACATATATAGAAATTGTTCTGCCTCAGCCAGAATTCGACCTACGAACACCCAAGGCTAATGTCATAGATTTGATAACGCTACAAATTGAGGTCATAAAACATTAAGAACCAATATTCTTTTATCATCAGGATATATTCAGCATGACGATATTTCTCCAATCCATCACGCAGAAATACTTCAATATTTACCCATGTGTATATGTGTGAATAATTTAAGACCAGATGTAGGGAAGAACTGAAAATGAGAGTTGAGATGGCACAAGGCTTCAAATTGGCTCACATCATTACCAATAAAGGAGAAAGGCTTCAGCTTAAATAAACAAGAATTCAATGATGCCGTAGCCTTGAGGTATGGGTGACCAGTTTCGAACCTGCCTCTGAAATGTGCAAGCGGTGAAATAAACAACCCAGACCACTGTATGACCTGTAAGAAAGGAGGATTCATCTGTATCCGGCATGATGAAGTACGAGACATCACTGCACAACTGCTGGACGAGGTGTGCCATGATGTCAGAATCGAACCGGAACTTCTGCCTATGGACGGACAGCGCTTGGCCCACAATACTGCAAATACTTCAAATGAAGCAAGAGTGGACGTAAGTGCTCGAGGTTTTTGGACGAGGGGACAACGGGCTTTTTTCGACATCAGAATCTTCAACCCAAGAGCACAAACATATCGTGAGCGAGGACACAAGGCGGCATACTTGAGAAACGAGAGTGAGAAAAAACGCGCTTATGAAGAAAGAATTTTGAACAGGGATCAAGGAAGCTTTACTCCTCTGGTCTTCTCATCGTCGGGAGGTATGGGACCTTCTGCAAGTGTCTTCTATGCCAGATTAGCTGAACAAATATCGGAGAAAAAGCTCCAGCGTAGAAGCCAAGTCATAACTTGGATGAGATGCCGGCTCTCTTTCTCTCTTCTCAGGTCTGCACTCCTATGTCTCAGGGGTACATGGTCCTCCCCGCTACAGAGGACAAGAGTGAGAGACTTGGACTTTGAAATGGTCGTGGCGGAGGGACGAATTGGGGAACAACTAGGTTGATTGTAGGGAGGTACTGGTACAATAAGATAAACTACAATGTAACTAGAATAAGATAGATTGTACACCACTTTGTAACGGTCACCTTAACCCGTTGAGCCCCGGCTAGTTATAATATTTTGTTCACCCCAGTCCCAAGCCATTTTCACTTATTTTTTTTGTTTGCTAAAATGGAAGACAAGGATGAGAAATGAAAAAAAAAAAAGAAAAAAATCACCTCGGACATTTTTTTTTGGGGGGGGGGCCCGGTGGAAGGTTGGGGGGGGGGGGAGCCTAAAAAAAAATGTGTTGAGCCAAAATGGAAGAGAATGGTGAGAAATGAAGAAAAAACTAAAAAAAAACTCATTTCGGTCATTTGGGGGGTGGGGCTGGGGTTCAATAGTTCGTCGCCCCCGCATGACCACCCGCCAGGGAGCACTAGGGTAAAAACTGAGTATGGCATTGTACGGCATACATCCTAAGGAGTGTCTCACATAAATCTCAAGCCTCTAGCTCCCATACGACCGGAGTAATGAAGGTTCAAAGTGGCGGTGAACTAAGGGTGTAAAGTATCCCCACTAAGCCCACCACCACCAGCCGCGCGGCTGTCTCGGCCCGCTCACACCTACTGGTCCGGCTCCCACACACACTACGGTACCTCCCCCTCCTATTCTCCCGCCATTTCCTACCTTACGAGCCACGTAAGTGTTTTTTATATGTCGGACGCACGTGATGCGTCGCTGGGAGTTGGTGATCAAACACTGCCGACGCATCACGTGCGACGCTGGGTCTCACTGGGTTAATAAAAAAATAAAAAAAAAAAAAAAAAAATAGAAGGAAACATGCTTACATTCCTGAAATGTTTGTGGACATGCAGTAATGCAAGTAATGGTCACTCTTCTGTAAATCTAAAATGGCTTACTTAAGAATGGGAAAGGGATGACACCTATTTTTTTTTTTTTTTCTTAAAAAAAAAAACATCATATTAGTCTCTCAAAATTCCCCTCAAAATATTGTATTTACTATATATTTCGAGTTGGACCGCCATTAACCCAGGAACGGTGAGAAGACTCTTAAGAGGTTTTGATGGTGAAAGGCGACGAACCTCTTAAGATCCAAGGCCTAAAAAAAAAAACTTATAAAAGGCCCCAGTAGCACTTAAAACAAATACATATGTGATTAAGTGAGATAAGTCCCCTCCATACCTCCTATCACTCCTCCACATGTGTCAAAACCCCCTCCTTTTCCCCTTTCCCCCCCATTTCAATTATCACTTATTTTTCCTCTTATTCCCTTGTTTATCGGTTTATTTACCGTGCCAATATCTCCAACCCGGTTCCAAGGTGTGTTCCTGCACATATCCAGTGCGTGGGAAGAGAGAGAGAGTGAGAGAGAGCCTCTTCTAGGCTTCGAGAGAGGAGGGTGTAGGGCTCGCGCGTCTTTTACCTCATAACTGGACGGTCAGCAATAATTCGCCCTTTTCACACCCCAAATACTATTCCCACTTGTTTTATTGCTGTTACATGTTAATATCTTCATATTAAACGTAAAATAGGCGCATATCAATAAGTACTAACAATATTTATTGTAAAGTAACGATTTTAGGCGGGAATGAAGCCTAATATCGTTGCCTGGCAGTAGGGTGTTCACTACTAATAGCTCGCGCTTTAAAGGTTAAGGAAAGATATCCATTGTATATACACTAGAATGCGAGTCTACAGCTGCCTGATGGATTGGAATAATATAATTTTGTTTTATATATCCAGATTTGGCAAATAATTATTGTTCTTAATAATTTATTTCTCAAAATTGAAATACAATTATGAAAGATCTAACATTCGGCTATAAAATATTATTATAGGCAATTCTGCATAGATAAATGTTAACCATAAATTATATTTCATGAAACAAACGTTACAAAATGTTGAATGTTGTTAATCACCCAGCGGTCAAAATCTTTCTTAGTCTTTCTTCCCCCCTGACAACTCTCTCGGCTGATCCAGTCCAATAATCAGAAGAAGAAGAACAACAAGAGTGAGCCTAGCGGTAATAAGCTTTTCCTCTGTTACCGACGGAGTAGTAAAGCCAACAAATAAAGAGAACATGAGATTAACAAGAACAGCAGCAACATTCCAGGAAGATCTCCGTTAACACATTAACTCGACCACGCCGCAAATGGGCTCCCACTTCCATTATCACTAAGTTTGAGAATTCGTTATCAAGTTTTCCGTTTGAGCACCTGCTAAGATTTCCATCTGTAGCATATTTCTGAAGATAATAAGTGTTTTTGCTTGTGGTTATTGTGATGGCCTTGGTTGTGGTTTTTGTGTTGGTTTTGGTTGTGGTTTAGCTCTGCATGGTGGTTGAAGTTTGCGTGTTGGCTTTGGTTGTGGTTGTTTTGATTATGTCTTATCTCGTGGATTTGGTTGTGGTTTGTGTGATCCCTTTGGTTGTGGTTTGTGAGGTGGTTGTGAATTGTGTGGTGGTTTTACGATATATTACTGTAGTGGCTGTGTGTTCAATAGGTGGTTATTTTGTGGTGGTTTTATCAGCCTGTGTGTTATCGTTAGGGTAGTTGTATACTACCTGTAGGATTGCTGAATGCTGTCCCTAGTGTAGTTGTCTGCTGATTAGTTCGAATGTTGTTTTAATTAATTTTGAGGCTCTCTTTCTATGTTTCTAATATTTAGGTAAAAGTTTCATCGTGCACATGTCCACAGTGTTCGTTCCGATATTCAGTAGTACTCGCAGTATAGCATCCTCAGAGGTAAAGTTACAAATAAATTCTTGACTGTGTTGGGATAGATGTGGACTGTTCAGTTAGACTGTATAGGTAACCCTTTCAATCACATTACCTTCATTATAGCTACCCCCGGAAAATGTTATTCAGTTTTGGAATAATCAGTCAGACTTAGCTGGATAATGGGGTTAACTTTTACACATTTACTCTTACAGTGCCATCATAAAATATGAAACAAAATCTGGTGGCAGTTTTAACCCTTGTCTAGCGGGGGGTTTTGGGCTTATTTGGGCATATTCAGGCCCTCCTGCATGATAAATCAAGTATCTGCATGAAAAAAAAAAAATATTTAGCAAAAAACTAGGCGCTAAAAGCTTCAAAATGAGACCAGAACGAGCTACGTAGCACTCGTGGTTCTCATACAGTGATACCAGTAACATGGGAGTTTAGCATATAGCGGCATATTTTTCCCAGCTATGCTCACTACTGGCTACACTGCCGGACTCTCGAGAACACAGGGAACATGAGTTAATGGGCAGCGGCAAACAATGGGAGTCGGCTGTCTGGCCCGCTGCACTCCCGGCCATTTGCACTCGATTTTAACCCTTTAAAAGCCTTAATAATGCTCCTAACTTGCTGCAAATTGGAACCGGACTTAAGTCCGACCCCGATCTTTAACACCTTACGAGCGGCCTATGCGGTTTATTTATGTGTACCGCACAGCGGGGTGTTTTTAGCCAAAATAGGGCTGTTTACGTGATCATTTTCATGCCTAAATAAGACCCAGAACGTAAAACAAGTACCTATCCCTGAAAGGGCATAAACAGAGCTTTCGAATGACACCATAACGATCCTTGTATGATGGATAGTTTTCTTGCAATAACCGTGCAACGCGAGTGCAAAAAGCAGGTAATTCGGTACTTTCAGTACATAATTGAGTATGTAGCGAGTGAGAGAGGGAGGAGGGAGCTGAGATTTGTGTCAGTAGGTTCGCCGCGGTGGTCTGGAGCAGTCATACGCTCGCTAGTCTCCTGCCACCACTTGTCTCTCTCTCTCAGCCACATTACGTGCTGAAATTGCCACTCGACCTATGTCGAGCGCCGCCACATAGTCCAGCTTTATTTAACTCGACTTATGTTGCTCGCCGCTAATTAAGGGTTAAGGGTTAAAAAGTGAAAACATCTTCGACTGACTGAAGGTGTTGAGAACATAGGTCACAAAGCTATTGAGAGCGTGATCATCAACGACCTGTGGATGGGAAATCTATAGTTATTCATTAGTTTAACCCACTGAGCACCAGCTAATTAATAATAAATGTACACCCCAGGACCAGCAGGTTGTAATTTTGTTTTTCAAGAAAACACCAGGAATGGGTTAGAAATGAAGGAAAACCCACAAAAAAACACGATCCCCTATGTTATCAAGGGGTACTACGGAATTACAAGAGGGGAAATGGGTAGGCAAAAACATGCAAAAACAGGTTTTTGCGTGCTGACACTCAAGCGGCTGGCATTGAGGGTTTTCAACCATCGGCATTGTTGCGTGGGATACTTACACAGTTCCCATACAAATCTGAGCCCTCTAGGTGCCATAGGACCGGAGTAATTAACCACAACGCACCCTATGTGGCGCTGGGGTTTAGCGTTACATACATTGCCGACGCACGGGATGCGTCGCTGGTATCCAGTGGGTTAAAAATAATTTATTATGCAAATAAGTTTTTCATTGACTAGCTTTACCTAATTAAACTATAACATTGGTATTACTGCTATATGCAGATGCCCTAGTACTTATCGCAGATAGTGTGTGGGATGCTAAGGCCAAGTTTAGAAGATGGAGAGGGGGCATGGCAAGTAAAGGTTTAAGAGTTCATATAAATAAAACCAAGGTTTTACTCAGTAAATTAGGTCTTGACAAGGTAGAAAAAAGTGGTGCATACCCATGCACAGTATGCAGCAAAGGGTTGGGCGCAAACTCAATACAGCGTAGCATATGTCGCTGGTGGGTATACCACGGGAACAAACGCGGCACTAGAATACAAAGACCTCTACTGAGGAAGAAGTCCGTAGTTGAGACATTTTTATGCAAAGGTGAGTTAGTGAGTTAGTAAGGTTAGCTCGAGAATGTTAACTTTGGCAATGAGGTACTAGAGATGGTGGACAAGATTTGCTACTTGAGAGATACCATCTCCGCTGGTGGTGGAGCTGAGGCCGCCACTATCGCCAGAATTAGATGTGGCTGGGGAAAGTTCAGAGAACTGTTGCCATTACTCACTATGAGAAGATTCCCTCTCCTCTTGAAGGGAAAGGTGCATGCTTTATGTGTTAGAAGTGCAATGACATATGCTTCAGAAACGTGGCCTGTCAAAGTAGATGACATCAACAGAATGGAACGCAACAAGATGAGAATGGTGTGATGGATGTGTGGGGCCAAACTGCAAGATAGGATATCTAGTGAAGAGTTGAGGAGATGGCTAGCCACCAGGAGTATTAGTGATGAGATGTGTACTAGTAGGCTTGGATGATTCGGGCATGTGAAGTGGAGGGGGGACCTGCACAAAGGGGAAGACCAAGAAAGATGTGGGATCAGACATTACGGTCTAATCTTGAATATAAAACAAAATGGCAAATTAGACAGATTTTAATAGGGCTGCCAGGAGCACCGCCATTAGGACATAAGACCAGAACTGCACTTCGTGTGGATCACTCGGTCTATAAACTTATGTATGTACGTATTTACTGTAGCATGGAAGTAAAGAAGTCCTTGCATGATAGTGTGGTAATCCCGACATTGACATGCGGGAGAGAAGCATGGACATTGTTGGAGAGACACAAATCAATAGTGAGAGGGGTGGAAATGAGTTACTTGAGATGTGTGTGTGGAGTTACATGGAAGGATAGACAGATGAATGAGGAAGTACGAGAGTGGTGTAGTGTGGATGTGGATGTGCTGGAAAGTGTGAAAAGGAACAACTTGAGATGGTTCGGCCATATAAAACGTATGGGAAGCGAGAGAATGTCTAAGAGAGTGTACGAGAGTGAGGTAGAAGTATAGAGAGGGAAATGCAGATTGAGAGTGAGGTGGAAGAGCAGAGAGGGAGAGGCAGACTGAGAGCGAGGTGGAAGGCTGAAGTTAAGAGGTATATGCCTGAAAGTGGTGTTGGATGGGAGGAGGGGCCTCGGATAACGGGGGACAGAAATGCATGGGGGGGGGGTTTATTCGTGGCCACCCTTTAGGGGATCATGGCCTCTGGTAATACTTAGAGAGATCTATGTATTATATTCAAATTATCAATGATCTCAAAATAAGGCTCCATATTCGAACGAAGATTTAACTTTTGCATTTTATAATTTCTTGTTTATAAATTAACAATACCATTTTCAAGATGGAGGCATTTATCGATTAACCCTTTCTGTACTGGTGACGTCCTTTTAACTTATTCTTGCTACTATTGGACGATTTTATTCAGTTTACGAAGGGCCTTCAGCAATTAAAAGGCTTCGGACCATCTCACTTAACCCGTTTTACTACCACAGATCCTTCATAAACTGCACAAAATCGTCTAAATATAGCTAGAATAAAATATATAAAGACGTTGCCGGTACAGAACGGGTTAACGCTTTAACCCTTTATTAGCGGCGCGCAACATAAGTCGAGTGAAAGAAATTTGGACTATGTGGCGGCTCACAACATAAGTCGTGTGCCATTTTCAGCACGTAATGTTGCTGAGAGAGAGAGACAAGTGGTGGCAGGAGAGTAGCGAGCGTATGACTGCTCCAGACCACCGCGGTGGACCAACTGACATGAATTCCACCCTCCTCCACCCTCTCACACTCGCTACACAGTGAATTGTGTGGGGAAAATACCGAATTACATGGTTTTTGCACTCGTGTTACGTGATTGTTGCAAGAAAACTAGCGGTCGTACAAAGATCGTTGGGGTGTCATTGGAAAGCTGTGTTTATGCCCTTTCAGGGATAGGTACTTGTTTTACGCTCTGGGTCGTATTTAGGCATGAAAATGATCACGTAAACAACCCTATTTTGGGTAAAAACACCCCGCTGGTGGCTACATATTATTTACCGCCTAGGCCGCTCGTTAGGTGTTAACATAGCTATACTCTATTTGTTTTAACCTGACGAAAAGTTTAATACCCTAGCAATTGTTATCTCCTTACTTATTGGGAAAATATGAACCTACTAGGTCTCTGCATCATATTATTGCCAAATTGGGTATTTTTTTAATTATGATCGGAAGTAATATAATTATATACTCTATGAAACTATTTAATTTGTAAAAGGAGATACAACATAGCTATTTAAGTGAGACAAAATTAAAAATATAGTAGTGAAATTAAATCAAAGTACAGTACACAGACTAAGTTCCTGCCTAAAATATGAGATTTCTACGTTGCATTGAAACTTAGCAATCTACTTACATAATAGATTGTTTTGCATGTCTTCAACATGTTAATTTGTCAGTACGGTATTTGCGATTTTGTTTATTATATGCAACTTTGAGATTGTACAAGTGAGACCCTCATCTATGTCGTTTATGTAAATTAGGAAAAGGACTGGACCCAGCACTGATCCTTG